>CM063514.1:29901146-30515312 GCA_032199755.1 Ambrosia artemisiifolia | reverse complement strand
ATCGACATCATTCATCACATGACAAAACGCTGAAAATTGACTTTTTGGCACTGTTTTTATTACACGTTTAGGAGTTGATGCAATTTTTACCTTTTTAAGTTTATGTAATGTTTTTAGTTATCTTTGTATAATATATTAACGAATCCAAAATAATTATCGAATACACCAAATATATACATGAATCTATAACATGGAATTGAAAACACGAAAAATTATAGACAGTTTAACATTTAAAAAATATACACATGAAACCGAAGCACGCATGTAAGGGGTCCAATTTACAACAAACATGCATACTTTTAACAAATCTATCAAATGAACTAAGACTTTTACAACATCCGAAATTATGCAGCGTTTACACCACCAACAATTGTAACATCGGTTGAATGAGCACCAAAGTGTGCTTTTTCCGAGAACACCAACTCAAACTTTATCAGGGTAACCCTAACTATGAGCACCAATTATGCAGCGTTTACACCACCAGCAATTGTAACATCGGTTGAATGAGCACCAAAGTGTGCTTTTTCCGAGAACACCAACTCAAACTTTTTCAGGGTAACCCTAACTATGGTTACCATCGTAACTATGGTTAGCATGGCAGCATTTTCAAACGCATTGGTCATGGGAGGGCATCGGAAGTTACCATATCAAATATAATCAAGGGCTTCTTCATCCAGAATCTCCAGAATAAGTTGGTTAACTCTCCATGACATAGATTTGGGAGGCACGCTACAGCTCCAATATTATTAAATCTCCATGCAGATGTAACATCAATTCAATGAGCACAAAAAGCGTGTGCTTCTCCTAAGAATACCACTTCCAACTGATGACACCATGTAAATCAAGAAGTTTCTTCCTAGGCCGCTGACGACGCGAGTTTACGTAGCAGATGTAACATCGATCCAAAAGATCAAAGTGAACAACAAATGAGCACAAAGTGTGCTTTTCCAAAGATAAAAGTCGTTGCCGCCTGTGTAAATTCCTGAATGTTTTTCCTAGGCCGCTGACGACACCGTTGAAAATAGAAGATAAAAAATAACATGTGAAAGTAAGCAGCAGATGTAACATCGATCCAAAAGAACAGGACGTTGTCAGGCTCGGCAGAAAGAAGAGACCAAATGGGCCTGAGGTTAAAGATTTGAGCAGCGAACCACTTCCATATTATAGGAGTTTCTTGCAGATGTAGCATCGATCCAAACCAGGAGTAGACAAAAAAATCCAACACCGGAAATCCGATCTCAAAAATCTGGCGCAGAAAAAGTTAAACCAAAAGATAACCGAAGAGTCTGCGCTCCATGAGATGACGGGAGAAACGTGACTTGGCTGCAACTGGGGATGACATGGCATGGTCCGATCCCACAAACAACCATCACCCTACTTCCCCATCGGGTTATATAAAAAGTCGATTACCCACCAAGGATCCTTGCACCTATATCTCAGAATAAACCTCTCAACCCTCTCCATTTCTTTCACATCGTTCGATCCCATCAAGGCTCACACAAGCCATCTTTGATAACACACATATACACGAGGAACACAAGGGAACGAGGAAACCCCATAATCTGATCATATCTCAAGGAAGGCCCAAGATAATCAAGATCGCTCGCCATACATTAAAACTTTCGGTATGTTATTGATGTATCACATAATTAACATATAAAACATGCATAAGCAGGTCCATAATAGGATAAAATTAGACTTTAAATGTTAATTTTAGGTACTTAATTTGTTCCTATTTGTGTTTATCAGGAAACTGGAGCTCCAATCCAAAAACAAGAGATTTTCAGGAAAAAACAGGCAAAATCTAGAATTCCTGAGGATACGAGACTTATAACACGTTCCCTGTATGTTAGAAGGCCCTTTCGGGACTTAAACGGTGATAAAAACGGCCCGAGACAGACTCAGCACGCCCACGCACACTTGTGTGGAGGCCCTGTGTAACGACCGAGGGTCCAGAGTCGTGCAGTGGATTCGATAACATCTTTACTTTCCCAGGATCCACGAGTAGCGATCTTTCTTTATATCTGGTGGGTTACCTGAATATATGCCAAAAATAGTTTCTGTCAACATAAAGTTGGTGAGGTCGTGTATTTTATAAAGAGAATGGCCAGTTCTGTATTTGATAATTCTTTCATAATATTCTTTTATAAAAAACATGCTTTACAGATAAAACTTCTGGAGGGGAAAATATATTCTAATATATTATGTTAAATAAATTCTATGATGCGCCATTCCTATCGATGGTACCACTTTACCGTGGTAGAATAATGGTTCTTGCCCTCTGATTGGACAAGGAATGGTTCTTGCCCTCTAATTGGACAAGAAATGGTTCTTGCCCTCTGATTGGACAAGAAATGGTTCCTGCTCTCTAATAGAGCAAGAATGGTTCCTACCCTCTAATTGGGCAAGAATGGTTCCTACCCTCTAATTGGGCAAGAATGGAAATGGCAAATACTGGACAATACTGCCCTTGTCATTTCTATGTCCCGTTTTCTATTATATTTCTTTTATTGATAATTATTCTATTATGTAAAGCATTTCTAGGTTTTCTAATAAACGACATGTATTCCCCCAAAAACATAAATAAAACGGTAAAAGTGGGGAGTTCATGATACTCACCTTATTATATTCTTCTAATCGTTTGGGATTTATATATATAGACACAGACATCCTAATCTAGCTGGCCATTACAGCTTGGCACTCATATGCTACTAAAAGCTGACCTCGTACAGCTTGGCTCAGGTGGACTCAAAGAATAAAATATTATAATTATATCCCAGGTCTAAATATATTATCCGTATACCAACTTATATATATATATACCTATATATAAGTTGGTTTATTATCATTATTCGGTTAAAAATTGTCGTGTTAATCTTTATCGTCCCACACGTCTCACGTTTAATAATAGTAATAAATATAATAATAATAAACATAACCTCTCGTCTTCGAGTGTTGAACGGGTTCGAAGCCGGGTTTGGATACGTGGACCGAGTCAATCTTAGTAAAAACCCGGTCTAGATTCTTATATTATAAAATGGGGATAATAATAGTTTTGTTTAGTTTTGAGTTTAATAAATGGGATATGGGATATGGTTTTAGAGCTCTCAACAGGAGGTGGTTGGGAGATAAACAGTCGACTACCGAAATCAATAACCGGTCACCGGAAAGGAAGGCGTCCGGAGGAGAAGGTGCCAGGAAGGACCGGCAGTGATGAATAATAACAGATGGTGGGTTCGTGATTGGAGTTGGTGAAGCGTCGATTAGAGAAGAGATGATATCTTCGTAATGGTGTGGGTTCTAAACAGAAGGATATGTAGTGTGTTGTCAGGGGTGTCTAGAACCAATACGGTTTATCGAAGATGAAGGTGGTGTTGGTTTCCGGTTGGATGATTGGTCGGAACTGAGGAAGAAGGTGGTTATGGTGTCTGGTTTATCAGAACAGAGGTTGTCTGGTTTGGGGTTGAATATGGTGACGGGTCATCGGAGAGACTATCGGAACCGGTCACCGAAAGCGAAGAAGGTGACCGGTGGCTTCCTCTCTTGTCTCTTTCTTCTTTCTCACTCTACGTACTCTCTTTCTTTCTTTCTTTCAGTCTCATTATGTTTGCTTCTATACTGAAGATCCAAAAGCTAGTACTTACCTTGTCAGCAAGGTAGAAGATGGACTAACTTGATAAGATCTCTGGGAATTGTACCTGCAAAACTAGCAAACAATTAGGCTCGTCACAGGGGGCAGGGAGGGCCTCTCTGTGACCACCCTTCGGCGTGAGGATAAATATTTCTTTAGTGAGAGAAAGAGAATAGAGAGAGAGGGAGGTTCGGAGTGCGTGTTAACGTAGCTCACCTGTACTTTTGAGGGGGTATTTATACTATTTAGAATAGTTGTACTTTCGTCTGTCCTAGATGTACCAACCCTCGGAGCCATTGACCTCTGGTTTAACATGGTGTACTTGTAGATTCGGACTCTGATGAGTCGCGACATCCTGGAGGGAGTCGCGTCTCATGGAGACTAGTTCGGAGGTGACGTTCTATACCTCTTCATATACAGTGAATGAATGTGTAATATATATATATATGTCGATTTATAATATTAAGAAGGTATGGATAATGATGAGTTTGTGAGCGTTTGTGTATGTGTGTATATAATATTTGTTGAATGTTGAGGGAGGGAAATATGGTGGATAAGGATGATTGCAATGAGGTGGTGGTGTGCGTGGAGTTTGCAGTTAAGGAGGAGGCGTGAACAAGAAGTAGAAGGTGCACATTCATGAATGTTAACATATATGTTATCCATTCTTCCTTTTCATGTGCTATACGTTGATTTCAAGGAAATATAGGAGTTTTACTAATTTTTCATTTCCTTGATAATATTATTACTTAATTACAATTATCCATTTTCATCTTTTATATAATTTCGGTTACGTAACAACGTGGTGATACACTCTGCACACTAGAAGACAAAGCAGCAAGCTTGGTGAACAAGAAATCTAAGATAAGATCCCTTGCACGCCCGTGCACACCCACATGGCACGCCTGTGCTTAGACAAACAATAAAGACAAGACAGAACTGCAGGCAACCGAACGTACGAGATGCTGGAGCACGCCCGTGCCACCCTATGGTGCACACCCGTGCTTAACCTGGAAAGTCTATAAATAGCAAGCTACCCCCTTCCATTTGAGATATCCTTTTTCCATACCATTTCACTTGGTCTTGTGCCCTCTAGGGTCAACTTCCAGGAGTCTTGCAGAGCTCTTGGGGTCTTGTGGGAGGCCTTAAGGCCCTCCTAACACACCCAACAAGGTTAGGCCTCGTCCTACCTTGATCATCAAGACCAAGCATGGGATCGTAGATTAGTTCATATGCAATAAATATCGAGGGTCATGAGGTTGTTAGATACATAGCATTAGGAGATGGAGAGTGTGTCTATGAGCAACCATGTTCTTGTATTGATCATTCAATATGGTTGTATCTTTCTATTATTCATGAACCAACTTCGATTTATAGACTTACATTATTATTAGTAGTAGTTTATTTTTAGTTATTTGTTGTGTTATCTTCTTCTAATCCTGGTTTGTTTATCTTGTGACAGGTTTCCAATGATGATTAACTTAATAAAACTAAAATCAACCCTAACACAATAAACTAACTAGAGGTTTAATCAGCTTCTGGTAGTCCCGAGCTAGAACCAAGGTGAGGAAACCGGTAGTGAGACAGATCCTTCAGGCTTCGGATATCCAAACCGGATTCTAAACAATGGCTTCTGAAGTGGACCAGATCTGAGTGACACATTTCTGGTACTTACCAGAAGACTACATGATCTTCTTGGTAAAGGAAGGATTCCCTACGGGCGCACCAGTGATCTTCGGATTGCACGCCTTTAGGATTATGTTCCACCTTTATTAAGGATTTCATTCAGCTTGGGAGGTTATGGGTTGGGTTAATTAAGTTATCAATCATCAAACCAACTTTATATTTAATTGATCACTAAATATTAAAGTGTCACTTTAAAGATAAATAAAACAAGAATTATATTTCTAGGTCTCATTAGTACAAAACCGTTAACCATTGGGGATACTTCTCTTCTGAGCCGACTATAAGGGAGGTGTACGGTGTTCCAGGTCAGAAGTGAAGCCTCCAAGACAAGAAGAAGATGAGTTTGAGGATCAGAGACTTGACCGCGGTTAGGGAAGCCCGCTATACGCGAGGCTCGGGCGGAGTACCTTCATGTGGACATGCATTGGAAGGTTTTGCATTCTACTAAGCAGTGGCCCCGTTTCTCTATCAAGGAGTCAACACTTTATGATCACTCTTTTCCTCCTCACAAATAATTAATCTTAACTATTAACTATAATAATAAATTTAACTACTTATACGGAGGGTCTCGGTATGTGCAAATTTGATAACTCTACTATTTTATCATTTTCTTTTATCAAACCCAAAACCTTTTAAAACCATTTTTATTAAAGAACCCCTCGGTTTTATTTCTCTTTTAAAAACTCGATTAGTTAATTGATGAAAGGTAAAGTAGGGGAAAGTGTGAACTCTGGAATACGATACTCGATACTTACCCTAGAAAACAATACTATACACGTCAGGTTCTCTGCCTATGTTTTTATTTTAGTTTCTAATATAATTATCGTTTACTTTATAAATATAAAACTTGTTAAAAACGGTTTAGTAAAAATCAGTCGTTTTCCCCAAAACCAAAGTTTTGGATTTAAAACATCAGGTTTTTGGCACCAGGAAAATGACATCATTGTAAATTACTAAAACCATACGCATCAAGTTTTTGGCACCGTTGCCGGGAACCACAATGATCTCCAAAGAAAAACCCAAGTCACTTGACTGGTCGTTTTATTTTTATTTTTCATTTTATTTTCACTTTATTTTTCCTTTTTATTTTTAGTCTTCTTTATTTTTCCTTTTCATTTTATTTCTGCTTTATTTTCGATGATTGCGGTTGTTTTAGTATTTCTTTGCAGGTTTACTTCCGGATTGGCCACCTTAGAGAATTCCCGTGAAGGAAACCAGAACCGCCAATTTCATCAACTTTCTCTTTGGAGGGTTTTTGTTTCTTCTTTACTTTCGTTAGAGATCGGATTGTCATCCCTTGAGGATCGCCAGGTAAGTACATAAAAAGTGGAAAATAAGTCGGTGGAAAGTTTTTAAAAAATTTAAAAACGTAAACTGTTTTTGAACTTAAAATGGGGTTTTAAAAGTTATTTTGGAGAAATCCAATTAAAAATTTTAAAACCGGACCTTTAAAAACAGTTTAAAATTTGAAAAACGGAAACTTTCCTAGGGAGCACGCTCGTGCCGCTTCATGTGGCACGGCCGTGCTCAAGCTGAAATTGGGTCTGATTGGGTATTTAAAAGTCTTTTGACATTTAAAACCCATTCTCCATCTTCCCCACTTCGTCCCTATCGTCGCCACCCCCTTAAAACCACCATTTTCACCATTTTTCTTCATTCCAGACCCCAATCTTCAATATAAGGTATATATAATCAATATCTAACGACTTTTAAGTGTTTTTATGTCCAGATCTGCCAGATTCTTGAGTGTTTGAGTAGTTTAGTTTCTTGAGAAAAACCTTAGTTTTCTAGCTTCTTAAGCCTGTATGTTTGCCTGATACTTTAAGAAAACGATTAGGGGAGTGCTAAGAATGTAATGTGGTAAAAAAATTTGAGAAATTTGACAAAAAAATTCGCGAGAATCTGACAGGTTCGAAAACCGTCACATCAGTCTTGTGCACGGCCGTGCTCATCTTGGGCAGGGGCGTGCTCGTCTAGATGACAATGTTTGAATTTCCATCGTAACCAGTATGACCCACCAGAACGTGCAAGGTCGTGCACACCAGTGTGCATGGGCGTGCACCCCTGTATATCAGTCATAACTTTTTAAGTTTAAAAATTTAACTTATTTTTACAGTTTAAAATCAGTTTTAAGGTGTTTTGGACAAAAACAACAGTTTAAACAGTTGAACCAGTTAGAAACCAGACTGCAGACTAAGCCGCACGGCCGTGCTTATTACCTGAGCACGGGTGTGAAGCCACTGGACAGAACTGATTAATTTTCTGCAAAGTTTTAAACCGTGTGAAACTGAACCGATTCTGTTGTGTTTTGAAGGGTTATGCCCAAAATGAAAAGAGCAGCTCAGAGGTCGCCATCCATTTCATCCGACTCACACCAGTCACCTCAGCAGTCCGGCGAGTCTGCAGCTTTAGAGTTACCTTAGACACACTCATTTGAGCCCGATGGACCTATGGCGGACGATGTCCACACTTGGTTATATTTCAACCGACAGGGGGTCGAGCGAACGCCCACAAGCGTTTGCGTGTGATTAAGAGGAGGCCGATTGGGGCATACTTGCCTGTGGATTATAAGGCACTGAAGGCATTAGGACCGGAGCCCCGGTTCTACAACTTATAATCTCATCAGTGGCACCGTCTCTTTCAGATTAACGAGACCACTTACAGAGAGCTTACTCTCGAGTTCTTGGCCTCGGTCGTATATACACCACATGCTATTGAAGATGACAGGGTTACAAAACTTTGTGTTGGGTTTATGATGGCTAGGAAACCGTACAGGTTGACTCTAGCAGAGTTTGGGTTCGGATGGGACTGTATACACAGAGGGAGATCACTGAGCCAGTGTTTAGTAACAACGTCTTTTGGTGGCCACCCGAGGTACAACCACATCACTTTTTGGGCCAGATCTCTGATCTTCCCTATAATCCAAGGGTCCATAAGAGGTCTAGCTTCCCTGATCCTCTACACAGATGGGTATACATGATTATAGCTAGTACCGTTGGGGCTAGGAAGGACAACATTGGAGGAGTGAATGAGAGAGAAGTCTTCCAACTTTACAGCATTATCGAGGGGCGGCACAGCAACTTGGCCCACGCACTTGCCGAGTTCTTCACACGTAGTTGGGGCACTACCACCGCCAGCCACATCTTTGGGGGACCTTATATTATCGCCTTGCCACATCTTTAGAGGTTCTTACCCCCATGGCATTGGCTAGTCTTACAGCAGCAGGTCAGGTCCGCCCCCTCGACACCATTGTGATGAAGAACAATGGGGTATTAAAGCAGTTTGGGAAATTTTTAAAGTTGGCAGATAATGAGGGAAGATTGTGGGATGAGGAAGCAGCCTTTGAGGAGGCATAAGGAGAGCACGCTGAGACTGGTGGAGCAGATTCAGCAGCGGCAGCTGCAGCTAGGGGACCTGAGTCTTCAGCATCAGCAGCCGCAGCCCGCTGGCAGACCACCCGAGGACCAGCAGGACCACCACCAGCCACCAGGACTGACAGCCGACACACTTACAGTAGAGTTCAGGTCATTTAGGGAGGACTTCGCTAGAAACATGGCCTCTTGTACTGGTTCCAGCTCCAGGTCCCGCTCCGGTCACCGCTCCCGCCGTAGCCGCTCCGTTTGATCTTCCCCTCTCTCAGGTTTATTTATTCGGTGATTCTAACAGTATCTGATGGTTGGCTGACATTAAACACTATTTTTCTTTTTATTTTTCTTTTTTATGGTTGTGATGGATGTTTGTATGTTTGACACTTTTGCATGCTTGATGCATGCCAGACTCGTTCCACACCGCTAGCGCTTCGGCGTTAGTACTTATCGTAGGACATTAGCTTTATTTATCTTTGTTACTTAATTTTTCTTTTTCTAGCATTTTAGGACAGGTCGAGGATAGGTTGATGTTTTGGAGCCGCCATTT
Organism: Ambrosia artemisiifolia; assembly: GCA_032199755.1. Classification (NCBI taxonomy): domain Eukaryota; kingdom Viridiplantae; phylum Streptophyta; class Magnoliopsida; order Asterales; family Asteraceae; genus Ambrosia; species Ambrosia artemisiifolia. The sequence goes on along the minus strand of CM063514.1, from coordinate 30,506,080 downwards.
CGACGTCTCTGTTTTAGGGATGAAGGTTTCGCTCACACGCGAGTACACGTCATTGTCAGGGGAGTATTAGTTTTTTCTTGTCTCTCTTTCCATTTCTGCACTTAAAATTTATGTAAAAATTTTAAGTGTGGGGTGTGCCATTATTGCTGCTTATTTTATTATATCTAGTGGGTCATTTGTCGTTATTCGGGCATTATATGGTACCCTCGTAGCCGCTTGATACCCGTAGCGTTATTCACAGTCGTCTCTGGTAGATTAGTATAGTCTATTAGACTAGCCCGAGTGATCGCTATTAGACATTCATGCCGAACGGTTCATATTAAAGGACAGTTGAAATAAGATGAATTTAATTAAAACCCGAGAGATCCATTTAGATTATTAAAATAAAGTAGAAAAATAGGTTGCATGGCAAGTAGCAAAATACCCCAAAAGTTGTGCTTAAAATCAATACTTTAGCCTACCCTTTTGTCCATGTGAGATTCTTGAGCCTTTTACGAGCACCACACTTACATATACTCATCATATATTGCCCGTTTCGTTTCTTGAGAGATTTCCGACCTTAGTCTGACTCGGTTAGAACTTGTGTGTTTATACATATTCTTGTTTTAAAACCGGTAACTAAATCTAATTGATAGAGGCAATTAGGTTTCTCCCCAAAAGTAAATCCTTCCCTTAGAAAACCACTTTGAGCCTTAGCCTTTCATTTCTTCACCCAATAAAAATAAGATCTCTGGGAATTGTACCTGCAAAACTAGCAAACAATTAGGCTCGTCATAGGGGGGCATAGAGGGCCTCTCCGTGACCACCCTCCGGCGTGAGGATAAATATTTCTTTAGTGAGAGAAAGAGAATAGAGAGAGAGGGAGGTTCGGAGTGCGTGTTAACGTAGCTCACCTGTACTTTTGAGGGGGTATTTATACTAGTTAGAATAGTTGTACTTTCATCTGTCCTAGATGTACCAACCCTCGGAGCCATTGACCTCCGGTTTAACATGGTGTACTTGTAGATTCGGACTCTGATGAGTCGCGACATCCTGGAGGGAGTCGCGTCTCATGGAGACTAGTTCGGAGGTGACGTTCTATACCTCTTCATATACAGTGAATGAATGTGTAATATATATATATATATATATATATATATATATATATATATGTCGATTTATAATATTAAGATGGTATGGATAATGATGAGTTTGTGAGCGTTTGTGTATGTGTGTATATAATATTTGTTGAATGTTGAGGGAGGGAAATATGGTGGATAAGGATGATTGCAATGAGGTGGTGGTGTGCGTGGAGTTTGCACTTAAGGAGGAGGCGTGAACAAGAAGTAGAAGGTGCACATTCATGAATGTTAACATATGTGTTATCCATTCTTCCTTTTCATGTGCTATACGTTGATTTCTAGGAAATATAGGAGTTTTACTAATTTTTCATTTCCTTGATAATATTATTACTTAATTACAATTATCCATTTTCATCTTTTATATAATTTCGGTTACGTAACAACGTGGTGATACACTCTGCACACTAGAAGACAAAGCAACAAGCTTGGGGAACAAGAAATCTAAGACAAGATCCCCTGCACGCCCGTGCACACCCACATGGCACTCATGTGCTTAGACAAACAATACAGACAAGACAGAACTGCAGGCAACCGAACGTACGAGATGCTGGAGCACGCCCGTGCCACCCTATGGTGCACAACCGTGCTTAACCTGGAAAGTCTATAAATAGCAAGCTACCCCATTCCATTTGAGATATCCTTTTTCCATACCATTTCACTTGGTCTTGTGCCCTCTAGGGTCAACTTCCAGGAGTCTTGCAGAGCTCTTGGAGTCTTGTTGGAGGCCTTAGGGCCCTCCTAACACACACAACAAGGTTAGGCCTCGTCCTACCTTGATCATCAAGACCAAGCATGGGTTCGTAGATTAGTTCATATGCAATAAACATCGTGGGTCATGAGGTTGTTAGATACATAGCATTAGGAGATGGAGAGCGTGTCTATGACCAACCATGTTCTTGTATTGATCATTCAATATGGTTGTATCTTTCTATTATTCATGAACCCACTTCGATTTATAGACTTATATTATTATTAGTAGTTTATTTTTAGTTATTTGTTGTGTTATCTTCTTCTAATCCTGGTTTGTTTATCTTGTGACAGGTTTCCAATGATGATTAACTTAATAAAACTAAAATCAACCCTAACACAATAAACTAACTAGAGGTTTAATCAGCTACTGGTAGTCCCGAGCTAGAACCAAGGTGAGTAAACTGGTAGTGAGACAGATCCTTCAGGCTTCGGATATCCAAACCGGATTCTAAACAATGGCTTCTGAAGTGGACCAGATCTGAGTGACACATTTCTGGTACTTACCAGAAGACTACATGATCTTCTTGGTAAAGGAAGGATTCCCTACGGGCGCACCAGTGATCTTCGGATTGCACGCTTTTAGGAATATGTTTCACCGTTATTAAGGATTTCATTCAGCTTGGGAGGTTATGGGATGGGTTAATTAAGTTATCAATCATCAAACCAACTTTATATTTAATTGATCACTAAATATTAAAGTGTCACTTTAAAGATAAATAAAACAAGAATTATATTTCTAGGTCTCATTAGTACAAAACCGTTAACCATTGGGGATACTTGTCTTCTGAGCCGACTATAAGGGAGGTGTACGGTGTTCCAGGTCAGAAGTGAAGCCTCCAAGACAAGAAGAAGATGAGTTTGAGGATCAGAGACTTGACCGCGGTTAGGGAAGCCCGCTATACGCGAGGCTCGGGCGGATTACCTTCATGTGGACATGCAGTGGCCCCGTTTCTCTATCAAGGAGTCAACACTTTAAGATCACTCTTTTCCTCCTCACAAATAATTAATCTTAACTATTAACTATAATAATAAATTTAACTACTTATACGGAGGGTCTCGATATGTGCATATTTGATAACTCTACTATTTTATCATTTTCTTTTATCAAACCCAAAACCTTTTAAAACCATTTTTATTAAAGAACCCCTCGGTATTATTTCTCTTTTAAAAACCCGATTAGTTAATTGATGAAAGGTAAAGTAGGGGAAAGTGTGAACTCTGGAATACAATAGTCGATACTTACCCTAGAAAACTATACTACACACGTCTGGTTCTCTGCCTATGTTTTTATTTTAGTTTCTAAAATAATTATCGTTTACTTTATAAATATAAAACTTGTTAAAAACGGTTTAGTAAAAATCAGTTGTTTTCCCCAAAACCAAAGTTTTGGATTTAAAACATCAGGTTTTTGGCACCGGGAAAATGACATCTTTGTAAATTACTAAAACCATACGCATCAAGTTTTTGGCACCATTGCCGGGAACCACAATGATCTCAAAAGAAAAACCCAAGTCACTTGACTGGTCGGTTTATTTTTATTTTTCTTTTTCTTTTTATTTTCACTTTATTTTTCCTTTTTATTTTTAGTCTTCTTTATTTTTCCTTTTCATTTTATTTCTGCTTTATTTTCGATGACTGCGGTTGTTTTAGTGTTTCTTTGCAGGTTTACTTCCGGATTGGCCACCTTAGAGAATTCCCGTGAAGGAAACCAGAACCGCCAATTTCATCAACTTTCTCTTTGGAGGGTTTTTGTTTCTTCTTTACTTTCGTTAGAGATCGGATTGTCATCCCTTGAGGATCGCCAGGTAAGTACATAAAAAGTGGAAAATAAGTCGGTGGAAAGTTTTTAAAAAATTTAAAAACGTAAACTGTTTTTGAACTTAAAATGGGGTTTTAAAAGTTATTTTGGAGAAATCCAATTAAAAATTTTAAAACCGGACCTTTAAAAACAGTTTAAAATATGAAAAACGGAAACTTTGCTAGGGGGCACGCTCGTGCCGCTTCATGTGGCATGGCCGTGCTCAAGCTGAAATTGGGTCTGATTGGGTATTTAAAAGTATTTTGACATTTAAAACCCATTCTCCATCTTCCCCACTTCGTCCCTATCGTCGCCACCCCCTTAAAACCACCATTTTCACCATTTTTCTTCATTCCAGACCCCAATCTTCAATATAAGGTATGTATAATCAATATCTAACGACTTTTAAGTGTTTTTATGTCCAGATCTGCCAGATTCTTGAGTTTTTGAGTAGTTTAGTTTCTTGAGAAAAACCTTAGTTTTCTAGCTTCTTAAGCCTGTATGTTTGCCTGATACTTTATGAAAACGATTAGGGGAGTGCTAAGAATGTAATGTGGTAAAAATTTTTGAGAAATTTGACAAAAAAATTCGCGAGAATTCTGACAGGTTCGAAAACCGTCACATCAGTCTTGTGCACGGCCGTGCTCATCTTGGGCAGGGGCGTGCTCGTCTAGATGACAATGTTTGAATTTCCATCGTAACCAGTATGACCCACCAGAACGTGCAAGGCCGTGCACACCAGTGTGCATGGGCGTGCACCCCTGTATATTAGTCATAACTTTTTAAGTTTAAAAATTTAACTTATTTTTGCAGTTTAAAATCAGTTTTAAGGTGTTTTGGACAAAAAAAACAGTTTAAACAGTTGAACCAGTTAGAAACCAGACTGCAGATTAAGCCGCACGGCCGTGCTTATTACCTGAGCACGGGTGTGAAGCCACTGGACAGAACTGATTAATTTTCTGCAAAGTTTTAAACCGTGTGAAACTGAACCGATTCTGTTGTGTTTTGAAGGGTTATGCCCATAATGAAAAGAGCAGCTCAGAGGTCGCCATCCATTTCATCCGACTCACACCACTCACCTCAGCAGTCCGGCGAGTCTGCACCTTTAGAGTTACCTTAGACACACTCATTTGAGCCCGATGGACCTATGGCGGACGATGTCCACACTTAGTTATATTTCAACAGACAAGGGGTCGAGCAAACACCCACAAGCGTTTGCGTGTGATTAAGAGGAGGCCGATTGGGGCATACTTGCCTGTGGATTATGTGGCACCGAAGGCATTAGGACTAGAGCCCCGGTTCAACAACTTATAATCTCAGCAGTGGCACCGTCTCTTTCAGATTAACGAGACCACTTACAGAGAGCTTACTCTCGAGTTCTTGGCCTCGGTCGTATATACACCACCTGCTATTGAAGATGACAGGGTTACAAAACTTTGTGTTGGGTTTATGATGGCTAGGAAACGGTACAGGTTGACTCTAGCAGAGTTTGGGGTTCGGATGGGACTGTATACATAGAGGGAGATCACTGAGCCAGTGTTTACTAACAGCGTCTTTTGGTGGCCACCCGAGGTACAACCACATGACTTTTGGGGCCAGATCTCTGATGTTCCCTACAATCCAAGGGTCCATAAGAGGTCTAGCTTCCCTGATCCTCTACACAGATGGGTATACATGATTATAGCTAGTACCGTTGGGGCTAGGAAGGACAACATTGGAGGAGTGAATGAGAGAGAAGTCTTCCACCTTTACAGCATTATCGAGGGGCGGCACTACAACTTGGCCCACGCACTTGCCGAGTTCTTCACACGTAGTTGGGGCACTACCACCGCCAGCCACATCTTTGGGGGACCTCATATTATTGCCTTGCCACAGCTTTAGAGGTTCTTACCCCCATGGCATTGGCTTGTCTTACAGCAACAGGTCAGGTTCGCCACCTCGACACCATTGTGATGAAGAACAGTGGGATATTAAAGCAGTTTGGGAAATTTTTAAAGTTGGCAGATAATGAGGGAAGATTGTGGGGTGAGGAAGCAGCTTTTGAGGAGGCATAAGGAGAGCACGCTGAGACTGGTGAAGCAGACTCAGCAACGGCAGCTGCAGCTAGGGGACCAGAGTCTTCAGCATCAGCAGCCGCAGCCCGCTGGCAGACCACCCGAGGACCAGCAGGACCACCACCAGCCACCAGGACTGACAACCGACACACTTACAGTAGAGTTCAGGTCATTTAGGGAGGACTTCGCTAGAAACATGGCCTCCTGTACTGGTTCCAGCTCCAGGTCCCGCTCCGGTCACCGCTCCCGCCGTAGCCGCTCCGTTTGATCTTCCCCTCTCTCAGTTTATTTATTCGGTGATTCTGACAGTATCTGATGGTTGGCTGACATTAAACACTATTTTTCTTTTTATTTTTCTTTTTTATGGTTGTGATGGATGTTTGTATGTATGACACTTTTGCATGCTTGATGCATGCCAGACTCGTTCCACACCGCTAGCGCTTCGGCGTTAGTACTTATCGTAGGACATTAGCTTTATTTATCTTTGTTACTTTAGTTTTCTTTTTCTAGCATTTTAGGACAGGTCGAGGATAGCTTGATGTTTTGGAGCCGCCATTTCGACGTCTCTGTTTTAGGGATGAAGGTTTCGCTCACACGCGAGTACACGTCATTGTCAGGGGAGTATTAGTTTTTCTTGTCTCTCTTTCCATTTAAAAATTTTAAGTGCGGGGTGGACCATTATTGCTGCTTATTTTATTATATCTAGTGAGTCATTTGTCGTTATTCGGGCATTATACGGTACCCTCGTAGCCGCTTGATACCCGTAGCGTTATTCACAGTCGTCTCTGGTAGATTAGTATAGTCTATTAGACTAGCCCGAGTGATCGCTATTAGACATTCATGCCGAACGGTTCACATTAAAGGACAGTCGAAATAAGATGAATTTAATTCAAACCCGAGAGATCCATTTAGATTATTAAAATAAAGTAGAAAAATAGGTTGCAAGGCAAGTAGCAAAATACCCCAAAAGTTGTGCTTAAAATCAATACTTTAGCCTACCCTTTTGTCCATGTGAGATTCTTGAGCCTTTTACGAGCACCACACTTACATATACACATCATATATTGCTCGTTTCGTTTCTTGAGAGATTTCCGACCTTAGTCTGACTCGGTTAGAACTTGTGTGTTTATATATATTCTTGTTTTATAACCGGTAACTAAATAAAAATGATAGAGGCAATTAGGTTTCTCCCCAAAAATAAATCCTTCCCTTAGAAAACCACTTTGAGCCTTAGCCTTTCATTTCTTCACCCAATAAAAATAAGATCTCTGGGAATTGTACCTGCAAAACTAGCAAACAGTTAGGCTCGTCACAGGGGGGCAGGGAGGGCCTCTCTGTGACCACCCTCCGGCAAGAGGATAAATATTTCTTTAATGAGAGAAAGAGAATAGAGAGAGGGAGGTTCGGAGTGCGTGTTAACGTAGCTCACCTGTACTTTTGAGGGGGTATTTATACTAGTTAGAATAGTTGTACTTTCATCTGTCCTAGATGTACCAACCCTTGGAGCGATTGACCTCCGGTTTAACATGGTGTACTTGTAGATTCGGACTCTGATGAGTCGCGACATCCTGGAGGGAGTCGCGTCTCATGGAGACTAGTTCGGAGGTGACGTTCTATACCTCTTCATATACTGTGAATGAATGTGTAATATATATATATATATATATGTCGATTTATAATATTAAGAAGGTATGGATAATGATGAGTTTGTGAGCGTTTGTGTATGTGTGTATATAATATTTGTTGAATGTTGAGGGAGGGAAATATGGTGGATAAGGATGATTGCAATGAGGTGGTGGTGTGCGTGGAGTTTGCAGTTAAGGAGGAGGCGTGAAAAAGAAGTAGAAGGTGCACATTCATGAATGTTAACGTATATGTTATCCATTCTTCCTTTTCATGTGCTATACGTTGATTTCTAGGAAATATAGGAGTTTTACTAATTTTTCATTTCCTGTAGATGCGTTTTACGACTAATGATTGGATGTTAACATATGTTAGAGTGCTGATGGGTAGAATGTGGAATCTGTCTGGTCGAATGTAGGCTATTGTGGGCGAAGGTAGAAGAATCTGGGCGAAGGTGTATTGGAGCTTGACTGAATGTGTTCATTCGTACCCTTAACTGGGCGAATGTGGAAGAAGTCCACATTCGACCAGTGTAAAGGGGCGAATGTGCAGCTAGTATATATAGATTTTGTGTTTATGCAATGAAGAGAGAGTTATCAGTTGTGTGTGTGTTTGAGTCAGGTTCCTGGTTAGTTTGAGAGAGACTGTAACTGATCTAGATTAACCTAAGTGTCATTGTAATCAAGTTTATGAACAAGTTAATCTATGAAAAGCTTTGAAAATGATATTGATTGTGTTTTTATTTGAGTTTTATCTGTTTGTTCAAAGCTAGGGTTTCCGCACCTGGTTTTGTAACTTGTACGATCAATTAATCCTGTTTTAGTCAAAATCTTTCGTTCACAAAGTGGTATCAGAGCTATACGGATCATACAACAACAAATTTGATAAACTCAGAGCTGATTTGGACCTATTTTTGATCAAAATACATCTGTTTTTGAATGAAAATGGTTTTTGAGTGTTTTTGATTGATTTGAAGTTGATTTTGTGGTTAAAATTCAAAATTCCAAGAATTAAAGTTGTTCCAAATCAATTCTGAATCAAAACCTGATTAAGATCATTCAAATCCACAAACTTTTGAAAATCAGAGATCAAAATAACCGTTTTTCAAAGTGTAACCGTTTTTCAAACCTGAAATGGGCGAACCTGGAACCTAAGTGGTCGAACCTGAGAAAATTTTGGGCGAACCTGAAATTCTTTGTTGAATTTTTCACTTTCGGGTCACATTTTCCACTTCAGATTGATCGGGCGGGCGAACGTAGAATTAAAACGGTCGAACCTAGGTCATTTTGGGCGAAAGTGGATTTGTGTTAGTGTGTTTTTACATTCTGGTGAATATCTACCTTCGAGTAACACTGTTTGGGCGAAAGTGCATCAGAAGGGACGAAAGTGAAAAGAAAACGGGCGAACCTAGAAGTTAGTGTTTGGAAAATTTTCTAAGTGTTGAATTTTTCGAAGTTCGTGATCATGTGGAATTTTCCGACTACTCCGAGACCAGCAACGACACAACCACAACAGCAAGTGATGGACCCATGGACGGTGGCAGCACAAAAGACGAGTACACAGTCTTCGCAACCGATTAACTACATGGCGATGACTAACTCGATGCCTCAAAGTGTCGCACCTCCAGCACCACAATCTGACTACTGGGGAGTAGCAGCAGCGGTGGTAAACACTCAAACTACAAATGCTATTTCCACACTAATTAATGATTTATCTTCAGGTAGCGGGAATCGGCCACCGAAGTTTATGGAGATACAAGAATACAATCAGTGGCAGAACAAGTTCAAGATCCACTTGGAAGGCATGGGAGTGGAGGGTGCAGAGGCATGGAATATAATTGCTAGAGGTTACACAGCACCAGTTTTGGAGAATACAGGTGAACCAGTTCCATTGGAGAGTATGGCTGAAGAGGAGAAAAAGAAGTTTGCTGTGGAGAAGAAAGCTTTTTCCCAATTGACACAGGCAATCACAAATGATCTGTTGCATCAGTTTGGGACATGCACTACATCTAAGCAACTATGGGATATGCTTAAAAGGAGGCATGATGGGAATGAGAAGACTAGAAGTTTAAGGATGGAAGAATTACGAAAGGAGTTTGAGAATTTTTCTTATATTGGCAATGAAACTTTAAAAGAATTAACTCCTAGATATAGTCATTTGCTAACTGAATTATCTAGTTATGGTATACAGATTCCTATGACAAAGCAGGTGGATAAGTTTGCAGATGCTTTACCATCACACTGGGATCAGCATGTGGAAGTTCTCAGGGAGAAGGATGCATACCAATTCTGGTCTATTCAAGAGTTTATAGAGAAGCTGGAAAACAAAGAGATGGAAGAGAAGAGGAAAGCTAGAAGATCACAGATTCCTCAGAATCCTAACTTATATTTTGGAGGCACTTCAGTTCCAGCTAGTAACTCAAGTTCAGGAGGATTAGTGGCACCACATGTTGCGTGCATTTCCAATGTTATGGAATCATCAAAACCTACCATCAACTACATGGCACAAACATCATCCTACTCTCAACCATCAAACTCACAACCACCACCACAACAACAATATAACAATTCCTACATTTCACCATTCTCACCAATGCAACAAGCAGCCTTCTATACTGATAGCCAATCACAACAACCACCTCACTCAATGAACCAAAGTACTCAACCTAATCAACAACCAGTGGTTTTGGAGACTTCTAACTTGGGAAATGTGACGGTAGAAGTTGCTCAGCAACACATTGCACTAGTCTCTGCAATGGTTTCATCTTACAACGGGTTGGTTGCTAGTCAAATTGGGAACAACAACTTAACCAATGAAGACTATGCACAGATTGACAAAGAAGAGATGGAACTGATTGATATTCAGTGGGCTTTTGCAAGCATAATGAGAAGAGCAACAGAGTTTATTGAGAAAACAGGTAGAACTGATTTGGGAACTTCTCCTAACACAACCTACGGGTTTAACAAGGAGAAAGTTACTTGTTTTAACTGTGGAGGGAAAGGTCACTTTAAAAGAGAATGTACCCAGCCACCAAAACAAGGTAATAGGAACCCATTCAATGCAAGCTATCAGAACCGTCAACAACAAAACCAAAACCAAGTTTCTTACCAAAACAATAACAACTACCAAAACCGTCAAAACAATTTTAATAACAACCAAAACAGACAACCAAACACATCAAACCAGACTCAAAACCAATCACCTAACAATGCTAACCGAACAGTCATACCAATCACTACACCTAATGAGACACTACAGAACACCAATCAGAATCAAGCATTGGTGACTCAACAAGATGAAAGGTTTGATTGGTCGGCAATGCAAATAGGTGTTGAGGAAATTACTACTGGTGGCAATGTGGCTTGTGTTGCATATCAGGTTGATATTGAAGATTCGGTGACAGTTGATGAGAAGATAGAAACTGAGAATGAAGTTGATGTGTCTGAGGCTGAAATGGATGTGGAGACTGAACCTGTTGAGGTTAAGGCAAAGGAAGTTAACTCTGGAGTAGTGATTGACACTGTTTCTGATGTTCCTGAGGAGTGTGAATCAGTTTATTCAGATTCAGACAGTGAATCAGATACAGAAGCAAGTGTTACTTCTCTGGATGATGACATAGATCAGTTGCTAGCAGAAGCTGATTTTCTGATGACGAGGAAGTCGTGCATTGCAGATGATGCTTTCACCAAGATTGACTATTCCAGATTCTTTGCTGGAAAGGAAGCTCATTTCGCTTTGATGGCCATGACTGATCCGCCAAAACCTGTAAGTTCTGAGTGTAGCACTGATATTAAAAGTGATAAATATTGTGGTACATGTGATAGTTTGACTGAGGAGAACAAACAACTCCGTGTTCAACGTGATAGTGCTATCATGAACAGTCAATCTACTCGCAAAGAGTTGAATGCTTTTAACAAAGTATTAGATGTTTATAAGAAGGACATTTCCGACTTGAAAAACACTTTATCATTAAAACAACTTGCGATTAATAACTACATCAATGAAATTGAAAATACCAAGTTGGAAATGGCCGCCATCAAATGCTTTGCTGAGAAAGTAAACAAAAAGTTAGAAAGTTATAAGCACATTGCTTATGTGGTAGACCACATCATTGATGATCAAACCACTAATTACAAGTCTGTGCCATCTCCGGTACTTTTTGAAAACCATAATTGTCATCAAGTGACACCGGAGAGCTCGGTAAAATCAGACTCATCATCGGAAAATGAATCTAATACCTCGAGTATTGGTGATCCACATTCCGATGTGAGACCGATTTTAGGTTTGAATGATGAGGGTGTTACTGCTGAAAGTGTGGATTCAGACTCAGAGAGTGATGATACTGGTTGTAATCAAACTGTTAATGCATGTGAAATTCCAAAAGAAAATCACATCATTACAAATGAACCAGTGTCACCATCTCAACATGTGCATCCGATGGCAAATGTTCATCGTGAGAAAAAGTCTAAAAAGAATGTTGTTAAGAAAGATCTTGAGAAAAAGATTGTTAAGGATGAACTGTGTGACAAACCTGTCAAGGTGTTTTATCGGATGGAAGGATCCGATAAGATCATCTCTGACGAGGAATTTCCAATCAAAAATGCTAACTATGCTAAAATTGACAAAATTTGGCAAGAAAGTACCATTTGGTTCCCAAAACATGAGAGAACAAATGAAATCCCACCAGCAATTTTAAAGAAATTGTATTTGGATGTTCCTCAAGAACCAAAGGTCCATGTCACAGAGTTCATTCGACCCAAAAACAGAGCTAATGGTTTTCATGAGCCTGCTTACTCAAAAGGGCCACTCCCTGAGAGTTTGAGGAATCAACAGTATAATGATCAATATCCTGTTAGATCATTTGCTCAACCAAATGCTCCAAATGTTTTTGAAGAGTACCGTGCATGCTTTAAATGTGGGGAACGAGGGCATTTACTTGCTCAGTGCCCATATGTAAGGCATAAAAGGCACGAAGTTGAAATGAGGAATTCCATGAGGAAACCGATTGATCATTATGTTCCACCACACAGACGAGTTGTTCCTCAACAACAACAGTTTTACAATCAAAACAATTTTTACCAAATGAGGAACAATCGTCCAATTCAATATGATCGTAGGAATCGGATTGCTATGGAACAATCATGGAGAAAACCAGTGGTGAACACAACAAATGATAGGCAAAAGGTTCCACCTAAACCGGTTGTCAAGTCAAATGTTGGACCTAAGTATGTTAAATCAGATAAGGTAACCAAGAAAGTTACATTTGTTAACAATGTTCAGAAACCGACTGAGAATCCAAAGTCTCAGATTCGTATCTTGAAAAGAACTGAACAATCTTGGTCACCCAATGGTACTCCAGGAGCCTCTACTTCAAAGAACAATGAGAAAAAGGAAACTGTTTTGAACAATCAGAAAAAGATTGATCCAAAACAAAAAGTTTTTGAAAATGTTTCTGAGAATGTTTCTGTGAAAAATGATATTCCAAGACCCAAGACTCAGGCTTGGGTCCCCCGAAAGAACTAAATGATTTACTTTTTGTGTGCAGGGAGCTTCAGCTGGCCCTATTAGCAGTCTTTGGATTGTTGATAGTGGAGCTTCAGGCCACATGACAGGGGATCTTGCGTTGCTGTTCGACGTGAAGAACATCAATGGAGGGTATGTCGCATTCGCTGGAAATAAAGGTGGATATATTACGATGGAGGGGAGCGTAAGTAATGGGATAGTGAGCTTCGAGAGGATATCTTATGTGAAACAGATTGATTATAATCTGTTGAGTGTCAGTCAAATTTGTGATAAACAATTTACTGTGCATTTTTATGACAAATCCTGCTATATTCTCAAACCGGGCTTCAAAATTCCTAAGGAGTGGATAATGTTGAAGGCACCTCGCGTCAACAATCTCTATATTCTTGATATGTCCAAGGCGATGACATCACAGGGGCAAAATAACATGTTTTCTATCCAAAGCGACCGAGAAAGAATCGATAATGTGGCACCGAAGAATGGGGCACATTCATCTGAGAAAAATGAATCAACTTGTGAGAAATGGGCTTGTCGATGGAGTTAACGTGAAACATGTCCATCTGAATGACAAGTGTGTAAGTTGTAAGAAGGGGAAGCAACACAAACAGTCCCACAAAGTGAAGAAAGTTAACTCTGTTGAGATGCCACTTGAGCGATTGCACATGGATCTATTCGGACCGGTCAAGCGCAAAAGTCATCTTGGAGAGCTTTATTGTTTAGTTGTCACTGACGACTATTCAAGATTTTCATGGGTGATGTGTTTGCAGAATAAAAGTGACACCTTTAACAACCTTCAAGTTCTGTTCACTCGATTGGAGAATCTCTACAATGTGAAGATAAAGAGAATTCGGAGTGATAATGGGACAGAGTTCAAAAATGCCAAGATGGATGAACTTTGTGAAAGCAAAGGGATACATCATGAATATTCGGCTCCGTACACCCCACAACAGAACGGTGTTGCTGAACGAAAGAATAGGACTCTAATTGAAGCGGCTAGAACAATGCTCGCTGACTCAAATCTTCCGGTAATGTTCTGGAACGAGGCGATTTATGCAGCAAATTATACACTAAATCGGGTTCTAACAGTGAAGAAGTTTGGTAAAACATCTTATGAGCTGTTACACCGACGAAAGCCGAACTTAGAGTATCTAGAACCTTTTGGGGCACCATGCACGATGTTGAATCCAAGCGAGAAGTTTAGTCCTAAAGCTGAGGAGGGATACTTTGTTGGATATGCAACCCGCTCAAACGGGTATACAACAAGCGAACTCGTCGGGTGGAGGATTGGGCTAACGTGGAAGTTCAACGATATACTCAAAATTTGCAAGGCACGGGTCCTGATTGGATGTTTGATTACAAAGATTTCTTTGAATCATTCAATCTAGATAGCTTGGTTAAAGAAGCTGTTGTCAGATTACTTTACGAGTGTGAAAATGCAACTACTTCACCGTTGGTGCGTCCGATCACCGTGAACCCCCTACCAGTTTCTAATGATACCAATGCTCCTATACAAGAGGACGAAGTGTTTCAAGAGGCTTCAACTTCATTAGACTCTTCAGAATCTGAAGATGAACAATTTGAAGAAGTCATTCTTGAACATGCAGAAGAACCAGAGGCACCGCCAGTGAACCCAACTCCAACTCCAGATGTTGCTTCATCATCAAACACGGGTCATGATCTGGATGCTGTAGAGAACTTGACTGTTCAGACGGGAGTTACTGTACCTGAATATCCGGAATCTCGGATTCATCGTATTCACCCGCTGGAGCAAGTTATCGGTGATCCTGGTAGCAGTGTGATGACCAGAGGGCAGCTAAGAAGCGTTAACTCGCCAGAGAGTTTTGGTGCTTTAGCATTATATGCCAAAATTCAACAATCTGGTAGTCAAAATGATTGGTCGTTTGCGTGTTATGTGTCGTAGGTAGAGCCAAGGACATACAAGGACGCTTTGAAGGAAGATGCCTGGGTTGAAGCTATGCAGGAGGAGTTATTACAATTCCAGAAATTGGGAGTTTGGACGCTCACGGATTTGCCGCCGGAAAGGAAGAAAATAGGCACTAAATGGGTGTTTAAGTGCAAAAAGGATGATCGTGGGGTTATTGTTCGAAACAAAGCCAGATTGGTCGTGCAGGGTTTCCATCAAATCGAAGGGATTGATTATAACGAAATCTATGCACCGGTAGCACGAATTGAAGCTATTAGGATGTTCCTTGCGTTTGCTTCATACAAGAAATTCAAAGTATATCAAATGGACGTTAAGAGCGCATTTCTGTACGGGAAAGTCAAGGAAGAGGTTTATGTCGGGCAGCCACCAGGCTTTGAGGACCCAATCCACCGGGATAAGGTCTATGTGCTGAACAAAGCTCTATATGGCTTGCACCAGGCTCCGAGACAGTGGTACGAGGAGCTAAGTACTTACCTCATCACCAAAGGATTTAAGCGCGGGCTCGTCGACTGCACCCTCTTCACGAAGAAGACTGGGGATGATTTGCTTCTAGTGCAGATTTACGTTGATGATATAATATTTGGTTCAACTAACGAGCTTTTATGCAGGGAGTTCGAAACTATCATGCAGGAAAAGTTCGAAATGAGCGCAATGGGGGAGATGCAGTTTTTCCTAGGCTTGCAGGTGGACCAAAGACCCAACGGGATCTTCATTCACCAGACGAAATACGTATCCGACATCTTGAGCCGGTTCCAGATGGAGGACTCCAAGCCGATGGATACCCCGATTCAACCCAATCACGGGATTGGAGTAGACGCTAAGGGGGAGCTGACGGACCCATTTACATACAGAGCAATCATAGGATCTCTGATGTATTTGACGGCGTCTCGACCAGATATTATGTACGCAACGTGTCTCTGTGCCCGCTATCAATCGAAGCCGAAACAAAGTCATCTGACGGCGGTCAAGCGTATCCTTAGATATCTGAAGGGTTGTCCCTCAAAAGGACTTTGGTACCCTAATGATGATGATTTTGATTTTATTGCTTTTAGTGATGCAGATTGGGGCGGCTGTGACAAAGATAGCAAATCTACTACAGCTGGTTGCCAGTTTTTAGGGAGCAGGTTAATCACCTGGCAATGCAAGAAGCAGACTTCCGTGGCGCTATCTACCTGTGAAGCCGAGTACATTGCAGCCTCGAGTTGCTGTTCGCAAGTGCTCTGGATCCAACAGCAGATGGTGGATTATGGTTTGCAGTTTCTTAAAACCCCTATACACTGTGACAACGAAGCCGCAATCGCATTAACTAAAAATACTGAAAATCATTCTAAAGCGAAACATATCCGGATCAAATATCATTTTATCCGTGATTGTTACGCTAAAGAATTGATAGATATGGTCAAAATCCATACTGACTACCAACGTGCAGATTTGTTTACAAAAGCTTTTGACAGATCCCGCTTTGAATATCTTTTAAAAGAAAACAACATAAAGGAAAAACAGGACTAATCGGCACCTCGGTTTATCGCTTTTTAGTTTTATTTTTTAATATTTTGCTAATTGGGAATTTCTCTTTGCTAATTGGGAATTTCTCTTTACTATCGTAATCCTCAAAGAAGTTGATGCTTTCGAGGGGATTGTTTAATCCTCAAAGAAGTTGATGCTTTCGAGTGGATTGTTTCTTTCAAATTTTTGTTTTTCAGAAAAATCAAAAACCCAAAAATATGTTCTTTATTTTAGGGGGAGCCATTTTATCAGAAAAACCAAAAACATTGAAAAATTCAAAAAAAAAAGACCTAAAAATTAGAAAATCAAAAATGATTTCCTGGATAAAAAGAGGAAATGATAGTACATCAGTGGGGATCTGACACAGGCTAAAGAATTGTATAGTATAATGAGGCGTATGTTGACTACGTGTGATATGCTGATAGGCTTCGTAGACTAAATATTGCGTGCATTAGTGATACAAACATAACGAACTATGCGTTCGTGGCTGAACACCTCATGGGCATATGGTCTTAGTACCGTAATTTCGTTTGATAGGATTGCCAAAATCTGAGGTTTCGGGTCGTTATGTTATGGTTATCCGGGATATTCTGATTAAACTTTTGTCGTATTGATTTACGGACCTAGTTTTATCAGAATATTTGCTAAAAGAGCTTAATTGACAAAACCGGAAGTTACCGAATTGAGGAACTTTATGTTTTAATTGATCAAAGATCATTATTACATCGTATTGATCATCTGATGAAAATCAGTGATTAATATCAGCCTCAACCTAGTGTATATGCACATGTTACTCTGCTGCATTCGTTTGCTGACCTGTACACCTCTGTGCTATATACTTTGTAACTTTTACGGATAACTCTGGCATAATCACGCGTTACGACGAAGCTTTGTGCAATTACTTGATACGGGAGTATGTCGTGTGTGTGGGCACCACATCGTGTTAGTCTAATACACCTAACTCGTATCATTTTAAAGCATTGCGTAATTGTCTGCATGTGAGCTTACGTGGACCACAATATCAGCAATTGCCGTGTCACATACTGTTTCTAATGATAATATTAAACAAAAAGATCAACGCTGTGATCAGATTTCTCAGAAAACTGATATGATCCTCTTACCGGACATCACAAAATGTTTACTGCTTTCATTTACTTTGATGCATTTTACTTTGATGCAATTTACTTTTATTGTCAAAAAGATACAAAATCCAAAAAGATTTTAGGTGTGTTTTGATAAAATTTCAGAAAAATCCAACATTTTTGCATTTCTGCTTTATTTTTGATAACCGGGGATGCTTGATGGTCAATTTCTGAGATTTGACAACACCATCTGGGCTTTGTATCATTCAATAAGTGCAAAATATGAGTTTTGGAAGTTTAACAGATTGAAAAATGTTGAACGGGATTCGAATTCGTGATTTGGCAAAGTTTTCAGATTTTTCCATTTCACATTCGCCCCTTAATTGGGTCGAATGTGGAAAAATCTTCGCCTTCGGTTGTTCAAAATGGGCGAATGTGGGTTTGTTTATACAAACTTCACATTCGGGTAAACATCTTTCACATTCGGCCAATTCGTTTTGGGCGAATGTGGAATACTCCCACATTCGACCACCAAAACGGTCGAAGGTGAACTTCCTATATAAGCTGAACACAGGTTCGAACCCTCATTACAATTTTTCAAAATTTTTCCTTCGATCTGTCACCTTGTTGCTTTGAGTTATTTTTCTTGTGCGTTTGTTTCCCTGTGTTTTACTGATCATTTCTATATCAAAATCACAGGTATTGAAGCAATAACGAGTTCAGAATCATCGTTTTTACGACTGGACCTAGGGTTTTAGAATTAATGGGCTTAGAGTGTTTGTTTTGGTTTGATTTTGATTACATTTCAATGTATATCAGTTTTAGGGGGAGAATGAACCCTAAATTAGGGTTATAACATAGTTTGTTTGGGTAATCGATCGTTTAAGTGGATAAAACCCTAATTTTCCTTTGAAAACTGATATAAATTGAAAATTGGTAACAATTGATGTTATACGAAGGTTATTCGGCCATTTTAGAACATATCCTGATCAAAATCACATGTTAAAAACGAAGTTGGAAAATTTTTGAATTTTTGAGAAGAACAGTTTCACCTTCGGTTATACGAACGGGCGAAGGTGGAATGGTTTGGGCGAATGTAACCTGAAAACGGGCGAATGTGATTTTTATTCAAAACTTATTCACATTCGACCAAAATGTTCTACATTCGAACCATAAAATTCATATTCGACCCTATATAAACGGGCGAATGTGGAACTTAAAATTCTTAAAATTTTGAATTTTTGTCGATTTTGTATTTTGACGTTTGTTTCTGATTTTGATGTATAGATGGCTGAGGAACAAGAAAATATTGAGATTCCAGTAGAGAATGTGATCACAGATCCAGTTCAAGAAACCGTTCAGGAGGCTGAATCATCTACACCGAAAAGCAATTGGCCGTTTGAGAAAACCCATAATTGTTGTGCTTATCTGGGAGATGTGGAAAAGAACGTTGAGTTTGCTGATATCATCAAGTTCTTGAAAAGAAGCAGAGTTGTGTATGCTTTGGCAACTCCGACTATTATCTACAAGGATATAGTTGAAGACTTCTACAATAACGCAAAGTATGACTTTTGGGATAATCAGACTATCATAAAGAGCAAGATACAAGATATGGAGATGTTTATAACAGAGTCTGATATCAGAGAAGCGCTCCAGATAAAGTTTGAAGTGAGCAAGGATCCAAGAGAACTATCATGGACTGAACAAAAGGCATGTTTCCTCAGAATGAAGTATAAAGGAGCTATTACTGATGGTTCGATGCACAAAGGGAAGTTGAGTGTGCAGTTTAAATACTTTGCACACGTCATAATCCATGTGTTTGGATGTGTAAGTGGAGGATATGACGTTATGAGGAGAAGTCTAAGCTTGTTGTTGGTTGCGTTGACTCTCAACAAACCATTCAACGTGTCTGGGATGATTTTGGATCACATGCTGGAGATGTTAAAGGGCTTGAAGAAGAAGCAGTTCATGTTATACCCAAGATTTCTTATGATGATATTTGATCACAAGTATCCTAATTTGAGGAAGGATCCTACTCAGATACTTGGTTAAGATCACATGAATATTCGAACGTTGGTTAGAATGAAAGGTTACAAGGGTGTGCCAGACAATGAAAGGCCACCATACAGAAGATTGTTTGGAGCTTTAGCCAAAGAGGATTACTCTGATCCTGGAAAGAACACGGCTAGGCATCCTGAAAATGATTCTGATAACGATGATCCCTTAGTATATGCTGATGCTAATACTAAGAGGAAGAGACAGGTAGTTAATCCCGGAGCCAAAGGGAAGGGTAAGGGAAAAACTGACCAAGGAAGTTCTAAGCAACAGGTGGTAAGGAAGAAAACAACTGCGAAGAAGGGAACAGGTTTGGTGGATGAAGAATCTGTTGACTCAGAGGAAACTGAGGAAGAGGAACAATGGGATTCTGATGCTGAGAATGTCAGGGCCACCAAACGTAAGGCCACTATGGTTGGTGAATCTGAATCTTTAAACAGATCAATTGAAGAAGCTGAGAAGAGTAAGAAGTCTGTGAATGTTGAAGATGAAGGTTTAGGCGTTGATATGGATGAGTTGAATGCTGGAGAGACTGTGGTAGTAAACTTGCCCAAGCCTAAGCACAAGACCATGGCTAAGAAGACAAGTACTAAGCAGTTGAGAGAGAAAGAGTTAGCCCAGCTCTTGAAAGGTAAAAGAGTACCCGATGCTGGTACATCATCAAAGCTGTCTTCACCAGTCACTAAAAAGCAAAAGAAGTCTAAAGAGACAGAGACATTACCAGTTGATCAATTCAATGTTGCACTGGATAATGTGCTTGATATGTTTAGGAAGCCTCAGAAAGAAAAGGAAGCTGAAGTTGAGCCATCTAGATCCAAATCTAAGAAGGTCACTGTTGATGATGATGTGATGAAACAAGTGAACAAGAAAATGGATGACATGCTGAAGATGATAGTGGCTCAACAAGCTGAAATTGCCAAGTTCAAGCAAAACGAAGAGAAAATGCTTCAGATTGTAGTAGCTTCAAAGTCAAATCAAGATGAGATTGACGAGAAAGTTAAGAAGCTTGAAGCAAAGAACAAGAAGCTTGAGGGTAAGTGCTTGAGGAATAAGAACAGATTGAAAGCTATCAAAGAAGACAACAAAGAACTAAAGGCTGAGAACAAACGCCTTAGTGATTTGATTGATGATTTGTATAATGTTGCACCCAAGTTGAAAGAGGGTGAAGAAGATAAGGAGAAAGAAGAAGAGCAAGTTGACTTTGAACCGTCTGAATCGGATAAAGAAAAAGATGATGATGAGGATGATGAAGAGTCAGAGAAAAGTGATGATGAGGATAGTAAGAAGGATGATGATGATGATGATGCAGATGGGTCTGGAAGTCAGAAAGAAGATGATAGTAGTGATGATAATGATGGAGGAGATGATACGTCCAAGTTCACATTTGAAAAGAGAACACCTAAAAAGAAAGATACTGGAGAATCAAGTTCGAAGAAAAAGAAAGGTGAGAACGTTGATTCAGATGAGAGTATCTTCTGGAATGAGAAGGTGAGATCTTTGATAGATGATGCTAAACAAGTGTACAAAGATATGTTGGAAAGAAGAGAATGGACTATAGAGTTTACAGGACGTTTTGCTGAGATATTCCAGACGGATGATATGAGATACGAACTGGAATACAACGATCTTGATTTAGAAGAAGGTGAAGTACCTGCTTCTGTGGCAAAGGAAATTCTGGATGGACTTGCACAGAGAGTAGGGAAAACATTTGAGGAGTTCATAGTGGATGAGTCGATTCCAGATATTCCTGAAAAGGATATTGGAAGTCACTCAGATGACAAGAATACTCCTGAGTTTGATGAAGTGGAAATTGAAGATATAACTCATGAGGAATCTCCACAATACTTCAGACAGACTGATGAAGATGTGATATTTCCTGATTTTACTGAGATACCAAACACTTCAGCAAAGAAAAAGGCAAAGCAAAGAAGTGCAGAGTTTGTGGAGAAAGTGTTTGGAGCTGATAAGCAAGAATCTTCAAATCAATCTGATGAATTGAAGAGTTATTTGAAGAAATTGAGAGAAATGGATGAAAACCGACCGAAGCCTGAAGCTCAAGGAAATTTCTATAGATTCCACAATGCTAAGTTTAAAGGCAGAGCTCTCGGGTGGACATATTTGGGCAGATTGAAGTGTCTAGCAGCCAAATGGGAATCAGGAATTCTATACTTCTATAGATTCATTGATTTGCTAACTCTACCGTACTGGGCGGTCAGAGATTTATGCAGATTCCCTATGTCTGGTGCTTCAGTGAACAATACTCATGTTGGTTGGTGTGCAGACAAGCTGGTTTGGGAAAGTAGAACGAGATGGAATAGATTCAAGCCTCAATATCCCCGAAGGAAAGTTCATCGGGATATTGATCCCAAAACCAAGCTGAAAAGGGTTACTTTGATATACAAGGCACCTGAAGTGATGAGGAAAATACCTTTGATGCCCATGCCACAACATTTCAGTGCTGACTTTATTTTCTGGTATTATGATTGGAGGAAGGCTGAAGCGGTGATAGTGTTGAGAGACGGGAAGGACAAATACAAGCATGTTCATGTATTTGATCCAATGTGGTTGATAAACTGTACTTTTGAGGACATCATCATGCTTTTCTACAATCCGATTCATCATGAGCCGAATGACGCTGATCAAGCAAAGAAATATACTCAAGTGGTTGGAGTTTGCTTTGCATATGATATAAATGCTGGGAGTAATTTGGATAACAAACATGGCAAGATGGTGAAGATGGCAAATGTATCGAAACCGGTGAAGAGAAAGTTGGAGCCTGAAATGACCAAAGAGCAGAAGAAACAGCTCAGAATTAAGTTGTTGAACAAGGCAATGGACGAAGACAGAAGACGATCCAATCAATAGTCGAGGGGGAGTTTGTAGATGCGTTTTGCGACTAATGATTGGATGTTAACATATGTTAGAGTGCTGATGGGTAGAATGCGGAATCTGTCTGGTCGAATGTAGGCTATTGTGGGCGAAGGTAGAAGAATCTGGGCGAAGGTGTATTGGAGCTTGACTGAATGTGTTCATTCGTACCCTTAACTGGGCGAATGTGGAAGAAGTCCACATTCGACCAGTGTAAAGGGGCGAATGTGCAGCTAGTATATATAGATTTTGTGTTTATGCAATGTAGAGAGAGTTATCAGTTGTGTGTGTGTTTGAGTCAGGTTCCTGGTTAGTTTGAGAGAGACTGTAACTGATCTAGATTAACCTAAGTGTCATTGTAATCAAGTTTATGAACAAGTTAATCTATGAAAAGCTTTGAAAATGATATTGATTGTGTTTTGATTTGAGTTTTATCTGTTTGTTCAAAGCTAGGGTTTCCGCACCTGGTTTTGTAACTTGTATGATCAATTAATCCTGTTTTAGTCAAAATCTTTCGTTCACATTTCCTTGATAATATTATTACTTAATTACAATTATCCATTTTCATCTTTTATATAATTTCGGTTACGTAACAACGTGGTGATACACTATGCACACTAGAAGACAAAGCAGCAAGCTTGGGGAACAAGAAATCTAAGACAAGATCCCCTGCACGCCTGTGCACACCCACATGGCACGCCTGTGCTTAGACAAACAATACAGACAAGACAGAACTGCAGGCAACCGAACGTACAAGATGCTGGAGCACGCCCGTGCCACCCTATGGTGCACACCCGTGCTTAACCTGGAAAGTCTATAAATAGCAAGCTACCCCCTTCCATTTGAGATATCCTTTTTCCATACCATTTCACTTGGTCTTGTGCCCTCTAGGGTCAACTTCCAGGAGTCTTGCAGAGCTCTTGGAGTCTTGTTGGAGGCCTTAGGGCCCTCCTAACACACCCAACAAGGTTAGGCCTCATCCTACCTTGATCATCAAGACCAAGCATGGGATCGTAGATTAGTTCATATGCAATAAACATCGAGGGTCATGAGGTTGTTAGATACATAGAATTAGGAGATGGAGAGCGTGTCTATGAGCAACCATGTTCTTGTATTGATCATTCAATATGGTTGTATCTTTCTATTATTCATGAACCCACTTCGATTTATATACTTATATTATTATTAGTAGTTTATTTTTAGTTATTTGTTGTGTTATCTTCTTCTAATCCTGGTTTGTTTATCTTGTGACAGGTTTCCAATGATGATTAACTTAATAAAACTAAAATCAACCCTAACACAATAAACTAACTAGAGGTTTAATCAGCTTCTGGTAGTCCCGAGCTAGAACCAAGGTGAGGAAACTGGTAGTGAGACAGATCCTTCAGGCTTCGGATATCCAAACCGGATTCTAAACAATGGCTTCTGAAGTGGACCAGATCTGAGTGACACATTTCTGGTACTTACCAGACGACTACATGATCTTCTTGGTAAAGGAAGGATTCCCTACGGGCGCACCAGTGATCTTCGAATTGCACGCCTTTAGGATTATGTTCCACCTTTATTAAGGATTTCATTCAGCTTGGGAGGTTATGGGTTGGGTTAATTAAGTTATCAATCATCAAACCAACTTTATATTTAATTGATCACTAAATATTAAAGTGTCACTTTAAAGATTAATAAAACAAGAATTATATTTCTAGGTCTCATTAGTACAAAACCGTTAACCATTGGGGATACTTGTCTTCTGAGCCGACTCTAAGGGAGGTGTACGGTGTTCCAGGTCAGAAGTGAAGCCTCCAAGACAAGAAGAAGATGAGTTTGAGGATCAGAGACTTGACCGCGGTTAGGGAAGCCCACTATACGCGAGGCTCGGGCGGAGTACCTTCATGTGGACATGCATTGGAAGGTTTTGCATTCTACTAAGCAGTGGCCCCGTTTCTCTATCAAGGAGTCAACACTTTAAGATCACTCTTTTCCTCCTCACAAATAATTAATCTTAACTGTTAACTATAATAATAAATTTAACTACTTATACGGAGGGTCTCGATATGTGCATATTTGATAACTCTACTATTTTATCATTTTCTTTTATCAAACCCAAAACCTTTTAAAACCATTTTTATTAAAGAACCCCTCGGTTTTATTTCTCTTTTAAAAACCCAATTAGTTAATTGATGAAAGGTAAAGTAGGGGAAAGTGTGAACTCTGGAATACGATACTCGATACTTACCCTAGAAAACTATACTATACTATACACGTCAGGTTCTCTGCCTATGTTTTTATTTTAGTTTCTAAAATAATTATCGTTTACTTAATAAATATAAAACTTGTTAAAAACGGTTTAGTAAAAATCAGTCGTTTTCCCCAAAACCAAAGTTTTGCATTTAAAACATCAGGTTTTTGGCACCGGGAAAATGACATCTTTGTAAATTACTAAAACCATACGCATCAAGTTTTTGGCACCGTTGCCGGGAACCACAATGATCTCCAAAGAAAAACCCAAGTCACTTGACTGGTCGGTTTATTTTTATTTTTCATTTTATTTTCACTTTATTTTTCCTTTTTATTTTTAGTCTTCTTTATTTTTCCTTTTCATTTTATTTCTGCTTTATTTTCGATGATTGCGGTTGTTTTAGTGTTTCTTTGCAGGTTTACTTCCGGATTGGCCACCTTAGAGAATTCCCGTGAAGGAAACCAGAACCGCCAATTTCATCAACTTTCTCTTTGGAGGGTTTTTGTTTCTTCTTTACTTTCGTTAGAGATCGGATTGTCATCCCTTGAGGATCGCCAGGTAAGTACATAAAAAGTGGAAAATAAGTCGGTGGAAAGTTTTTAAAAAATTTAAAAATGTAAACTGTTTTTGAACTTAAAATGGGGTTTTAAAAGTTATTTTGGAGAAATCCAATTAAAAATTTTAAAACCGAACCTTTAAAAACAGTTTAATATTTGAAAAACGGAAACTTTGCTAGGGAGCACGCTCGTGCCGCTTCATGTGGCGCGGCCGTGCTCAAGCTGAAATTGGGTCTGATTGGGTATTTAAAAGTCTTTTGACATTTAAAACCCATTCTCCATCTTCCCCACTTCGTCCCTATCGTCGCTACCCCCTTAAAACCATCATTTTCACCATTTTTCTTCATTCCAGACCCCAATCTTCAATATAAGGTATGTATAATCAATATCTAACGACTTTTAAGTGTTTTTATGTCCAGATCTGCCAGATTCTTGAGTTTTTGAGTAGTTTGGTTTCTTGAGAAAAACCTTAGTTTTCTAGCTTCTTAAACCTGTATGTTTGCCTGATACTTTAAGAAAACGATTAGGGGAGTGCTAAGAATGTAATGTGGTAAAAAATTTTGAGAAATTTGACAAAAAAAATCGCCAGAATTCTGACATGTTCGAAAACCGTCACATCAGTCTTGTGCACGGCCGTGCTCATCTTGGGCAGGGGCGTGCTCGTCTAGATGACAATGTTTGAATTTCCATCGTAACCAGTATGACCCACCAGAACGTGCAAGGCCGTGCACACCAGTGTGCATGGGCGTGCACCCCTGTATATCAGTCATAAGTTTTTAAGTTTAAAAATTTAACTTATTTTTGCAGTTTAAAATCAGTTTTAAGGTGTTTTGGACAAAAAAAACAGTTTAAACAGTTGAACCAGTTAGAAACCAGACTGTAGACTAAGCCGCACGGCCGTGCTTATTACCTGAGCACGGGTGTTAAGCCACTGGACAGAACTGATTAATTTTCTGCAAAGTTTTAAACCGTGTGAAACCGAACCGATTCTGTTGTGTTTTGAAGGGTTATGCCCAGAATGAAAAGAGCAGCTCAGAGGTCGCCATCCATTTCATCCGACTCACACCACTCACCTCAGCAGTCCGGCGAGTCTGCACCTTTAGAGTTACCTTAGACACACTCATTTGAGCCCGATGGACCTATGGCAGACGATGTCCACACTTGGTTATATTTCAACAGACAGGGGGTCGAGCAAACGCCCACAAGCGTTTGCGTGTGATTAAGAGGAGGCCGATTGGGGCATACTTGCCTGTGTATTATGAGGCACTAAAGGCATTAGGACCGGAGCCCCGGTTCTACAACTTATAATCTCATCAGTGGCACTGTCTCTTTCAGATTAACGAGACCACATACAGAGAGCTTACTCTCGAGTTCTTGGCCTCGGTCGTATATACACCACCTGCTATTGAAGATGACAGGGTTACAAAACTTTGTGTTGGATTTAGGATGGCTAGGAAACGGTACAGGTTGACTCTAGCAGAGTTTGGGGTTCGGATGGGACTGTATACACAGAGGGAGATCACTGAGCCAGTGTTTACTAACAGCGTCTTTTGGTGGCCACCCGAGGTACAACCACATGACTTTTGGGGCCAGATCTCTGATGTTCCCTACAATCCAAGGGTCCATAAGAGGTCTAGCTTCCCTGATCCTCTACACAGATGGGTATACATGATTATAGCTAGTACCGTTGGGGCTAGGAAGGACAACATTGGAGGAGTGAATGAGAGAGACGTCTTCCACCTTTACAGCATTATCGAGGGGTGGCACTGCAACTTGACCCACGCACTTGCCGAGTTCTTCACACGTAGTTGGGGCACTACCACCGCCAGCCACATCTTTGGGGGACCATACATTATTGCCTTGCCACATCTTTAGAGGTTCTTACCCCCATGGCATTGGCCTGTCTTACAGCAACAGGTCAGGTCCGCCCCCTCGACACCATTGTGATGAAGAACAGTGGGATATTAAAGCAGTTTGGGAAATTTTTAAAGTTGGCAGATAATGAGGGAAGATTGTGGGGTGAGGAAGCAGCCTTTGAGGAGGCATAAGGAGAGCACGCTGAGACTGGTGGAGCAGACTCAGCAGCAGCAGCTGCAGCTAGGGAACCTGAGTCTTCAGCATCAGCAGCCGCAGCCCGCTGGCAGACCACCCGAGGACCAGCAGGGCCACCACCAGCCACCAGGACTGACCGCCGACACACTTACAGTAGAGTTCAGGTCATTTAGGGAGGACTTCGCTAGAAACATGGCCTCCTGTACTGGTTCCAGCTCCAGGTCCCGCTCCGGTCACCGCTCCCGCCGTAACCGCTCCGTTTGATCTTCCCCTCTCTCAGGTTTATTTATTTGGTGATTCTGACAGTATCTGATGGTTGGCTGACATTAAAAACTATTTTTCTTTTTATTTTTCTTTTTTATGGTTGTGATGGATGTTTGACACTTTTGCATGCTTGATGCATGCCAGACTCGTTCCACACCGCTAGCGCTTCGGTGTTAGTACTTATCGTAGGACATTAGCTTTATTTATCTTTGTTACTTTATTTTTCTTTTTCTAGCATTTTAGGACAGGTCGAGGATAGCTTGATGTTTTGGAGCCGCCATTTCGACGTCTCTGTTTTAAGGATGAAGGTTTCGCTCACACGCGAGTACACGTCATTGTCAGGGGAGTATTAGTTTTTCTTGTCTCTCTTTCCATTTCTACACTTAAAATTTATGTAAAAATTTTAAGTGTGGGGTGGGCCATTATTGCTGCTTATTTTATTATATCTAGTGGGTCATTTGTCGTTATTCGGGCATTATACGGTACCCTCGTAGCCGCTTGATACCCGTAGCGTTATTCACAGTCGTCTCTGGTAGATTAGTATAGTCTATTAGACTAGCCCGAGTGATCGCTATTAGACATTCATGCCGAACGGTTCACATTAAAGGACAGTCGAAATAAGATGAATTTAATTAAAACCCGAGAGATCCATTTAGATTATTAAAATAAAGTAGAAAAATAGGTTGCATGGCAAGTAGCAAAATACCCCAAAAGTTGTGCTTAAAATCAATACTTTAGCCTACCCTTTTGTCCATGTGAGATTCTTGAGCCTTTTACGAGCACCATACTTACATATACACATCATATATTGCTCGTTTCGTTTCTTGAGAGATTTCCGACATTAGTCTGACTCGGTTAGAACTTGTGTGTTTATACATATTCTTGTTTTAAAACCGGTAACTAAATAAAAATGATAGAGGCAATTAGGTTTCTCCCCAAAAATAAATCCTTCCCTTAGAAAAACACTTTGAGCCTTAGCCTTTCATTTTCTTCACCCAATAAAAATGAGTCCCGATCATGCGTCACCAAAGCAGCTTCAAGACGTTGTCGTCACCGAGGGGTCGAAATCGCCAGTTTAAAAAAAAGGGCGACACCGTTGACAAATGAGGGAACAACACAAGACGGGGCCAAGAGGGAGATCTTTTATATATATATATATATATATATATATATATATATATATATATATATATATATATATATATATATATAATACGTAGGAGGGAGCCAAAATAAATAGAGAGCGCGACACGAAGAGAGAAACCCAAAAAGAGAGCCCAAGAAAAACAAAAGTTCTTCAAAGTTAAAAATTGGTATTTGACCGGTGAGACCCTAAAGAACTGGAATTCTGATCTCTCTTTCTCTCTCCCCCTCTCCTACTCTTAGCTCTATCTCTACTTTCTTTCTGTGATATCTCATCTCTCTCTCTTGCTTCCCCTAGCTTTCTCAAGATGCATCCGCTGGACGAACACTTGCTTCGCTGTCTCCACTTTGCTCAGCCACGTCTGCCTCCAGAACTGATACAGATTATTTTCAAGAAGACAGCAGACGAAAGAAAATTGTGGCGGAAGATGGAACAAAATCCACCATTTTGCGGACAGTCAAAGAGTGCTGCAAAAAGACGATCAAAACGGTATGACAGATGCATCAAGTGTGGAAACTGGTCGCATGAAGGCAAGTGCAGCAAGAGTTCGACTAACTCGCAGTTCGAAAATACGATGTTGGTCCAAGAAGGTGCCACTCGATACAAAGCCGAGCACAAAGTCAGAAAAGGAAGAAACATCGACTACACTGTGAGGTGCGAAATAGCAATGATGAAAGAAAAAGGAATTAACACCAGACTTCTCTCAGAAATTGCCGCTGAAAACGTTGCGCGTCGCTACCGCCCTCCTCCACGTATTGCAGCTTCTTCATCTTCTCAGCCGTTACGATCTCTCGTGACTCGGTGACTCATCCCTACATTACAACCCGAATAAAAGTCGTCTTGATTTATGTTAGTTAGTTGGTTTGGAGACGAGGACTTGATTTGCATACAAGCCTATGACTTGAGTCGACTTCGGTATGGACCTGAGTATTCACCCCCAAAACTCACCCAAATGATAAAACCCGAGTTCTGAGTGAATATTGAGAGCAAATATAGGTTTGGGCACAATCAAGGGGTTAAGTAGGAGTGTCATGCAGTTTTATTTTTCTCATAAAATAAATAAATGGATTGAGTGTTTGTTATTTACGGTCTACCTTAGATGTACATATGTTTGATTGCTTGAGGACAAGCAATAGTCTAAGTGTGGGGTATTGTGATGTATCACATAATTAACATATAAAACATGCATAAGCAGGCCCATAATAGGATAAAATTAGACTTAAAATGTTAATTTTAGGTACTTAATTCGTTCCTATTTGTGTTTATCAAGAAAATGGAGCTCCAAGCCGAAAACAAGAGATTTCCAGGCAAAAACAGGCAAAATCTAGAGATTCCTGAGGATACGGGACTTATAGCATGTTCCCTGTATGTTTGAAGGCCCTTTCGAGACTTAAACAGTGATAAAAATTCCGCATGCCCACACAAATTTACGCGGAGGCCCTGCACACTAGAAGACAAAGCAGCAAGCTTGGGGAACAAGAAATCTAAGACAAGATCCTCTGCACGCCCGTGCACACCCACATGGCATGCCCGTGCTCAAACAAACAGTACAGACAAGACAGAACTGCAGGTGCTTGACATGGAAAGTCTATAAATAGTAAGCTACCCCCTTCCATTTAAGATATCCCATTCCATACCATTTCACTTGGTCTTGTTCCCTCTAGGTACGACTTTCAGGAGTCTTGCAGAGCTCTTGGGTTCTTGTGGGAGGCCTTAGGGCCCTCCTAACACACCCAACAAGTTTAGGCCTTGTCCTACCTTGATCATCAAGACCAAGCATGGGATCGTAGAGTAGTTCATATGCAATAAACATCGAGGGTCATGAGGTTGTTAGATACATAGCATTAAGAGATGGAGAGCTTGTCTATGAGCAGTCATGTTCTTGTGTCGATCATTCGATATGGTTGTATCTTTCTATTATTCATGAACCCATTTTGATTTGTAGACTTATATTATTATTAGCAGTAGTAGTTTATTTTTAGTTATTCTTTGTGTTATCTTCTTCTAATCCTTGTTTGTTTATCTTGTGACAGGTTTCCAATGATGATTAACTTAATAAACCTAAGATCAACTTTAACTTAATAAACTAACTAGAGGTTTAATCAGCTTCTGGTAGTCTCGAGCTAGAACCAAGGTGAGGAAACCGGTAGTGAGACAGATCCTTCAGGCTTCTGATATCCAAACCGGATTCTAAACAATGGCTTTTGAAGTGGACCAGATCTAAGTGACACATTTCTGGTACTTACCAGATGACTGAATGATCTTCTTGGTAAAGGGAGGATTCCCTACGGGCGCACCAGTGATCTTTGGATTGCACACATTTAGGATTATGTTCCACCTTTATTAAGGATTTCATTCAGCTTGGGAGGTTATGGGTTGGGTTAATTAAGTTATCAATCATCAAACCAACTTTATATTTAATTGATCACTAAATATTAGAGTGTCACTTTAAAGATAAATAAAACAAGAATTATATTTCTAGGTCTCGTTAGTACAAAACCGTTAACCATTGGGGATACTTGTCTTCTGAGCCGACTATAAGAGAGATCCTTCGGTCTTCATGATCGTTAACCTACTTAGGGGATACACTGCCGGTGAGGATGGCTGTAAGGGAGATCCTTCGGTAAGGACAGCGAGAGCTAAGGCAGGTGTACGGTGTTCCAGGTCGGAAGTGAAGCCTCCAACACAAGAAGAAGAAGATGATTTTGAGGATCAGAGACTTGACCGCGGTTAGGGAAGCCCGCTATACGCGAGGCTCGGGCGGAGTTCCTTCATGTGGACGCGCTTTGGAAGGTTTTGCATTCTACTCAGTAGTGTCCCCGTTTCTCTATCAATGAGTCAACACTTCAAGATCACTCTTTTCCTCCTCACAAATAATTAATCTTAACTATTAACTATAATAATAAATTTAACTACTTATACGAAGGGTCCCTAGATGTGCATATTTGATAACTCTACTATTTTATCGTCTTCTTTTATCAAACCCAAAACCTTTTAAAACCATTTTTATTAAAGAACCCCTCCGTTTTATTTCTTTTTTAAAAACCCGATCAGTTAATTGATGAAAGGTGAAGTAGGGGAATGTGTGAACTCTGGAATACGATACTCGATACTTACCCTAGAAAACTATACTATACACGTCAGGTTCTCTGCCTATGTGTTGGTTTTAGTTTCTAAAGTAATTATCGTTTACTTTATAAATTTAAAACCTGTTAAAACGGTTTAGTAAAAATCAGTCATTTTCCCAAAAAAACATCAGGTTTTTGGCACCGAGAAAATGACATCTTTCTAAATTACTAAACGCATACACATCAGTTATCGAAACCCACTTAGCATTCGAACACCATCTATGAATCGGCTTCTATGTCAAACCCGACCCCCGACCTTTAAAATCTTATGTAATAGGCCCAAGTCACACCTAAACTTAATGATTTTGAAGTCACAATCTTGCTAAGTGTTAGTTTGGTTACAACTTACATACATACATATCCATTTATACTCACACACATGCATACTAGTCACACACATCTAAGATTGACCAATACGTATAACATACATCCATGACCAAGCCATGTTTAGATGAATGAGCCATGTACCTTAGCAAAAATCCAGTTTTTGGAGCTATAAATAACACATATGAACACCTTCACATAACCTCATTTTTATGATGGAAAATACACAACTTTGGTACAATGTCATACACCTACATGGTGATAAATCCATGGATACCCACACACGAGCACATAAAAGCCGAAGTTTTGGTCATTAGCGACTAATCTAGAACAAAACATCATATTAAAGTTTCGGCTACATACTAACATATGTTAATCTAGACATATAATGTGTTAGTACTATCTTTTGACATTATAAAATATAACATATGTTAAAACATTCTTTTTTCCATAAAACAACCACACGTGTTAAGATTGGGAATATTCTACACCCATGATGACATGTGGGGACCATTTTATTAACAATGGATACGTTTTTACAATAGAATGCCCGGAATTCACGAAACCGTACATTTTGCAAAGTACACATGAAACATGTAATAGTTGTCACGTGCACGAACTATGGCCCACATATAACAGACACAAGGTTCCACGAGTTGGGTGAACAACTTGTATGGTAAACGACAAGAACGTACAACTTACTACGTCCTTGATAATCATAGGGCAATCATTGTCGGGACGATAGTTACCTCACTCCACTGCTTTACTAGATCACACATCCAATCAACAGGTGAGTTTCACGGCCCCATTTTACTATTTTTACATTTTTGGGGGATAAACATGCTACATTTCTAGTACATTACGTTTTGTGTGATATTCTATCATGACTACCATGTGGAACATGAGATATTCGGTTCATGAGCTCAACAGTCCTCGTACTTACATTACACTATAACCATTAGCTAACAGTAGCCATGGAACACTTAAATAGATCTATTGGGATGACACCCTCACTCTTGGTTAGTCGCTCTAACCGGTTACATACGAAAGAAAGAGTCAGGAGGTACAATGCGTGAGGCACAACAATCAAGAGGTTTGGTTATGGGACTCATGGTTTGCACAGTAATCATTCGCTTAGCTAGCTTTTGATTTGTCATACATGAATTTCATAAGCACTTTACATAGTACATTAAAACCTGTGAACTCACCGACATTATGTTGACAAATCTTTTATACATGTTTTTCAAGTAATTGATCATGGGGAACAGGGACTTGGGAGAGGGGTTCTAGTGTGCACATCGTGGTATCATCATATACACCGGTTGAGTTCTAATAATGTTGGTCATGTCATGTTTCCGGCGTTTGGTTCATTAACTCTAGACAATGTTACTTTTTTTTTAACTTTGTATGACTACATTTATCGTTTGCTGATATCTATTTGAATGTATATCTTATGTGTTGCTCAAACCTTGTGCTTGAAAACCTTTCGAATCACATCCCCGTGTTTCTGCCTTAGTGGGGTGTGACAGTTGGGATCTGCCATGGGTGGGCTAAAAGATATGTATTTGAAAACATGGTTTTCAGCCGATACGGATGGCGCCAATGAAGAAACAACGAGTGATAATTAGTACAGTACTTACCTCGCAGGAGGTACGTTGGGTAGTGACTCATGTTCGCTGCAGGATATAATCCTTTGCTTCACACTGTGGCTGGATCCATGACCTGTAAATAATCAAAGGGCTGTACGAAAGGAGAGACCGCCTAGAGTCCCGAAAGACCCGTGATAGCAGACATAAAAATGGTGGTTTGGCCTGATAAGTGGGTGTGTATTCTCTGAGGAATCCGATCTGATTGAAGGAGGTGAGACCTCCTATTTATAGGAGTTACACGGGCCGGTAACCATTTACCCATAACATTGACGATGGGCTTGGCCCCGGTTTATGGGCTTGCAGGCCTTCCTCTCGGCCTAAATAGTTAGATTTGGGCTAGGAATTATATAAAGCAAACTAGATAAGGATAGAGAAAATGTACCACCCTACCATTGTTCCACGTGGCGAGATGTCATTGGCTGGTAAGCGGATCTTTTCGTCTGCGTCAGTGTGTGTCAGGCGACGCCAGTCTGCTCCTTCTGGAAGACTGACTGAAGTGACGCCTGACACCAAGGGGAACAGTGCAGCAAGTGGGGTTCAGGGAAGCTGCACCTTCCCTGTTGGCACGCCAGTATGGCGGGCCAGACCTGAGGCACATCAGGCTATGAGCTGTTCGCGGGAGACCCTCACTGGGTTGGGCACATAGTTCCGTGCGATTGGGTTGCACTCCACGTATGATCTCTGTAAGGACTTGAGCTCCACCGATATTGAGGCTCCGTGGAGGGAGCTCCGCTGAGTTATGTCATCTTTTTGTACTTAACCATTTTGCATGGTTATTTCTCCTCAGAGGTGTGATGATGATGTTGTGGGATAGGTTCCGCCTATGCTCTAGGAATTGGGACCCTACCCCTTCATATACATATGATAATAGAGTAACTAGGACTGAGGTAGCACCTTTCTAGGATGTCCACCTAAGATCTAAGTCACTGTCCATGTCAGCATCCACTTCTTTTTAACGTGGTACCTGAACCAGCTCCACACTAGAACTTAATTAAACCCCGACTCGTGTTATATATATGTGATCTTAGTTTTTGAAACCCTAAGTTCAGTATCAATCCTCCCATCTCACCGCCTCTCCTCAACAGGTATGAAGATCCTCTCATCAACAACTTTATTTTCCGTTCACCTATGTATGTTCTGATTTAATCGTTAATATTTTCTGTTCACTGATTCGCACAATAGTACCAAGTGGTCTACGTGGTTCTCCCATTTGTCGTTCATCGGCGTCATCTTCTTCGCCATCATTTAAACCCTTAATCAAATGCTTACGTTTTTTTGCAGGTAAGTTTTTAGTGATGGTTAGGCGGATGACGTCGGTCTAGGTGGTAGTTATTTGGTTGTTTCAGCATCAATTGGTGACCTATGTTTGTTATTTTCATTTTTACTATCTTTTTTCCCTAATCCTTTTTTAGATCCGCCGTTGTTAGTGATTTCTATGAAGGTGAAAACCTATTAGTGATTATTAAAGATTGTTATAGTCCAAACGAGAATAGTGGATAATGTATTCATTAACTGTAACTTGGAGCAAGTATTGCAATTGATGGAGCCTCGAAACTTTAATAAAGGTACATTTGGTTGAATTTGCTTAGTAATTTAACATGTATCCATGTTCATGTATTTATGTTATTATATAATTTTTAACTTCTTTTCTTATATTTTGTTGTATCCATTGTTTGTTCATGCCTATGAGTTAAAAGAACATACAAATTGGAGTAGAAGTTTGGATTTTTCATTGCCTGTGTCAATTAGCTAATGCTAATGAAACCAACCATCATATATCATTTCTATTTAGCTTTAGTTATAGTATTTTTTCTTTCTTATAAAGGCATCTTTATACAATCAGATGTCAACAATGTAACCAAATATTTGCAACAATGTTATACCTTGACATTGTTGATAATTCCATCATTGGCCCTTTCGAAAGTATATGTACTTTAATTGTTGATTAGTGTTTATTTTTAAGTTTTTTTTACTGTGATATAATTGGTTTGATTCACCCTTTAATTAAATCGGCGGTTAAAAGAGGCGAATGAATGTTTTCACATTGGCGTTTCTCGGATACATGGATTACAAGGTATGTTAATTTGTGTGCTTAACAAGAAAATTGGGATATTTTAAGGTGTACCTGTATTTGGTTCTTTGACATCCAGTCGGTGTTTATTTGGTTCTTTAACGTACAAATCGTTTTTTTTTGGTGTTGGTGGGATGAAGGCGTTGGAGCAGAGAGAGAAATTGATAAGAAGATCAAAATGGGATGGTTTATGGTAGAATGCTCATGAGTGGAATGCTAACATGTTCTTGGGTTAATTGTGGAGTTGGAAGGTTATGGGTTAAAGTGTGGCAATATTTATCTGAACGTGTTCGCGAGATCTACATATGTCTTTTCAAGCAACTACAATGAGGCCAATATTTTCAATTTATAGGTTATCTATTGCATTTTTTATTGACTTAAAGAGAATTTGTTATTAAGTTAAAGAATGAATAACCCAACATGCGAGCTGGTAAATAGATGATCACATGTAACACTTTCTTTTGTCTTGATCATGTTCGTTTTTATTCTGCATGCATCAGAGACAGGGTTGGGCCAATCAATGGATAATCTATTCATAAATTTTGTCCATGTATCTTTAGCAACAACATTAGTTTTTAAGTTTATTAGCAATGCAATGTTTATTTGGTTCTTTGAAGCAATGATTTAGAGGACTGTCTAGGATTTATTAACCTTGTGACCTTCGCTTTTTATTAAAGAATATTAAGGTTTGGGATGTGTAAAGAAACAAGGGTTTAAAGCATCCTTTGGAGAGGAAACATCACATGCTATGGTATTGATTTACAAATAGACATCGAATAATAATTATTATTCTGCCATGTCTGACGAGCTAGGTCGGTTTAATTACTATTTAAACATGTTTTAACCCACTTTTTAACATAACAACAATCCTAATTCGTCCATAAACCTCATGCTGGGAGCTTGAAGGTGTTTGATTTGCATGTTTGAAGAGCTTTAGGCATAACCTTGAATCTTATGACTTTTAATCCTTTTCATTATGCTTAATTTAAAAACAATAAAACTTGTGTGTCCAGATCTGATGTGAAACATAAATAACTTAAACATGAGTTTTATAAAGATTAAATATGATAAATAATGTGTTTGTATGATATTAAGATGATCGTGTTGCATGTATCTTGCATGTTGATGATTATTGATGATCTAGGGTTTATAGGGATTGATATTCGTGATAAATCTTGCATGTTGGGTCTGACGTATGTTGTGAACATGTAGTATTATATGTTTGTGAGCCCGTCTAGGAGATATTATCGAACTAGGGTTCACTAACTTTGAGATTTTGACATGTTTAAAAGTGGAGAGATTGTATGTGTCGACTTGTATGACTTTTAACTTGGTCTTAAAGTGTTTGTTTTGATTGTTACTTGGTTCTATCACATAGATTATGATGTTAGCTTTTCAGAATGGGCAAGTTTGTGTGTTTTCTATCACATACCGTGTGATATAAAAACAAAGGTCAAATCTCTCATGACGAGCCTCAACGGAGATTCCAGACGAGCTAAGTGATCAACATATGCCTTTATTTTTAGCACATGAGCTAACTGATGTACCCTCTCGGATACGAGTCGTTATGAGTGATCTCATCACATCAAACCTCTCATGACGTGCCTTCTACTGGAACATTTCCACCTGGTACTCATTCATCTCGTATACCATCATCTCATCCATGGTCCTTTGAAGTTCAGGGATCATGGACGCTACATTAGACAAGAGACTTTCACAGAGTCATCAAAGTGCATAGTATAGTTTTTATACGCAACAAAGTTCTAATTGATGGGTTCATCAGGGACTGGTGTTTCATGAACATACAACTTGTTCTCCGACTTGATAACAATTGTCAAGTTTCGGTGACAATCCATGAAGTTGGAGCGGTTCAATTTGTCCTTCTCTAAGATGGACTTGAGAGAGAATTAGGAGGTGGAAGAATTGTTTTCAATTGAAATCTACGAAATTTAAAAAATTAATTTATTAGTATTTTATGTTTTAAATATCCTAATTTTATTTTATGACTCAAAAAGAAAAATTTTAATTAGGATGGGACCCTGCATCATCAAGTCACAATGAATGGCTTACGCACTATCCACAGGTATGATTATGTAGGTAAACAACGATTGTTAATTGCTTCTACTAAACAACTCTCCATTTGGGGTTATCGCTTGAAAGTGATGTATGTTTAACCCCAAGTATGCCTACTAGTGTGCTTGGTTTTAGTAATTAAAAAGATATCATTTTCCCGGTGCCAAAAACTTGGTGTTTTAATCCAAAAACTTTGGTAAGGTAACCTTGTGATGGAAGAAATATCTTGATTGTTATATATAATTTATGTCAACATGGTAACCTTGTGATGGAAGAAATATCTTGATTGTGTGTGGTCGGCTTTTTCGAGACAATAACTAGAGAGGGTGGTAGGGGTAAGGTGGTTACCGATGCTTGAGAGGGACTTCCTCTCTCAAAATAGAATTGTCTTTTTTAGAAAATTGACGTGAAATGTTTTTATATTCTAAAGACAAAGAAAACGTGACAGTTAAACTAATTAAAGACCAGAAGAGTAATTTCTATAAGTTATAGATGAAAAATGAAATTGAACTTAGCATCATTATTCATATAATTTAAAAATTGGTATATAAAAAATATTTTAGTTATTTTTAATCCAAAACTTGTTAAGCTAGAGAAAAACTAAAGGCAATAAAGATGTTAACGCAGCTCCAACGGTCAAACTAAAGCCCAAAGTTGTGTGTTAAGCTTTTTCAAATGCGTTCCCTGATTACCGTTAAATGTGTATATGTTAACTGACGTAAACTGATTGAAGTTGTTTCAGTTGATGAATGGCAGAATTATTTGGAGCTTTGTTAGGGGACGTAGTTTCTAAAGCATCAGATGCCATCATAGAAGCGATAACTAAAACACGACATTTTAAACCCCCAACTCATTGAGATGAAATAACATGTAGAGAGAATGAAGCCTATTTTCGAGCATTTGGATAAACTAAATAAAGACTTGGAAGTTCCAACTGAGGAAACATCCAGGGTCACTGGTCTACTCGACGAAGCAGAAAAACTCATTTGAAAATGTGAGAAGATCAAATGGCATAAATATTCTTTTTACGCATTAAAGTTGGACAAAATGAATGGATCACCGCGAGAGTGTGTGAAGACTGACATTTAACTGCAGATTGCTACAGATACGAAGGAGAGAAGGTTGGAGGTGAAAAGGAGACATGAGAAGGGGTGTTCAGGTGGTTTGGCGGTCTTGTGTTCCCTTGCTAAAGGTAGATGTCATAGGATTTAATGGTAGAGTTACCAAGTTGAGGTAATGGTGCTTAAGGATTCTCTAGATGGTGATTGCTTGGTTGTAGTTGTTTCAGCTGTGGGAGGTTCTGGGAAGAGCACTATGGTATCATTGTTCTGCCATGATACTAAGATTCGTGGTATTCATCATCTTCCTTGACAATAATTTTTCAAACTATATAGAATAGAAACATTTGATTCTTCATAGCTTACTTTTAATGTTAAGATATAAACCATTTTTATACATATTAAAACCAATCGTATGTTTATTCATTCAAAAATTTATGTATATATACGCACGCCTCAACAAGCTTCCCCATAGCTGGATTGCCTCCTCATTATTAGTAGTATTAAGTTGTGGATGGGGCAACTTTGTGATGACTTTTATGTCGTACCTTTTTTAGACTGTAACATGATATATTTCTCCATGAAAATCTTCCTGCGTATACGAGAACACCAACGTTAAACTTCTTTTAGGAAACAAAATAAAGCATAGATAAGAACCAGATATCGATCTATGGTCGCGGGCGGATGCAATAGTACTTAAACTCTGTCATCGATTTATCAGTTAAATAGAATTTGAAGTTTGTTTAAACTAAATTAATTCTAAAATACTAAATTAACATATGTAAGACTCCAAATACAAAATATATACATAAATACACTATAATAACAACCTAAGCTTGTCAACTACATAACATCTGTTAAAAAGGCGAGAGCTCAACATTCTCATTTTCAGACAATTAGTATCCCTTTCGGGAATCCTCGCTAACACGATAAAAACACGTTAACCACCTAAAATTATTCATTAACGAGCTGTTGATATAATCTCATGCAAACCTTTTAAAGATAAGTTAGTCATCTGTTAAGAATTTTCTAACCTCACTCATAAAGGAAAGCAATGCCGAATACACAATACAACCACCGAGACTAGCATAAAGTAGAGCATGTCACAAACTATTCCATTTTACCAACTTTGAACACAAATCTACTAAAATCGCTATTTTTACCAAAATAACTCACAAAGATCGACAACCATGTCAAAGATAAGTAACAGACTAACAGCACCATTAAACTTTTTTTAACCCTTTTAGGTGCAGATAAGCATTTCTAATCATTATTCTCCTGGCTTTAACCAAACATATACCCGTTTCCAATTTCATGGTGTAAACACATTAACAAGTCAACTAGTTTACTACTGATCATTAATTAATCGAACGGTTTTTCAAGATGTATCTGACTAACACAACACAATAATCATTACAGTCACACGAACATAACCACAAATCCAGTAACAACGAAACATGTTTGCAATATGATCATCAAGATTATAACATGAAAAATTCCAAAATCATACAAAATACGATTATCATACAAACGATTGTTTAACTACTAAATACTATTGTTTTTACCCATATGTTACAATCTATAACATAAACATCACAAATAAGCTAACACAAACTGATCTGAACAAGATATAAGTTTATAGATCAAACCATAAAATGCTAAATGTGATGGGTTGGATGATGATAATGGATTCTGATCACTTCCAGAGCTTGTTATCCAGCTTCACAACCATTCACAGCTCCAAGAAATCGCCTAGAATCGTCCCAAAAATACCCAATGACCTGATTCGTAGCTTCTACACTGTTTTATAGAAATTTTAGAGAGTTGCATGCTCGTTCACAAAAGTACACGGTCGTGCACTTTATTTTTATCGTGGCGTCATGCTACGTGGGTCAGACAAGTGGGCCAAGTGGACTGGTCGACCTAATAAAGGTGCACGAGCGTGCATAGATCTGCACAACCATGCTGATTATGAAGGGGTCGAGTATCAGGTTGCACTGGCAGCGCTTCCCAGCAAATTGAGTCTGCACAATCATGCACTTGGTCTGCACAACTGTGCAGATTTGTGTTACCGAGAACTAAGCTTGCACAAGCTCATGCACTGGCAGTGCACTCTCTGGTTGCGGAGTCAAGATGATCAGCACGACTGTGCACAAATGTTGCACGGTCGTGCACTTAGGTCAATAACTTCTGAATGTGCAGGAAATGTCCGTTTCATCCAGATTTCGCCCGTTTTCTTCAACTTTGTCTTTGGGGTGCCGTTTAAGACCTGTAAAAACAATAGAAAGTGATTAAGTACCAAATCTATGAAATTATAGTCGAAAACGCGCAATTTGGGAGTTTAATGGGGGACTTGTATATGTATATGTTAAGGTATAACAAACATCCCCACAGTTGAACTTTACTTGTCCTCAAGCAAAAGCTAAATAGAAATAAACTAAAAACTCGCCAAATGGCAACAAAGACAAAACAACCCGTACCGATAAGAATCAAGCCAACATAGTTAGGTTTTAATATTTGAGTTATACATTATTTAAGGTTAGGCGTTAACATTGGAGATACATTGTTAATTGTTTTAGGTTAGGTGCTACCCGAAGCTAGCTTGCATCTAACTGTAAAGCGCACCAGTTTATTTCATATGTAAAATTGATATGCTATATTAGATTTCTCAACCCCGGGACGCTCCCGGGGTAAAATCTTGTAACACCCGGCAAACTCAGGTTAGTAACATTGGTCAAACTAAGTAAGTCTACCTTAGCGAGTCATGCATATCATATGCTTAACCGGGTCAGTTGAGTCGTTTTGATGGTTCCGGGAATCATCGGGAGTCATTACAATGATCCAAGGGATCATCGGGATTCGGTCCATAACCATGTGTATAAGGATTGGTGATTGGTATCATCGTCAGGTCTAATGCACACACGCAAGTCTCGAGTCCCAAGAATTGGTGAACGAATATGAACATGTTAGTTATCACGCATTATATGTTTATAATCATTATATGACTTGTCGGTATGTGAATACGTGCTTATATATGTTAAAAT
The DNA here is from genome assembly GCA_032199755.1 of Ambrosia artemisiifolia. Lineage (NCBI taxonomy): Eukaryota > Viridiplantae > Streptophyta > Magnoliopsida > Asterales > Asteraceae > Ambrosia > Ambrosia artemisiifolia. The sequence continues at coordinate 30,464,155 of CM063514.1, read as the reverse complement.
AGTGTTTAACGCGCCAAAAATCCCATACAGCCTGCAGGAGGGGATTAGCAAGGCTAATCACCCCCTGCAGGGGCGATTAGGCCTCTACTCGCATGGTATAAGGGGCGAGTAGCCCCTACTCGCATGCAACAGGAGGCAATTAGAAGCCCAATCGTCTATTGCAGCAGTGGCGTGTGGAAACGCCTATAAATACCATTCTTGTGTTGCAAAACATAATTTGTGAAACCCTAACTCGCCCCAAAGCTATCCCACACTATAATCAACCTCTGTAACTCGTTTTTGCTATGAAACCCACCATTTTCAAGCTCTAAACACTCTCTTTAGCAAAACCTAAGGTGTCTTATCCATCCTAAATCTTTGTAATGTTGTTATTTTGATTCCCAAAGGTCCGGACCCGGTTTTATCATGTTTGTGTCTTTGAAAACCCTTTTAAAACAGTTCTAAAACAAATCTACACCTTCATACTTGTTCTATGTGGTGTTATCATGCAAGAAACGATTTTTATGGTTAAAACATGAGGGTTCTTATATGTTTGATGTTCCACTGATATGGATATCATGTTAGGATGTTTATCTAGGAGTTTGAAGGTTGTTTGTTGTGTTTTGATGATAATATGCGTTTTGACCCGTTTGAATGATTTAGAAGGATTTAGGGTGTTGTAGTATGTTTTGTTGATTGTATGATGTTAGGGTTTGCTCTAGGATGATGTAGAAGCAGTAGGATGTTGTTGTGCAGCGTTTTTATGTGATGAAATCTGGATATTTTTGCATGCTTAATGTGATGTTTTCATAATATTATGCTATTATGGGAAATGTTTGCAATTAGGGTTGTAAGAATGATGATAAATTGGGGATTTTTACTTGAAATAGGTTATTTAATGATTTGAGTTTGATGTTGGGTGTTTTCACATGTTTCGGATCTGATTTGAAGGGTTAAACGCACGAAAATTGGCCCTTGGACTGCAGGGGGCGAGTAGGAAGTCTACTCGCCTGATAAGGGGGCGATTAGCCCCTAATCGCATGATCTAGGGGGCCGATTAGCCCCCTACTCGCATGCTATAAGGGAAATTAGCCCCGCTAATTACCTGATGAATTTCCTAATTGCCCGCTTGATTCCTAATCGTGTATTTTGCTGTTGTAAGTGTATTTTGACATCCCGAAACATGGTTTGACACCTAGGAACATGTTAGGAACCCCGGGGCATGTCTAATGACCCAATAACACGTGTTCGGACTCATTTATGCTATGTATGAATTGTATGGTAGACTTAGTGAACTTTTACGCGTGTTAGGTGCATGTTTGCATATAATTGCATGATTCCTCATTCTTGAGTAACACGTAGGATGTCGGGTTATTGGATCAGTGGTCTCTATTGCAGTTTATATTCAAGAACACTTAAGTGTTATAAGTTTATCAAAGTAGTTTGCACAGCAGAATACTAAGTGTTCTAAGTTAAAAATGTCACTTTTAACAGGAGTTAAGACTCCCCCTCAATCAATGAACTAGGAAGTTAAAGATGAGAATCGTTAGTAGTAAATAAAGTAGTTAAAGCAAGATGATTCTCAGATGTATATGAAATGGATAAACAATAAAGTAAATTGAAGGAAATAGTTCAAGTGATTCTTAATAGATATTCGTGTGTCTGAAATAGTGGGAGTAACCCCTCTATTTATAGACGAAAGATTACATACATATTAAGTAACAAAAGCTTATAATATTGTCTAGATAAAGCTACAACAGGCTGTAGCATTCGAAACTTGAACAAAGACTTTAAGTTAATTAATATACTACAAAACTGCTGAGATTAAGGGCGGTTAGAATATTCTAATGAAAGTGCTGATGTAAAGTGCTGATGAGTCTTTTAGCAGTTCTTCAGATATTCTGTCTGGTTTATCTTCAGAACTTCTGATGCATTTTACTCTTCAGAACTTTACATGTTTTCTTCTTTTTTCAGCATTTTGAACAAAATGATAAGAGGATATAAGACAAAGGTTTAAGCTGGCTTGTCAATCCTCTTGACCTTATAATCTCCCCCTGGATTGATGAAGCCAAAACCATTATCTATCTTTATTTAAGATCCTCTCTTCCTTGAGTCAAGAACTCTTTCAATTTGTTCAAGTGCTTGATGTTTGAGTTCTCTAACTTCTTCTTCTAGAAGTAGTCCATGATCTGGCATTATTCCCTGAATGGTTAGTAGATCTTTGTCACATAACTTTTCCAAATCAGTTAAGCTTTGAAGGACTTTCCATGAACAGTCTTGTCTTTCTAGAACGATGGAAGTGGACTTTTGGGTGAAGTACCATCTTTTGATTGGAGATATGGAGCTGAAGAATCTTTCTCTGTATGGTACTATCTGCAGGTTTGAATGTTGATCTGATGTTGGAGGTGTTTCTTTTTCAGCATTGATCAGATTGGATTTCCTTGCCTTCTCAACTAGTACAGTACCAGGTTTATCACCTTTTCCTATGATCTTGTGATGTTTTGTGACTACCTTGGTCTGTTCTTTATCTTTGATGGTCTGTGTCAGTTGATAAGCAAAGGTTGCAGGATCCCTATATTGAGTTATCAGAGGCTTCTCATCAACAGAAAAGTCATTTTCAACAATGACATTCTTTTCAACTAAGAGCATTTTGAAATCTGTCTTTGTGGTTTCCCCTGATTTCTGATTGGTAGTAGGTTGTGTGGACTTGTATTTTTCTGGATGTGCAATTTTGTCAGCCTTGAGCTTTTTGTAGGTATCATAAAGTACATCTTCTTTCCACCTACATATCTGTTGCTTTGAACCAAACTTATTATCTACCAATTCTTGAATGATCTGGGCTCTCTTCAACTTTCTTTCTTTTTTGTGGCAAGCCTTTCAGTTACAAGTGTTGCCTGTCTTGTGAGTTCTTCAGTTGAGAGTCCCTTGAGAGTGTATTTCCTTGTCTTTGAATGTTTGTTGATAAAGTTCATCAGCTGTTGCCTTTTGTCTTCTTCTGCTACAAGGAGAAGTTGCTCAGCCATTCTTTCTTGTTCTTCTAACTCTCTTAACTTCTTTTCATATTCTATCAGTTTTTCATCATAGCTTAAGTCTTCCCTTTCATCTATGCTTTTCCATGCTTCATTTTCTTTTGCCTCTCTTTCTGCTTTTCTTTTCTGTTCTTATGTTAGTTCCTTTACTTCTTCTATTATGGAAGAGGAGTTTAAGGGAACAGGCTTTGGAAATTTAGCAGGGTCTGTTTCTGTTGCATTAGATGATTGATCTGGTTCAGTGCAGGAAATGTCAACTACTGGAGTGTTGATCTGAGCAGTATCAACTACTGAAGGATTGTCTTCAGTACTTTTGGTATTGACTTCAGCAGCAGCTTCAATAAGGCCTTGGGCAGACTTTTCAGCTATCTCTCTAAGGCTTCTCTCTTCTTTTTCATACCAATCAGCTCTTTCTTTCAGAGCTATTTCTTGTCTGGTCATTCTAGTTGATTTTTGAGAATCCTTGAGATATTGTGCTTCTCTAGCAGCTCTTTTTGCAGCTTCAAGAGACACAACTTCTGGTTCCTTTGACATAAGGGGCTTCATGCCATGAAGAATTTCATAGGCAGTCTTGGTATGTCTCTTGTTGATAAGAACTCTATTCAGAACATAACAAGCTGTGTTGACTGCTTTAGCCCAAAAATACAAAGGTATGCCTGAATTAGCTAACATGGTTCTTGCTACTTCAATCAATGTCCTGTTCTTCCTTTCTACCACACCATTTTGTTCAGGAGTTCTGGGAATGTTGAATTGTCTAACAATCCCTTTAGACAAACAAAATTCATCCAGAGTTTTGTTCCTTAATTCTGTCCCATTGTCATTCCTGATGACTTTGACAGAGAGAGAATATTGTTTCTCTACTTGTAGAATGAAGAACTTGATTATTTCAGCTGCCTCATCCTTGGAATATAAGAAGAAAACGCATGTGAATCTTGAGTAATCATCAATGATGACCAAGCAGTATTTCTTCTTACCAAGGCTCATAATCTTGACTGGTCCAAATAAGTCCATATGGAGTAGTTGAAGACATGCAGTTGTTTTTGATACTTCAATAGACTTATAGGAGGACTTATGTTGTTTACCTTTAAGACAGGAAACACAGTGTTCTTTGCACTGGTATTCCTTCAAAGGTAGACCTCTGACCAAGCCCATTTTTGTGACTTTATTTATAGTTTTGAAGTTCACATGGCCAAGTCCCCTATGCCAGAGATTAGTTTCAGAAGTTGATGCTTTTGAGAAGAAGCAAGCAGTGTTGTTCAGTACTTTGTCTTTTCCAATGTCCAGTGCATAGACATTGCCACATCTTTTGGCAATCAGCAAAGTAAGATCTTCAATGATCTTCTCTATCAACTTTTGTCCTTCTGGTGATATGATCTTGCATGCTATCTTTGTGAAAAATGAAGAATATCCTTTGTCACACATTTGTGAGACACTAAGCAAGTTGTACTCAAGGTTTTCAACCAGATTGACCTTGTCAAACTGCATTTTCCTGAGGATACATTGCCATATCCTAGCACATATCCCTTGGCATTGTTCCCAAAGGACACATATCCTTCTCTTTGGCTGATAAAATTGTTTATCAGGTATCTGCATCCAGTCATGTGCATTGAGCCTCCACTATCAACATACCAAATGCTATTCAAACCTCTTGAGACCCTCTACACAAAATATCAAATTAGTTAGTTTTAGGAACCCAAGCCAGTTGGCTTTGGGTTTGCTCTTGAGAACAGTAACAGTTTATTTTGGACCATTTTTAGGAATCCATGTCTTTTTGGCAATGGATTTTTCATTAAGAACAATGGTGGAGTCCTTTTGAGGATCACCATCAACTTTGGTCATCAATAGTTTTACCATATCCATGAGATTGTTAATCTCAGTAGTTTGTAAGACTTTTGATGATTCAGGTTCAACTATTGAAGAAGAATTTTGAGAAAAAGGCCTTTGTTGAGATTTAGTCTTTTTCTGAGAAAAGGTGTTACATGGTTGTTGTTTGTTGGGATTAAAAGTTTCTTCAATATCTTGTTTGATTTGTTTTCCCACAACCAGTTGTAAAATTCTCTTGTTATACTGATTTCCTTTTCTATATCTACAAAATTTTGTTTTGTGGTTAAAAAGACCACAAATTTCACATTCTCTTGCCTTCTCCTTCCTTTTAAATTCATCATGAGATGTGGAAGGCAAGTTACTGACAGTTTTAAAGATTTGAGTTGGGTTATCAGTGGTTTTCAGGTTCTCAACTCCTGATGTAGATGAAACCACTGATGACTTAATGTCAGTATTTTTAACTTCTGCAGGACTTTCAATTTTTAGAAAGTTCTGGTGAAAGGATGTGCATTCTTGCACATTGGAAATTTGATTCAGAACTATTCTACTCTCATCATCAGCAGTTTTGGGAGTAAAATCAGTTGGAGTTTCAGTATGGTTGTACTCTATGCCAAACTTAACATTTGATGCAATTTGTTTGTTAATTAGCATTTGGTAACCTCTACATGACTCAACCCAATTTTCACAATCAACCTTGGTGTCAGCAAGCTCTTTTCTGACATTTCCTAGGTCTTTTATCATGATTTTAATCTGTGCTTGGGTTTCAATAGCATTATTTGTTAATTTAGAAATTTCTTTTGATTTTGCAGCAAGTTTTCTTTCTAAATCATATTTTATTTGAGTGTATTTTCTCTCAGAGTCATTTGCCTTGCCATGTAGATGCACATTAGTTTATCTTATAAGAGCACAAGATTCTTTGCAAGAATTTGAACATAATTTTAACAGAGATTCTTTTGATACCTGAGATAATGCAGATTTAGAGGTTGTCCCTTCAAAAGCCATTAAGGCAAAATTCTTTCTGCCATTATCACGTTCTCCCTAATTGATGTCATAGACTTTGTTGTCTGCATCTTGACTGCATTCAGATGTGTCAAAGGGAAGACTGCTCCAATCAACATACCCTGATGTAAAAAGACTTTGTTGAGAGGGTTGTTGAGTTTGTGGAGGAAGTTGAGCAGCTGGAACAGGAGGTATTTGATGTTGACCCTGTTGTTAAGCAGGTATTTGGACATATTGTATTTGAGGCACATATTGGATTTGTGGAGCTTGTGCCTGTACAAAATGGGCACTCCCTTGAGTTCCATTATTCCTATTATAACTGGAGTTGAACTGATTTCCAGACTGTGTTTGGTTAAAGCTAGAGCTTCTACACTCTCTAGCAAAGTGTCCCAACTTTTGACACTTATGACATCTAAGTTTAGATTTGTCAAAACCAACTTTTGTTCTGTTGTTCAGTCCTGAAAATTTCCTTCCTCTTTGTTAGTTTTTATGCTTAGTAGGGCCAGTTGGTGTAAGATATCCATTTCCTCTAAGTCATCACTGCTAAAATATTTTAAGTCATCAATGATAAAACACATGTTATCAGCAATTTGACTTAGATCTTCATTGTCATAAGCTGGGAATGATCCATCTGATGAGATCCCAGCTGTTATGTCAATGTGTTCAAAAGATCCGAAATTATTAGAACAAGATGGTGAGTCCTGTCCCAATAAGGTTGTGCTACCCGGAGTATAGTCATTAGCAGTTTTACCAGATTCTTGTAACTTTCTTTTGATTTATTTCTCTTTCAAAATTTAACAATCTCCCTTAAAAATCTATGAAGCATAGATACAGTTGTATAGGTCTGACCATTTAACTTTAACTCAGAGATTAATGAAGAAAAACTTTCAAATTATTGTGTCAAAGTTTCTCCATTTATGTGAGTAAATGTTTCATATTGTTGAGCAAGAATTTCTCTGGTGTTGGCAACCACTTCTTCAGTTCCTTTCAAACTGTTCTTTTAGACAATCCCAAAGCTCTTTGGCACTTTCACAATGTAAAAGTCCAGAGTAGATATCATTTGGGAGAGCCATTGCCAACATAGAGAATGCCTTAGCATCAAGCTCAAGTTTTAGGAAATCTTCATCAGTGTAGTCTTTTGGTTCTTTCGGAATTTCTTCCTTAGTTTCAAGATTTACATTCACTGGTTTATGTGGTCCATACATAACAGATTTCCAACAACCAGTGTTGGTCTGTGACAAAGTATGTGCCAATCTTTTTTACCAAATATTATACTCATTTCTAACCAACATAGCAGGTTTAGTGGCAGATCCAGTATAATGAGGATCCATTTTTGAGAAATTTGATTTGTCAAGCTTTTCTCAAAGTGATGGACAAAAAGTGAGCCTTTATCCTTTATTGAATATCAATATGAGCCTGTGTCTGATTCTCAATTTGTTAGATTGATATTTAATCAGATAAACCAGAAGCTCTGATACCAATTGTTGGATCAGTGGTCTCTATTGCAGTTTATATTCAAGAACACTTAAGTGTTATAAGATTATCAAAGTAGTTTGCACAGCGGAATAGTAAGTGTTCTAAGTTAAAAATGTCACTTTTCACAGGAGTTAAGGCTCCCCCTCAATCAATGAACTAGGAAAGTTAAAGATGAGAATCGTTAGTAGTAAATAAAGCAGTTAAAGCAAGATGATTCTCAGATGTATATGAAATGGATAAACAATAAAGTAAATTGAAGGAAATAATTCAAGTGATTCTTAATAGATATTCGTGTGACTAAAATAGTGGGAGTAACCCCTCTATTTATAGACGAAAGATTACATACATATAAAGTAACAAAAGCTTATAATATTGTTTAGATAAAGCTACAATAGGTTGTAGCATCGAAACTTGAACAAAGACTTTAAGTTAATTAATATACTACTAAACTACTGAGATTAAGGGCAGTTAGAATCTTCTAATGAAAGTGCTGATGTAAAGTGCTGATGAGTCTTTTACCAGTTCTTCAAATATTCTGTCTGGTTTATCTTCAGAACTTCTGATGCATTTTAGTCTTCAGAACTTTACATGTTTTCTTCTTTCTTCAACAGTTTGAACAAAATGATACGAGGATATAAGACAAAGGTTTATGCTGGCTTGTCAATCCTCTTTGACCTTACACGGGTCACCAATGGGATGTCAAGTCTTGTCTTGTCTTGTGTGGTCAGATTAACAGTCAAACATGTTTTCAAACGTATATGGTTATGGTATGGACGTTTGGGGACTAGTTAACCTACGGGTTATTACTCTGGGTACTTATATACGTCTTATGGTAGGTTGTCACTATACGGGACTATCATAGCTTATTGATTTAACTATTTTCAAGTAACGCAACCTAAGGTGAGTGTCATAGCCCCACTTTTACTGTTTTGCTTTCGGGGGAAAAACATGGTTTATACTTACAATTTCTTGAAGATTATGTTATACTATGGTTATTGTTGTTTACTATACGGGCGTTTCATCAGGAAGTCCCAAGGGGAAACCATTAATATGTGGGTATAAATAACGGAGGAAATGTGGATAGATCTATTGGGCCTGACTAACCCCACCTGTCGGCTGGGAGCCAGGCGAGTGCATATTGTCTCTACTTTGGGAGTCACTGATGATGACGGTGGCTCATACATTCTGGGCATACTTATCAGGGATGCATGTCAATAATGGTTTCCAACTCGTAGAAGTAACGATACTTAACATCTAGCTAACGTTCTTATAACATAGTATTAACGGGAATGATCTTTTCAGACTTACGGAAACTCTTTTATAAAACCTATGAATTCACCAGCATTATATGTTGACATTTTTGACATGTTTTCTCAGGTCGCTAAGGTAGCAGTCAGTGGATTAGGCGCACGGGGTCTTGCACGGCGTCAAGGTTCTAGTGCATGTTTAAATAAAAAGTTTTCAGACTTTGTTATGTCTTTTGATTGTAAACAAGATTATGCTTTCGTTGTTGGTTTATGTTATGAAACTTAAAGTTTTGGTTTACGTATCTCTACATTTAGTTGTCGTTTATTGTGAGCGTTGACTTTGATCCTTGTGTGTCACGCACCTCATGGTAAAACCCCGCACGTGGAATTTGAGGGTGTGACAAATCTAGTCAAGATATGTATTAAAAATGGTGTTTGATATATTATTTATTATAACATTTTACTTTGTTTTTATGCATTAAAGGGGTTGGATGAATGAAATATTAAATATTATTAATATGTAGAAAAAAAAAAGAAATAGTTGAGAAAATAAATATTAAATAAATAATAAATAAGTGTAAATTATGATTTAATATTATTATTTTATGGGAGAAGAAAAACTAATAAATCAAAATTTAACATTATTATTTAATAGGATAGAGATGAACGATATTGAAAAAGATAAGAATAAAATATAATAGTGACACATGACATTTGTTTTATGATAATAATTAAAAAATATATAGTAACTAAATTATTATATAAAATATATAAGTAAAAGGATGCCATGTGGCATTGACTCGTTTTAGTGAAAAAAAAATTAAAAATAAAATTGGATTTTTCTCTCTAATGTTTCCTCCCATAATTTTTAAACGTTAATATCTTTTATATACGAGATTTTTTTAAAGAAGTAATTACAACAAATTAACGAGCGTTTTATTATCTTTCTAATGAGTACCATGGTGCTATATAAAAAATGGAGAAACTAAATGACTATTTTTTGTGGGGTTTTGTTCATACAGGAAAAAAACACAAAGTGTTCAGGTTATTCATTAATCACATATAGTCAAGTCATTAATTATGTTCAAACCAATAAATATGAATTCTATTTACAACATGTGTTAGTATTGGAGTTGTACATTGTTTTAGGTTAGGTTTTAATATTAGAGTTATACATTGTTTAAGATTAGGCATTAACATTGGAGATACATTGTTAATTTTTTTAGGTTAGGTGCTAACTAGCCTGCATGTAACTGTAAAGCGCATCAGTTTATTTCATATGTAAAATTGATATTTTATATTAGATTTCTCAACCTCAGGACGCTTCCGGGTAAAATCTAATTATCCTATAACTTTTGATTTCATACTTTATACTCTTTTATCTATTTAATTTAAGTAATATATATAATAACTAGAGCACGATTGCTCGTATGCTATTGCTTGGTTTAACGGTGACCAGTAGTGTCTTGCTACTTGGCAAGGTTGATTCGAGTTTGTCTAGGTTTTTTGCCGGCTCGCGATATAAGTTTGCATTTAGCAAGGGACGAAGCATTTTGAGGGTCAGGGCCCTGTTTTTCGGTGCAGTAGTGAAAATTTGTGATTTTCGTAGGTAAATTTACTCCGGGTTGAGTCCGGCCCCCACCGATTTGTCATTACCGACTGAAAAAAATTGAGTCCTCCCCCCCCCCCCTAATTGGCGAAACCAAGCTTCGTCCCTGCATTTGGCTTTTGCGTACGTTTACGTCACATGATGACATAAATTCATGTTTTTGTTTTACAGCCTTTCAAGATTTTGGTCATAGTATATTTATTACTTAGCATCGTTTATGACCCACGCCCCGCAATGCGAGGTTAAATACTAGTTCTATATAAAATACATCTTAACATACAAAAAAGTAAAGCACTAAATTGAAATGGTATTAAATTAAAGTAATTAAATAAAGAAAGAAAAGCCTACGGTTAACTAAATACTCTTTTCAAGTAACAATGGAAGCCCAGACAATAATAACTTTTTACAAATAATGGTTTGTGTTAAGACTTGGGTTTGGAAGTGGGCCAACAACTAAAGTCTAAAAAGCCCAGTAACAAAAAAAAAGGAAAAGAATAACTCACAAAGCTGAATTGTCGTAGCCGAAGAAATAGATTATAGTCACGTTACGTTCTTGCTGAGTGGCTTCTACTTTTCTTTCAAATTAGAGAGGTAACAAGAGATTATATCTGTACAAATAGAATAGCCTATTTATACAGAATGGTAAAGCGGCCGACTATTGGGTCAAAAAATATCAATAAACGTCACAGTTGGATGTTGGCTCAATATAAATTCTGATCGTCGGTGGGTCATCGAACCCTCCTGACCCCCTTGTAATTCATGGGAAACATTGGTTTTAAAATTTTTGGTAGAGGAAATGAATCGATTTTGTGAGTGAACCGGTAATATATTTAGAAGGAACTCCTAGTCACAAGTTCAGAAGTGTTGTAATGGTAAATCAATATGCCCATTTGTTCCAAAGGTTACAGGTTCGTTTTTTCTGTCTTGTTTTTTTTATTTAAAGTTTGGAATTTGTTTGTTATTTAGATTCTTAGCAAATACATACAACCTAAAAGTAAACAAGCCTGAAAAACAAACAAAATTAATCAAATCAAATCAACAGCTTCGCATGTCTTAACTCCATGTTTCCATGTAATCGACGTCCATAGCTGAAAACAATATCAGAAGCTCCACTAATAGAACACAAGGCTCCATTCACCATTTTCATATCTTTGCAAAATGTTCAAGCAGCCACCACCATGATATGGAGAAGACAAAAAACTGAGGCTATACAGTGTCGTCGATCCGGGAAATGTCAAAATGTTTTGGGCCTTGGGCCAGTAAAAATAAATCAGGCCCATATAATCTAAACTCAATAATTATATATAAAAACAACAATAATTGTTATATCAACCAATCAAAACAAAAGTATTGTATCAAATGATCTAAATTTACCTACTTTAGAGAATCGTGGAGCTCTTCTAGCGTTTATGGAAGCAAAGCTCTTAATCCAGTCTTCATAATCCATAGTATCTAATATCTCATTTTCAATAGATAACTAATCGTAGACAAATTTAAAAGTTAAACACTTAAACTCTCAAATCTTAATCTTAATCAACATAAGCAAACTAAAACTTAAAGGAAATTAGTCAATCACGTTAGGTCACTGTCTCTAGGAATTATAATCAACATATATGAATAGGGTAGGGTTCCTGTAGGAAAATTGGTTTGTGTGAGAAGTGTGAGAAGGATTAAAAATTGATATCTATACATCATTTTTGGACTTATTCATAATGTTTTGAATTGTTTTGCTTAGAAAAACACCAAACATAACAACTAATAACAATTAATAACCAAAAACAATGTATTTTAGGCTTAAAATTTAAAACACTATGTCAAGAACATTTAAGCATAGTGTTTTAAGTAATTACTATGGTGTTTTATCTGCAATATAAATTTAATGACTATAATAGATTGGATTGTGTTTTAAATTTTAGTATATTGTTGTGTTAAGTGTTTTCAAGCTAAAACAACCCAAAACATCATTCCAAAATAAAAACATGATGGCTACATGTCAATTCTTAATCCTTCTCACACTTCTCACACAAATCAATTTTCCTACAGGATCCTTTACCTATATGAATATACATGACAAGTTTGACAAGTTAAACAAAAATAAAATCAAATACGTGTGTCGATGTCGCTGTGGTTTTGTTGGTTATTTCTTGTGTGGTGGGTCAATCGTGAGACCGTCAATCGTTGATGACTCTTCGTTTATTCCCTGCTCCTCTACAAGTCCACACCCTTGACCCTCAATAGGTTTCACACTACTAGAAAACTGGCAATTTCTGACTAAAATTTCCGACCAAAAAATTTTGGTCGGTATTTCCGACCAGTTTCCGACCAATTACCGACAAAAAAAATCGCTGCTTTCAGGGACAACTTTCCGACCAGGTATCGACTAAAAGTAAACTTGTTGGAATTTTGTCGGTAGATTCCGACTAATTTCCGACCAAAAAAAGAAGAAAATTAAAAAAAAATCGTCGGTAATTACCGACCATTTTCCGACAAAAAAAAATCATTTTTTTATTTATAATTACCGACCATTTTCCGACAAAAAGCTTTATTTTATTGGTATTCGGATATATAAATGTGCATTGTATGTACGTGCATATGTGAACGTATTTTTTCATGAGTATATGTTATATACATGTGTATGTGTCGTAATGTATACAAAAATGAACACACACACATATATATAGACACACACACACACATAGAGTTATGGAATAACAAAAGTTTGTTTTAAGTAACGGGTCTTAACAATGTACACACACGTATATATGTGTATAATACGTATAATTTGGAAAAATAAAAATATTCAATGTATAAATAAGGTGTACAAAAAATGGAATGAAAAAAACGACGTTTAAAGCTCGAAAAATTAAAAAATTGATAATGTTTGTCGGTAAATCGTCGGTAACTACCGACCATTTTCCGACAAAACTCAACACTAGGTCGGAGGTTCTTCTTCCGACCATTTTCCGACCAAAAGCTTTATTTTATTGGTTTTCGGTTATATAAATGTGCATTGTATGTACGTGCATATGTGAATGTATGTTTTCATGAGTATATATATATATATGTTATATACATGTGTATGTGTCGTAATGCATACAAAAATGAACACACACACATATATATATATACACACACACACACATAGAGTTACGGAATAACAAAAGTTTGTTTTAAGTAACGAGTCTTAACAATGTACACACACGTATGTATGTGTATAATACGTATAATTTGAAAAAATAAAAATATTCAATGTATAATTAAGGTGTACAAAAAATGGAATGAAAAAAACGATGTTTAAAGCTCGAAAAATTAAAAAATTGATAATGCTTGTCGGTAAATCGTCGGTAATTACCGACCATTTTCCGACAAAAGTCCACACTAGGTAATTATTGGGTCTAAACTTTTAAACAATTTAGATTTAAATATTTAAACAAGTTGGGTCTTTATCAAAGTTATTAACATAATACACTACAATTTCAAATATATAGTACAATATAATATCACATAATATTAGAGGTGAGTAGAAAACCGAAAACATCAAACTGAAACGAAAAAACCTGATTTAACCGAACCCAAAAAAAATTCGAACCTCACAAAAAACCAAACCGAAAATAACCAAGTCGAAATTAGCGGTTCGATTTCAGGTTTGCATTTTATAAAAATCGAAAAACCCGAACTGAACAGAATAAATAAAAAAAAGAATTTTTTTAATATTTTTTGTATATTGATTTAGGAATTATTATTTGTATTTTTGAATATTAAGTATTTATAATAAGAACATTAAAATGTTTATCTATCTTTTAAATGATTTACCAATTGCCTACAAAAATACCAAAATTTAGCATAAAAACTACTAATTTTCAAAGTACTACAAAGGAAATGTCTTAATAAAAGCTACAGAAAAAATGTAAATGTAAACATCTAAGAAAGCTTCTTAAATCTTGGATTATACGTTTTATTTTAAAATTTTAGGTAATTATTTTCCAAAAACCGAACTGAATCGTTACTAAAACCAAAACCAAAACCGAACACTGAACACTTCGATTATGATATGGTTTTACCAAAAAATTGAACTGGACCGAATCGTGCACAACGCTACATAATATAATATAATTTAAAAAAATAACTTTGGGCCCTGGTGTAGACCATGTCTAGTGTCGTCCTTCTCGCCTACCTTAATAAACAGCTAAGGTTAAGCTGTCACTATTTTCATACCGTTCTGATAAATATGTAGCAAGAATCCATAAAAATATGGCTAGTATGTACGTAATCTTGTTTGTTACATGATTAAGTAATGGTACCTACTCAAATAGTGTATATAATTACATACTGATATATAGTCACTTAATGTGATACTAGTTTCTGGAAAAAGAAAAAAAATATATTACTTAATTACGTACTGATAAAAAATTCCGTAACGTTATACAAAGCACGTAACGTTATAAAAAAAATAAGTAACCACCTAGCTTGTAAAAAAATAATTAAAAACCTATTGCAATAAAGTGCTTAAATAAAAGATAATAAAATAGTCGTTTTTTTGTGTAGTTCTTTAAAAAAATCTAACATGCATACGGAAAAAGTTATAGTTATTTAAAAATTATAGGGGAAGTCACTTACAAGTCAACAACAATAGTGTCTGTTCTTTTTTTTTCGTCATTTTTCTCATGTGATTCACTTGTTTTTGTTAGGTGATTTAAAGATTTACAGACCATTTAATCTTAACCATTGAATTGGTAGATCAATTGTCTCACATTCTCTTCTACACTTCGTAGTTCGTACGTGATTTAAGTTTTGTATATGATTCAGCCCCTGTTAAACACCCAAAGCTATTGTATATAATAATGTGTGTTAATAGTTGTATTATATGTGTTACTGTTGCTACAACAAATATAGATCTGGAGAAGGTCTGAACGTTCCAAGGTCGTCAGGCTTCTGACCTCGTCTGCTGCTTAAAGGGTTAGACCAGCAGCATGAAAGAACTCGTCAGAAAGGGTTAAAGGGTTTCTGTTCACCAAACGCAAGTCGTGGTGTCCCTCTACGTTGTAAACGTAGATGGGAGGTTCAAGAGTTTTGATATTTTAGTTGTTATGATTCTGATTTGGGATCAACCCAAAGTCAGAATGTTGTTATTATTGATTAACTTAAGAAAAGATAAAGAATAAGAGTATGATGTTAAAGAAAGAAACTCTTGATCCCAAGTTACAACTAGGGACGAACCACGTAAGCCTGAGGAAGGCTGAGACTTGCGAGTAAAAGAGTGTGATTCCACATATAGTGGCTGTTGGAGCCGGCTTGGATGTGGAATCAGCATGGATGTAGATTGTTAAGAATGCATATCAGCAGCTCGAAGGCTTCAAGGCTTCAGCCTGTTGCTGCTGAAAGTCTTATTAAAAAGAATAACTCTAGAGAGAGTTTTAGAGAGAGAGAGAGAGAGTGAGAGAGGTCTTGTACTCAGACCAATCTGAGTTAAATGTGAGGTTTGCTCCTCTATTTATAGAGGGAGGAATAGTCTAACCCTAATGGGCTTCCTTGTTGGGCTTTGGGCTTGACCCAATATTATATTTAATGATTTTGGCTTATTGGGCATTTGGGCTTGGCCCAATGAGTACCCTACAACATCAGCCCCCCAGTCTAGTTTAATGTATATATGTATGTACATTATACTAGACTCAAACTATTCATTATCTTTGCGCTTTCTTCCAACTTTTGCGTTTGGTGAGTGTTTATTTGTAGAGATCTTCGTGTAGGTAGGATAAATATCAACAAACAAACCTTAGCATAATGAGTTTTGGAATGTGTTATCGGTTTAAACCGATAAAATTTGAAACTTGTTTAAGTTGATGATCTTGAAAGCTTATTAGGGGGTTTGAGCTGATGAGCTTGAAAGCTTATTGTCATTTAAGCTGATAAGCCCTTAGTTTGGTGGAAGCAACTGATGAGCTTGAAAGCTTATAAGGATTTAAGCTGATAAGCTTTGCAGCTTTCTAAGCCCCTATTTGGATGGAAGTTATGAAGCTTGAAAGCTTATAAGGATTTAAGCTGATAAGCTTTGCAGCTTGCTAAGCCCTTATTTGGATGGAAGCTATGGAGCTGGATATTTCTCCATTACTTGCTTCTTTCCTTGTTAGCTTGTATTAGCTTCAGCATATCGGCTATTGACCTTTTAAGTTTTCGCCTTTTGAGCTTAATTTTCTAAGCTTGTTTGTTGTATTGGCGAAGTTATCTCGGGTTGTGTGATTAAAACCATCTATGTCCGACATGTATGCTCCTTTGGACGATATTTCCATAATTTTGTAAAATATTTTTTGGAAATATCTTTATTTTGGGCACAAGCCTTTAGGAGATGGTTCATTTATCAAATGACTATGGCAGTTTAAATGCTTGTAAGCGTCAACAAGGTAGATAAGTATCACTAGATGATTGTAGCTAGATGCACTTACAGAGGTTTTTAGCAAGTCACATTTTTGAACAAATGTCGAGAAGTTAATCCGAGATATGGTGGATTATTATATTGACCGAATGGTCGATTTCTAAGCAAGATAGCAAATGAGCTTCATGTGACAGAAGGAAGGTTGCATGTGTACGAAGGAAGGCTTCTTGCACATGAAAGTGAAGTACATTGCCTTGAAGGTTAACTTGCCGTGACCTGACTTGATAAAAAGCTGGTATGTATTCTAAGCTTCGAAGGCTTTAAGCAAAGTTATTGTTTTTGTTGACTAAAGCATATAGATTTCATCCTTTAAGCAAAGAAGTTTGGCTTGATAGCTGAAAAGCTTGTGGATTTCATCCTTTAAGCTTATGGATAAAATCCATCACTAGCCTAACTCTTTGTGCTATCAAAGTTTTGTGATAAAAGCTTTCTTATGATACAAGATATGGAATCAAGTAAGCAGAAGCAAACAAGGTCAAATAGCGAATTTCTTTGTTTACGAACCTTTGCTTTTGATTCTCATTCACAAGCTTTTTTCATAGGAAGTTGAGTGTATGACCTTGCTAGCGAGCTTCTTTGATGCGACACTTGACGTATGATTTATGTTTGTAAGCTTCTTTCGTTCGAAGATTGATATGAGCTTCCTTCGTTCAAAGCTTGATATATAGAGCATGTATATAAGCTTCGTTTGTATGAAGTTGAGCTTCTTTTGTTGTCATGACTAAGTTTCTTTTTGCATTAGTTGCAACAATGTTTCTTTGTGATAATGGATGATGTTCGACACGAGAACATTTAGCATCATTTTGGTAAAGTATCATTCGTTGCGTTGTTTGGGAAACCTTGTAGGGTTCCATTTGGTGTTAGCTTTAGATGACTAGAATATTATCATGTGGTTGTGGTATTATGAACCTTTCAAGCTGCTTGGGCTTGAGATGTGTTGAACCTTTCAAGCTGCTTGGGCTTGAGATGTGAGGAATGGTGACCGACCATGGCCATTTGTACTAACTTTCATGTATGTTGTTTTGTGTATGGCCTAGTGAGATTGTTTCACTTTTGAATTGTACCTTAGTGTATCTTTGTGATTGTGCATGTTTGCATGTTTGGATGTTTGAATGCTTGCATGTTTGGATGTTTGGATGCTTGCATGTTTGGATGTTTGGATGCTTGCATGTTTGGATGTTTGGATGCTTGCATGTTTTGTCTTTGTATTTGTTGGGGAATGTTTTACCGGTAGCACCTTAAAAGGTTAAGTGCTGCAGTCACCTATCCTTAAGGTAGTCTAGGCAAACAAGTCGCCACCTATCCTATGTACACTTACACAAGTGTTTCAATATGTTTTCGTAAGTTTGTTTTCTAAACTTAAGGAACGATTGGTGTAGGCTGTTCAAACCCGTCGATGAGATTTATAAAAGTGTTTTTTGTTTATCTCATGGAGTTGGATTGATTTAGGAACTCACCCCTTATATAGGTCCATTCAACCCTTGAACCTATTGAGCGAAATGGCCTGGGAGCTCATCCCCTTACATGGCCCTTGCCATGGAGTTTCTTGCTAGGTCCTCAACCTGATTATAGGATAGAAAGACAAATCTTGATAGAGAATAGTATGATTCATTCATATGATAATTAAATGTTTACACAAAGAAGTGGTAAAAATCTCTTGGCCATTTGTGGTTACATTGAACCTTTTAAGGTGGTCTCGTCCCAATGTTTTGGGACTTTCTTTCCTTCTTGGTCGATTAAGCTTGTAGGATCTGCCGTTGTGAGCGTTGAGCACAATGTGTCGTTCATCCTATTTTAGGCCAAGCTTTCCAAGGTTTTGTTTTTGTAACATGTAAGTTGTCTTTTAGGAAGACTCTTATGTGTTGTATCAAAGTGCTTTGGCAAGGTGTTGGTGTTTTAACAAATCTACTTTGGTCGCTAAGTAGCTTGCTTTGTTATCTTGCCAACAGCTTCAACGCCTTAGCATTGCGGTTTAATTCGTCTTTAATCTTCTTTGGTGTATAGCATGATGCCTCAATGCTTCTGGTTTTATGCTTCTATGGGGCTTGATTCTTTTTGCTACGGCTATTTTGTAGCCTTAGGTGTATTCAAATTAGTGATTGTGGTTCTTGGTGTTACCAAGTTAGATTACCGATTACTAATTTGTTCTTATGTATCCCCATCTTGTTTTGCGTTTTGAACGATTCCGTGAGTTGCTTAAGTGTTGACATGCTTCTAAGGTTGGTTTAGGTTAGCTTGTCTTGACTTTGTAGTCTTTGTAGTTGCTAAATCTCCAAAGATGATTGAAGGCTTAGAAGCTTCAGAATTCGTATTCATGTTTAGCTTAGGTAGCATTCTTTCGGTAGAGATTTTTTAGGCAGGCGTTTGCACTTAGCGTGAGTGAGAAGCATTGATGTTTTAGCAAGAGCTTCGGCGATTGAGCAAGTTGCTTCGGATAATCTTTATTGTTGTATGTTTTGTTCATGCTAAAGCCTTAGTAGAAGACAAGTATTATCATAGGCGGTTCACCTAGTTGGGAGTTCTTATGAAAGAACTTGTTTGTTACAGAGACACTTTCGCTTATAGCTAGTTTGATAGCTTCTTCATATGCCTTTTTCTTGTCATGGTTTTTGTTCAAGGATTGTTAAGTTGTTGCATTTTAGCAAGATACTTGTATCCGTTTCAGCTTTAGAGCATAACTCATCACATGTATAGCTTCTTTGTCCTCCTATGCTTATTGTATAGCTTTCAAGCTTGTAAGCTTCAGTTGTTGTATTTGAAGCTTATAAGCTTTTAAGCTTGTCGTGGTTGAAGCGTTTAAGCTTTGAAGCTTTTAAGCTTTAAAGCTTGTTTTGTTTATTTTGAAGCTTCTGAGCTATTTTTGAAACTTCTAAGTATTTGAAGCTTTTAACGACGTGTTCGAAGGAGTTTATGTAAGAATCATGTCAATGTTATCATGAACATGTGATGTATTTTGACCTTTGTCATCCTTGAGGTATAAAACTTGTGTTGGTAACGAGTTTGACTTGTCGTTGAACTTTTGTAGTCAAAAAGGGGGTACGTTATGAAGCTTACAATCTTCCTGGCTTCCGGGGTGATAACCTTTGAAGTCCATAACCTTCTAAGCATTGATGGTTATGGCTTATGAAGGCCTGTGAGGCTTAAACCTTCTAAGCATTGAAGGTCATGGCTTATGGAGACCTGCGAGGCTTAAACCTTCTAAGCGTTGAAGGTCATAGTTTGTGAGGACCTACGAAGCTTAAACCCGCTTGTGTTTACATGGTTAGAGTTTGTAAGGACCTTTGAGGTTTATAACCTCTTGGATGAACGATCCTAACTTTGTTCACACATTTAGCTAAGGTGGTGTTAAGGGAGGATGTATGGGAGGTGTTGATTTGTGTACGCAACGATCTTTTCTTTCATTCCTTTGAAGTGACCTTGTTGGCATGGAGAGACTTTTCCTTCCTTGAGTTGTTTATATTTTCAAGGGGAGAAAAGCATATGCTTTAGGTGGCATTCGTGTCCCATGTTAGGTTGTTCGAACACAAGGTTAGTCTTGATAAGGGGTTCGCCTTTCCTTGAATAATGTTGACCCAATATAGTAAGCCTTTAAGCTTCTGAACTTCCGCGAAAGAAAGTAGCTAGGCCGTTGTTTTGAGTTATCGTGTTTCTTTGCTATGGTAAGATGCTTGAAGGCATCTCAGCATTTGAGTAAATAAGTTGACATGTGTAACTATTTTGCTTCTTTGCTTATCAACTTCTTTTAAATGTGGATTTGTCCACACGGGCCACCAGCCCCCTAGTCAGAAGTAGTCATGGCATGGTGATGAGTGATTCTGATTGATATCAAAGTGTTGTTGTACATCTAACCTCTTTGTTCCTCCTTTGAAGGTTTGTTGCTATATAGGTTGCTGTTAGGGGAAGCCTTTTGCCCTGTTATCCTTTAACCCTCTGAGCTGATATGCTTATTTGCTTCGGGGGTTACTTGCTTTATTTAAGCATGTCAACTTATTCATATCAGCCCTTGGTAAAAGGTGTTCATGGCTAGAGGCGCGTTTTACTAGTTTATTTGATTCTTTTGCTTGCAAGATGTGTATAACTCCTTGATTGAAGTTGCTTTTATTTCGGATCTATGAGGTCGTTCATAGAATAAAAGCTTGTTTGAAGGCTTGCAACGTTGGCGATTTAAAGATCCATAGGTTGATGTTTTGAACCATATGTTTATTTTGATGTTTCCTTATGTTAGCCTTAAAAAAATGTTACAATATCATAACTGTACTTGTGGCTATTGGTAAGGAACGTTGTTTTGACTTGGCCGTTAGTATAAATGGTTCATGTGTAGCTTTTGAAGCTGTTAGAAGTTGAAGCTGATCAAAGCTTCATGAATGATCAATTTGAACGTTGTGAAGCTAAATAGTTGTGACGCTTCAACGCACAGTGGTCTGAAAAGCTACAAGTCTTTAATGAATCTTGTAGCCTAAAAGACTGTAAAGCTTTTATGAGTAGAAGCCTAAAAGGCTGTAAAGCTTTGATGAGCAGCAACCTTTTAAGGATGTAGAGTTTCGAGGATTAGTGGCCAGAACTGATATAAAACTTCCATGAAAATTGGCCTAAAAAGGTTAAACGCTTCATTGGATACTTGGCCAAAAGGCTGTGAAGCTTTGTTGAATGGTAGCCTAACGTCATTGGAGCTTCCGCTGGAATAGACTAAAAGGCTGTAAGGCATTGGAAACCTGAAAGACTTTTAAAGCTTTAATGAACCATAGCTTAAAAGGCTGTGAACGTTTCATTAAATAGTAACCCAAAAGGCTTTGAAGCTTCGATGATTTGTAGCCCAAAATATTGTGAACTCAGAGGCTTAAAAGGTTGCAAGGCTGCAGTGAACAACAACCTTGTTCTAATGTAAGACTTCCATGAGAAGTAGCCTTAAAGAATTTTAACGTTTCGCCGAATACTAGCCTAAAAGGCTGTGAAGTATTTATTGTTGGGAGCATGAAAGTCTTTAATACTTTTGATTATGAGTGGCTTAATTGGATCAAAAGTTTTAATTTACAAAATTTCTCAAAGGCCTTATGTGAACCCTTAGTGGGTAATAGCTCAAATGGCTTTAGAGCTTCAATGTGAATAGCCTAAAAGGTTATCAAGCTTTTAGGGAATGGTAGCTTGGAAAGCTTTAAAGCTTCCATGGATAGTAGCCGAAATGACTTTAAAGCTTGTGTGAGCAATAGTCTGAAAGGTTGGAAGACTTTAGAGAACCATAGCCTGAAAGGCTTGAAGGCTTCGATGGTCAGTAGCCTGAAAGACTTAAAGGCTTTGGTGAGTAGTAGCCTAAAAGGCTTGAAGGCTTTGATGGTCAGTGGCTTAAAAGTTTTGTGAAATTTTTGATGAGCGAAGCCTAAAAGGCTTGAAGGCTTCGATGAGCAGTAGCCGGACAGGCTTGAAGGCTTTGATGAGCAGTAGCCTCCAAGTTCTGTGAAATTTTTGACGAGCGAAGCCTAAAAGGCTTGAAGGCTTCGATGAGCAGTAGCCGGACAGGCTTGAAGGCTTTGATGAGCAGTAGCCTCTATGTTCTGTGAAATTTTTGATGAGCGAAGCCTAAAAGGCTTGAAGGCTTCGATGAGCAGTAGTCGGACAGGCTTGAAGGCTTGGATGAGCAGTAGCCTCCAAGTTCTGTGAAATTTTTGACGAATGTAGCCTTGAAGACTTCAAGGCTTCGACAAGTAGTAGCCTGTGAGGCTTAAATGCTTTGATAAGTAGCAGCCTAAAAATCTTGTGAAATTCTGATGAGCATAGCCTAAAAGGCTGTAAAACTCGGTAAGTTGAAGAGTTGTAGTGGTTAGCAACCTAAAAATGTTATGTAGATGTAGTGACTAATATCTTAAAAGCTGAAAAGGTTAAAGGCTTGTAGTACACAGTATCCTATGCACCTAGGCTGAAGAGTAGCTTTAAAGCTTAAAAGGTTGCAGTAGGTACAGTAAGCTATAAAGCTGTTGTGAACAGTAATGTATAAAGTTGCAGTGAGTAATAGCTTAAAAGCTTAAAGGCTTCCGTGTACAGTAGACCTATAAGCCTAGCCTGAAAAGCTGAAAGATGTTCTGTGCACAGTAACGTTAAAGGGTTCAGACGTTTATCCGCTGGGTAAAAGCAAGGTGCTCTGTGCACAGTACGTTTAAAGGGTTCAAACGTTTATCCGCTGGGTAAAAGCAAGATGCTCTGTGCACAGTACGTTTAAAGGGTTCCATGCTTTTGCTCATTGGATAAAAACATGTATTTTTGTCTTTTTGTATAAATGTATTTTTCCAAGATGAGTGACTTAGTATGAAGTCTCTAGGAAATTTAAAGAGCATCGGGTAGTGTATGCATTTATTTATAAATAATAGGTAGAAATTTTACTCTTTATTTATCTATAAATATTTGTACTTTATGCATACATATGTGAATATACACGAAAAATATTTCTTTGTTGTCAAGAATCTTTGACTTCCAAAAAGTGGTAAAAAAAAAGATTATCAAAGATACTTTAATTTGACATAAAGTGAAAGCACTTTATTTTGACATAAAGTGAAAACGTTTTTAGGAGTTTTAGTGTAGATGTGATATCGTTTTTAGGAGCATAATAGGAGGTATAGAAGTGACTTTCTCGAAATCGTTCTCTCCAAATATAAAAAGAACATAGAAAATAGATCGACGGAGCCGAACTGCTAAGAGTTTATGTTCTTAGTAGCACGGCCCCACGGTGGGCGCCAACTTGTTGCTACAACAAATATAGATCTGGAGAAGGTCTGAACGTTCCAAGGTCGTCAGGCTTCTGACCTCGTCTGCTGCTTAAAGGGTTAGACCAGCAGCATGAAAGAACTCGTCAGAAAGGGTTAAAGGGTTTCTGTTCACCAAACGCAAGTCGTGGTGTCCCTCTACGTTGTAAACGTAGATGGGAGGTTCAAGAGTTTTGATATTTTAGTTGTTATGATTCTGATTTGGGATCAACCCAAAGTCAGAATGTTGTTATTATTGATTAACTTAAGAAAAGATAAAGAATAAGAGTATGATGTTAAAGAAAGAAACTCTTGATCCCAAGTTACAACTAGGGACGAACCACGTAAGCCTGAGGAAGGCTGAGACTTGCGAGTAAAAGAGTGTGATTCCACATATAGTGGCTGTTGGAGCCGGCTTGGATGTGGAATCAGCATGGATGTAGATTGTTAAGAATGCATATCAGCAGCTCGAAGGCTTCAAGGCTTCAGCCTGTTGCTGCTGAAAGTCTTATTAAAAAGAATAACTCTAGAGAGAGTTTTAGAGAGAGAGAGAGAGAGTGAGAGAGGTCTTGTACTCAGACCAATCTGAGTTAAATGTGAGGTTTGCTCCTCTATTTATAGAGGGAGGAATAGTCTAACCCTAATGGGCTTCCTTGTTGGGCTTTGGGCTTGACCCAATATTATATTTAATGATTTTGGCTTATTGGGCATTTGGGCTTGGCCCAATGAGTACCCTACAACATCAGTTACTAATTCATTGAAATACATTATAATCAACTTTATTATTCTACCTAAAACATAAAAAAAATATAATTAAGCTTTTTAGATCTGTACATTATTTATTTAGCAATGCAATTTAAATTGTGCCGAACATTACCATATTTTTGTCAAATTTATTTAACTTGAAATAATTCTGCAATAAAATTTAAATTTAACATTTTTATTTACACTATATTAAAACAAAATAGTTTATTAGATCAAATACTTTAGTTATGAAATTTCAATAGTAAAAGTTGGGACATTACTGAAAATGTATGAATAATCCTGGGATAAACAATTTTTTAACGGTAAATTTGTACTCCTTATAAGACTTTAACTCAAAACTTTCTTAACTTAGGTGTTTTAAGAAGCTTTATTTTACTATTAGGCCACCAATCCCAACAGCTCATGTGGATAAACATATTTTGGAATTTCTTCATAAAAAATAGAATTAGCTAAAAGCCATGTGACATAACTGTCACACCCTCAAATTCTCACTTCCGGAGTTCTACCGCGAGGCGTGTGACACACCAGGATCCAAGTCAACGGTCACAATAAACGATGTCTAAATGTAAAAGCATACGTAAACAAAAACCATGCATAAGATTAAAACCAACATCTGAATGTGCGGAAGCATTTAAAGTTTACAAGTCATGAGTAAATAAAGACTTGTTCAAAAGTTTAATCATAAAGCGACGTGCATGAATGACCCTAGACGCGAGACGACTCCAGTGCGACTCCGTGCGCCTAGTTGACTGCTGCTACCTTAGCGACCTGAGAAAACATGCTAAAAGAGTCAACATATAATGCTGGTGAGTTCACATGTTTTATTTAAACGTTTAAAGTGATCCTTTGAAAACCGTTACCATTGCTGTTACTGTTACTACTATGCTTGTGAGAACGCTAGCTAGGCGTAGAATAATATTACTACTACGGGTAAAACCATTGCTGACTATGCCCGTTCAATGACCCTTAATTCCTATGGACTACCGTCATCACCGGTAGGCCTTGTGTGTTTAGAGACAATATGCACCCGCCCGGC
The DNA here is from genome assembly GCA_032199755.1 of Ambrosia artemisiifolia. NCBI lineage: Eukaryota > Viridiplantae > Streptophyta > Magnoliopsida > Asterales > Asteraceae > Ambrosia > Ambrosia artemisiifolia. Next base: position 30,439,030 of record CM063514.1, on the reverse strand, counting down.
CTCCAGCCGTCGAGTGGGGCTTGTCAGTTCCCAATAGGATGGTCAAACATGCCATTAGGAAAGTCAAACTAGCATGTTCCTAGGTGTCGTTTCATGTTCAGGATGTCAAACTATGCTTAAATCAGCTAATCACGTGATTAGATATTAAACAGGCAATTAGGAAAGTCAACTAGCAATTAGGATGGTCAAACATGCCATTAGGAAAGTCAACTAGCAATTAGGATGGTCAAACATGCCATTAGGAAAGTCAACTAGCAATTAGGATGGTCAAACATGCCATTAGGAAAGTCAACTAGCAATTAGGATGGTCAAACAGGCAATTAGGAAAGTCAACTAGCAATTAGGATGGTCAAACAGGCAATTAGGAGGCTAATTGCCTAATACTTCAGGCGATTAGGGCCTACTCACCCCCTAACCTTTCCTACTCGTCCCTGCATCAGGCGATTAGGATTCCTAATCGCCCCCTGCAGGGCTGTGCCACTTTTTCGCGCGTTTAACCCTCCAGATCAGATCCGAAACAAGTATAAACACCCAATATCAATCATAACACATTAAAAAACATATTTCAAGCAAAACCCCTAAGTTATCATCATTCTAACAGTCCAGAATGCAAGCGTTTTCCAAAAATAGCATATTCATCATGTAAACATCACATCATCATGTAAAACTTACCCTAAATAGAAAATACTCAGATTTCATCACATAATAACGTTATCTAATCCTTTCCTACTGTTCTAGCATCATCCTAGAGCAAACCCTAATCCTCTAGAATCATCAAAACATATTAAATCACACTAAGTCTCCCAAAATCACCCAAACGGGTCAAAATATCAAATATCATCAAAACACAACTATATGCTCCCAAATTCATAGACAATCATCCTAATGATTCATTTAAGTCAGAAACATATCAAACACATGGAAACAAACGTGTTTTAATATTAAAAATCTCATCTTTGCATGATAACATAACATAGAACAAGCATGAAGGTGTGGGTTTGTTTATAATCTGTTTTTAACAAGTTTTCAAAGACACAAATACTTAGAAACCAGGTCTGGACCTCTAGGGAGTAAAACTTTATCATTAACATGGTTTAAGAAGATGAACACACCATAGATTTTAGCAAAGAAAGGTGTAAGATCTTGTAAAGGTGGTTTCTTGATCAAAAACGAGTTACAGAGGTTGGGTATAGTGTGTGGTGGCTTTGGGGTGTGCTAGGGTTTCTAAAATGATGTTTTGCAACACAAGGGTGGTATTTATAGGCGTTTCTAGTCGTCAGGGCTGCAACAGGCGAGTAGGAATCTGCAGCACGCCATTAGGGCACCTAATCGCCCCCTATGTTGGGCTACTCACCCCCTGCAGTCTCAAACCGGTTTTTCGCGCGTTAAACACTATTTTAACACATATAAGCACGTATTCACATACCGACAAGTCACGTAAAGATTATAAACACATAATTCATGAAAACAAACACGTTCACACTCGTTCACCAATTCCCGGGACTCGAGACTTGTGTGTGTTAGAACCCCAATGATGCACGACTCGACTCGACTGACCTTGTCATGTGTAATGTATGCACGACTCGCTAAGGTAGACTTACTAAGTTTTCAAAAGTTAATAACCGAAGTTTGCCGGGTGTCACATCATCCCCCTGTTGAAAGAATTTTCGTCCCGACAATTTCCCGAAGTCGAAGAGAGAGAATAAATAAGAAGAAAAATTTTCCGGGTCGTCACATCATCCCCCTGTTGAAAGGAATCTCGTCCCGAGATTCTTTTGGCTTCAACTGTAATGAGTGTCGACCTCTGTGTGTGCCCAAGGAACGTTTCCCCAAAATACAACAAGTGAAGGTCGTGAACCAAAACGTGTTACTAACAACCGGGAAACCACTTTCCCAAATGTGAATATAAGACTAGAGATCCCCCCCCCCCCGATCGAAGGCCTACTGGAGACTACTATGATCGGTATAACTAACCCACCGGTACCGTCCAAGTAGCATCCCCAAAGGACCCTCATCGACCCAAAGAATGAGAAATAGAGACCAACCCAAAAAGAAAACACCCGAAGACACGAATGTACAACGGTGCGGATAAAAAATAAAACCAAAGTGTAACGGGGGATAAGAGAAAATACGTACGGGTAACGGTATCAGAATCCGCCTGGTTCTCCCTTGTACCCGGGACGCTCCCACGCGCATTTCGGCCACCACCTTCACTGTTTTCACCACCGGAAGTCCCTGCTTCAGCTTGATTCAACTTTGCGCAATCCTGCCTGAAGTGCCCTATCTCGCCACAATTGTAACACTCCTGGTTCTTCCGAGTATTAACACACGCCTTTCCTGGCCGAAGATTGACCCTACAATCCTTAGCAACATGCCCCATCAGTTTACATCTGTTGCAACGGAACCTCTCGCAACGACCATGATGATGAAATCCGCACTGGCTACACTCCGGGAGCTTCCCAGTATACCCACATTGCTTCTGACCAAACGACGACTTCGAAGCTTCAAGCCTCACTGTCTGCTGATGCACTTCGGCTGTGGCTACATCCTTCTCGGCATTCTCCCATTTCCTTTTGTTGTTCTCAGTCCCTCCAAAGACGTGGGGCTCACACTCCATGAACACCTTAAAAGTACACACCTGTTGGCCCAGAGGAGGTGGCGGTGGAGGATAAACGACATTTCCACCTTCGCCTTGCTGAGCGGTCTGATAAGCAGCAAGAGCAGCAGTCACCTGTTGCTGCATTAAGTCCTTCAGCGCTTCTGGGGTTATGTTGATGCTATCACGACTCTCGCCACCACTGTGTTCACCACGACTTCCAGACATCTTCTGCCGAAACAAGAACAAAACTCTCAAACCCATCACCAACGCTAAACCAAGAGAATACGAAAAGTCTAGGATTGGGTCCAAATGTGACCATTAATCGCAACCCGAGATCCACCAAGTCTTCCATGCATTTCAACTTATGATTTCATGTGCACCCGAAATGATAAATTGCTCTACATGGTCCTCAAGGCGTGCCCCGATCTCGAACCTCAAGTCACCCGGTACCCACATCTTAGAAAGATATACCCAACTCAAAAGATCAACAAACAAGTTCCTTCGACTGCAAACCCGAAGAAGAAGATAAATGAAGCTAGAAATAACCAAGAATGCGATAGATAATATGACACTGTGTGGTAAGGATACCGACACCCGACAAGGTTAGTATGTTTACCAAAAAAGACACGACTCAAAAGTATGTGACCGTCTAGTGTGTGAGACTCGGCTATAGTCTAGACTCTATATGCAGTCCTAGTTCACTATAACCTGGCTCTGATACCAATCTGTCACACCCTCAAATTCCCACTTGCGGAGTTCTACCGCGAGGCGTGTGACACACCAGGATCCAAGTCAACGGTCACAATAAACGACGTCTAAATGTAAAAGCATACGTAAACAAAAACCATGCATAAGATTAAAACCAACATCTGAATGTGCGGAAGCATTTAAAGTTTACAAGTCATGAGTAAATAAAGACAAAAGTTCAAAAGTTTAATCATAAAGCGACGTGCATGAATGACCCTAGACGCGAGACAACTCCAGTGCGACTCTGTGCGCCTAGTTGACTGCTGCTACCTTAGCGACCCGAGAAAACATGCTAAAAGAGTCAACATATAATGCTGGTGAGTTCACGGGTTTTATTTAAACGTTTAAAGTGATCCTTTGAAAACCGTTACCGTTGCTGTTACTTTTACTACTATGCTTGTGAGAACGCTAGCTAGGCGAAGAATAATATTACTACTACGGGTGAAACCATTGCTGACTATGCCCGTTCAATGACCCTTAATTCCTATGGACTACCGTCATCACCGGTAGGCCTTGTGTGTTTAGAGACAATATGCACCCGCCCGGCCTCCAGCCGTCGAGTGGGGCTTGTCAGTTCCCAATAGCGCTATCCACATTTCCCCGCCATATTCCCATGTTAGTGGTTTCTAAGGGACTTTTTGATGAACCGTATAGTAATAAGATGTAAGCCATAGTATAACATGAAAATGAGTCATAAAAGAGTTTAAGCATGTTTCTCCCCCGAAAGCAAAAACCGTAAAATGTGGGGCCGTGAACTCACCTTAGGTTGCGTCTTCTGTTAATGAGTAAACCGTTTATATGATATGATAGCCCCAACTAGTGGCGACCTATCATAAGATATGTGTCAAGTTAGACTAATAACCCGAAGGCTAACTAGTCCCCGATTGTCCAGACCATGACTAAGTACGTTTTGAAAACACGTTTGACTGCTACTTTGACCACACATACTAGACCCAACGTCCCATTGGTGACCTGATGTATTGTAAAATACATCTATTTCCTGTGTAAAGTTTGTATAGTTTTTGAGTCGTTTAGAAAGTGTTTTTATTAGTTTTAGGCTTGTACCGGTCTATTTTAATTATTATAGATTTTTATTAGTTTTGGGTTATTTTTAGTATTTATGTACTTTTTTATTTATTTATTTTATATTTTGGTAGGTGTTCATGGACGTTAGAGTGAAAACGAGCAACTTTGGTCGGGTCAAGAACACCCGAGTCTAGAGCACGGTACTATACTACTACTAATAATAATAATAATAATAATAATAATAATAATAATAATAATAATAATAATAATAATATAAAAAAAAGAGAACGATGGGTCACGGCCCAAACACACACACATTGAGGCTCCAACAATCTTGGAGGGTTCTAAAGTTAAATAGGGTTTGCAGATATATTATTTTCGAGGAGGGGCTGCCGCATATTAATATTCTGGGGGAAGAGAGTTTAGGTGGAGCAGCGATTTTATTATTTTCGAAGAAGGGAAGAATTTTTCTGGAGCAATATTATTCTTGGAGAAAAGAGGCGCACAGGACAAAGAAGCAAATATTATTAGGGAGGCAAGCCAAGGATCAAAGGTTCTAAGCCAGGAAGCGAGTATTCGGTGTCAATTATTCGGTTCCTTCGTTTTTTTATTATCTTTATTCTTGACAATGATTGCTGAACTTTTATTTGTTTTTGTTTTTCTTTTCAAGATGATTATTGGCTAAAACTTTTATAGCTACCTAGACTAAGACGAATAACTATGTTTTGATTTGCGTTTTTCTATGGTTTTTGGAACGTGGTTTGGATTTATGATTCAGTAAAGATTTTGATTTTCTTTAGATCTGGTGTATGTGCGTATCTATTATTTTTTTATTGTCACTTATTCACTCCACTTGCACTTTTGTGAATGTCTTTCATGTATGAGTGCTAGTTAGGTTGCAGACTTTGTGTAGAAACTAGTTTATGGTCAATAGTCGCGAGTTTACCATAGGAGTGATATTTGGTGGTTAGAAGATTTTAGGTATTCTTCCAAGTTCAATAGCTGTGAGGTGAGAACTTGTTGGTATGTCTAGGTTGTTAGATTGCTAGGTTAGAGGCTTTGTGAGAAGATCTGCCTAGTTTCCCTTTCAATTCATGCATATCAAGTTAGATCTAGGCTTCAATAATTACCCCTTACACCTAGTGTAGTGAGGCTTTCGCGCTGTGAGGTAGATTGTCTAGCGGGTACTCGATCATAAGAGTTAGATAACCTGTGAGGGTTTGTGCTCCAACCGGTAGTTTAACAGCACAAAAATATTCTAGGGTTTCCCCTTGAGAAGGGTCGAGGGTGTCTAGTTTATTCTTGATGTTTAGTATCTTAAGATCCCGGTTCCAAATCAGTTCCATAACCATAGAAGCTTATCAGGCATAGTTAGGAGTCTGGTCTAGGTAGTGTCTTGTCATCATCTGAATTCAGCTCAGTTCTCGTCTTTAGTTCAGTTTAGTTAATCTTAGTTAATCTTTATTTTATTGCATTTTTATTTTTCAGTAAAACCCCCCTTTAAAATAATAAAATAATTTAATAGATATTTAGGATAAGTAATCGAGTCTAGTTTTCGTTTTCCATTAGAGTCTCGTGGGTTCGATATCCGGACTTACTTTAGCTATACTAGAGTCGATAGGTTCACTTGCCTGTCAGTAGTTTAGTTTTAGAGAGTCTAGAGTATTACTAGGTGTCTAGTTTTAGGTTTAATTTAGTTATTTTAATTAAACTACTTTTAGCACATCAAGTTTTTGGCGCCGTTGCCGGGGACTATTGGCGATTGCGTTAATTAGCTTCGATTGAACTTATCTGAAATATCTGTGCTATTTGTTATTTTTATTTTATATCTCTTTTATTTTATTTTCAGTCTAAGCTTGAGGTTAGTGCTTCTTCCCCGAGTTTGTCTAATTCTGAGTTTACCATCCCATTTAGATCACCTAGTCCATCACCTACCCATCCCCAAATGGCCGAACGTCGCACTGTCCACCAACAATCCACCCAAGCTTTTACGGGAGTTAACTCCCCTATTACCGCCCCTACCATCAACAATGAGGGGTCCTGGCAGATACCCTCTTACATCATGACGGCCATTGCTAGCAATTGTCAATTCCACGGCTGTGATGATGAGGATGCCCCGGCCCACATTGCTCGCCTGACTCGCATCCTAACCACTTTTAGGCTACAGGGTGCCACAGAGGATGCCAAGTTTCTCCGTTTGTTCCCTTTTTCCCTTGCTAGTCGAGCTGCCACTTGGCTTGACTCTCACCCTACTGACACTTTCACTACTTGGGATGCCTCTAAACAAGCCTTTCTGAATAAACACTTCCCACCTAGCAAGGCTTCCCGACTTCGCGATCAGATCCATTCATTCCGAATGGAACCTGATGAGCCATATTATCTTGCATGGGAGCGGTTCCAAAACCTGCTTAGCAAGTGCTCCCAGCATGGTCTGACTGATTGGGCCCTTGTAGAGAAATTCTACAATGGCTTAACTTATGAGGCAAAGTACCGTTTTGATACTTCTGCAGGCGGCCACCTGATGAGTAAGAAAACAACGGCCGAATGCAATGACCTATTTGAAAGTTTTGCCCAGGCAGACCATGAGCAGCGAGACTTACTCAGGAATTCTACTCTTGTACCTAGTACTACATCACCCGCATGAGGTGGTCACCAAGTTACATTGGATGCTAGTGTGGTTGCTGCTTTAGACGCATTGACTAGGGAAGTGAAGGAATTGAAAATGAAATCTGAAAAGTGTGAGATGTGCAAGGGTGGGCATGTTACTTCTGAATGCCCCTTGATTCACCAGGAAGGGCAGGTAGATTTTGTAGGAGGTCAGTACCGGGGGGAGAATAACTTTTATAGAAATTCAGGTGGGGATAGTGGGAATGGTTTGGGTAAAATAGAAGAGCTTTTAACCCAGCTGGTGGCTAAAGATGCCAACACACTGAAAACTCTAGCAGAACATGACATCTTGTTGAAAAATCACCACTCTGCATTCTTAGATCTTCAGCGTATCGTTGGTGATATTGTTAGGCGGTTGGATTCTGTGGCTCCAGGCCAGTTTTCGGGTAGTGCTCAGGCAAACCTGAATGCCTACGTTAAGGCAATCACCACGCGTAGTGGTAGGATGTTAGAGAGTCCTAGAGCACCAGTTGAGGAGGAGGAAGAACCGGTGATTAGAGAGATAGAGTTAGAGGCTCCTAGTAGGGTGCAATCTAGGCTAGGCCCAGTAAGTACAGCACCGAACAGTGAATCTCAGGTTGAGAAGCCAGTAGTTAGGCCACAGAGTGTTAGGCCGAGTCCTGAGATTGATCCTGCCCATGTTCCTTACCCTGCCCGCATTAGGAATCAAAAGTATTGTAAGGAATATGGCCACTTCCTAGACATATTTAAGCAACTTAAGATCAATCTCCCGCTCATCGAGGCTCTCCAGCATATGCCTAAATATGCGAAGTTCCTAAAAGACCTTCTGACACGGAAGGATAAATTGGGAGAGTTGTCGACTGTTCCACTTACTGCTGATTGTTCTGCGGTAGTTCTGAATAAGCTACCGGAGAAATTGACAGACCCGGGCATTTTCACAATCCCATGTTTATTTGGTAGCAATGTTCAGCACCACACGTTGGCCGACCTAGGCGCTAGCATCAATTTGATGCCTTATTCTTTGTATGAGAAGCTAGGTTTGGGTGAACTTACCCCAACGCGCATGACACTGACGTTAGCAGATAAGTCTGTTAAATATCCACAGGGCATCGTAGAGAACTTGCTTGTTAAGGTAGATAATTTGTGTTCCCCGTGGATTTTGTGGTCCTTGACATGGAAGTTGACGATAGAGTTCCACTTATTTTGGGACGCCCCTTTTTATGTACCGCAAAGGCATTGATTGATGTCTTTGACGGTAAGATCACACTTCGGGCGGGGGATGAAACCGTCATCTTTGATGTATCAAAGTCTAGACCTAAGCTGAGTGAGAGGTGTGAGAATGTCTTCTGTGTTGATGATTCCTTAGGAGTACTACCATTAGAGAAGAAGGAGGAAGATAGGTCTAGGTCTGAGGATGTGGTAAAACCTAAGTGTGGGGATGGTTTGTTGATATGTAAGTTTCACTACAAATCCCCAATGCATCAGGGTTTTAGGGCGAGTAAGAAAAGGTTTGATGAGCTAGAGAAGCCAAGAGGTTGTAGGATGAGCTTGTATGTAGGAGCCCAGTTTGTTTGTTTCGGGGGTGATGTGGATCTTAAGGATCCCCCGTAGGTTTTGAGGAGTGTAGGATAGTTCTTAGGGTGAGTCCTAAGTGTAGAGTTTGTATTAGTTGCGATTGGTTCGTCCTTCGGTAGTGGTTCATAGGTTTTTATCTTTCTATTTTTTCTTTGTTCTTGTGTCTTTGAGTCTGTTTGCAGGTTTGCGTGTTTGCTTGGGTAAAGGAAATTTCACCATGAGTAGATCCCATGTATTATCTTTATATATATTTTATGAGTGAGATTTTTGGTAGATGTTTGGGTAATAAAAAAAAGAATTTTTCTAAAAAAAAGAAAAAAATTTAATTAACTTTCTGTGAAAAAAGACCTTTCACGTAATGAGAGGAGTCTGGGCTGACCTGTTCGCCTCATGCGACCAGCAAATACCCCGGAAAGTTATATTTTTTTTTTCGCTTGCAACGCGTGTTGCGATCACCAGTGTCCTTCACGTTAAGCGAGAAACCAAAACTTTTTTTTTCTACCCATTTGGTTCTACCACCATTCACCGCCATTTTGATAAGCAGGTGCGTCTTCTTGTTTTGTTGTTATATTATGAGTCTAAGTTAGTAGTTTGAATCTTTTTAGTTTTGTGTGGTTCGGTATTATGCTCGGGTTTTGTTTGCTTTGTCTTGTGCAGGTTTGGATTGTACCGCCCGTACTCAATCTCCATTCGGGTGATTCCAGAGTTGTTCATTATGTCGAAGCAACCCGAGAGTATACCATTGTGTCAGAGCCGATCGCAAATGAAATGCTAAACGATCGAGCTGGATTGGACTAGAGCTTACAAAGAAAAATTAACCAGCTAAGTCCTTTCCAATTCGCCCTTGTTTTTTTTTATTATTTATTTTTATAATTTTTGTATTCGAACTTTATTTTGTTTTGAGTCGTTTTCTATTCCTACATTGAGGGCAATGTAGAGTTTAAGTGTGGGGATGGGAAACTGTCGTTTAGTCTGTATATAGAGTCATTTTGAGTGAAAAAAATTAAAAATCCAAAAAAAAAAAAATTTAATAAAACAAAATTTTGTCCCTGATTTTGAAGTTTGCATTATATAAAATATGGAAAATGATAGGTAAAGTTAGGTGTCCGGTTTTCAAATAGTATGTACAATAAGAGATTAAAATTGATTGAAAACGTGTCTGATTTGGGATATGTGGGTAGGCTCGGCCGGTAGAAAGGTTTCCTTTGAAAAGTAATAAATTAATTATGTTAGGCTATTTTGTGGGTTCTCATCTAGGAGAAACGGGGAGACCGAAACCGCCAAAAATAGTATAAGAAGCACCGTTATAAGTAGAAAACCGTTAGAATTTCTAATCTCTTATAAAAAAAAATAGAAATCAAAGCAAAAATGTTGAAGCTTAAGGTGCCTGGCCACTGGGATAGCGACTTGGATTGGTCACACCCTCTAAGTTAAGTATGCTGAGATGAAAAAAAAAATGCTGAACCTTAAGGTGCCTGGCCACTGGGATAGCGACTTGGATTGGTCACACCCTCTGAGTTAAGTATGCAAAAAAAATGATTTTAAATTTTCTTGGTTTTCTACATAAGACGGTTGGGAAATGGTCAATTGGTCGTTCCTTTAGCTTCATAAGCTTGAGGCGGGATTAGGAGGAACTGTGGCTTCCTTTGAGTGAGACCCTAGATAGACTAATCAACATGAACTTAACATAAATAAAAAGGGGCTTGGAAACCGGTTTGGGTTTAAGAGGATCAGTATACCTGCAATCGCAATCAACACGTTAGTAAATTATAAATTAAGTAACCTATGTTTTGAAACCGGATGTAAGCCTAACTGTGATTCCATAGCATAATTCTTTTTCAGGGACGAAAAAGAGATAAGTGTGGGGATATTTGATGTATTGTAAAATACATCTATTTCCTGTGTAAAATTTGTATAGTTTTCGAGTCGTTTAGAAAGTGTTTTTATTAGTTTTAGGCTTGTACCGGTCTATTTTAATTATTATAGATTTTTATTAGTTTTGGGTTATTTTTAGTATTTATGTACTTATTTATTTATTTTATATTTTGGTAGGTGTTGATGGACGTTAGAGTGAAAACGAGCAACTTTGGTCGGGTCAAGAACACCCGAGTCTAGAGCACGGTGCTATACTACTACTACTACTACTAATAATAATAATAATAATAATAATAATAATAATATAAAAAAAAGAGAACGATGGGTCACGGCCCAAACACACACACATTGAGGCTCCAACAATCTTGGAGGGTTCTAAAGTTAAATAGGGTTTGTGCTTCAACCGGGTACTCGATCATAAGAGTTAGATAACCTGTGAGGGTTTGTGCTCCAACCAGTAGTTTAACAGCACAAAAATATTCTAGGGTTTCCCCTTGAGAAGGGTCGAGGGTGTCTAGTTTATTCTTGATGTTTAGTATCTTAAGATCCCGGTTCCAAATCAGTTCCATAACCATAGAAGCTTATCAGGCATAGTTAGGAGTCTGGTCTAGGTAGTGTCTTGTCATCATCTGAATTCAGCTCAGTTCTCGTCTTTAGTTCAGTTTAGTTAATCTTAGTTAATCTTTATTTTATTGCATTTTTATTTTTCAGTAAAACCCCCCTTTAAAATAATAAAATAATTTAATAGATATTTAGGATAAGTAATCGAGTCTAGTTTTCGTTTTCCATTAGAGTCTCGTGGGTTCGATATCCGGACTTACTTTAGCTATACTAGAGTCGATAGGTTCACTTGCCTGTCAGTAGTTTAGTTTTAGAGAGTCTAGAGTATTACTAGGTGTCTAGTTTTAGGTTTAATTTAGTTATTTTTATTAAACTACTTTTAGCACATCATGACCCGGCGACTCACGTGTTAGCTAAGAGTGAGAAATCATGCAATCACAAGCAAACATGCACTTAATACGCATAACAGTTCACCAAAGTCAACATATAGTTCATATATCGCATATACGAGTCCACACGTGTATTACCGGGTTATCGGACATTCCACAGGGTTCCTAGCATGTTCCTAGGTGTCGTTTCATGTTCAGGATGTCAAACTATGCTTAAATCAGCTAATCACATGATTAGATATTAAACAGGCAATTAGGAAAGTCAACTAGCAATTAGTATGGTCAAACATGCCATTACGAAAGTCAACTAGCAATTAGGATGGTCAAACATGCCATTAGGAAAGTCAACTAGCAATTAGGATGGTCAAACATGCCATTAGGAAAGTCAACTAGCAATTAGGATGGTCAAACATGCCATTAGGAAAGTCAACTAGCAATTAGGATGGTCAAACAGGCAATTAGGAAAGTCAACTAGCAATTACGATGGTCAAACAGGCAATTAGGAGGCTAATTGCCTGATACTTGAGGCGATTAGGGCCTACTCGCCCCCTAACCTTTCCTACTCGTCCCTGCATCAGGCGATTAGGATTCCTAATCGCCCCCTGCAGGGCTGTGCCACTTTTTCGCGCGTTTAACCCTCCAGATCAGATCCGAAACAAGTATAAACACCCAATATCAATCATAACACATTAACAAACATATTTCAAGCAAAACCCCTAAGTTATCATCACTCTAACAGTCCCGAATGTAAGCGTTTTCCCAAAATAGCATATTCATCATGTAAACATCACATCATCATGTAAAACTTACCCTAAATAGCAAATACTCAGATTTCATCACATAATAACGTTATCTAATCCTTTCCTATTGTTCTAGCATCATCCTAGAGCAAACCCTAATCCTCTAGAATCATCAAAACATATTAAATCACACTAAGTCTCCCAAAATCACCCAAACGGGTCAAAATATCAAATATCATCAAAACACAACTATATTCTCCCAAATTCATAGACAATCATCCTAATGATTCATTTAAGTCAGAAACATATCAAACACATGGAAACAAACGCGTTTTAATATCAAAAATCTCATCTTTGCATGATAACATAACATAGAACAAGCATGAAGGTGTGGGTTTGTTTATAATCTGTTTTTAACAAGTTTTCAAAGACACAAATACTTAGAAACCAGGTCTGGACCTCTAGGGAGTAAAACTTTATCATTAACAAGGTTTAAGAAGATGAACACACCTTAGATTTTAGCAAAGAAAGGTGTAAGATCTTGTAAAGGTGGTTTCTTGATCAAAAACGAGTTACAGAGGTTGGGTATAGTGTGTGGTGGCTTTAGGGTGTGCTAGGGTTTCTAAAATGATGTTTTGCAACACAAGGGTGGTATTTATAGGCGTTTCTAGTCGTCAGGGCTGCAACAGGCGAGTAGGAATCTGCAGCACGCCATTAGGGCACCTAATCGCCCCCTGCAGTCTCAAACCGGTTTTTCGCGCGTTAAACACTATTTTAACACATATAAGCACGTATTCACATACCGACAAATCACATAAAGATTATAAACACATAATTCATGAAAACAAACACGTTCACACTCGTTCACCAATTCCCGGGACTCGAGACTTGTGTGTGTTAGAACCCCAATGATGCACGACTCGACTCGACTGACCTTGTCATGTGTAATGTATGCACGACTCGCTAAGGTAGACTTACTAAGTTTTCAAAAGTTAATAACCGAAGTTTGCCGGGTGTCACAATAACAAAACTTGATATCATTATGGATAATTGCTTGACTAAATAATGAATGATGTTGTAGTCTAATGGTTGTAATGGAGGTGAGAAGGTTTACTCATTTTGTGGGGTTCATGTACTGAGAGCAATGTTTTAAAAACCGTTTTTTTATTATACCGGATTTGATTAAAAATGGTTTAATCAGTTGAACCGTATTGTACTGGGCGGTTCAATCAGATTGATTAGTTAGCTATATAATTTTAAAATTTAAATATTAACACAAAGAATAATCTAAAAGTACATAATTACATACAAAAATACTAACAAAAACTTAATCAATTATTAAAAAATAATCCAAAAGATAATCTAAAGTTTTCAATTTTTTAAAAATAGTTCCTTAATAAAAAAATAAACTAAAAATAACCCAAAAACTAACCAATGTCAGTACCGGTATAGCGGTTCAAACCGGTGTACTAGATTTTACCGGCGGTAAAAATCGATACCGTTTCCCATATTTACCGGAGTGTTTCGTACCGGATTTAAAACGGTAATCCCGGTATAACCGGCCGGTATTTACCGTTATTTAAAACATTGACTGAGAGGTTAGAGGTTCAAATCTCATTCAGAATAGAGTTATTCTAAAATGAGAGGCTGGACCTTAGGTGGGACCCGGGGACTGAACCTAAAGGGTGTGACGCTTCTTTATGGGTGTGTACCGTCGACCGTTAAAAAAGTAAATAAATAAAATAGTCAATACAATGAATGTATTGGACAAGCTTTTTTCAGTAGTCATTGCCTCATGGGGACTAGGGGTGTAAACGAGTTGAGCCTGAGCTTGACTGGGCTCGAGCTCGCTCGGCATGCTTTTATGAAGCTCGAGCTCGGCTCGAAAGTAAAACCTAAAAGCTCGAGCTCAACTAGGCTCGGCTCGAAATAATTTTACAACAATTTTAAAGGAGCTAAAAGTTTGGCTCGAGCTCGCTTCGATAGCTTAAACGAGCCAAAGCTCGGCTCGCCAATGTTAAATAGTAGGTATATTATAAATAAAATAATAATAATAATAATATAAAATTTGTTTGGGCTCGTTTAGGCTCACAAGCCTAAACGGTCTTTGTATGAAAAGCTCGAGCTCGGGCTCGATAACTATACGAGTCAATTTCCCAGCTCGAGCTCAGGTTCATTTGAGGTTTTAACCGATCCGATCACGAGTAACTCTCGAGCAATTGTACATCATTTACACCACTAATTAAGACGCTACCAGATTGTTTGAAAGTTTAAATAAGAAATAATGCATGAAACATTTACATCTAATTTAAAATTTAATAGTTATAACTGAATTTCGAGCTCCCCATCTTCTGAAATATTTTTATAGTTTCGGTACGTCTTTTTATCGAATTATCGCTTTAGGAATTTGACTGGAAATCCTCTTCCGACGTCTTGCATTCATGCAACTTGACAAATACATACATATTCCGGCTCGGGCCCAACTATTCTTAATATACACGTGCGTGTGCAAGTCGGCAAAATTTTTTATTTCAGGTAAATGACTAATATAATATCATCAACTTATTTTAAAACTAGAATTTAGTGGGCTTTTTTTTCTCTATTTTCTTGAGAGGTGGGTACCTTGATAACCATTATCATTATCTGATAATCTCATCTATCTATTTATACTTTCAATAATAGGAGAGTCGTGAGTGACGTCAGAAAGCTGCTGTGTCAACACCTTAGATAGGCCAACAATGCTTGTGTGATGCAAAAAGTGATGTCATTAATCGCGTGTTATGATTTTTTGAAATTTGATTATTTAATGGTATTTGTTGTTGATCTGTTGGTAAGATGTGATCATTGATAGTCGTTTTTCTAGTTGGGTAATTGTGTACCCTTAATTTTTATAATGTGACACCAAACTAGCATTAACCAACTACAACTTTTTCTATCCTATAAAAGAATCAGATGAACTTACGAATCCTAGCTAATTTCCTTTTGTAAGTCGGGTACAATAAATAGATCTGTCTAACGAAACAAATTCTACTATGTGAATGGTGTAAGCTCGGATTTAACTTCTTCTCCTCTTCATTGACCCATGATTGTATGTGGTTTCTTCAACGAGCGTCATATGCATGTAACTAGAATGTATTGTGTAATGTATCCACTACGTATGCGAGCTTTTCCTTTCTTTTGATCCACAACTTGTTTGATCATATGTCACTAATTTCATAATTTATTTAAAGTATTTAAATATTTTAATACAAACCTAAAAAGGGAATTTGCGTGCCGACTCTATGGTGAGTCATGGAACTCAAGCTGAACAAGGGCGAAGGTTATTTGGGGCCAGGGGTGGCCCTGGCCTCCACTGTTTTTTGGCGCAGTAGTGGAATTTTACGATTTTCATAGGTAAATTGCGTCCGGGTTGAGTCCGGCCCCCGCCGATTTTCCACTACCGATCAAAAAAATTTGAGTACGGCCCCCGCCGATTCCAAACCCAAGCTTCGCCACCGGCTGAAAAGCTACAAGGTCAGAAAGTGGGCAATCCCAATTCCCAAACACGACAAATATATTTGACACTTTTTTTTATTATTATTTTAGAGTATGTGTTGTGGCTAGAAGTGAGCTACTACTTGATCCAATTATATTATGCCAAGTAGGTGCTCACGTGTCACTGGCTCGCGACCACTAACTGTTTACTTGATTCCGTTGTGGTCCAAGGTGAGTGGGTCTTTTTTTTTTTACCAAATAATAATATTAAGCATAAATATTTTACAAAACATTTTTTTAAAACATTACATTAAATAAAAAAATACATTGCAATAAAAAAACATTACATTAAAAAAGGTTACAATAAAAATATTAAACTAAAAAAACCACACTAAAATAAAAACCATTGCAAATAAAAAAAAACTAACGTAAGGTTGAGCTTGAGCGTTACATTTGCCACGCCGAAACGTGGTGAAAGTCATACCCAATCTCTGAAAGGTACTCCACATGCGTAAAAGCTAATAGCACGTCTTCTTATTCGTCGAAGAGAACTCTCGAGACTTTTTTCTACGCGATTTCGAAATTTTTACACTTCGATTTCAGATCCACGTACTTGTAAGAGATCGAATCACAAGTACGTTTGGTACCCCCGACAAGGTTACCAAACTCCACTAGGACTTTTCCCCACTGTGGTCTGCGGCTTCGCGAACCACGGCTTGTCAAGGCGCCGTCACCGTGCACTTGATTATACGCGATTATTAATGCTAATTCCTCTTCCTCGGTCCATTGCACCATGATTTTGGTTGATTTTAAAGATGAAGATTTGAAAATTAGGTGAAGCTTTGAAGAAGATGAAGATTGATAGTGAAAAATGGTGGTGAAGAAGGGTGGTAAATATATATTAAGTAATTGTAATAAATGAAAATAGTAAAAATTTAAATTTTTAAAAATTTCAAACGGTCAAGTTGCCGCTAACGGACGTGACCGCCACGTATAGTCGCTCGCGTGATCACTAGCGCATGAGTGTTCTCGTTTACAAGATTCACATGGCTTTGTAGCTCACGGCAGCTGACTAGCGTACCACAACACATATGACACATAGTCTTATTTGCTATATGCTTCATCTACTTCTAGATTTTATTTTTTATATCACAATATACTAAAGACATTGAAATATATGTTTTAGTGTTGTATTTTGGATTATCTTAAAGAAAATTCCTACTCGGTCCATGCTTATTTACTAGATCATTAAAATTTTACCAAAAAGAGTTGTACAAAAAAAAAAAAAAAGCTAATTACACCACTAGAAAAAACAAAGAGGGGCCTAGTAAGATCTCATACATCATCCTATATTTAAACGCAATTTGCCATGTGTTTCTAGTACTCTCTTTTCATGATTTTCTATTCATCGTTTCATAGCATTTGAAACGATAACAACAACCAACTTTATATCCGTTACATCTAAAATTTAAAGAAGAATATGTATTGTAAAGAATTGTATCTGTACATAAATTGAATTTACGTTTTTGATTGTTGATATGAGTGTCGCTAAATTGAAGTTGTTAAAAACATCTAACATGCATGTATTTAGAGGTTGAGTCCCTTTACAAAGGCTAAAAAAATAAGAAAGTTAGGAAGCCACCAAAGAATAGATTAGAAAATGATACATGTCCAACGAATAAAGAAGTGAGAATGATAGTTTTAGCAAAAGAAAAAAGAATATGCAAATGGAAATCACATGCTATTTCCTCTCACTTTTTAAATGTCCGTAATTTTGTTATACGTCATCTTAAAAAAAATATATACCATAAAATCGAGTTTTTTATCTTTAATATGAGAAACCTATTGTTGTACTTTCGGAGAAAAAAAATCAAAAACTCAGATGTGTAAGGCACAATGGAGATAACGTAACGTAAAACGAGTACCAAACTAAAATGCAATGAACAATATGATATAAAACACAGTGAACAGCAGAACAAAACACAATAGATGGCAAATTAAAAACACAATGAGCAGCAAACTGAAACACAATAAACAACAGAATAATACACAATGTACATGTCACACCCCGCCAAGACGGAAACACAGGGATGTGATTTGAAAGATTTTAGCACAAGGTTCAAGCAACACATAAGATGTAATTTAAATGATACCATCAAATGATAAACATAGTCATACATAGTTAAGAAATACATAACATTGTCTGGAAGTCATTGGACCAAATACCGAAAAACATGAAATAACCAATATTATTGAATCTCAATCGGTGACAATACCACGATGTGAACACTCGAACCCCTCTCCCAACTCCCTGCTCCTCATGATCAATTGCCAGAAAAACATGCATAAAAGATTTGTCAACATAATGTTGGTGAGTTCATAGGTTTTAATGTACTAGGTAAAGTGCTTGTAAAATCCGCGTATGACCAATAAAAAGCTAGCTAAGCAAATGATTACTACGTAAACCATGAGTCCCATAACCAAACCCCTTGACTGTTGTGCCCCGCGCATTGTACAATAAAAACAACGTATGTATAGTAGAATACTAACACTCTCATGTATGTAACCGGTTAGAGTGACTAACCAAGAGTGGGGGTGTCAACCCAATAGATCTATTTAAGTGTTCCATGGCTTTTTTTAGCTAATGGTTACAATGTAAATGTAAGTACGAGGGTTGTTGAGCTCATGAGCCGAATATCTCATGTTCCACATGGCAGTCATGATAGAATATCACACGAAATGTAATGTACTAGAAATGAAGCATGTTTATCCCTAAAAATTAGAAAGCAGTAAAATGGGGCCGTGAAACTCACTTGGCGATTGAATGTGTGGTCTTGTAAAGCAAAGAAGTAAGGTAACTATCATCCCAACAATGATTGCCCTATGATTATCAAGGACACAGTAAGTTGTACGTTTTTGTCGTTTACCATACAAGTTGTTCACCCGACTTGTGGACCCTTGTGTTAGTTATATGTGGGCCATTTTTTGTGCACGTGACAATTATTACATGTTTTATGTGTACTTTGTAAAATGTACGGTTTCGTGAATCCCGGGCATTTTATTGTAAAAACATAGCCATTGTTAACAAAACGGGCCCCACACATCATCATGGGTAATATAATATTCCCCAATCTAACATGTGTTGACAAAAACGTACAACTTCAAACGGAAAATAGATGAAAAATTAATTGATAAAGGTCATAGAAATTTTATTGGTTTTTGCCTCCCATTGAATTCTCTACCTCCAACGCTTACTGTTTCTCTGATTTGGAATAAAACTGAAGCAAAAAAAAGTAATATATATGTGTATATATAGAGGGAATGGGGAGTTGACATCCTTATAACATCTTTAAGAGATGTTAATAGGCCAAAAGATGTTAGCGTACATGTTGAAATTGGTCGGTCAAGTAGTTTAGAAACATTTTTATTAATAATTGGTGTAGCATATATGGTTTTGTACTTTTGTTCATTAAAAATACACTTTTGAGTTTTTTTTTACTATTTCCAAACTAATTATCATCTACAAGTTTGTAATCCAAGACAATGATCGATTAGGCATTTTTTGGTAACTGGAGTACGTTTCACCGGTGAAAATGAGTTGTTCACATAGACTTAGTCATCAAGAACAAAGACTGGACTTGGATATATTTGAAATAATAATTTTCAGACCAAGAAATTTATCCTACCAAAGCAGATTAATAAAAGACTACACCAACCAATACCTAATGAACGACACGTATATCATATCATCAATTTATCATAAAACGCCTAAAAAAATCACCCAATAAAAGCTATAGAGCCTAATTTCACGTCATTATCATGATTAAAATTGAAAACAAAAATGAATGCGTTGAATGATATAAAAAAAGGTGCTATGGTTAGCTTGACTTTAACTTTAGGAAGACTTCAGTCACTATATTTTAAAGTTTTAAAACTCATACAAGTTTAGTTGAGATAAGTTATTCATTGTGGTAACATAAATTATTATCTTTCATCGCCATTATATGAAATTTATTTAAAAATATTGTTATCCCATGTGTTTATTTAGTTTGGGTGAATTTCATTTTCATATAAAATTTGATTATCTTCTAGGGGTATTTAGGGAAGAAAAGTGGTAAAATTTAGGAAATTGTAAAGAAACACTTGGTATGTCTTCTTAACTTTGGATAATTTAGACATATTTGTTCATACCTCCTCCTTTATAATGTAGTATAGATATTGTTATTTTCTACATCTTTGTAAATGTGAGATTCAATGTTTTTTAATTCTTTTAATCTATACATATAATAAACCAAAGCCATTTTAATGACATGGCATTCAAAGAGGCATTCTCCTCTTTGAGTGTGCCATGTGTCATCCCATGTGGCATTGAGATATTTTAGGAAAAAAATATTTAAAAATAAAATTGGATTTTTCTCTCTTATGTTTCCTCCCATAACTTTTAAACGTTAATATCTTTTATATAAGAGATTTTTTAAAGAAAAAAATTATACCAAATTAACGAGCGTTTTATTATCTTTCCAACGAGTACCATATTGCTATATATAAAAAACGGAGAAAAAAACGACTTTTTTTGTGGGGTTTTGTTCAGAGTTATACATTGTTTTAGGTTAGATATTAATATTAGAGCTATACATTGTATAAGGTTAGACGTTAACATTTGAGATACATTTTTAATTGTTTTAGGTTAGGTGTTACCCGAAGCTTTCTTGCATGTAACTGTAAAGCGAATCATTCTATTTCATATGTAAAATTAATATGTCATATTAAATTTCTCAACCCGGGACGTTCCCGGGGTATAATCTAGTATTACCATATATCGGATAATATTGTTTAGTGTTGGTATAAAATGCTTGAAAGAAAATTGAATATATGAGGTGATTGCGTTTGCGTGGACTTCAAATTCCCTGAAATCCCACATGCCCATGATGACTCAGAATTCCAATCAGACTTCGAAGCCTTTTGACATGACCTCACTTCATGGATAGACTTTGCTCCAACATCTATCACGCCATCACCCTTTCTTCCTTTATTTATTATTTTTTTTATTTGATTCATTAGCTATGTAACACAAACAAAAACTTATCAAACATTCTTTCTAGAACCAAAATATTTAAATTTATATCTTATTAGATAGCAACTATATATTTAAATAATTAAATATTGCAATTTTTAGTTATAGAAAAGTTGCATAAGCTTTTAGTCGAACTGAAGACAAACCACAACGAGGAGAGGCTGATATATGGCCCATAACTTGAATTAAACAAACAATGAAAGATTGATAATGAAATAGTATATATCAATGAATCGGATGTGGAAACAGAAAAGGATTATTCCAAGGATTTTGATCATTTTGGTAATCTCCATTGCTGCACGAAGCCAGGTATATATATCTAATTTTGTTTTTAATTTTTTTTTAAATATCACATGACATCCTACATGGCACTCTCAAAGAAGAGAATAGGTATATGAGTGCCATGTAGGATTTAGCTCTTTAATATATATATATATATATATAGGGAATGGATATAAAGAAAACCCTTCTTATTTGGTAAACTCTGGAAACTCTGACTTCCCAATAATTTTTTTTTTTGAAAAAAATAGGGCAAGTAATATACATGATTTTAAGCATTTTGGGCCAAAAAAATTAAAAAAGCGCCGAGTATTTTTTTTTAAAAAAATAAAATAAAATTTTGACTAACACATGTTAAGCGCTAATAACAGGTGTTAACAATGTGTTAACTATATGTAAACAGTAGACGTTTTTTATTTTTTAAAAAAAAAACCGTTCGGCGCTTTTTCGATTTTTTTTGGCTCAAAATGCTTAAAAAAATGTATATTACATACCCTATTTTTTTCAAAAAAAAAAAAATGTTGGGAAGTCAGAGTTTCCAGAGTTTACCAAATAAGGAGGGTTTCCTCCATATACTTTACCTATATATATATATATATATATATATATATATATATATATACGAGATTTTTTAAAGAAAAAAATTACACCAAATTAACGACCGTTTTATTATCTTTCCAACGAATACTATAGTGCTATATAAAAAACGGAGAAAAAAACGACCAAATTAACGAGCTTTTTATTATTTTTCCAACGAGTACCACAGTGCTATATAAAAGATGGAGAAAAAAACGACTATTTTTTTGTGAGGTTTTGTTCATACAAAAAAAAACACAAAGTATTCAGGTTATTCATTAATCATGTATAGGCAAGTCATTAGTTATGTTCAAACCAGTAAATGTGAATTCTATTTACAACAGCTGTTAGCATTGGCGTTGTACATCGTTTTAGGTTAGGTTTTAATATTAGAGTCATACATTGTTTAGGTTAGACGTTAACATTGGAGATATATTGTTAATTGTTTTAGGTTAGGTGCTACCCGAAGCTTTCCGGCATGTAACTATAAAGCGCATAACTCTATTTCGTATGTAAAATTGATATGTCATATTAGATTTCTCAACCCGGGACGCTCCCAGGATATAAGTCTAGTGTTATATAATAATTAATAAAAATACGATCAATTTATAATCTAATTGAGCCATAGGGCGCGACCATCAGGGCCAAAGATAAATACAAAATTGAAGAAACAATGAGTTATAATTACCTCAAACTCCTCGAACCTTGCTAGCTCCACTTGACAGTAGTATTCCCGATCAACTTTGGAGGAGCCTTGGACTTCTCAGACATGTCTTCAGGAGTTTTGGAACCTTCTGACATCGGAATAACAAGAAAAAGAGAAGAAAGTATGCCGGATAACTTGAATATCTACCGAAAAAGATGAAGGTTCGGAGAAGAAAGGAGGAGATTTGAGAGAGAAAAGTTGAAGAAAAATTTGAAAGTGTGAAAGGAAGAGAAAGGGGAAACCCTACTGATGGGATTTGGTACTAAACCACTAAACGGTTGCACCCAAACCTGGAATCAGAATCCCGCGAAGGAACTCTCCGCGCAATCAGGAAACTTCCTCAGCAAGCAAGGCAATAACTACCTTCCTAAAATCATGGAGTACTACCCACGCGCATAACAGTAAAAGTTGTAACCGTTCCATGTCTCCTTATTTATAGATTTCCTTAACTACTTTACTAATATAGCCTAGGGTAGTGGAGACAACCCTAATCGGGCCTGGCCCATTACGATTAGGGTTTAGGGTAATGGTGGCATACGTCCACCTCTATATAAGGGATCATATCCCTAATAGAGAAGACACTTTTTGCTGACCCAAAGAGCTATCACATGATAGTATCCCCATTCACCCCGTTTTTGTTATAAACTACTACCTTGTGTAGTCGTCTCCCTACCCACTACACATTCTCATTTGCAGATCAGTTCAATCCAGGATGATACTAGTGAAGGATCAAGTCTGTGGAAACCCTAGTCTATTATCACCTAAAGGAGGTTAGACTATTTGTTTCTTCATTGGCGCCATCACTTACGGTCTTCTTATCTTTCAAACTAGTACTCATGGATCCAGTAACTAAGCCAAATACTAACACTGTTAATGTTGATGCAACAATTCAAACAACGTCGACGCCGTAACACCAAATACTGTAACAAAGAACGTGAATCAAAATCAAACAGCCAGCCCGTTCCAATTCTTTTCATCTAAAGGGGGGACAACAGCTGCTAAGAAGAAACAGAATGACCAAGTCTTGCCAGATCCAGACGAATGGCTAGCTCAGGAGAATGCCAAAACAATAGCATCCTACCAAAAGATGGTCATGGAAAAAAGCCAAGTTGGGTACTCGGAAGGCTTTAAGCTATGGCACCTTGGAAGATTCTCAAGACACAACTCCTGAGAACAACAATGGCCATCCTCCAACTGGGCCTTTCCAAGCGGTACATGGTGGGGAACATGGTAGAAATACTCACGTTCAGGACCATGTCAACCTGGATGAGGAACCTGACGGCTATGAGTCTGAAGACGAGGTTCAATATGATTCAAACCGCAAGCAAAGCTCTAAGTCAGTTGCCAGCAACCAAGCATGTCAAGATGATGACCTGTGCAAGCCATATCGCCCAAAGTCGTTTGCGGAAAGATCTAAGTTTTGCGCACGCATTGCGCTAGCTCCAATGCCTCATGAATGCAAACTCCCAAGTACCATTGGGAAATATGATGGGTTACGTGACCCAGATGATCACCTACATGCCTTCGATTGTGCAGGAAGTTCTAAACCATGGCCTGTCTAGGCGTGGTGTCACGTGTTCGTTCAAACCCTAACGGGCGCAGCAAGGGTTTGGTATGAAAGTCTGCATGTGGGAAGTCTGGTTGATTTCGATGACCTGATTAAGAAATTTAAAACCCACTTCTCACATCTCCGGAAGCACAAGAAGGACAAGGCGCATATTTTGTTATGCACACGGAATGACAACGAGGCATTGGAGGACTACATAGTCCGCTACAACAAAGAAGCCCTTCAACTAGGGTGCGGAGAAGAACTTACCAGAGCTGCATTCATACATGGAGTTCGAAACGATGATCTCATGAGATGTCTTACCGGAAAGGAAGATGTACCTGATGCCTGGGATGAGGTCATTGAAGCCGTAAAGGTCTACGCGTCCTCGGAACGCTCCTTCACACGGACAAAGAACTTCCACCACAACAACAATCCAAGCAATAAGGGTAAAGGAATACAGTCCGTTTGGTCAAGAATCTCTGGCACAACGGACGAAGGCAAATACTCTTCCGCACAGGATGCGCGCAGCTATCTAATAGCAAAGACTCGCGTGACCAAAAGGTGCACCAGAAGAAGAATTATGAGTGGACTCCGCTGTCCAAAACGCCATCTAAAGTTCTGAAAACTGAGCAAGTCCAGTTCCCGAAACCTAGAGATTAAGTCGTGATAGAGGGAACGTGGATACAACAAAGTATTGCGAGTATCACGAAGACTATGGCCTGTTGACGAACAACTGTTACAGCTTGAAATTGGAAATAGAGAATGCAATCAAGTCCGGCCAGTTGGCTCATTTAGTCAAAAATATGCGGAAGAAGCAAAGAGATCATACTGATGGAGGTGAGCCCTCCCAGAAAAAGATCCGCAATCTCAACACGCACCATGTTCATCACATCCAGCGTCATCATTGTAACATGACTCGCAGCAGATATCAACAGAAAAGACCGTTCAATGCTGTGCATGATGATTCTTGGAAAGAGGCAGATGTTATCATGCCGTGAGTCAAGGGCGGAGCCTCTTCTACAGCTCCGCTAATCAACAGGAGTCACTGGTCATTACCGCACTAGGTATATGTTTTTAGACAATGGAAGCAACACGGATATCATGTATCAGCAGTGTTTCAACCAGCTGGAAGAGGAGGATAAAGCAAAGCTTATTCCGGTCACGGAGCCTATTTCAGGCTTCATCCATGAAGTGATTATCCCTCTTGGTATGCTCACGCTCCTCGTCACCTGGACAGATGGAAAACTCTCAAGAACAGAAATCTGTGACTTTATGGTCTTACCGGTCAATTTGTCTCATGACGTCTTACTTGGACAGGAAGGCCTCGCAAAGTTCAATTGTATTGCATCAACTCCGCACCAAATGGTGGGTTTCCCCAAGCGAGACGGAGTGGCCTTTATACGCGGAAACAAAAACTGCCATACAACTGATGCGCAGAAGCCGGCAAAAATGATGAAACCAGCTGTCCGTACTGAACCAGAAAAATGGGTTATCAACCCTAAAGGCACGACATACGCATGATGACAAACATGCTTTCTTATACCCATCGCCTTTAATGCGATGGGGAAATAACTGGAAAACATGCCAGACGGTTCAAGTTGCGGACAAACCAAAAGGCGCTACGTGGTCCACCATCTCGAAGTCAGTTACACTCGCGCACGTGGCTCCCCATGCGACTGACACAAGAAGAAAATTCGGTCTGTCACGTAATCACGTGTCAAAAGTCAACTATCATGATGACAAACATGCTTTCTGTCACATGCCACACCTCCTCGACTTCTTCAAACACCTCCTCGAAAACAGACCAAAATTAGTGCAACTTTTTCAAATTCTGGCGCAATTAATTTTAATCATTTCCCACTATTAATGCAAACGGTTGCGCATTAACTATTTAAAAAAGGGAGACACGTCACCCGCATGACTCAAACGCAGGATCATGCGTGACACGTCACAACCCTGCGATGGTTTGACGTAAAACGTAAAAGACGTTATTCGCATTACTCCTTCTCAGGATTATGCCTACCACGTCACAACCCTACGATGGTTTGACGTAAAATCAAAAGGACATTCTCCGCATTACTCCTTTTCAGGATCATGCTTGCCACGTCACAACCCTGCGATGGGTTGATGTAAAACTAAAAATACGTTCTCTGCATGACTCCTTCTCAGTATCATGCATGCCACGTCATCAGCCTGTGATAGGTTGATGTAAAACGTAAAAGACGTTCTCCGCATTACTTCTTCTCAGGATCATGCGTAACACACCATCAACATGCGTTCCAACTACGAAACTCATTAAAGTTGTTCTCCGCATGGTCCTTCATCAAGAACATGCACATCACTACATCTCAAAGGCAACATAAAGACAAGATGAGCTGTCACTCGCATTCAACTACCAGTTCAGTCAAGCACTCCACCTACTCTTATTGCAAGATCAGGAGAAGCACCCCACCTACTCTTATCACAAGTCCAGGACCCTAACCAATATAAAAGATCAACTCCAAAGCCTCCGCAGAAGAATGGTTGTTTGGGCAAGACTTCAGCAGGAAGGGATCAGCCAGCTGACGTCATCAGCATAAAGGAATCTTCGTGCATGTACATACACGCAAGACAATTAGAAAACATCGTATTCAAGTACAGATGCGTACGGACGATCCTAATTCATAATGATTCGGTCAGATCCAAGGAGCATGTTGCGTTAATCGGATAGCAACACGTGTCAAGGGTGGTCCAACAACCCTGACCGTCAATAATGACGTGACTGTTTCCATGCTTCCACCATGCTGTGTACAGTACCGTCAGTACACGCTGTGACACCCTAGGCAAATCCCATATTAGACGTGGCCAGGAGAGATCCTTGGTTCATATGTAACTAACGCCTCTTAAATCACCAACATGTTTTGGGGCCTAGCGTTAGTGGATGAGAGGAGAACTCCATAGTTAAGCGTGCTCAGATAGGAGCAGTACCAGGATGGGTGACCTCTTGGGAAGTCTCCACTGGGGCAACCAAAAACAAATCTGTGAGCTCTAGATGGGCAACACATTGTGGCAAAGCGGACAATATTGGTGGTGAGGGGGGCCGGATGTAACACGTGCACGTCCATCTGCTACTAGTCAAACGTCACATCAGACACCCTTTGAAGGTCAAACCATGTTGTGTCAGAAAAGTACCCGCATGCATCTAACCGCATCGCACCACGTGGATCTATAATAGGGCGGTACACTCTTTCTATCAGATCAACATTAATTACCACGTGCTCTTGTACTAACTTTATGAGCTGAAGGGAAGCAAGCCCTTAACTCGGGCCCAAGCCCATCGTCGTGGTTAAGGGTTAGTGATATTTGGCCCATGCAGTCTCTATATAAAGGTGGTTACCCCTCCCTTGTATGGGGATGTTATGTTACACTTAGCAAGCCAACACCATTTTTGTGTCCATACGTTGGAGTCATAGGACTAACTAGTAGTCACCTCCCTTCGTACGACCCACTCCTTCTTTTCTTGTAGGTTCGGTTTGTGCTATGAGTGTGTGCAAAGTATTATACCTTGCAACAACCATGAGTTCAACACGATAATCATCTCCGTTGAGGTAATTATTACTCGTTGTTTCTTCATATATCTAATCTAATATAATAAACCAATATAATTTGGGAGACATGTCATTTATTTAATGTATCTATTTTTTTGTTTCCCCTCCTTTTTCATACTTAATTATAGATAATATATAAACTAATATTTATTAATTTATAGTATTTATCTTTATTATTACTTTACTATGTGATAACTAAATCTTATAACTATCTCACGTTTCTCTCATATGAAATAATATTTAAATCATAATTTCACATATATCTCTTATTTATTTAAATATTTATTTTTCTTAACTAATTCTTTTTTATATTTTCGCTTATTAATAACCATTTAATATTTCATTGATTCAACCTCATGTAATATTAATTTTTCTAACTTAATAAATAATAAAGAAAATGTTATAACCCATGTGATACACATATTTCTATCCTAATATGAAATAAAAGACAAAAATATTTCGTTGATTCAACATCATGTAATATTAAATTTTCTAACCAAATGATAAAAAATTATATCGAGTGTATTACACAAGTTTCTAATCTAATATTAAATAAAAGATTATGTAAGACAGAAGCACCTCAAACCAATGAGAAGAGAAAGTAAATAAATGGCCATACACCAGTTTTAAACTTGAGACCTATAGTAAGACAAAAAAAACCTCAAACTACTCCACCACAAAGGCAAGTTATGATTTGATGTGAAACCATTTATATTTAATATTAAAAAACGCTGTAAATTAAAATAATATGTATAACTCACGTTCCTCTCAACCAATACGAGAGACGCTACAGTATTCATCTCAAGTCTTCAAAAATACATATATAATTTTAGTCAGTGAGGCATGCGGAAGGTTGGTGGAACTCTTTGTCTTCGTTTATGGTTTTAAATATTTAAATAATGTTGTTAAAGGAAAATATTTGAAGAAAGAAATTGAACACATGATGCCTTTTGGCTTGCCTAACCACCCAATATTTTGTGTGCCCGTCGTATCTACTAAAAGTGATCAGGTCATCAAGTTTTAACTTTATTTCAAGCTAAACAAAGATATCAAAAGAAAATAAATGATAATTAGATATGCTAACATTCTTTAATAATACAAAATCAGAAATAAATATAAAGCTTATAAATATAATGATTTAATATAAAATAATCACTATATATTAGAGACTTTCATTGATGGATTCGTCTATTATCCATTGCTGAAAGTAGCACTCGTCAGTAAAACGTGGTAATGTTCTACTTAGAGCCGGCCTTGGGGGTGGGTGAGCCGCACCCCGGTCAAGGCCCGTTTTTCGCAGGGGCCATAATTTTAAATTGTTTAGCATATATTTATAACTTCGTCGGTTTTTTCATACTTTGACGCTTCAGATTAATGTAGTTAGAGAAGGAAAATAGCTTAGATGAGAAGAAAGAAATGGAGCTTGAATAAACCGAATTTGTTTTGTTGATGGCGGCTCTGATAGATAGTTATCAGTGAATCGAAATGAAGAAGAAATGAAAGATGACCTACTCTAAACTCTAAAGTTTTGGATTGAGCTTAGTTCAAATAAACCGTGGGCCCAAATACAAATTTTAATAACAGAGGCTTGCCTCTTTCCGAAATGTCACACACAAATGCACAATATCAATAAAAAAACCCATTTGATAATTCCTATGTTTTATCTTTTCTTGTTTAATTTATTTTACTTAATATAATTCTTGAACTTTTTATTTCATTTATTTTTTAACCTATTTATATTATATACTCCCTTTTGTTTTTTTTCTGTGGGTAAAATATTGGGCCCATTAACATAGTTAAAGAACATGAAGTTTTAACAAAATATATAACTAACATACATTTGTAAATGTAAAAACGCAACTTCTGCTTTCACAATTTGATATGCCTTTAAAAACTTGAAATGGAAAAATTATTGGGCCCTCTCTACAAATTTAGAATCTTAAAAATATTGAGCATCTAGAATTGAGTAATTGTTAACGGTGTTTGACTTTTGAATTTGGATTATATTTGTATGCATTTTTTTATAGCTATAACGTTAATCGTTACTAAGAGAAAAATGTTTATATAATTTGTAGGGCCTTTTTTCTAGCTCTGACGAGGCACTTGAATTCTCAGCTCTGGTTCTACTTCTACTGAAATCTGGCTTGCATAAAGACATCATTTACGGATAAAGATCAATATTGTCGATGGATCATTGGCGAATATCACAGGTGGATCACCTTGGCAATATCACCAACGTATCAGTTACATGCATTCACCCACGAATCAACAAACTATGACCGATGGGTTCGTCCTTAATGAAAAACGAATGAAACACTTGGAACGAAATATTATTGGAAATCTGTCTATTCAAATATAACTGCCAATGTATGACAAGAAAATTATTTTTTCCATTTTTTTTATTTATTGAGTTCTCGTCGGAAATTGACTAGTGATTACCAATGGATCATTTACGAGTTTTAAACTTTTATAAATTCTTTTTTATTTCTAATTGTTGTTTTCATTGATGATCATAATAAATCTTATTAGTCATTGACTTTTGGATATAAATTCAAATTAGAATTGTAATTAAAATGTTAAAAAATTTGTGTGTTCGTTTGTTGGTATATTCCCTTCCCGTATGAACATATAATGAGTCATGATTGCGAAAATGCCTTTTATCGATCAAAGGATAAAATCTCATTTTCTTATCCACAATAAAACAAATGAATGATTGGTTGTAAGTGAAAGCGTGACGTGACAATAGTTCGGGTCTTCACAAGATTCATCCGTTATTCGACACAAAAATAATTAAATTTTAAAAAGGAGACGGATTTTTGTTTATTTAGATGTCAGGAAAAAAAGGTTATGACCGACTAATGATAGCCAAGTGTCTTCGACTTCCGATTAAGTTTTAAACTAGTAATACGACCCGCAGGTGATGTTTGCAGATCTATTGCAAACATTATGTGACACCCGGCAAATTCAGGATAATAATTTTACAAACATATAAGTCTACCTTAGCGAAAACACCTATTTAACATACTTGACTGGGTCAGTTGAGTCGTTACGATGATTCGGGGGAATAATCGGGAGTCGTTACGATGGTCCAAGAGATCATCGGGGGTCGGTCCATAACTAGGTGTACAAGGATAGGTGATTTGTAGGATCACCGGATTTAATGCACACACGCATGTCTCGAGTCCCGGGGATTGGTAAACGAATGTGAACGTGTTAGTTATCCTGCATTATGTGTTTGTAATCATTATATGACTTGTCGGTATGTGAATACGTGCTTACATATGTTAAAATAGTGTTTAATGCGTCGAAAACCCATAAACACCTACAGGGGGCGATTAGGAATCCTAATCACCACCTGTAGGGGTGACTAGCAAGCTACTTGCCTGTAACAGGGGTGAGTAGCAAGCTACTCGCCTGTAACAGGGGTGAGTAGCAAAGCTACTTGCTTATTGCAGCTGCTACTCGCCTATAACAGCAGGGACGACTAGAAACACCTATAAATACCACCCTTGACTTGTAAAACATCATTTGTGAAACCCTAACTCGTCCCAAACCTTTCCCACACCATAATCAACCTCTGGAACTCGTTTCTGCTCTAAAACCCATCATTTCCATCCTTACACATCCTCCTTAGCAAAACCTAAGGTGTGTTATCCATCCCAAGCCTTTATCATGTTGTTATTTTGATCCATAAAGGTCCAGATCTAGTTTTGTGAAGTTTGAGTCTTTGAAAACCTTTAAAATCAGTTTTAAAACAAGTCTAATCCTTCATACTTGTTCTATGTGATGTATTCATGCAAGTAATGGTTTTTGATGATTAAAACTTGAAGACTCTTATGTGTTTAATGTGTTACTGATATAGATGAGTTGATAGGATGATTTCCTAAGATTTTGGAGGATTATTAAGGTGTTTTGATGATAATATGCATTTTGACCCGTTTGGGTGATTTATGAGAATCTAGGATGATATAGATTGATTTGATGATTGCTTGATGATAGGGTTTATGCTAGAATGGTGTAGTAACAGTAGGATGAAGGATTACAACGTTGTTATATGATGAAATCCGGATATTTGCCATTTAGGGTAAGTTATCCATGCTTGATGTGATGTTTTCATTATATTATTCCACTTTGGAAAATGCTTGCAATTAGGGTGTTAGACTGAGGATAAATTAGGGGTTTTCATTTAGAATATGTGTTTGATGATTTTGGATTGATGTTGGGTGTTTTTACATGTTTCGGATCTGATTTGGAGAGTCGAACGCGCGAAAAGTAGCTCCTGGGCTGCAGGAAGCGAGTAGAATTCCTAATAGCCTGTTTGATTCCTAATCGCGTGTTTGGATGCCTAGTCGTGTGTTTTGCTGCTGTAAGTGTATTTTGAGATCCCGGAACATGGTTTGACATCTAGGAACATATTTAGGACCCCGTGGCATGCCTAGAAACCTGATAACATGTGTTCAAACATACACGGTTATGGTCTGGACAATCAGGGACTAGTTAACCTACGGGTTATTAGTCACAACACTCTTGCAAACTTTGTGATAGGTCTTCGGTAGTTGGGACTAACAATTCGTGTTGAGTATTCTGTTTTAGAAGACGCAGTCTAAGGTGAGTTTCACGGCCCCACTTTTTACTGCTTTTGCTTTCGTGGGAGAAAACATGCTACGTACTTGTATTCATTAAACATGTGTTGTATTATGTATTCGTATTCATAAAAGTTATGTCATACTGAGGTAGTCTTTTGGTTACTATACGATTTTTGAAGTCCCGGGGAAAACCATGAATTTGCGGGTTAGCACTACGGGGGAAATGTGGATAGGTCTATTGGGCGTGACCAACCCCACTCGTCGACTAGAGGTCGGACGGGTGCATGTTGTCTCGATCATGTATTCTTGTATTCGTGTATTCGGGCAGGTGTATTCATGTATTGTTGTATTCATGCATTCGTGTCCAGTAATGGTTTTCCAATCGTAGTAGTAGCGGAACTTACGCCTAGCTAGTGTACACGTGACATAGTATTGACAGGATTGAACTTGGTACACTTTCGGAAATGTTTTATAAAAACCTGCGAACTCACTAGCATTATATGTTGACGTTTTTGGTATGTTTTCTCAGGTCGCTAAGGTAGCAGCAGTCGATAGACGCACGGAGTCTCACGACGTCTAGGATTCACTTCCACGGTTTTTAACATTATCGGACTTATAACTTTTACTTTTTGGGTCGTAAAGATGTTTTATGATTCCGCTGTTGTTGGTTACATTTTGAAAACTTAATGAATGGTTTACGTATCTTTTACATTTAGTTGTCGTTTAGTGTGACCGTTGATTTGGATCCTGGTGTGTCACGCGCCTTGCGGTAAAACTCCGCATGTGGAATTTGAGGGTGTGACAGATTGGTATCAGAGCCAATGTTTATAGTGAACTAGGAATGCATGTAGAATCTAGTCTATAGCCGAGTCTGACACACTAGAGGGTCACATTTATATGAGTCATATTATGTGGGAAATTTGCTAATCTTTGTTGGGGTGTTAGTTTCATCATTATCATCTATAAGCTACATCATCCTATCTTCATCTGTTCTATCTTCTGTTTCTAACCTATCTTCTCTTCGGGTTTAAAGGCGAAGAAGCTTGTTGATCTTACACGGCGGTGGCATACATTGGAGTGGATTCGGCATACTCTTGAGATCAGTTCAGGATTCGGATATCTCCCTTCTATACTCTAATGGACACACCCGCCTACACACACTACCATGCACTTGTACTCGTTGTAGTACACCTCTGAGTGATTGTTCACTTTGGGGTCGTTATAAGTTGGATATCTCATCTAATCTGTGGGTACCTAGTGACTTGAGATTCAGACTAGGAGCACGCTTAAAGGACCATGTAGAGCAATTTATCATTTCGGGTGCACATGAAATCATAAGTTGAAATACATGAAAATCCTGGTGGACTTTGTGTTTGAACCAATGGTCATGGTTGAACCCAGTTTCTAAATTGCTTTGGTATTAGTAGTGTTATGCTAGTAGCGAATTTGAATGTCTTGTCCTTTGTTTTGGCAGAAGATGTCTAGAGCTCGTGGTGGTCTTCGTGGTGGTCGCGGCGGGGGTCGTGGCAACATCATCATGACCCAGGCTGAGTTGAATAACCTGATTCAGGAGCAGGTGTCCATTGCTCTTGCCGCATACCAGGCCGCTCAGCAGGGCCTTGGTGGTAATTCGATTTCTGCTATCCTCATCTTTGTCTTTTGTGTCGTCTTCGTTTTGGTGTTCAGTGTTGCTTGATTGCCCAGGGAATGCTATTCATCCTCCACCACCACCTCCTCATGGTCAACAGGTGTGTACTTTAAAGATGTTCAAGGATTGTAAGCCTCATAACTTCAGTAGATCGGAAGGAGCAGTGGGACTACTCAGGTGGTTGGAGAAGATCGAGTCTGCTTTCGCCATATGTAATTGCCTGACGGAGTATCGTGTGAAGTATGCTTTAGGGACCTTGGAGGGTTGTGCTTTAACACGGTGGAATTCGATATCACAGACTATTGGCTTGGATGAAGCCGATGCATTGCTATGGACAGAGTTTGTGTTCCGTTTGAAGAGAGAGTATTGCCCCAGGGATGAAATCAAGAGTCTAGAGCATGAGATGTGGACTCATCAAATGGTAGGGTCTGAAATTGAAGAATATACCACTCAATATCATGAATTGGCACTCCTGTGCCCGGATTTGGCAACTCCAGAGTATAAGGCCATTGAATTTTATATCGTTGGTTTAGTGCCAGAGGTTCGTGGGTTGGTGACCGCAAATGATTCTGCCTCACTTCAGAGTATCATTCGGTTAGCTCACAAACTAACCAATCAGAAGGTGCAAGAGGGTGTTTTGCCTCCTAGGGGCGTTGCTGTAAAAGCTCATGAAAGCAACAAAAGGAAATGGGAGAATGCGGGAAAGGGTTCTGTGCAGCCACAACAGCAGGCGAAGAAATTTGAAGCAGCGGGTTCGTCATCTGATCAGAAGCAAGGAGGGTATACCGGGAAGCTCCCGAAGTGTAACCAGTGTGGGTTTCATCATACGGGTGATTGTGATTAGTCCCGCTATCATCGGTGTCATTGGTTTGGTCATCATGCTAAGGATTGTAGGGTCAATCTTCAGCCGCAACTGATTCAGACCGCTATCCCTGCTCCCGCCCTTTAGGGGAGGCAGGGTTGTTACAGCTGAGGTAAAGTGGGACACTTTAAGCGGAATTTCCCGGAGTTGAATCAGGGTGGGGCTAAGGCGAATGAAGGAGGTCAGAACAACAAAGGTGGTGGCTGGAATGCTCCTGTTTTCATCATTGGTTCGGGAGAGACCCGAGGGGATCCTGATACTGTTACAGGTACGTCTTTTTTCTTATTGATCGTTGTGCTTTGGTTTTATTTTTATTTTTGTACCGTTGAGAGTTTCATATCTGTTGCGTTTTACCTGTTGCTAGACATAGTACCTATATTTTGTGGGACTAGGTAATTGGTTATCATGTGTCATGCTGAGATGGTTTTCTTTTCAAACTCGTTATGACCATTTTGAATTCTTGGTCACGCCTTCTATCTCACCAGTGTACCTATGGGGATTCATGGGTTCAATGAACCACATTTGCTAACCTTATCCTATTCTTACTTGTGGGTGTAAGTGGTCTCGGTCGTGTGTTGACACTATGCGAGGAGGTTATCGTCTATGTTTTCGTCAGCCTAGGGCTTGTGAGGAGGACTACATCACCCATGCATTGGAAGAAGGTGCGGTTTGGGTCATTCTAAAGATCTGAAGACATTACTTGTACGGTACCTGATGCATCGTTTATACCGATCACAAGGGTCTTCAGCATATCTTCGACCAGGAGGAGTTGATCATGTGGCAGTCTGTAGCAGTTACCTCGTATTCATCTTTAGGAGGTGGTCCCTCGGCATGGTGTGCCTGTTTCTATCATCTTT
This sequence comes from Ambrosia artemisiifolia, assembly GCA_032199755.1. Taxonomy (NCBI): domain Eukaryota; kingdom Viridiplantae; phylum Streptophyta; class Magnoliopsida; order Asterales; family Asteraceae; genus Ambrosia; species Ambrosia artemisiifolia. The sequence goes on along the minus strand of CM063514.1, from coordinate 30,403,692 downwards.
AATTTGTGATTCTCGTTTCGTTTTGGGTTTCTGGGAACCGTTGCTTTGAGCATTGGGTGCTCCGTTGGGTATGAGTACGGGTCGTCTTTCGTATTGTTTGAGTACATTATGGTTCATGTAGTGGACCGGAGTTCTTGTGGGGACGAGGGGACTAGATGGAATCTAGGTAACCTCATTCATTACCTAAGCATGTACTTAGGTCGATACTTGTTACTGTTAAAGCTGAGTGAATCTCAGGACGAGATTCCTTTCAACAGGGGGATGATGTGACAACCGGGAAAATTTTTCTTTCTTTTCGTCTCTTTCCTTTCGGCTTCAGGAAATTTTTGGGACGAAAATTCTTTCAACAGGGGGATGATGTGACACCTAGCAAATTCAGGATAATACTTTTACAAACATATAAGTCTACCTTAGCAAAAACACCTATTTAACATTATACTTGACTAGGTCAGTTGAGTCATTACGATGATTCGGGGGAATCATCGGGAGTCGTTACGATTGTCCAAGGGATCATCTTGGGTCGGTCCGTAACTAAGTGTACAAGGATAGGTGATTTGTAGGATCACCGGATTTAATGCACACACGTAAGTCTCGAGTCCCGGGGATGGGTGAATGAATGTGAACGTGTTAGTTTTCATACATTATGTGTTTATAATCATTATATGACTTGTCGGTATGTGAATATGTGCTTACATATGTTAAATTAGTGTTTTAACGCGCCAAAAACCCATAAACACCTGTACGGGGCGATTAGGAATCCTAATCACCACCTGCAGGGGTGAGAAGCAAGCCACTTGCCTATAACAGGGGTGAGTAGCAAGCTACTCACCTGTAACAGGGGTGAGTAGCAAATCTACTAGCCTGTTGCAGCTGCCACCTGCCTGTAACAGCAGGGACGACTAGGAACACCTATAAATACCACCCCTGACTTGTAAAACATCATTTGTGAAACCCTAACTCGTCCAAAAGCTTTCCCACACAATAATCAACCTTTGGAACTCGTTTTTGCTCTAAAACTTATCATTTCCAACCTTACACATGCTCCTTAGCAAAACCTAAGGTGTGTTATCCATCCTAAGCCTTTATCATGTTTTTATTTTGATCCCTAAAGGTCCAGACCTAATTTTGTGAAGTTTTTGTCTTTGAAAACCTTTAAAATCAGTTTTAAAACAAGTCTAATCCTTCATACTTGTTCTATGTGATGTATTCATGCAAGTAATGGTTTTTGATGATTAAAACCTGAAGATTCTTATGTGTTTAATGTGTTATTGCTATAGATGAGTTGATAGGATGATTTCCTATGATTTTGGAGGATTATTATGGTGTTTTGATGATAATATGTATTTTGACCCGTTTGGGTGATTTATGAGAATCTAGGATGATATAGATTGATTTGATGATTACTTGACGACAGGGTTTATGCTAGAATGGTGTAGTAACAGTAGGATGATGGATTACAACATTGCTATGTGATGAAATCCGGATATTTGCCATTTAGGGTATGTTATTCATGCTTGATGTGATGCTTTCATAGTATTATTCCACTTTGGGAAATGCTTGCAATTAGGGTGTTAGACTGAGGATAAATTAGGGGTTTCCATTTAGAATATGTGTTTAATGATTTTGGATTGATGTTGGGTGTGTTTACATGTTTCGGATCTGATTTGGAGGGTCGAACGCGCGAAAAGTAGCTCTTGGACTGCAGGAAGCGAGTAGGAAGCTACTCGCCTGTAACAGGGGTGAGTAGCACCTGTATCAGGGTGAGTAGAATTCCTAATAGCCTTTTTGATTCCTAATCGCGTGTTTGGATGCCTAGTCGTGTGTTTTGCTGCTGTAAGTGTATTTTAAGATCCCGAAACGTGGTTTGACACCTAGGAACATATTGAGGACTATGTGGCATACCTAGAAACCTAATAACATGTGTTTAGAGTCGTATATATAGTATGTGAACTGTATGATAGACTTGGTGAACTATTGTGCGTTTTATTAGCATAGTTGCATATGATTGCTTGATTACTAGTAATTTGCTAACACGTAGGATGTCGGGTTACCAATCGGATGTCGGGTCTTGTCTTGTATGGTCAGATTAACGTTCAAACATGTTTTCAAACGTACACGGTTATGGTCTGGACAATCGGGGACTAGTTAACCTACGGGTTATTAGTAACAACACTCATGCAAACTTTGTGATAGGTCTTCGGTAGTTGGGACTAACAATTCGTGTTGAGTATTCTGTTTTAGAAGACGCAATCTAAGGTGAGTTTTACGGCCCCACTTTTTACTGTTTTTGCTTTCGGGGGAGAAAACATGCTACGTACTCGTATTCATTAAACATGTGTTGTATTACGTATTAATATTCATAAAAGTTATGTCATACTGAGGTAGTCTTTTGGTTACTATACGATTTGTGAAGTCCCCGGGAAAACCATGAATTTGCGGGTTAGCGCAACGGGGGAAATGTGGATAGATCTATTGGGCGTAACTGGCCCCACTCGTCGAGTGAAGGTCGGACAGGTGCATGTTGTCTCGATCATGTATTCTTGTATTCGTGTATTCGGGAAGGTGTATTCTTGTATTCATGTATTTGTGTCCAGTAATGGTTTTCCAATCGTAGTACTAGCGGAACTTACGCCTAGCTAGCGTACACGTGACATAGTTGGAAATGTTTTTATAAAAACCTGTGAACTCCCCAGCATTATATGTTGACGCTTTTAGCATATTTTCTCAGGTCGCTATGGTAGCAACAGTCGATAGGCGCACGGAGTTGCACGACGTCTAGGATTCACTTGCATGGTTTTAACATTATCGGACTTATAACTTTTACTTTTTGGGTTGTAAAGATGTTTTATGCTTCCGCTGTTGTTGGTTACATTTTGAAAACTTAATGAATGGTTTACGTATCTTTTACATTTAGTTGTCGTTTATTGTGACTGTTGACTTGGATCCTGGTGTGTCACGCGCCTTGCGGTAAAACTCCGCATGTGGAATTTGAGGCTGTGACACATCAAATATATTATCGACGTGTTATGTCGTACGTCAACTATAATGGCATGCGTTCATCATATAGAAATTCGTGTGTCGATGTATTCGATTCAACTCAATGTAACATATATGAACATTGCGGCTAAATCAAACATAAAGTATAGAATTTATACCGTTCAATTGTAACGTATTATATTTGACCCGACTCATACATAGGCATGTGCCGCAAAAAAACATAAAGCATGTATAAAAGAATAACTGACATGCCTAATTAAAAGAGGCTTATTATAACTTTAAGAAAACGAAACAACAAAAGGAAAAAATGAAAACACATTCAACCATGAGTGTTTTGCAAAGTGAAAGAATCAAAGATGGGAGGTGTAAGCATAAATGACTTTGGCTTTTAATAACAGTAATATAGTAGTAATTTCATGTCGTGCATTGCGAGGGGGTCAAAACGTGGAGCAATTCAAATTTATACTGACATGTAGAAACGTAGACCAACTGAAAAAGTACATAAAATAAGCACGGGAAACATATTATATTTGATGTACCTCGTTTCAAAGAAGAGTTTACTTCTAGACATAGACCAAGTCTGTAACGCCCCAAAATTCATAAGTATGTTTACCGTTAATACGTGTATTAGGGGCGTGATTAAATTGAAACACGATACTAATAAAACCTTAACTCGAAAACATTTCTGCTAAAACCGTTAGTGGAAAAAAAACACAAGAATCTAATGATGAAAACTAACCTAGTTAGTCAAAAGTGAAGTATTATCACTCTAAATTGGCAGGGCTAACTTTGCAAGGTTGAAAAACTTGCATGAGGGGGGGGGGGGGTGGATTATAAAAACAAATGGGTGGAGATCTTTCACATAGTGCAGATCGATTATTACACCCAAAAACACACATACACTCACCTTCTTCTTCTCAAGAACACTGATCAATCCAGGCCAAACCCTCAATATGTGTGAGATTATGATCATCTAGGGCCTAAACCAATACAATATAACCTTGGTTTCCTTTAAATTCACATAATTCTCTTGTAAGTAGGAGATGATAATTTTAGGTTACTACATTAAACACGAAATTGATGATATCTAAGGGTTTGATTATGGTTGGAAACCTAGATTATGCATTTAAACACTAAACAAATTGTTAAATAATATCAAGGTGATGTTTTGGTGTAATCTTGAACATTGCTAGCTTAGAGGTTTGAACCCTACTCATAAATCATGTGTGATATGCTGAAGCCTTGCTTAATTGAATGTGAAAATGCTAGGTGATTGTGCTAAAGCATAATATTAGACCAAATATTGATGAAAGTGTTCATGTCGAAAGGACAAGAGTTTATACAAAGGTCCTAAATCAACCTAGACAATACACACACATGAGGTGTTTGATAAAATGCCTAAAAGATAATCGTTCAGTTAGAACTTGTTTAAATGCCACGCTTGCATTATGATTAACTCCCAACCTATGTGGGATCCTGTGTTGATATATGCAAGAAATAAGCAACTAAACGCCTATATGTATAATTCGTTACTTAGGTATTAAAGTGGAAAGTCTATGGAACAAAGGAAGCTCAAGTTTGAAAACTCAAGGGAGACCCGAACAAGGTAAGTTGTTCTACAAATTTAATTCGTGTAAATGTGTAGTTAAGTATAGCGTAGAGATTCGAATTGAGAAACTTGATTGGGTAAAATATGAGATGGTTGGAAATGGGTCACAATAGCCGAACCTTGTCGAGATGTTGACCGGGCATATGAAACCTAGTTAATTGGTACAAGAGGGCATGGACGCGATAGTATTGCCACAACGGTATCAACAAAGATGTTCGGATAGGTGATTGTCAGGATGTTGACCGGGCATATGAAACCTAACATTCATTAAGAAGTACGTGTATAGAAGTGAATTTTGAGGTACGAATTGGCAAAGGTAAGTTGAATGAGCTCCTTGGATCAATTGGATATACGGACCTATGCATGCGCATCCTAAGGGGTCTTGAATGCAAAGAAAGGGTATAGATATATCATAATCGGCCAAAGGGCAATAAACAATAAAAACCATACACTTGGGATTTACTCGAAAGTAACCTTAGTACACCGAGTTCTTAATAGGTCAAATGAAGTAACGTGATATGGGTAAGAGAAACCAAGTTTTGGATCATGGCTAATTACACAAATCGAGTCATTAATGGTGGATGTAGGATTCCCAAGCATGTTCTGGCTTAATTGGGTCAATTTGGGTCTTGTTAGCTTTGATTAAAAACATGTTACAGCAACAACAGACTGTAACCTACGGTCCAGATCATCTTTTGGATCAGCAGGTTCCAACCGTATCTTACAGCTAGGGGTGAGCATTGGTCTAGAACCGACCCGACCCGCTACAGAACCGACCCGACCGACCCGAGACTCGAAAAGCATGTAAACAAAGAACCAAACTGAAACCCTAATGCTAGGTTCAGTCATCGATCCATGGACCTATGGTTCCCTCGGTGCTAAAGCCAACACCCTACCCGAAGATAAAGCTTCAAATCCTCTTTACAGGAAAGCTTCGATTTGCTGATTTACTAATCAGAAAGCTCCGATTTGGTACAATATAAAACCGAGACCCACCATTTTGTAACTCATGTTCACCATTGTTGATGAAGGTTTAAAAAAATATACACAGTGGCTTCAGCGGGTGCTCCGGTGGCTTCATGGAGGTAGTGATAAACATATATTGTTCCTGATTTCACATGTATATAAGGGTTTGTGAAGAGTTGATGTTGACTATACACAATATCACTTTATATGCTAAACAAAGGCTGCAATTCTGCAAACATACTCTGTAAGTGGGGTCACTAGCTAGTAGCTATAGTATTTATTTAAAAGAAGTATACGAATACTCTATAAATATATAAATACACTCAAATGCTTTGTAAATACAAATACACTGCAAATAAGTACTTCTAATTTAAAAATGTATTAAGTCAACATCTACTTTTACATAGGCTAGTCTCATACTTTATCTACCTTTCACTCTCACTCTCTGTTCCTCTCAAGAACAAAGAACACATGTAAGCCCCTTTTTTCTTTTACTATTTCAATATTCATTGCTTTTCAACGCTCTCCGGCGTGGTGTTTAGATGTGAAATCAAGTGACAATGCTGACGAAGAGAATGATTAATGGCGTTATTGCTGCTGTATTTTGACTGTTTCGGGTCAGGTCGGTCTACTTTGGACCGAACTCGAAACCGAAAATCAGCTAGAATTGAAACCGAGTTCTGACCGATACATACGGGTTTGGTTCGGTTTCGGTTCTTTTTCGGGTTGAATTTCTGTTTTCCTCGGGTTGACCCAAGATTTGCTCACCCCTACCTACGGCTGGTAGCCGTAGGCTACGACCAAGGTTGGGAGCAACAGACAACGTGAACCGTAGCCTATGGTTCAGCGACGGTAGGCTACGGGGGGTTCCATTCTAAATTCTTTTTTTTTATTTCGTTCCAAATTACGATTCGACTAACGATCTTATATGGGTTTAATGCAAGAATTGGACCCTAGGTACGATCCGGGTAGGCACAGATGAAGATCAAGCTAACTCTTGACGAACCCAACGCATTCACCTCGACGCTTCTGCTATTATCTCATGATATTTTGAAGCCGAACTTGTAAATGTTAACTTAAACAATTAACATGATGTGAATTTAGCGATGTAGACACCGGAATGTGGTAGTCCTCATCCGTTTGATGTATTTTGCAAATAACGTGAACCTTAAATGTTAAGTTTATGATAAGTATAATGCTAAATTCGGGGTTTTAAGATTAAATTCGGGTTTTTAAGATTGAGGGTCTTACAAACTCAAAGTTATACCGACAAGTACATAATAATACACACATAAAACTTAGATTCTTTAAAGTAAAGGAACGTATGAGGTAAATGCGAAACTTTAGAAACTTTGTAAGGGATAATTTGTAATACTTATAAAATGAAGTAGTAAAATTGTCATATCTAAAAGTTTGGTATAAACATATTGCTTCAGAATGCATAATTATGTTAAAAAAGTGCACACTATAATTGTACCAATACGATTATTGCACATGAATTTGAATTGTTGGCAAAACAACATTTTGAGAAAAAGGTTATGAAAACTATGAAGAAATAAATAATTTTTAAAACTAAAATGTAAGTCAAAATTTACTTTGCTGACTTTCATTTTATATTTAGATTTAATAATTTAGGTAACAATTTAAAATTATGTATCAGCTTTAATGTTAATGAAAAACTTACGGTTTTAGCTTTTAAATGTAAATAAATTTTTTAAAAGGTTAGAAAACTAGAATATTTTTCTCATTACAATTTGTAAGGTTTGAGAACTAAACTTTTTAATGTATTCATATTCTAACGAAGAAATAAATAATTAAAGAATTGTTTAAAAAACTAGAAATAGTGCAAATTTTACCTTGTTGACTTTCAATTTATATTTAGATTTAATAATTTAGGTAACAATTAAAATTATGTGTCCAAGTTAGTGTTAACGAGCAAATCATGAAGCTGACTTTTAAATTTGAATGCATTATTTAAAATGTTAAATGGGTCTCACCCAGAGTAGGTCAAATTTGCCGAATTCTCGACTTTCATCTTTAAATCGTCGCCTAATCATGAGATACGAAAACCACTATATTTTCATAGCATTTTTGCATTGAATAGTCAATATATAATATTTAAAGTTATTGTATGTGTTGTTCATGTTGATGAAAGCTAAAGGAGTTGAGATTCAAGATTCAATGATATGCATTATAGAATGATATCGGACGTAACTCGCTTCAAAACGATTTTCATAGATCAATGTCATAAGATGTTTTGAAACAGGTATGATCTCTATATCCTTAGACCTGAGAATCATAATAGAACAAACTAAGGCTAAAGGTTGTTCTTTGATCTTATCTGACGCTACGTCGTAAAAGGGTAGTTATACGGATATTTGATTTGGAACAAATCCGAGACTAAGGGGCTGTTTGGTTCACCTCTGAATGGCTCCATTCAGAGGTAACCTCTGAATCGGTCAGAGGTTAAAGTGTTTGGTTGTCAAAACCCAACCTTTGAATGGTTCCATTCATAGCTGAATGGTTCAGCAAATGGAAGACCCATATACCCTCACCTGCTTCCCTTCTTTGTTCACTGATGAAGCCAACAACCCTTTCTCCTCCATGTTCTCCATTGCAGACACATCCCCTTTCTCTTCTCTCTTGCAGTCGTCACCCCTCAACAGCCCACCGACCATCGTCGTAAGCCATTGACCCGAGCTCCGCATCAACCAAAATCGTTGCTCGATCCGAACCCAACATCGTATGGTGGCTCCGCCGTGACCTCCGCCACTGGTCACCGTCCCTCCCTCCCTCCTCTCTCTCTCTCTCCACGGTATGTGTGTGTATATTTGGGTATAATAATAATAATAATAATAATAATAACAATAATAATAATAATAATAATAATTAAGGAATGGGGAAGGGGTAAAATAGTCATATTACACACTCATTCAGTCATACAACCAAACAATCATTACTGGTTCAGCACCTACTGGTTCAAAGCCTCTTACCCATTCAGGCCTCTTACTGGTTCAGCACTTGCCAAACAGCCCCTAAGTGGGAGTTATTTGATGTCAAAAAAATTATGTTCTCTTTGAAAAAGGAGTTGGACATTCTGCATTCTCATTGATCTGACTAGTAAAAATGCATGGTCGCGCTCCAACTTAGTGAAGTTTATTTTTAACCAATTTGAATCGGGAACGAGAACAAGAACGAAATAGTTGAACAATATATGAGAATGGATCATGATCCATGTCTCATGTTTGACTAATGGCTTAAACAGAAAAGATAATTTATATAGTTACCATGGCTATACTTGGTTAAGTAAAGAGTTACTTGAACACAAGAGAATAGTTCACGAATGTGTATCGTCATACTTTGATAGTGAAAGCATGATGCAGCTAGGCATCCCATACAGTCAAACATTAAAATAGATAATCGAGAATCATCCTAGTGGAGACTTTTGGAGATGCTGTGCAATATCAATTATTTAATGCAACTATCAAAGTACGATCAAAAGAGTTACATCTTGGAATGCGAACAAATAATAATATTTATTTGATTAAATATTATATCACAAGAGACAAATAAATAGCAGTGATAAATATTTAGAGGAATATTTATTTATCGATTATTGGGAATTATCATAGTTAACTGTTTTGGAGAAACGATTAACAGATTGTGGATTAATTATTTGGAATAGTTAATAATTATTCGTTTAAGGTGTTAAACGAATGAAGAAGATTAATTATTGGATAATAAGCATATATAATTGACTTTGTTGTTTAAAGAGTTAAACGATGTTGGTTTCTTATTATTGAATGATAAAAACTTATATTATTAACTTAATGTTTATTTAGCTAAACAATAGTGAAATAGTTAGTTATTAAAAGTCAAGAGTGGTGTTTTAAATAAAGAGTTAACCAAAGGAAACAACTTGTTTTCCATGTTGATTAGTTGAAGGACTAAATATGATATGTTACTCTATTTAAAGAATAGAATATCGCTATTATGGAGTTGCTTAATTCTTGAATCATTTTATTAAAATATTTTTAATAAAAGTATACTCCATAAGAAAACCCTAGAACCACACCACCACCACACCTATGGCTGACATCTTCAAGGTGGTCGACCACCATGTGGTGGTTGTAGCCACCTTATGCCACCACCACCATTACCATAGAGTTCCAATCTTCCATGTTACATTGCTTTGTACTTTGTTGATATGGTTGATTCGGTTGGTCCGTCTCAAGGAGTTGATACGGGATTCAGGTCATTTTGTGATGGAGTCAACTAGTGTGATGTTCGTAATGTCTGAGGTGTTTTATCTTCGGGTTTTCATCAAGTTTCTAAAACATCCTATGTTGTGTTTTATATACAATTATTTGAATAAACTTGTAAATGGATTACTGGATTGGGATATTAGATTCGTATCTTGTTTTAGATCATGCTTCCACACTTTGATTTATTAAATAAAAGTTATTTAATTGTACATCTAGAAATATATAAAATACGATTATATATTTATATATTTTATAAAATATGAATTTATAAATAGTCGAATGGATACTATGAATTCCCAACACAAGGCACTGATGTAGTGTGGATTAAGTCACTTGAACGTCTTTTTCTTAAATTGACAATTTTCCGGTGGAAATGTCAAGACTCAATGAAAAAAGTAATTAAGATGAGACTTTAAGTTAAAACACTTGGTCAAGTTTTAAATTTATAAGAATAAAACAATAATTGCTAATCGTTCTAAACCCACACGATAGGCAAGTGTACCTATCGAGTGTAGTATAGACTCAAGCAAGTACCGAGTATCGAACCCTAAGACACGACTTCACCTACTCAGCCTTAAGTTGCTTCTTAATAAAAGTAAAGATAGAAAACTGAAAGAGCGAGAATAACCGATGTAGAAATCAATATCCAAAAAGAAGTGTTGCTTGGGGATCCGACTAACTTTGGGGATGTATCAATAGTAATTACTTATTTGAGTGGTGTATTCAAGTTGCGCACTTGTGCTTAACTTTGAGTTGGGCAAGGTTGCATTCTCTAGAGGTGACTGTTACCGCATAACTAGTTTATGTTCTTGTTTTAATTGAGGGTATCCCAAACCGGTAAGCTCACCTCTCAACATTGAGGGACGGACTACTCAAGACTGTGTATACCCAACCTCGAAGAATCCACCTCCCAGTATTGCAATAAAGATATCTAACTACGATAAATTTTTATGAATAACTTGTCGGCATTCGGAGCACGGCCGAACAAGCTACCACTCGATATAATAAAGGAGTCGTGACAAACCAGAACACGCGCATGCCCTACTTGAATTAATTAAACTTTCAAAAAGTGACTAGCCTATTACTTATTGTGCGGCAACATAGTAATGGAAGAGGATAAAGACCGTCCGCTTCCAACACGGGTTCACCAATCCTTGGTTTGCGCCAAAGCTAACACATAGACAATGAAGCTAAGTCGCATAACCAAGTCTTGGCTTAACACTAGGACCAAGTATAAAGACCGTACCGACCCTAAGTGGGATTTTGATAGCCGATGATCAAGCCACAAAGTGTGATTGTTTCCAAACACAAATGGGCCAATCTCTACACGTGGAGTTAAGGTTAGCTTACAAGTGCATGGATTGTTACACACCATGGATACACTCATAAGTCCCTCTACTTTCTATCAAAACACCCACAAGACCAAATACTAAGTGTTAGTTTTAATTAATTCATCAAACAATGTTTTAAAGTAGAAAGAATTAGACAAGAACATAAAACACCACTCAAGAAATAAAAACTCTATAATCCATTACCAAAGAAGTCTTCACCCTAGAAACACTCAAGCATCCTAGCCAATCATTGGCATTACAATGTGCACTCTAAGTTGGTTGTTCAAAGAAAACATAGTAGTGGTTGTTTTAAGGATCAAAGAAGGTTTTTGGGATGATTTGTAGTGATCTCTCTCAAGCTCTCACTCTAGTAGTGTTTATGGAGTGATAGCAAACTCCAAAGGTCACTTACAAGACCCTAAAAATGGCAAAAGTGTGAGAGAAACTCGGGTGGAATGGGATGCTCAAAATGTGGAGTGGATGCCTCTATTTATGGGCAAATCAGCCCTTGCACGCCCATGCACAAAGTCTTGGCACGCCCATGCTCGACAGTAGGTACTGTTACAGAGCTCTTTTGCAGAAGTTGTCTGTCCTTAGGGGTTGCACGGTCGTGCCAAGGTTCTCGGCACGCCCGTGTTGGCTGGTTCGTGTAACCGTCTTGTCAGTTTGGTCGGTTTGAAGCCTTGGGGGACACGCTTTTAAATGGCACGGCCGTGCCAAGGTATGTGGCACGCCCGTGCAGCTCTGTAAGGTTGACTTTCGCTTTCTGTTGACTTGGATATGTTGATTTGTTGACCCGGGACAGGTGCACTGTCGTGCACGGCCGTAAGCACGGCTGTGCTGTATCTGAATAAGCTCTAAAAGTCTTTGATTCCTTGTCTTTTGTGTCGGTTTTCACATCTTTTCACTTTTCACCTTCAAGACCTGCAATTATCAATAAAGGAAGACAAATCGTGATAACACCAAGATAAAAGCATGATTTTGGGTGATAACTAGGTGAAACTACGTGTGTAAAACTTGCTAATTTTGAGACACATGAGGCACATGTAACTTTCCATTGTCTTTTTTAAATGTCAACAACTTATATCATACATAATTATTACTTTTAAATAAACCATAATACCGAACGTGTTTTTATCTTTAATATGAGTATCACATTGCTATATATATACACACAAAAAATTACATTTAAACTTGGTGGATGTGTTTTGTTCAATAAAACACTGTAAAAGTAGCCTGATCCGTTGGAGACTATGTTTTGAATGCACCTAATTTTGGTTGTTATATTTAACTGTGCTTGTGTTTCGTTTGTGGATATATGTTTCGGTATTTTTTTACCATACAATGTTTTATATGAATGATTTTGATTAAATAGGGTCACTTTTATTTGTTTTGATAATGTCAATGTTCACCGTCGTTGTTTTCATGTAGTGTTTTATATGAACGCACTTAATTCTAGTGTGTTATATTTTGATTGTGCATTTGTCTTGTTTGTGGATTTATAGTTTTTCATATAAATGGGTTTAATTCGATACAGTCATTTTTTATCTCTTTGATTCAAAATCCCAAGAAACATTCCAATTCGAATAAAGGCATGATTAATTCCATATTTTGTGTATAGATAAATTTATCTTAATACACTTTAAATTTAAATTTAATGATGTCACATGTCACCCTACTCTTTCTTACCCTTCTTACAAAAACACCTCTTTATACACGAACCTCTACACACACAGAGACATATATATTTATATATATATATGTGTGTGTGTATATGATATAATGGAAATCCACTTAAGTTGTAAAATCTCTGTGAAAACGAAATTAGATTTTTTTTTGAACAAATTAGGGTAACTAATATACACATTTTAAGTGTTTTTATAAAAAAATAATAAAAAACGCCGATTTTTTTTAAATATGTTACATTTATGATGTTTAGTATTACATATATGTTAGATCTAGGGGTGAGCAAAATGCTAGAACCGACCCGACCCGACCCGAGAATACCCGAACCGAACCGAGACCCGAGTATCTTATAAACACAGAACCGAGAATGAAGACCTTGAAGACGGTTCGGTCATCGGTCCCTGGACCGACGATTCCCTCGGTTCTAGAAGCAAGAACCGACCCGGAAAGCTTCGATTACAGATTTACAGGACTATTACAGGTAATTGAGTAGTTGCTGGACTTCTATTCAAGTGTTAGTTGGCTCTCTATTAGATTCAGATGATCTGTCAACTATATTTTCAAAGGTCAGCTTCCTTCAACCATTAATCCGCTTGCTATACTAATATTTCTTCTGGTTTGACACTTAATATCAACATAGAACTTGAATTCATAGTGTACAACACATATTCAGTTTTGAGGTGATTAGCTTTTTGTCTACTTATCACCACTGATACTTGTGCATAAGTGTTCTTTTATCATTCAACGTTCATATTAATATGCGTTTATTAATCAAATTAGAAAGAGTATATGATATCAATAACAGTGTTTATGCACACCCTCTGTTCAACATAAGACTATAACCGAGCAATATTTTTTTTTCCAAAAAATAATTGTGCCAAGTATTATATGCTAAACACTTTTTGTAGTTCATATCTCTTATCTCTAGTATGTATTAACTACTTGGTTTTAGCCACGTGAACTATTATATACGTAATGATTGCACTCATTCAAGTCGTTTAATAGATTTATATTAATTTTTTACAGCAAATCCTACCCAAGACGCAGCAACATCAACAACCATATACCTACTGTTAGCTATTATGCTACAGCATCAACAACTATATACATACCAGCAATGTATAAGTAGAGACAGAAGTAGTATTATATATATGATTAGTCATTAGTTAGGAAATTATATTGATAAGGTTAAATATTTGAATAATCTTGAAAACTGATTACATCCTATTCGGTCCTGGTTTTTTTCGGTTTTTAAACACATCAGAACCGACCCGAACCGAGACCCGACTTGGGTGATATACTAGAACCGACTACAGAACCTAAACGACATACCCGGTTCGATTCAGGTCCAAAATAGGTTCGGTTCTCGGTTTTAATTCGGTTATGCCCGATTATGCTCACCCCTAGTTAGATCGGTTTTTCGTTATGTTCTCTTTATTCTATAAAACGTTTAAAATGTGTATATTAATTACCCTAGCTTTTTAAAAATTTTTTTTTACATAAGATATACTTATCTAGAATGGGATTTCAAAATAACCCTTCCAATCCATATATCTATGTCTATATAAACCAAAGCACTAAATCCTACATGGCGCTCAAAGAAGCCATCCTTCCCCATTGGGTGTGCCACGTGGCATCCTCCTCCTTATTTCTAATTAAAAGTTTTTTTCTCTCTCATGTTTTCCCCACAATTTTAAAACGTTAATAACTTTTATAAACGAGATTGTTTTTAAAAAATTACACCAAGTTAAAGAGCGTTTTATTATCTTTCCAACAAGTACCATAATTCTATACAAAAAAAAAAATGAAAAAACGACCTTTTTATGGGTTGTTGTTCATATAGGAAAAAAACACAATGTGTTCAGGTAATTCATTAATCATGTCTAGGCAAGTCACTAATCATGTTTAAACTAAGAATTCTATTTTCATCAAGAGCATAATAAGTTAAAACCACACATTTAAAAAAAGAGAAAGCATACGGTACATATGTTCCTTAACGTGTGAAGTGTAGGAAGCAACCAGAGAATGACACCTGTAAACCATAGTTAAGTTTACTTAATCTAAACCTGGTTGATTAAAAGGGTAATTTAGACCTTTTGTTGTTCGTAATCTCAGATCCATTCAATCACGATTCAATTATAATCAACAATAATTCTATTCAATTCAGGATTCAATTAATGATCGATTATGTATTTCAGAATGGACGAGCTAATCAATTCATGATTCAATTAACAATACTGTTTTTTAATTATTCGATTAGATGCTCTGTTTTTTCAATCAATCAACTTTTTTTAACAATTTGTTTTCGATGGATTATCGTATGATTTTTGTTGGGTCTGCTGACCTGGAGAAGAACAGATGATTAGAAAGCCAAAATATTCTACTTAATTGATCCTTGAATAATCAGTAGTTTCAAGATACTTCTCCAAAAGACTGTTGATCCTAACAACTGCTACACTAAACAACTGATGACAACAACTGCTGCTGCAAAGGTCTGCTGAATAAACAACTGATGACTAAAGATCTGATGAAGAAACAACTGCTGATCAAAGTACTGAAGACTAAAGGTCTGTTGGAACCAACAGCATTTTGGATCCAACAGATGATACAAGACCATCAGAGCTTTCCTCTACAACAGTTTATATTAGCAGTGTTTTGAATGTAACAGTAGTTGTTAGTTAGCAGATGTTTTATGTTGTTATTCTGTTAGAGGTCGCTGTCTTAGGTGACGTCAGCTAAGATCACCAGAGGTTTAGATTTGTCTATAAATAGAACAGTGATTGTACTGTTCTATTCATCACTCGAATCATTCTCTTAGACAAACATTCACTGAGTGATCAGGCTGAGGGGGAGTACTTGTACAATTATAATCTTTCAATTAATGAAAGCTTTCGATTAAAAACATTTATTCTCTTGTTTTGATTTACAGTTTATCATTCCGCTGCACTTTCCATTTATACTTCACTTCATTTATTTCATTATTCATCTAAACTATCAAAACAATCAAACTCAGATCCTAACAATTGGTATCAGAGCTTGGTCAATTAAATTCGATCTAATCAATCAATTTAATATAAACAGATCAGCTCACAATTTATTGATACTGTTTGTTTGTCGGATTGAAAACAGAGTAATAGTTTATTTTCGTTTGAATCGTTAGTAAACAGATTTTGTTTTCGTAAAAATCAGAGAATGACTTCAATTAATCAAGATCCACATAACACTGGCACTAGCAACAAGCCACCGATGCTTGTCAGGTCTGAATACAATATCTGGCAACGTCGGATGAGTCATGTGCTAGCACAGCAAAACACTGGGTGTTGGAAGTCGGTTGTCTTTGGACCACATGTTCCAATGGTGCCGAGTACCGAAGATCCCAAGGTCCAAGTACCTAAGAGTGTTGAAAACTACTCCGAGCAAGATTTTAAAAAAATTGAGTTAGATGCTAAGGCTTTCAGTATTGTAGACATGGCTCTACCAAATGATATCTATGCTGGACTGTTGCACTGCAATAGTGCAAAGGAGTTGTGGGATGCTCTGAAATAGCAGTTTGGTGGGACTGAGGATGTAATTGAAAACAACCGTGAAATACTTAATCAACAATATGAAACATTCAGTCATGTGAAGGGAGAGTCATTAACACAACAGTTTGAGAGGTTCAATTGTCTAATTAGTGAACTAAAACTGGTGGGTCTAACTTACCCAAATTCAACTTTGAATCATAGGTTTCTTAGATCACTTCAGGACAAATGGGACACTATAGCAATTGTTATGAGAAACTCTATTGGATTTAAGGACTTGACTCTGACCCAGCTTCATGGTAAGCTCTTGATCTATGAGAGAGAGCTTAACCAGAAAAAGAAGCTCCAGGATTCTGGAAAAGTGTCTGATGACTATGTATTTGGTAATACAACACTTTTGGGTTAAGATGAGGTACCTGGAAGTAGTAAGGATCAGGGTTATGATCATTACATTGATATAACCACTGGTTTTAACACTGATTCTTACTCATCACCCAGTTATGCTTTTACAGCAAGTGGTGATATCCAGGCATCTGATAACACATCCTTTGTGTATAATGACCTTCAATACATTGACCCTGTGGACTTAGAAGAAATGGACATCTTGCATCAATTGGCCCTGCTCAGTATTAGAACCAATAACTTCTATAAGAAAACTGGCAGAAGGTACCCAGGTTTACATGGTGGGTCAAAAGTGGGGTTGGATAAATCAAAGATCAAGTGTTATAAGTGTCATAGAATGGGTCACATTGCTAGGGAATGTAGGAGTCAAAATGGTACACCTATGATCACCTATCCAAACCAAAGACCTCGGACTAACACTTATCAGTTTTCCCAAAACACCCCTGGACCAAATGTGCAAAACACTGCTCACTTTGCACAGACTCCAACCACTGTTCCTGTGCACTATGTCCAAACCACTGTTCCTCAGTATCATTATGTCCAAACACCTGTTACTCAGGCACAAGTGCCAATGACTGCTGCTTCATCCTCTGCTCCTGCAGAGACCAGTCAGCAAAGTCAACATAGTTTTTTTACTCAAGGCTTTGTTGATTGGAGTAGTCTACCAGATGAGATAATAGATGAAAACATTGCTTTAGTTGCCAATTTTGAAAATAATTTCTGCTTTGTGGCACTAGAAACAATTGTTGAAGAGACTGATTCTGAGGGAGTGGTGTCTATGTCTGAAAATGTGACTAATGATGTTGTTGATGAAGTTGTTTCAGCTGAAGAATCTGAAGTAGAGGTTGTGAATCTCTCAGACCCATGGGGTACCGATGACTGTGATTGCTAGTGTAACTGTGCCTTGATGGTTGCTGCTAAGGTATCTCCTCAGATCTTAAGTGACTTGTGCTCAGATAAATGTATCATAGCATTTGCTAAGATAAAAGAGGTGAATGAAAACTTTAGAAAGAAAATTTTGGAAGATGAAATTCAGTTTGAAAAACTCACTAAAGAGTTAAAATCAAAAATAACTAAAAGAGAATCTGAAATCAGCAGTTTAAAACATGAAGCAAGCATAACCAAAGACCAGCTTCAAACTATGATAACTAAATATCATTGTTGTAAAAAGGAGCTTGAGTCCACCCAAGTTGAATGTCAGAAATGGGTGGAATCATCTAAAGGTTTTGAGATGATTGTCAACCAACAGTCTAAAAGTCATGTGAAATTTGGCTTTGGTTTTAAAGAAACCACTGCTCAAAGTTCACAAACCACTGACAAAAAGGAACCACAGTTGGTTGAAGTCATCCCAACCAATTCAAAAAGTCAAGAAATCAAGGTTACTGAACCCAATGGCAAGAAAATCATTCTTGAAAAGTTGGAAGGTACACCTTCATTTGATGAGATTGAAAAATATCAATTCAAACCAACCTGGTCAGATGAGTGTGATGTCCTTGAAAATTTTCAACCAATGACCTTCAAAACCCCTGATGGTAAAAAGGCACCACAGGCCAAAGTCATTCCCTTGAGAGATCTTCCAACAGATGATCAAACATCTGTTGAAAAGAAGAAAGGAAAAGGGAAATCCAAAGATAACTTGTTTTGTGATTTTTGTGAAAAGAAGAATCATGTCACCAGAAATTGTTTTCTTCTAAAAGCATATGATATCAACAAAGGAACAAGTTTAAGTAATTCTAAAAGCAATGAATGTTTAATTTGTAAGAAAAAGAATCACAAAACAAAAGAGTGCCTGTATCTAAAAAATTTTGATGAAAAAAATAAAAGAGTACAAGGCTAAAACTCTTGAAAGTCAAGTGGTGAGTACTTCAAAAGGAAAACCCAAACAGACTTTTGAACCTGTCCAAATAGCTGTTACCAAAGGTCTGAGCAAAAACTCTGCTCCCAGAGATGTTCAGATAACAGATGTTCCACCAGCTACCAGATTTCCAAGAGGATATGGATGACCAACTTGTCATCGTCTGCCACATGTTTATGAAGAGCCCAAAAGGTCTTCAAAACCTAAAGTGAACGGACATCCTCATGGTTATCAGCATCTGACAGGAAATGATCAAACATCTGCTGGACCAAGTGTTGACATACAAGCACTGGCAAATGGTCAACAACAGCTGTTGAACTTAGTTCAAAAGCTGGTTCAAACCACTGATCATTCTCCTAAACTTAAGGCTGAAACATCTGAGAACCCATCCAAAGCCAATTTGTCTTTGGACACTCACCAAAACTAAAATCTTTACTGATGTGCATGGAGCTTCTGCTTGCTTAGATAGTTTATGGTATGTAGATAGTGGAGGCTCCAGGCACATGACAGGATGTAGAGCCCTTCTTATGGACTTTCTTGCACATGGAGGGGGTGATATATCCTTTGAAGCTGCAAGAACAATGCTTGCAGATTCTGGTTTGCCACTGTCCTTCTGGGCAGAAGCTGTAAACACTGCTTGCTATGTTCAAAACAGAGTTTTGATCAACCAAAGACATCAAAAAACTGCTTATGAAATTTTGTTCAAAATCAAACCATTAATTTCATTTTTCAAAATCTTTGGCTGCCCATGTTTCATTTTAAATCTAAAAGATTCCATTTCAAAATTTGCAGCCAAAGTAGATTGTGGATATTTTCTGGGATATTCTTCTACTGCCAAGGCCTATAAAGTGTTTAACACAAGGACCAAGACAATAGAAGAAACTCTGAATGTGAAGTTCAATGAACTTTCATCCTTAAAAATCCCAGCAAACCCTACTGAGTTGTTTGATTTAGATAAATTCAAATTTGAAGATATTACTGTCAAAACTAACAGTGCAGGTATCTCACAATCTCCACAACAAGACTACAGAACAGATGTTGTGATTCCAAATCACTGTCAAGTCTATTCTGCATCAGAGGAAGCAGTAGTTCAAAACCACTGTCAAAACTCTGTCACAGCTGAGTCAG
This sequence comes from Ambrosia artemisiifolia, assembly GCA_032199755.1. Lineage (NCBI taxonomy): Eukaryota > Viridiplantae > Streptophyta > Magnoliopsida > Asterales > Asteraceae > Ambrosia > Ambrosia artemisiifolia. The sequence goes on along the minus strand of CM063514.1, from coordinate 30,383,932 downwards.
CCACTGTTGGCCAGTCCTACCCTCAAACCACTGATTCACCTTTTTCGTCCACTGCTCAATCATCTGTTGACAAAAGTCAAACATCTGTTGACAAGAGTCAGTCCAACTTTACACCACTTGGACCTATTCCTCCACCACCATTTCAAACATCTGTTGACACTACAGAAGTGCAAACAGATGTTATGTCAACAGAGTCACCAAACCTCTGTCCTTCACCTGAAAATGCCATCATACCATATCAGGGAGATTTAATCTACCTCAGAGCTCATCCACCAGACCAAATCATTGGCAACATCAGAGAAGGTGTGCTTACAAGAAGCCAATCCTCAAATATCTGTCTTTTTGCAGGCTTTCTATCCCTCATACAACCTATCAAGTACCAAGAGGCACTAAAAGATAACAGTTGGGTAGAAGCTATGCAAGAAGAACTTCTTCAGTTTAAAAGACAACAAGTATGGGAACTTGTACCACTGCCTAAGGATGTTTGTCCAATTGGCACAAAGTGGGTCTTAAAAAACAAAACTGATGAAAGGGGTATAGTTGTAAAAAATAAAGCTAGGCTAGTGGTTCAAGGCTTCAGACAAGAATAAGGGATAGACTATGATGAAACCTTTGCTCCTGTAGCTAGGTTAGAAGCTATCAGACTTTTCTTAGCCTTTGCTGTCAACCACAACATCAAGGTGTATCAGATGGACATCAAATGTGCATTCCTATATGGCAAAATTCAGGAGGAGGTCTATGTATGTCAACCACCTGGTTTTGAAGACACATTCCATCCTGAGTATGTCTACAAGCTTAATAAAGCCTTGTATGGACTCAAGCAAGCACCTAGAGCCTGGTATGAAACTCTTTCGACCTTTCTCTTATCCATTGGTTTCACAAGAGGTAAAATTGATAAAACCTTATTTTTAAAATGGAGAGGGAAAGATCTAATGATTGTTCAAATATATGTGGATGACATCATTTTTGGATCCACATTTAACAAAATGTGTGAAGAGTTTAGGGAACTCATGACAACAGAGTTTGAAATGAGTGCTATGGGTGAACTTCAGTGTTTCCTTAGACTCCAAGTGAAGCAGCTGCAAAATGGCACATTCATTCATCAAAATAAATATGTGAAAAACTTGTTATCTAAATTTGAGATGAATGATTGTAAGCCATGTAGTACACCCATGAGTACAGTCAAGCCACTCACTGTTGATGACAAGGATGAACTGGTTGATCAGACACATTACAGATGCATGATTGGGTCTTTATTGTACTTAACAGCATCTAGGCCAGACATTATGTTTGCCACCTGTGTTTGTGCAAGATCCCAGGCTTCACCCAGAAAGTCAAACCTTATTGCTGTGAAAAGGATATTCAGATACCTAAAAGGTGCTCCCACACTTGGTATCTGGTATCCTGCTAATGGAAACATTGAGCTTTCAGGTTATTCAGATAGTGATTTTGCTGGCTGCCACACCACAAGAAAGTCTACATCAGGAGGGTGCCAGTTTCTAGGGAATGCCTTAGTTTCTTGGCAAAGCAAAAAGAAAGCAGATGTTTCAACTTCAATAGCTGAGGCTGAATACATTGTTGCTGCAAGTTGTACAGCCCAACTCATGTGGCTTCAAAATCAACTGCTGGATTTTGGGATAACTGCACTAAGGACCCCACTTATGTTGGATAGTCAAGCTGCTGAAAATATCATCAAAAATCCAGTCTCTCATTCAACCACAAAGCACATAGACATCAGACATCATTTTGTCAGAGATAGCTATGAAAAAGTTTTGATTTCTCTGCACCATGTTCTAACAGAGGATCAGTTGGCAGATGTGTTGACAAAAGCTTTAGACACATCTACCTTCACAAACTTGATCTCTAGAATTGGAATGCTGAACATGGACTAAAACAACAAAAATGTTTTCAATAAAAACATTAAAATGTTTTCAGAAAATCAATTTTCTCCTTAAAAATAGCTCTTTTGGTTGAAAAATCTGTTTCAAACATCTGATCAGGTAAAACAACCACTGTTTCATCCTATCCACTGTTGGTTGAAAAATCTGTTTCAAACATCTAATCAGATAAAACAACTGTTATTTCATATATATATATATATATATATATATATATATATATATATATATATATATATATATATACTTGTTATCTACATTAAAAAAAACTCGTAAGTGCTGATAGCATCAGTGCTTTGGTTAAACAACAGCTGTTGGAAAAAGACTTTTGCTGTTAAACAACAGTTGTTGGCAACAGACTTTTGCAAACAGCTGTATACCACCAGATGTTTAACCATCAGATGTTTGCCACGTCTGCTCTCAAAAGCAGAGTTTGGCCACATCAGCGGTATCACCAGAGGCTATAAAAACCCTGTTTTCCCACAACAGCAGTTTTACTGTCTCATTGTATTCAAAATACTCAAACCGCCTTCTTCTTCCTCAAACCCTTACTCAAATTTCACTCACTCTCACAATTGAAATCCATTACAATGGATCCCCAAACTAAAGCCACACACAATTACCTTCCATATCTGGTCAAAACAGACGACAACGTTCCATTTCATTCCACCATCGACATCATCTTAAATTCCAAATACAAAACCATCCTCACTGCTGATGCTCCAATTCATCTTGAAACCCTCCAAGAATTCTGGTCAAAAGCTGAAGTCTTGCTTCAAGACAAAAAGCCTACATCCATTATTTCAAAAATTGGAGACACAAGCATCTCCATTACACCTGAATTAATATCCACAACCCCTCAATGACTTGTCAGGTAAGGACTCTTTTCCTAAAACAGAGCTTCACACAGAGTTTCAGGAAAGAGGGTATGATGCTCAAATGACTGGATCAACTCTTTTCAAAAAGTTTTTCCCACCAGTCATGAAATTTTTCTTTCATACTCTCCTTCTCTGTGCCTCAGCTAAGACCACATCCTTTAATGAAATCCCATTAAGGATTCAGTACTTGGGGTATGCTATGTTGTCAGACTCTGACTTCAATCTATCCCAGGGTCTGTTTATGGACTTAGTTTCAAATGTGAAAGCCATAAAATCTGGCTCAAACAATGCTTTTCTGCTTTACCCTAGAATTCTAAGTGTAATCCTTCAAAAGGTTTTACCAGAAAAAGATTTTCAAAAGGGTGAGTCTTTTCAAATGAAAAGTTTAACTGATGAAACTTTCACAAGAATGCTGGGTTCTACTACCCAATAAAAGGTGTTAAAAGTGTCAAAAGTTTCCAAAACACAAACAAAGAGGTCCAAGACAACATCTGTTGTCCAAACCTCTGTTGTTGAGCCCACTGCTTCTGGTGATCATGGCACTACATCCAGTGCTGTGAAACCCACACCAGCCACATCCAAAAGAAAACGTCCATCCACAAAAACCACCTCCACACCTAAAAAGGGACTTCTGGAAGATGAGATACCAGAAGAAAACCCTGTTGCAACACAAAAGCAACCTGAAACCACTGTTGTTACTTCCTCACAACAGTTGGATATATCTCAACCCAAACAAACTCCTCATGCATCCTCACAAAAGGATCATGTTGTAAGCCAAAGGGAACCACATAATGAAGCATATGAGTCACTTGACCATATGTTCACAAGCCCCTCTCCCAGGGCTAATTCTCTTCTCACTCCTCCACCTTCACCACAACATGTCCCTCAAACCATGCAACTTCTGTTTGAGGCTATTGATAAAACTCAGGACAATCCCAGTTCCTCTCCTTCACCCATTAATGAGAGTATACCTCCACAAGTGACTGGGACTGAGGAAAATCAATCAGCCAACCAACAAACAAAAGAGGAGGTTATACTCCCAGAGTTCAATGTAACTCTTGGTGAGTTTTCAAGAGAAGCAGCCACTACTGATGTAGAGACCATTGTCTCACAACAGGACAGTGGTTACATAGCTAAGACTTCCTTGAAGGCAACAACTGATAAGGCCACAATTGTGTCCCCAAAATCAGTTGGAAGTCCCCAGAACCAAGACCAAGGGGCATCTGGTTCTCATTCCTTGGACTCACCTCCTAGGACTGAACCAGTTAAAACTACCACTGGTAGGAATTCAGATGATCCTATTAACTTAGGTGATGAATTAAAATACCAAGAATTGACGGATAGAGTCCAGTCCATTGAAACCTCTGTTGCTGACATCAAATCTGATGTCAAGTCAATTTTGGAATCCTTGGCTAACCTCACCAAAAGTCAACCATCCACAGCTGATATTGCTGGTGAGCTATGGAAATCTGTTTCCCCCATCATCATAGCTCACAGAAAACTAGCAGATCAGACTCAAGAGACATACATGCAAATGATCAGAAACATGGTGGATGCTAGGTTCAATGACACCAAAGCTGACATCAAAGTGATCAAGGACCACCTGCTGAAGACTACTGGCTCTGCCCCTACCACAATTCTCAGAGATGATGATGATGATGCATTTACTGCTGATGATGCCAAAAAGGGGGAGAGTGGCAGAGATAGATTGCCAAAGGTAGATTCCTTTGGTTGTCCACCCTCACAAAAGGGAAAATCAAAGTCTGCTGACAAACCAGAGTCTACCCAAACAGCACCACAACAACAACAACAACAACAACAACCAAGTGTTCAAACCTCTGCTGCTACTGAAACTGCCAAGACCAGCAAAGCAAAGGAAGTTGACACCTCTGCTAATGAAATAGCTGATAAAGCTGCTGAAGATAAGCTTAAGAGGGCTGACACTCTGGAGGTTCAAGCAGAAAGGTTGATTCAGCTGAAAAGGTAACAGCAGCAAGAAGTTGAAGATGTAGGTTCCTCCAAAAGAAAGAAAATCTCTGCAAAACATACCAGGAAACCACCATCTAAACTGTCTACTGAAACCACTGCTGCTGAAACCACTGCCACCAAAACCACTGCCACTAAAACCACTGCCACCAAAACCACTAACACTAAAACATCTGATGCCACCACAACCACCAAACCAATCACCAAACCTACTACTACATCCACTTCACAACCAAAATCCCAAACAACTGCTGCAACATCACCATCACCAAGAATCTTGTAAAACAGAAAGAGAAAATCTACTTTTGTTGTACAAGATGAAAACATTCACACTACACCACCTAATACTCCACTCACACAACCCTTAAATTCCATTCCACTCTCATCATTTTCACCACTCACCTCACAATTCAAATCACACAGACCACCACCAACCATCACACCATTGGCTGAGAAGTATCCTCTTGAACTTGATCTACTCAAGGGGGAACTACAATCCTTCTACAATATTGATCAGCCATTAGAAAGATCTTTCCCATCTCTTAAAAATTTTCCTGTTCCCTTAAACATGGACACTTATCTGAAATACAAGGCTGAACAGGCAGATGCCATAACCAAAGAGAAATGCAAAGGGAAAGATAGCAGGAGTGCTCAGGGCATCCATTCAGCAAAGCTTAGCATACTGAGAAGGATTGAAGATTTTGCTAAGAATTAAGAGGCAAAAATCTTTCATTTCCCTTTTTTGGTACATAAAACATAAAACTGTGTTATAAACATGAGATATAAATGAGTTAAACGAGTCGTGTTCATGTTTAGAACTTGATTTGTTCCCGCGCGTCAGAGACCTGTTAACCTGTTAGGACACGATTTGCCAGCCCTACTCTCAGCAGGGACTTGGAAAGGGAGGTCAGGGATTCTCTTCTTGAACAAATCTTGGCATCCATGCCTTATAAAGCAAACAAGAAACAGTTTGCAGGCTGGACCACTCATGCTCTCAGAGAAGAATTAATAAGAATTGAAGAAATGGCTAAGAATCCTCAATCAAAGGTCTCTGCCCCAGACTTCAGCAAAGGCAGAGATCCAGCCAGAGCCTTGAAGTTCAAGAGAATGAGACAAGAGATTGTGGCTGCTGATTATGGAGAAATGAAATGTGTGGCAAGATGGTCTGAGCTAAGATTGGTTGAAACTTATAAGAAGTTAGAAGAGAACAGGAAGAAAGACCCTACCTTGCCAAGAAAACCTGTCTATGCTGATGAGCCTATGTTAAAGAGACCTCAACAGGCTTTTACCTTAGACAGCTTACTGGACACTTCTGATTTATCCATTGCTGCAAGAAGACAATTCAAAAAGCAGAAGGAGATGTCAGAAGAAGATCAGATGAAGAAACAACTGCTGATCAAAGTACTGAAGACTAAAGGTCTGTTGGAACCAACAGCATTTTGGATCTAACAGATGATACAAGACCATCAGAGCTTTCCTCTACAGCAGTTTATATTAGCAGTGTTTTGAATGTAACAGTAGTTGTTAGTTAGCAGATGTTTTATGTTGTTATTCTGTTAGAGGTCGCTGTCTTAGGTGACGTCAGCTAAGATCATCAGAGGTTTAGATTTGTCTATAAATAGAACAGTGATTGTACTGTTCTATTCATCACTCGAATCATTCTCTTAGACAAACATTCACTGAGTGATCAGGCTGAGGGGGAGTACTTGTACAATTATAATCTTTCAATTAATGAAAGCTTTCGATTAAAAACATTTATTCTCTTGTTTTGATTTACAGTTTATCATTCCGCTGCACTTTCCATTTATACTTCACTTCATTTATTTCATTATTCATCTAAAATATCAAAACAATCAAAATCAGATCCTAACAATTTTTCTTATTTTACATCTTGATTATATATTCGTTAAGTAAAATAAAGGATCGTGGATGTATTTAGAGATAGAAAGACGTACAGGATTGTGATTACCAGTAATGATATGATGAAGATGAAGTTATAAAACGTGCGATTAGAGTTAATAGATGGTTTACAACGTGCGTCTATTTAAATGAATATGTGGGTTTTCATTGTGTTGATTAGTGCATCTAACCAATATACATGTGCGTCTAACCAAAACCATATACGTGTGTTTTCAAAGTTACATGTGCGTTTATAGATCAATTATTGGAAACCAACAATAACAGTAATTATCGTGAATGATTTTTTGTCACCTTGTTATTATTGTTTTCTTTATATACTTATCTCTACAGAAATGATTTTACACCACACAATTGAATCACAACTTATCTTTTTTTGTTTTATAGTAGTGGCTTCATCTTCCTCTACAAAATCTGAAATTATCAAAAGGATTCAGGAACAAATTTCAAAAGATTACGCTTCCGAGGATCGTCTCACCAATAATCTAAACATGATAAATGATGGAATGGACAAGAGAGATGAGATTTCGAAGCTTCTTATGCGTATGACTGACTCAAGTCTTCATGAACTTGCAGTCATGTTTATGATTAATGCAAAAAAAGGCGATGTTAATCTTGTCGAACAATTTACAAAATGCATAGCCCTTTTGAGGTGTTCTATCGAATTTAAAATTCAGTTCCTAAAATCTATGTAAACTCCAAAGGGAACTGCCCATGTACGTGTTTTGGTGGTTTGTATGATTTGTGTTTGCTGTTTTTTTTCTTTGCTATTCTAATATGCGTTTGAAATAAGTAAAACATTTACAAGTGCGTTTTAGTGAAGTCAGAATAATATATTCTATTTTGTAATGTGCGTTTAAATCATCCTTCATTTACATAAATGTGCGTTTAAACTACCAAGTTAATAAACCAAGTCAGTAAGTTCTTCAAATCAAAAAACAATGAGAAAACCCTATGACTATCTTCATATTGCATCCACCCTCCTTAGTATCTTTTTCTTGGCATTCTCCAACATATTCGTCTTTGCTTTGAGTGGCCTTTTTGCAAACTTGTATGCCTCTTCAACAATGTCATCTCTCACCAGGTTGTAAGGGGAGAGTACGATCTTTGCTACGTACTTGAAATGCAACGCAGTCAACTGCTTCCTTTGAAAATCTTTCTCACCTGCAAAACCACAGTTCCAAAATTTCTTCCCTTTGAAGGTTTCCATGTGACTCATAGCGGATACGCCATAGTCTTCAATTTTGGCTATAGTACTTCACGACATTTATCATCTTATAATAGGATGTACTTCAAGGTTCTTCATCCCTAGCGTTCTAGGACATGTTGTGACCCAACTAAGGCACAATGTGTGTCTCTACAAACATTTTTACCAAAATAGTAGGTTATGATAATAATTTTTCAAGTTTTTTGTGTTAAATGTGATATTAGATAATTACATACCAATATTTTGGGCACGCCTTACATCGCTCTTCAAAGTTTTTTTCCATCTTTAGCGTTGTCAAGTAACTCTGAAATTCAATTCTTCATATCAAAAGTCAATACATAGAAATGTTTGTCTATCAATATTGACACAAGAACCATGTCGAAATCAGCTAACGATTTGGCATTGAACTTTCGTAGGACACCTTTGAGATTTCTACTAAAAATCTCATGTCTGGCTGCCGAACTAACACCTTCTTCATAGTATTTATCAGGCTACATTGTCACTGTTAGGAAATAAAAAAGACATTAAATATTAGAAAGTGCGTTTTAATATAATGTATAAGTGCGTTTGAATTACACAATTTCTTAAGCGTGTGTCTAATGTATTTTGCTAGTGCGTTTAACAGTCTTCTGTCCCAGTTAAGAAAAAAAATTGTGTGCATCTAACTTTCTAATGGCTGTGCGTTTAAATTAGGGGTGTTCATGGTCCGGTTTCGCGGCTTTTAGTTCAAACCGTTAATCAAACCGTTAATAACGGTTTTTTAATTTTCTAAACCAAAACTGAACCATAGAACTTTCAAACCGAACCAAGCCAAACCGTTAGAAACTGTAGGGACAAAGAGGATTGAAGAAACCACTTTTTGATAACCTTAGTCCAAATCATATTCTGCTAAGTATGGAAAGAACTGTTGAAGAAGAAAACACAAGTGCTGAAGAAGAAATCAACAAAGTACTGAAGAGCAAACTGATCAGTAGTTCTGAGGTCTAACCAGACAATTCACTTCAGAACTACTGAAGACAAAACTACTCATCAGTAGTTTGTCTTCTCATCAGCAGTTTGTTGATCTTATCTTCTAACCGACTCAGACTTCAGTAGTTTAGTATAATAGTGTTCTTTTAAAGTCTTGGAACAAGTTTCAATGCTACAGCCTGTTGTAAGCATTATCCTAAGTATAATATCTTAGCTAAATATCTTGTATTACTTAGTACAACAGTCTTGTGTATTCGTCTATAAATAGATGAGTTTATTCATCTATTTTAGATATGTGATTTATATTGATTTTGATTGAAAATCCTTCATGGCTTTTATAAACTTATTATCCATTTCACATCTGAGAATCATTCAATACTTGCACTTATTGCTTTATACTTTGAATTGCTTTTGATTCTCATTAACTGCTTAGTAAAGGGGGAGTAATAACTCCTATAAAAGTGATACTTTAGACTTAGAACATTTATCATTCCGCTGTGCAAATAACTTTGATATAACTGCAAACACATAAGTGTTCTAATACTTAAACTGATATAAGAGACCACTGATCCAACAATTGGTATCAGAGCAACTGGTTTATCTGATCAAATATCAATCTAACAAATTGAGAATCAGACACAGGCTCTTATTGATATCCAATAAAGGATTAAAAGGTTCACTTTTACTTTTTCATCCATCACTTTAAAGAAGTATTTACAAATCCAAACTTCTTAAAAATGGACCCTTACAATACTGGATCTGCCAATAAACCTCCTATGCTAGTCAGAAATGAATATAATATCTGGCAAAGAAGGTTGGCACACACCATTTCTCAGACCAATACTGGCTGTTGGAGGTCTGTAATCTTTGACCTCACAAGCCAGTAGTAACTGATCCAGAAGGTAAAACTGAGAGACCAAAAGACCCTAAAGACTACACTGAAGAAGATTTCCAAAAAATTGAGCTAGATGCAAAAGCTTTTTCAATGTTGGCAATGGCTCTCCCAAACGAAATTTATGCTGGACTTTTACATTGTGAAAGTGCCAAAGAGCTGTGGGAATGCCTAAAAGAACAGTTTGCAGGAACTGAAGAGGTGATAGCCAACACCAGAGAAATCCTAGCCCAACAATATGAAACTTTTACTCATATAGATGGTGAAACATTAACTCAACAATTTGAAAGATTTTCATCACTCATCTCTGAGTTAAAAATTAATAATCAGACCTATTCAAATGCATCTATGCTACATAGATTTTTAAGGTCCTTACCTTCAAAATGGGAAACTTATTCAATAGTCCTCAGATCAAGTTCAGATTTTAACACCCTGAACCTAACAAGGTTACATGGTAAATTACTAACTTTTGAAAGAGAGATCAATCAAAAGAAAAAGTTACAAGAATCTGGTAAAACTGCTGATGACTATACTCCAGGTAGCACAACCTTATTAGGACATGACTCACCATCTTGTTCTAATAATTTTGGATCTTTTGATCACATTGACATAACAGCTAGGATCTCATCAGATGGATCTTTCCCAGCTTATGACAATGAAGATCTAAGTCAAACTGCTGATAACATGTGTTATATCATGGATGACTTAAAATATTTTAGCAGTGATGACTTAGAAGAAGTGGATATTTTACACCAACTAGCCTTGTTAAGCATAAAAACTAACAAATTTTACAAAAGGTCAGGAAGGAAATTTCCAGGATTAAACAACTCCACAAAAGTTGGTTTTGATAAATCTAAACTGAGATGTCATAAGTGTCAGAAGTTAGGACACTTTGCTAGAGAGTGTAGAAGCTCTAGCTATAACCAACCCATGTCTAGAAATCAATTTAACCCCAATTATAATAGGAATAATGGAACTCAAGGGAGTGCTCATTTTGTACAGGCACAAGCTCCACAAGTCCAATATGTGCCACAAGTACAATATGTTCAAATGTCTGCTCACCAACAGCAACAAATGCCTCCTTTTCCAACTGCTCAACAACCTGAACAAACTCAACAACCCCCTCAACAACAAAGTCTATTTACATCAGGGTATGTTGACTGGAGCAGTCTTCCGTTTGACACATCTGAATGCAGTCAGGATGCAGACAACAAAGTCTATGATGTCAACTGGGGAGAACCTGACAATGGCAGAAAGAAATTTGCCTTAATGGCTTTTGAGGGATACTCCTTGAATTCTGCACTAACTCAGGTATCACAACAATCTCTTTTAAAGCTTTGCTCAAAACCTTGCAAAGAATCTTTTGCTTTGATAAGAGAAACCAATGTGCATTTACAAGGCAAATCAAATGATATGGAGAGAAAATATACACAGATGAAGTGTGATTTAGAAAGAAAAATTGCTTTGAAAAACAAAGAAATTTCTAAATTAATTGATAAATCCATTGAAACCCAGGCACAAATTAAAAACATGATAGACAACCTAGGTAATGTCAGAAAAGAGCTAGCTGACACTAAGGTTGATTGTGAAAAATGGGTTGAGTCTTGTAAAGGGTACCAAATGCTGCTTAACAGGCAAACTGCAGCAAATGTTAAGTTTGGCATAGGGTACACCCACACTGAATCACCAACAGATTTCACCCACAAAACTAATAATGATGGGAAGAAATTGATTCAAACTTCTGATATGGAGGAATGCACATCCTACCATCAGAACTTTCTCAAAAATGAAAGTACTGCAGAAATTAAAACCACTGACAATAAGCCATCAGTAGTTTCATCTACATCAGGAGTTGAGACCCTGAAAACTACTGATGACCTATTGCAAAATACTGATATTGTCAGTAAATTGCCTTCCAACTCTCTTGCTGTATCTAAAAGGAAAGAGAAGGCAAAAGCATGTGAAATATGTGGTCTGTTTAACCACATAACTGAACTTTGTAGATATAGAAAGGGAAATCAGTTCAATAAGAAAAATCAACAACTGGTTGTGGGAAAATAAATTAGACAAGATTTTGAAAACACTTTCTTTCCCAACAAACAACAACCAAGTAAAAACCTTTCTCAGAAAAAGATTTTATCTCAACAAAAGCCTTTTTCTCAAAGTTCATCTTCAGAAGTTACACCTAACTCATCAGTAGTTTCACAAACTACTAAAGTTAATGATTTGATAAATCTGGTTAAACTTCTGATGACCAAAGTTGATAGTGGTCACCAAAAAGATACCACCATTGTCCTTAATGAAAAATCCATTGCCAAAAAGACATGGATTTCAAAAATTGGTCCTCAACAAGCTGCACCTGATCTCAAGAGCAAACCCAAAGCCAAATTGGCTTGGGTTGCCAAATCTAACTAATTTGCTATTTTGTGCAGAGGGTCTCCAGAGGTTTGAATAGCATTTGGTATGTTGATAGTGGAGGCTCAATGCACATGACTGAATGCAGATACCTGATAAACAATTTTATCAGTAAAAAAGAAGGATCTGTGTCCTTTGGGAACAATGCAAAGGGATATGTGCTAGGATATGGCAATGTATCCTCAGGCAAAATGCAGTTTGACAAGGTCAATCTGGTTGAAAACCTTGAGTACAACTTGCTTAGTGTCTCACAAATGTGTGACAAAGGATATTCTTCATTTTTCACAAAGATAGCATGCAAGATCATATCACCAGAAGGACAAAAGTTGATAGAGAAGATCATTGAAGATCTTACTTTGCTGATTGCCAAAAGATGTGGCAATGTCTATGCAGTGGACATTGAAAAAGACAAAGTATTGAACAATACTGCCTGTTTCTTCTCAAAGGCATCAACTTCAGAAACTGATCTCTGGCACAGGAGACTTGGCCATGTGAACTTTAAAACCATCAATAAAGTCACAAAAATGGGCTTGGTCAGGGGTCTACCTTTGAAGGAATACCAGTGTAAAGAACACTGTGTTTCCTGTCTTAAAGGTAAACAGCATAAGTCCTCCTATAAGTCTATTGAAGAATCAAAAACAACTGCATGTCTTCAACTACTCCATATGGACTTATTTGGACCAGTAAAAATCATGAGCCTTGGTAAGAAGAAGTACTGCTTGGTCATCATTGATGACTACTCAAGATTTACATGGGTCTTCTTCTTATATTCCAAGGATGAGGCAGCTGAAATAATCCAATTCTTCATTCTACAATTAGAGAAGCAATATTCTCTCTCTATCAAAGTCATCAGGAGTGACAATGGGACAGAGTTCAGGAACAAAACTCTGGATGAATTCTGTTTGTCTAAAGGGATTGTTAGACAATTCAGCATTCCTAGAACTCCTGAACAAAATGGTGTGGTAGAAAGGAATAATAGGACATTGATAGAAGCAGCCATGTCACACCCTCAAATTTCCACCTGCGGAGTTCTACCGCGAGGCGTGTGACACACCAGGATCCAAGTCAACGGTCACAATAAACAACACTATATGAGACATAAGTAAATTCAAAACACGAATTCAAACCATTTGAAATAACAGCGGAAGCATTGTTTTACAAAACTAAATCCAAAAGTTTCCAAACTTGTTTGATAACAAAACCATGAAACCTAAACTAGACGCCGTGCAGACGCGTGCGCCTATGTCCTGAGATGCTGCTACCTTAGCGACCTGAGAAATCATGCCAAAAACGGGTCAACATATATTGCTGGTGAGTTCACAGGTTTTAAGTTTATAATTAGTTTCCATGTGTTGAGCGTTGATCACAAAATACCATGTCATGAGATGCATTAAACAAACAAACAAGCGTTTCCTACCACTACCACGACTGTGATGCTGAAACCATTACTGACAGCGTTGCTTGAGTTGCTGCCCGTGTTTGAGTTGCTTGTGATGCTAAACTAGAGACAATATGCACCCGCCCGGTCCTACCGTCGGGTGGGGCTTGTCAGGCCCAATAGATCTATCCACATTTCCCCGTTGTGCCCGGCACATTCATGGTTTCCCCCAGGGACTCCTTGTTTCGTCGTGTAGTAATCAAAAGTGTTGCAAATCAAAGAGTTGTGTTTCAAAAGCGTTGCATACCAAAAGTGTTGCTTTCCAAAGTGTTGCATTTCAAGAACGTTTCAAAAGCGTAGCATGTTTACAACGAGTTGCTTTCCAAAAACAGTTGCGTGTTCAAAATGAGTAAAGCGTTTCCAAAAAGAGTTACATGTTTATACAAAAGCATTGAGTTTGTTAAATTGCGTGGCATATTTCTCCCCCGAAAGAAAACATATAAAAGAGGGGCCGTGAACTCACCTTGGGTTGCGTTACTTCGAAAATGATTTAAACCAACAAGCTAAGCTAGCCTCGTAAAGCGGCGACCTAACATATGACAGTTACAAGTACTTAGACTAATAACCCGTAGGTTAGTTAGTCCCTAGATGCCCAGACCATAACCAGGTTCGTTTGAAAATGTGTTGACTGTTAACTGACCAAATGTACAAGACTCGACATCCCATTGGTGACCCGAGACTCCACGTGTTCATCTCATACACAAACATACACAAATCATGTAACTTAGTACTTAACATGCGTTAAAGTTCAACGATTCTAACACATAGGTCAAATAACGCACAAACAAGTCCAAACACGTATTACTATGTTACTAGGCATGTCACGGGGTTCCTATCATGTTCCTAGGTCTCAAATTGGGTTTCGGAATGTCAAAATACACTTATAACAGCATTACACGTGATTAGGAACTTAGCATGCAATTAGGAAAAGTCAACATGTGATTAGGGATGGTCAACAGGCAATTACAGAGGCTAATCGCCCCCTATTATAGGTGATTAGGGCTATTCATGTGCATTTCAGGCGATTATGGTCATAAGGTATGCAATTCAGGGCTTAACTAGTGATTAGGATCACAATTGCATGAAATTAAGGCAATTAGGATCACAATTGCATGAAATGAAGGTATTTATGACCCCAATCGCCTACCTATACACGATTAGGCCTTCATATCAGGCGATTGGGCTCCCAATCGCCTATAGCATAGGCGATTAGGATCCCCAATCGCCTATAGCACAGCTGATACGGTTTTTCGCGCGTTTAACCCTCCAGATCAGATCCGAAACATGTGAAAACACCCAATAACAATCCTAACACATTAACAAACATATTTCAAGCAAAACCCCTATGTTTTCATCATTCTAACAGTCCCGAATGCGAGCGTTTTCCCAAAATAGCAACTTAACATGTAAACATCACATCAACATGCAAGAACTTTCCGTAAATAGCAAATATCCAGATTTAATCACATAACCACGTTGTCCGATAGCATCCTACTGTCCTAACATCATCCTAGAGCAAACCCTAACATCAAACAATCAACAACATACCTCATATCATCCTTAATCATTCATAATCTTTCAAATGGGTCAAAACATCAAGTATCAACAATACACAACCAAAACCATTCAAACTCCTAGAACATCATCATACTAACTTGTAACAGCCATAAACATCATAATAGCACAAAAACAACCATGATTCAATCCTAAAAATCCTATCTTTAATCACATATAACACATATAACACATGTAAAGGTGTGGGTTTGTTTAAAAACGGTTTTAAATGGATTTTCAAAGACAAAAACATTTATAAGTCAGGTCTGGACGTTTAGGGAGTAAAATATAATCATTTAAAGGTTTGGGTTTGAAGAACACACCTTGGATTTAAGAGAAATTGATGGAATAAGCTTGGAAATGGTTGTTTTGATGTAAAAATAGGTTCCAGAGGGTGTTTGTGTGTTGGTATGGGTTATGGGACGGCTAGGGTTGCATAAATGGTGTTTTGGAGGTCAAGGGTGGTATTTATAGGCGTTTCTAGTCGTCAGGTACCTTATAGGCGATTATGCAGCTTTATCAGGCGATGAGGGCTGCTAATCGCCTTCACTATAGGCGATTAGCCCCATAATCGCCTATAGACATTGCCCAATCGCCTATAACATGGGCTAATCGCCCTCATGAAGGCAATTAGGTCATCCTAATCGCCTTCAGGGTCTGATGTTGTGCATTTGGCGCGTTAAACTCCGTTTTAACATATGTTAACACGTTTTCACATACCGACAAGTCACATAATGATTATAAACACATAATACATGAAAGTAAACACGTTCACACTCGTTCACCAATTCCCGGGACTCGAGACTTGCGTGCATTAAAACCCCAACGATGTACGACTCGACTCGACTGACCCTGTTATGTGTAACGTATGCGCGACTCGCTAAGGTAGACTTACTAAGTTTTCAAAAGTTAGTTACCGGAAATTGCCGGGTGTCACATCATCCCCCTGTTGAAAGAATTTTCGTCCCGAAAATTTCCCGAAGTCGAAGAGAGAAATCAAATAAGAAGAAAAATTTTCCGGGTCGTCACATCATCCCCCTGTTGAAAGGAATCTCGCCCCGAGATTCTTTCGGCCCCAACAGTGATGAGTGTCGACCTCTGTGTGTGCCTAAGTAACGTTTCCCCAAAAGACAACGAGCGAAGGTCATGAATCAAAACGCGACAATAACAACCGGGAACCCGCCTCCCCAAGTGTGAATATGAGACAAAAGACTCCCCCGACCGAAGGCCTACTGGAGACTACTATGATCGGTATAACTAACCCACCGGTATCGTCCAAGTAGCATCCCCAAAGGACCCTCGTCGACCCAAAGAATGAGAAGTAAAGGCCAACCCACAAAGAAAACACCCAAAAACACGAACACACAATAATGCGGATAAAAGTAGAACCAAAGCGTAGCAAGAGATAAGAAAGAATACGTACGGGTAATAGTGTCCGGGTCTTCCTGGTTCTCTCTAGCCCCAATAACATAAGCACGAGCAGCTACACCACCGCCCTTGTTGTTTCCTCCATTCCTTGCTGTACCTGCCTCTCCCTGATTCAGCTTTAGGCAATTTCGCTTGAAATGCCCTGTTTCACCACAATTGAAGCACCCTTGATTCCCCCGAGGAGTAGGAGTGGGGGCGACTGCTTGACCCTGTCCTGCCTGAATGGTGGCCCTACAATCCTTGGCCAGGTGACCATAGCGATGACAATGATTGCAACGAAACGTATCGCAGCCCCCAACATGATGGTACCCGCACTGGTTGCACTTAGGGTTCCTTCCAGTGTATCCACCCTGATTCTGAGCCGACGCTGCCCCTGAAGCTTCAACCTTCTTTGCCGCCGGTTGTCGCTGAACCACCGCTGAACTCTTCTCCACACTTTCCCACTTCCTCTTGTTCTCCGCCGGCGCCTTCACAGACGAGCCTCGGGGAGGCAAGACACCCTCAGAGATCTTCAAGTTGGTCATCTTAGTAGCCGACCGCACAGCCTCTGACATGGTAGCAGGATCCCTAGCAGACACCAACCCCGCAATCTCTGGCACCAAACCCGCAAGATACTGCTCTACCCTCTTGTACTCTGGTGTCGACAAACCTGGACACATCACCGCTAACTCGTTGTGCCTGATCGTGTACTCCTCAACCTCAGAACCCACCATCTTAAGATTCCCATATTCCTGTTCCAACCTCTTAATCTCCTCATGCGGGTAGTACTCATCCTTCAACCTACGCACAAAATCCGCCCATGGCATGGCGTTGGCCTCCCCAAGACCAAGTGTCTGAGTGACGCAGTTCTACCACGTCAAGGCGGGTCCTAAAAAGGTTCCCGAAGCAAACTTCACCCGATCCGCTGCTGGAGTCTCACATAAAGCAAACACCGACTCCGTCTTCTCCAACCACCTGAGCAACTCCACAGCTCCCTCCGTACCACGGAAGTTGAGGGGCTGACAATCCTTAAACCGCTTATAGGCAACTCCCGCCAGAACCGGAGGAGCGGTAGCATCCATAAAGGTCTGCTGAGCAGCCTGAAAAGCAGCTAGTGCAACACCCAACTGAATGTCAAGTTCAATGAATCAAAACACACTCTTATTTCAGCAAATCCTGCGGAACTCTTTGACATTGACAACTTTCATTTCGGACCTGAAAAGACTGTTGAATCATCCAAACCTCCTCAAAATGGTTTTCAAGGATATGAAGATGATGGTTCTACACCATGGACTCCAAACACAGTCATTAAATCAACTTTTAATCCTTCAGAAGTTTCACAAGCTTCTACTTCAAAAACAACTGATGAACAACTTGAAACTACTGACTCAGTTGAACCAAAAACTCCTGAACCTCAAACAACAGTTGAACCATATATTATCAATCTCAGTGGTTTATTTGAAGAAATACCAGAGCCATCCTCAAGTACAGGCTTACAACAATTGATTGAACACAAGGATCATCCATTGGAACAAATCATGGGTGATATTGCATCAGGGGTGCTTACAAGAAACCAGCTCTCCAACTTTTGCTTTTTCTCAGCTTTTATTTCTCAGTTGGAACCAAAGAAGTATCAAGAAGCCCTCAAAGATAACAATTGGGTTCAAGCCATGCAAGATGAGCTGCTTCAATTCAAAAAGCAACAGGTTTGGGAAATTTGTCCCTTACCTCCAAACAAGCAACCAATTGGTACTAGATGGGTCTTCAGAAACAAATCAGATGAAGCTAGTATGATTATTAAGAACAAGGCAAGATTGGTGGTACAAGGCTATTCTCAAGAAGAAGGCGTTGACTATGATGAAACCTTTGCACCAGTTGCAAGACTTGAAGCTATCGGGTTATTTTTAGCTTATTCAATTTCCAACAACATAAAAGTTTATCAAATGGATGTCAAAAGTGCATTTTTGTATGGAAAAATAAAAGAAGAAGTGTATGTCTGTCAACCTCCAGGGTTTGAGGATCCTTCTCATCCTGATTGGGTATACAGACTTGACAAAGCTCTTTATGGGCTAAAACAGGCTCCAAGAGCCTGGTATGAAACACTTTCCAACTTTTTACTTAAGAATCACTTCACAAGAGGCTCCATTGATAAAACTCTTTTCATAAAACATGTTGGAAATCATGTCTTACTTGTTCAGATTTATGTTGATGATATCATTTTTGGTTCAACAAATACCAAATTGTGTGATGAATTTAAGAAACTCATGCAATCAAAATTTGAAATGAGTACAATGGGAGAATTGCAGTACTTCTTAGGACTGCAAATCAAGCAACAATCAAATGGAACATTTATACATCAATCAAAATATGTTAAAGAATTATTAAACAACCACACAAGTTGAACTAGATGATCAAGGAAAACAGATTGATCAAACCATGTATAGATGTATGATAGGTTCTCTTTTATATTTAACTGCTTCTAGACCAGATATTATGTTTTCAACTTGTGTCTGTGCTAGATACCAATCTGCACCAAGAGAATCACACCTAATTGCTGAAAAAAGAATCTTCAGATATCTGAAAGGAACTCCTACTTTAGGAATTTGGCATCCTGCTTAAAGCAATACCAAGTTAACAGCTTTTTCAGATAGTGACTATGCAGGGTGTAAAATGTCAAGAAAATCAACATCTGGTGGTTGTCAATTCTTAGGAAACTGTCTGGTGTCCTGGCAATCAAAGAAACAAACATCTGTGGCAACTTCAACAGCTGAAGCTGAATACATTGCTGCTGCAAGCTGTACATCACAGATACAATGGCTCCAATATCAACTTCTTGATTATGGAATCAAAGAGACCAAGACTCCACTCTTAGTAGACAGTAAATCTGCCATTAGCATCATTCAAAATCCTGTTCAGTTCTCAAAGACTAAACATATTGAAATCAGGTATCATTTCATAAGAGATTGCTATGAAAAAGGCAAGATTGAGGTGAAACATGTCACAACTGCTAATCAAATAGCTGATGTGTTCACCAAACCCCTTGATTCAACAACATTTCAGAGGTTAGTATCCATGCTTGGGATGCTAAATTTAGAAGAAAGTCTGTAAGTGTTTTCACCTTTTAGTTCTGCACATATTTTATTTTTCACTTACATACTTATCTGTCACAAAACCTCTGATGAATAATTGAAAGAGAGAGAAACTACTTATATTTTGAAAAACATCAAAATTGGAAAATTCAGAAAAGAAATAACTACTAATGATTATCAGAAGTTATTCAAGTGTTTTGAAAGTCATTCTGATCAGTTGTTTCAAAACTACTGAAGAAATGACTAAAACCACTAATGAAAAAACCTGCTTCATCAGTAGTTTCATTAAAAAGGGTAAAACTGACATTTCACTCATCAGAAGTTTGACCTAGTCGGTTAAAAACTTCTGATAAATATCTTTTTCAAACACTTATCCATTCAAAAAGCAAAATTCCCTCTTTCTCTCTCAAAGCAAAACCAAAACCCCTTCTCTAACCAAACTTTACTGTTCGATCAAAGAAACCATGGCTCTTGTTCTAAAACAGGGACATAATCAGAGAGGCTACTTTGAGAAAGATGAAGCCTGGTCCCAATACGACGAAATCATTGATTTGGTCGTTAAATCCCAATATTATCAAGCTTTCACCGTTGATCCTCCCATTCATGTAGAAACTCTTAATGAGTTCTGGGAAAATGCAGAGGCGGTCACAGTGAACAACAAGGTGATTTCCCTCAATTCAACAATTCAAGGGAAGCACATAGCAATCACACAAGAGTCACTAGGAATAAGGCTTGGCCTTAATGATACTGATGCTCCTGAGCATATTCCCACTTCTAGCATTCATCTAACCATGACTGAGTGTGGTTATCAAGGTACTTTAGCACAAGCAACAGTTTATAAGAAATTATTTGATCCACAATATAAACTGTTATTTCATTATATTATAATGTGTTTAAGTCCCAAAACTGGATCATATGATCAGATGCCTTCAACCTTTCAACCTATTTTTCATTCTATTATAAATGAAACATCTTTTAAGGCATCTTCATTATTTTTCAATGAGTTGGTGTTACATCACCAAAATGATAAGAAAAAGTTTTTGTTATACCCAAGATTTGTTATGCAATGCATAATAAAGGAACTTGGTGAGGGAGTACTTGTGGGGGAGTCAAAAACTTTAAATCCATTAACTTCACAAGTATTCTCAAGGCATAACAAACCGGCACTTTTGCCAGAAGATGACCAAAGGGAACAAGAAACAGTCCCTGAGGATCCCACATCTTCAAAACCCAAGACTAAGAAAGCCAAAAAGCCAAAACAACAAAAACAAAAACCCACCAACCCAAAGAAAAAGGTAGTTCAGGAAGTGGAGATCCCTGAAACTACTGATGTGCAATCTGCACTTGAAAAGGTAGTGGCTGAAACATCCTCTCAGTCCACTCCATCTTCTTTACCCAAAAGAAAACCAGTTACAGTTATTTTTCAAAGAAAAAGATTTAAGAAAACTGTAACTACTGATGCTTCTTTTGATCCCTTACCCACAAATGCTGAATCTGAACCTGAACCCTCCCATACAACCATAGAAATTGCCCAACTTCTCTCAGGACTAAAAGAATCCCATCCAACTCATGTCACTCCCCAAGCAACACATCAAACAGGGGAGATGCCTTTAGAAGTTGACATGGATGTGGACTTCATTAGCCCTAACCAGGGAGATGAGGATGAACCAGGGTTTCTAATTCCAAATTTAGATACCTTAGGTACTTTTGAGGCTACTACTACTCACTTCTCACCCAGTGGTGAACCTGAGGACAGTAGTAACATTACTAAGACCTCAAATGTGGCAACTACTGATGAAGGCTTAATGCCTGAAGTAGGAAACCCTCAGTACCAAGACAAAGAGGTTCATGAGAAGACTAGTTTGGGACTAGCTCATGATTTAACTGATGCTGCCCTCGTTGAGGACACCATCAGGGATTCAGGTGATTCCATTAGCTTGGATGATGATTCACATACTCCAGAACATGAATTGACGGCTGATGTTGAAGGTCCTGACTCTGATGTCTCTAAGCTCAAAGAGCTGGTCACAAAAGATCAGGTTAAAGACCACTTAAACCCTGATTCCCCTAAAGTGGCATCTTCAGTACACTCTGAAGATCACCCAAAAACACCCCCTTCACTTAAACAGCCTACCCAATTCCCTGGGCTCTTAAGCGTAGACTTGAACCAACTATGCAGCCCAGATGGTCCCCTGTACCAGATAATAACCAACATCATCTCTGAGCAACTCAAAACCTTCTCAACTGCTTGGGAGTTGAAGACAAATGAACAATTTAAGGTGCTGAATACACAACTTGCAGAGCTGAACAAGAAGATTGACCAAAACACAAGACAGCTTGCATTATTATCTGCTGCAACTTCTCGATCTTTGAAGCTTCCAGAAGTGGATGAAGCCAAAAGGGGGGAGAAGATTAAGGAACCAGTTGAAGTATCTCTTGAAGCTGAGAAGACAACTCATAGACCAGGAAAAGAGATCCTTCAAGAGCTTAGACCATCACCAAGGCAAACTGAAGAAACTCCTGAAGACTATACTCAAACTGCTGAAGACAATCCTTCAGTAGTTGTGACAAGAACCAGTCCAATCAACCCTTCAGAAGTTTTATCTTCCAAGACTGATCTAGGACAGTCTTCCAAGGCAACTGACAAAGAACCAACTCAAATTCCAAAGCCTGCACATGTAACTACAACAACTGTTTTAAACCCTTCTCCCATATCAATGTCCAAAGAATACTTAGAGAAGAGTTTGAAAAAGGCTCAAAAGAAGGCTAAGGAAGATGAAGTATGGAATAGCCTGGAAGCAAGGGATGATCTAAGCTATGAAGAAAAACTTGTTAAGTATCAAGAAAAACTTGATGAGTTAGAAGCTGAAGAAAGAGCCAAAGAAGCTGTTGCTGAAGAAGACAAAAGAGCACAGCTTATTCAAATGATTATAAAGAACTCAAAGGCTAAACAAGCTTCTTTGAACAGACTCTCCACAGAAGAATTGACAAGAAGAGCTCAACTTATAGCTGATAGGTTGGCAATTGAAAAGGAGAGAAAAGCTAAAAGAGCAGAAATAATTGATGAACTTGTAGCAAATGACTTTGGTTCAAGGGCCTCAGTGTCAAGATGGAAAGAAGACACTCTTTATGACACTTACAAGAAATTCAAGGCCAGCAAAGCTGCACATCCAGAAAGATTCAAAACTCCTGAAGCCCAACAAACTTCAATAATCAAAAGATCATCTGGTGCACTACAAAAACCTGTTACAAGAAAGAGGAAGCAAGAGGAAAATGTAAAGACTGATTTCAAGATGGTGCTGTTAGAAGGAAATCAGTTAGTACATGGAGATTTTGATATAGAAGAAAAACCTCTGCTCACACAATTCAGGAATCCTGCTACATATGCTTACCAGATACAACATACAATCAAAGAAAAATCTCACACCAAAGTTGTAAAAACACATCACTTACCCAAATTTGCAACTCAAAGTGGTGTTGGTCTTGAAGATAGCAGAGAATCCCACCTGAAGGTCACTGAAATAGAAGACATACCTCAATCTTCAGGACGAACCCAGGAAACTAGCTTGGTTTCCTATGCCTCAGACTTTGACAGGTCTAAGGTAAATATTGTTAAGTGGTCATTCAGTGATTCCAACTCAGTGTTGGTGACCAGAAGAGATCATTCAAGCAAGGTCTACAAGAATTCAAAGGAGTTGAGCATACTGTCAACTAAAGACCTTCTCACCATTCAACATCTTGAACCTGAAGAAGGATCTCTGTCAAAGCAACAAAAAGATACGCTTACTACCAAAATGGTTGCATAAGTCTGGAGGATATTAGAAGCGAGAAAGAATGAAGAAAAATAAAGATTGGATAAGGTTTTGGCTTCATCAATCCAGGGGGAGATTGTAGGGACAAAGAGGATTGAAGAAACCACTTTTTGATAACCTTAGTCCAAATCATATTCTGCTAAGTATGGAAAGAACTGTTGAAGAAGAAAACTCAAGTGCTGAAGAAGAAATCAAAAAAGTACTGAAGAGCAAACTGATCAGTAGTTCTGAGGTCTAACCAGACACTTCACTTCAGAACTACTGAAGACAAAACTACTCATCAGTAGTTTGTTTTCTCATCAGCAGTTTGTTGATCTTATCTTCTAACCGACTCACACTTCAGTAGTTTAGTATAATAGTGTTTTGTTAAAGTCTTGGAACAAGTTTCAATGCTACAGCCTGTTGTAAGCATTATCCTAAGTATAATATCTTAGCTAAATATCTTGTATTACTTAGTACAACAGTCTTGTGTATTCGTCTATAAATAGATGAGTTTATTCATCTATTTTAGATATGTGATTTATATTGATTTTAATTGAAAATCCTTCAAGGCTTTTATAAACTTATTATCCATTTCACATTTGAGAATCATTCAATACTTGCACTTATTTCTTTATACTTTGAATTGCTTTTGATTCTCATTAACTGCTTAGTAAAGGGGGAGTAATAACTCCTGTAAAAGTGATACTTTAGACTTAGAACATTTATCATTCCGCTGTGCAAATAACTTTGATATAACTGCAAACACATAAGTGTTCTAATACTTAAACTGATATAAGAGACCACTGATCCAACAGAAACGGTATGGTTCTGGTTTGATTTCACGGTTTGGGCTTGTTGGGCCGTTATGTGTACCAGTTTTCCCGATTTCGCAAAAAAAATGTCCAAATTTCAAGGCGTCATAAAATTGCCCGCAATGCTTAAGTTGAATAACATAAATACCTATCCAAATAGCTTAAAATGTAGTCCAAATATATAAAAATATCTCTAAATACATCGATACATATGTGTTAGCGGTGGTTGAAAATTTAGAATTAGAAAAACTGAAAAACTCATATAATGTGAAATGGACTTAGCATACTTTTGTTTTGCATTAAATTACTTATAGATTATAATAGATTTATTTTTATTAGTGTCTATACATAATATGAAATATTAAAAATACTAGAATAAATTCTTACGGTCTGGTCCGGTTTTATAGGGTTAGTTGTCGGTATAAACCGTAAACCAAACCGTTCGTTGCGGTTTGAAAATATTGAAACTGACTGATTGAAGGATAAGTAAAATAACCGACCGTGAAACCAAACTAGTGACCGATTTGGGCGGTTTCGCGGTTTGAAACCGAACCACTAACACCCCTAGTTTAAATGTAAACCATCAGACCATCTTTGTGGAACTCAGAAACAGTCTGTGTGGAGACCCCTCTTTCTTTCGGCTTGTCTCCTCATAATTCAGAATATCAATCCATGCATCAAGTGCATTTATGTGAATCCAAATTCCAGGATGGAAACTTCCAAAATTAACCTTCGGGGTCTCAGTTCCAGCTTCTGAGTGAAAACAGACTTTCTTGCATTTCAATAATTTAAACAATAAGTAAATATTCGATAATATTTTACAAACAAAAGGAAATAGACACTTACAATTTATCCCTAATTGGTGCAAACATGTATTCTTTTATCCTCAATTCCTCTTCCGTTAGCTGTTCAACAATGCACACGGTCTTTCCAGTGTATGGTGATCTACATGCCCATGAAGGGTCTTTGTCCCTTATTGGCCTTCCCTCATCAGCCAATGCTTTCCTATTGTCTTTCTCTGCTTCTTTTTCTTATAGCTTTTCCTTTTCAGCATGTTGTTCTTTTGGTGTTTCATGTACATCTTTCACTACATACACACCTGTTTCCATTATTTGCGGCATGTTTATTGTTGTGTTAGTTATTTCTTCTGCTTCTAAGTTGACACCACCATCATCCACTGTTTGCACTTTGTGTTTTTCTACTTCCCTCTCGATCAGGTTGTGCTTTTGGTGTTTCATATACGTCTTTGATTACAAACAAACCTGGTTCTACGGTTTGCAGCATGTTGACGTGCATGGTTTTAGTAATTTAAAAATATGCCTTTTTTCCAGTTCCAAGAACTTGATGTGTTAAGTTCGAAACATTGGTTTTGAGAAAAAGATTGATTTTTACTAAACCGTTTAAACAAGTTTTAAATTTATAAGTAAACGATAATTACTTTAGAAACTAAAACCAACACATAGGTTCCCCTACTCAACCTTTCATCAAATAACTAATCAGGTTTGAAAAGAAAAATAAAACGGAGGGGTTCTTAAGAAAAATAGCTTTAAAAAGGGTTTTGGGTTCTATAAAATAAAAAGATAAAATAGTAGAGATAATGGTCATGCACATCTCGGGGCCCTCCGTATAAGTAGTTAAGTTTATTAATAGAAATAGTATTAAGTTTAATTATTTGTGAGGAGGACGAGAGTGAGCTTGAAGGGCTGACTCCTTGATAGAGAATCGAGGCCACTACTGAGTAGAATGCTTAACCTCCCGATGCGCGTCCGCATGAAGGTTCACTGACCGAGCCCTGCTTTTGCAAGTGTTTTTTCCAACCCGCGGTCAAGTCTCTTATCCTCTAACTTATCTTCTTCTTGAAATGGAGGCTTGACTTCCAACCTGGAACAACGTACACCTCCCTTAGCTCTCGCGTTCTGTACCGAAGGATCTCTCCTTAGAGACAGTCCTAGCAACATCGTATCCCCTAAGTAGGTTAACGATCATGAAGACTGAACGATCTCTCTTACAGTCAGCTCAGGCGACATGTATCCCCATTGGTTAACGGTTTTGTACTAACGAGACCTAGTTATAGAATTCTTGTTTTATTTATCTTAAATGTGACACTTTAATATTTATAGGCCTAGTAAATATAAATTGGTTTATTGATTAGTGACTTAATTAACCCAACCCATAACCTCCCGAGATGAACGAAAACCTTGACAAAGGTGGAACATAATCCTAAAGGTGTGCAATCCGAAGATCACTGGTGCACCCGTAGGGAATCCTCCCTTTTTCCAAGAAAATCATTCATTCATCTGGTAAGAACAAAAAATGTGTCACTCAGATCTGGTCCACTTCAAAAGCCATTGCTTAGATTCCGGTTTGGATATCAGAAGCCCGAATGATCTATCCCACTACTGGTTTCCTCGCCTTGGATCTAGCTCAGGTCTATCAGAAGCTGATTGTTCTTCTTGATAGTTTATTAATTAAGTTAAGGTTGATTTAAGTTTATTAAGTTAATCACCAATTGAGTCTGTCACAATATAAACAAACAAGAATTAGAAAGAAGATAACACAACAAATTACTAAAAACAAACTAATAATAATAATAATAAAAGTCTACAAATCGAAGTGGGTTCGGAGATTATAGAACGATACAACCATAAGAATGATCAACACATGAACGTGGCTGCTCAAAGACAAGCCTTCCATCTCTTAGTGCTATGTATCTAGTGTAATCCTCATGACTCTCGATGTTTATTGCATGAACTACTCTACGATCCTGTTCTCGGCCAAGATAATCAAGGTACGACAAGGCCTAACCTTGGTGGGATCCTAGGATGTCCCTATGGCCTCCCACAAGACCCCAAGATCTCTAGAAGAAGCTTGGAAGTCGGCCCAAGAAAGCATATGAAGGGATGCCAAATGGTTGAGGTGAGTTTGTTATTTATAGGCAAATCAGGGTAAGCATGGGCGTGCCAGAGGTTGAAGCACAGGCGTGAAACCCAGAAAGTTGTCAGATTTTGTCGGTTGATACCTTGGGCAGCACATTTCATCTAGCATGGCCGTGCACAAGGTATTGGCATGCCCGTGCAACCCTAAAACCTGACTTTTTGCCTTCCGTTGACTTGTAAATGTTGACTTGTTGACCCGAGACAGCTGCACGACCGTGCTGCGTCTGACACAGCTTTTAAGTCTTCAATTCCTTCCCAAGTTTGTTGCTTTGTCTTCTAGTGTCTGATTTTATCATCGTTTAAGCCCCGAAAAGGTCTTCACACATACAGGGAACATGCTGCGAGTCTCGTATCCTTAGGAATCTCTGTTTTTTAGTTGTTCTTACCCGAAAATCACTTGTTTTCGGTTTGGAGCTCCAATTTCCTCAAAAAAATACAAATAGGAACGATTAAGTTGGAAAAATTAGTAATTTAAGACCAAACAAGGATTTGTCTAAGTCAAATAGCAAGATATATAAATCCTCAAGCCACTTATTTTATTTTATGATGGAAAAATAAAAACTGCATGACATGCCTACTTAACCCCTAAATTAGGCTCAAACCTATACCTGCTCACAAGGTTCACTCAACACTCGGGTTTATCTTTTTGGTGACTTTTGGGGGTGAACACTCAAGTCCTAACCAAAGTCGACACAGGTCATAGGTTTGTATGCAAATCAAATCCCCACCGCTTAATATGGGCGAGAAAATGTGAATCACAAGGTCTTTTATTGGGTGAAGATGGTAAAGTGATAAAATGGGTAAGATGGGTGTCTACTGTCAGGTCTGGTTCCGGTAGCGTCTGAGGCATGATGGGAAGATGTCGAGCTCTGGATAGTGGGCTTGTGAAACTCCTCCCCCGAAGACTAATTGCTCTGACGTCCCTACTTTGCGACTGTTCGGTTTTTCACTTAATAATCCCTGCTAGGAATGTCCTAAAAATCAATCTTCAAATAAAGTTGTTTTCTTTAAGCCCTTTTATTGTGGAGCTTTTTCCGACTTATTTCTCAAAAAAAAAATTACAAAATGTTGCTTGTAGTGAAGCTTATTCTTTGGTGTGGTGTCTGTTCATGGCTATCTTTTCTTCATTTGTCAAACTTCCTAAGTGGAAACCGTGACATCTGATCTGTTCCCTTCATTCCAAGACTGCCAAAGAGTCTCCCGATTGCCTTCAACCAACTTCCTTCGCCAAAACAAGACAGAGGCTCGATGTGATGGAAGAGACGAAAAAGGCTAAGGCTCAAGAGCGGTAACTAGGTGAGGGGTATGTATGTGATAGGCTAATGAGAAATGGAACGGGTGTATCCTAGGTGCCTTGATCATCTTCAAACTCTCTCACCTCACGTGCGGTCTCAAAATGTATAAGTCACACAAGTTATAACCGTGTAGGACTAAGGTCGGATATCCCTCAAGCAAATGAAGTGAACAATAAATGTTTAATATATAAGTGTTGTGCTCGATAAGGCTCAAGAAACTCTCACGGCCAAGCGGGTAAGATAAGGTATAGATTTTAAGCATGATTTTTTGGGTTTTTTCTACTTGCCATGCAACCTATTTTTCTGTTTTTATTTATATATATTAAGTGGACTTTTGGATTTTTTTTAAAATTTTGTCATATTTCGACTATCCTTTGGTGTGAACCGTTCGGTGAGATGCCTAATAGCGTTCACTCGGATAAGTCTAATGGACTTTACTAATTTGCCCTAAATGCCTTTGAGTGGCGCTACGAGTATCAAGCGGCTAAGAGGGTACCAGATGGCCCATAAACAATAATAAAATGACCCGCTAGAAGTAATAAAATAAGCAGCAATAACGTTCCACCCCAAACTTAAAATTTTGCAAAAATTTTAAGTATGGAAATTGAAAAGGAGGCAAGAGAAACTAATAATCCCCTGATAGTGGTGAATTCACTGGCATGTGGTCGATACCTACAGTCGCCTTACTAGTTCGCCAAAAATTTCGCCTCATCCAAGCAAGCTCTCCTCAACCTATCCTAAAAACTAAAATAAAAGTAAACGAAATAGATAAAATACTAAAACTAGGGATAGAATACTAGTGCTGAAACACTAGGGGGGGAACATGTCTAATAATAGATTAAACACGTTCCAAACATGCAACTTGCGTGCATGTAAAGCAACTTCATCAACAAAAAAGAAAAAAAGAAAGTTGTTTAGGAAAGTTTTATACCTACCTATGGGTGAAGACGAAAGCTTGAAATAGAAAAATGACGGAAAATGGTGGTTTTAAGAGTGGAGATTACATTTTTAAATTTTTAAACGGTTTTCCATAGTATGGTTTAAAATTCTTGAAACATCTTCTTAAACTTTAAAGCCCAATTTAAGCCCCGAAAACATTTTAAGTTTAAAATTTTTTGCAAAATCTCACCAAGCTCTTTTTCCGCATTTAATTAAACTTACCTACTGATCTTCACACTACGACAAACCTCTTCTAAACGAAAATAAAGCAGAAGTAAAAACCCTCCAAAATAAAAGTTGATAATTTTGGCGATTTCGGCGTCCTTTACGGGAATTCTCCGAGGTAGCTAATCTTGAAGGTAACCTGCAAAGAAAACTCAAAACAACCGCAATTATTGAAAATAAAGGAGAAATAAAATGAAAAAGAAAAATAAAGAAGAATAAAAATAAAAAGAAAAATAAAGTTGAAAAGAAAATGAAAAATAAAAATAAACCGATTAGTTAAGTGACTTGGTTCTTTCTTTGGAAATTTATTGTGTTCCCCGGCAACGACGCCAAAAAATTGATGTGTGTGGTTTTAGTAATTTAAAAGGATGTCATTTTCCCCAGTGCCAAAAACTTGATGTGTTAAGTTCGAAACATTGGTTTTGGGAAAAAGACAGATTTTTACTAAACCATTTAAACAAGTTTTAAATTTATAAGTAAATGATAATTACTTTAGAAACTAAACCAACACATAGGCAGAGAACCTGACGTGGATAGCATAGCTTTCTAGGCTAAATACTGAGTATCATATTCCAAAGAACACACTTTCCCCTACTCAACCTTTCATCAAATAACTAATCAGGTTTGAAAAGAAAAATAAAATGGAGGGGTTCTTAAGAAAAATAGTTTTAAAAAGGGTTTTGGGTTTTATAAAATAAAAAATAAAATAGTAGAGATAGTGGTGATGCACATCTCGGGGCCCTCCGTATAAGTAATTAAGTTTATTATTAGAAATAGTAAGTTTAATTATTTGTGAGGAGGACGAGAGTGAGCTTGAAGTGTTCACTCCTTGATAGAGAATCAGGGCCACTACTAAGTAGAATGCTTAACCTCCCGATGCGCGTCCGCATAAAAGTTCACCGACCGAGCCCTGCTTTCGCGAGTGCTTCCCAAACCGCGGTCGAGTCTCTGGTCCTCTAACTTATCTTCTTCTTGAAATGGAGGCTTGACTTCCAACCTGGAACAACGTACACCTCCCTTGGCTCTCGTGTTCCGTACCGAAGGATCTCTCGTTAGAGTCAGTCCTGGCATCATCGTATCCCCTAAGTAGGTTAACGATCATGAAGACCAAATGATCTCACTTACAGTCAGCTCAGGCGATGTGTATCCCCATTGGTTCATGGTTTTTTACTAATGAGACCTAGTTATAGAATTCTTGTTTTATTTATCTTAAATGTGACACTTTAATATTTATAGGCCCGGTAAATATAAAGTTGGTTTATTGATTAGTGACTTAATTAATCCAACCCATAACCTCCTGACATGAATGAAATCCTTGACAAAGGTAGAACATAATCCTAAAGGTGTGCAATCCGAAGATCACTGGTGCACCCGTAGGGAATCCTCCCTTTTGCCAATAAAATCATTCATTCATCTGGTAAGAACCAGAAATGTGTCACTCAGATCTAGTCAACTTCAGAAGCCATTGCTTAGAATCCGGTTTGGATGTCAGAAGCCTGAAGGATCTGTCTCACTACCGGTTTCCTCGCCTTGGATCTAGCTCGGGACTACCAGAAGCTGATTATACCTCTTGATAGTTTATTAATTAAGTTAAGATTGATTTATTAATCACCAATTGAACTTTTCACAAGATAAATAAACAAGAATTAGAAAGAAGATAACACAACAAAACTAAAAACAAACTACTACAACTAATAATAAAAGTCTACAAATCGAAGTGGGTTCGGAGATTATAGAAAGACACAACCATAAGAATGATCAACACATGAACATGGCTGCTCATAAACAAGCCTTCCATCTCCTAGTGCTATGTATCTAGTGTAATCCTCACGACCCTCGATGTTTATTTCATGAGCTACTCTACGATCTCGTTCTCGGTCAAGATAATGTAGGTAGGACGAGGACTAACCTTAGTGGGATGTTAGGATGTCCCTATGGCCTCCCACAAGACCCCAAGATCTTTGGAAGAAGTTTAGGTGTTGGTGCAAGAAAGCACAAGAAGGGATGCCAAATGGTTGAGGTGAGCTTACTATTTATAGGCAAATTAGGGTAAGCATGGGCGTGCCAGAGGTTGAAGCACAGGCGAGCAACCCAGAAAGTTGTCAGATTTTGTCGGTTTATGCCTTGGGCAACATGTTTCAGCTATCACGGCCGTGCACAAGGTATTGGCACGCCCGTGCAACCCTGAAATCTGACTTTTTGCCTTCCGTTGAGTTGGAAATGTTGAGTTGTTGACCTGGGACAGCCGCACGGCCGTGCGCGGCCGTAAGCATCGCCGTGCTGCATCTGACACAACTTTTAAGTCTTCAATTTCTTCCCAAGTTTAAGCTCCGAAAAGGTCTTCACACATACAGGGAACATGCTGCGTGTCTCGTATTCTCAGGAATCTCCGTTTTTAGCTGTTCTTACCTGAAAATCACTTGCTTTCAGTGTGGAGCTCCAATTTCCTTAAACATACAAATAGCAATGATTAAGTAGCCAAAATCCGTAATTTAAGCCCTAATTCTGCCATATTATGAGACTAATTATGCATGTTTTATATGTTATATTCAGGACACATCACATGTTAATTGTTGTGTCAGTAATTTCTTCTTCTTGATTTTGAGTTTCGAGGTTTGCATCCTTACCTATTTCAGCCTTGTCTGATGTAGTGGAACCTTCAACAACCTGATCATCCTTTTCCACCTCATTCCTTTTGAAGTTTCATTAACTTCAACATTCTGTTCATCTTCAACTTCAAACTCTACTGCATTTTCTTCAACAGCATGATCATTCTTATCCACCTCATTCCTTTTTGAAGTTTCATTAACTTAAACATTCCGTTCATCTTCAACTTCAAGCCCTACTACATTTTCTTCTTTGTCAACCATATTTTGTTCCTCCTCAAATTCAGCATTATCTTTTTCAGCACTTTTGTCATTTGATTGTTTATGGTTCACCTCATCCCACTTTCTGCACCTCTCCATCAATTCAGGAATCAAGAAATACTTGGTTCGTGCCTGCTCATCCATTTCTTCCATCTCCCTTTGTATTTCTTGGTACTTTTTTATGTTCTTGTTCATGGTTTCTATCCAAATTTGTGCCAATAGTACACAAATATATATGTAAGATCTAGGTGCGTTTATATTTAGATAATGTGCGTTTATATTACGAACGTGCGTTTATATTTATCATATGTGCGTTTGTATTTATCATACATGCATTTATATTTGTGTACCAATAAAAACAAAGTGCGTTTAAAATAATCATATAGTGCATTTAAATAAGTACCTTTTTTGCTTTAATTGAAGCCTCATATTCCGCTTCTCTACCCTGCATGACATTACTTACTTGTGGCTGAGTGTTTGAATACTCAACATTTGTTGAGTCTGAGTACTCATTTTGCACTATCTCCAATCTGCTTCAATTGTGATTCCTCTTTGTGGAGTTCTCACCATAGGCAGAGTGTAATCATCAGCGACCTGTTTGTCTTGCATGCTCACCAGCACATCCACAACTTCGTCCACATGTTGATCCTTTCGTAGGTGATCATTTTCTTCTTCTTCTTCTTCGTCACCACCAACTACATTTTCTTCTTCATCATCTTCATCATCTTCATCACCACCCACATCATCTTCTTCATTATCAGTCAATGGCCTGTTGTTATAAAGATGATTTTCCATTGCTGCTAATGAACTAGAGGTTATGTAAGAAACTGTAGGTGTGCTAATTTTTATTGCAGATGAATGTTTCTTGTTGAATTCATGTGTGTAAATAATCTGCATGTTACAAAGCATCATATATATTTTAAAAAAAATACAAATGCGTTTAAGATAGTCTATACGTCCGTTTATGTAATAAACAATATATAGGTGCGTTTAAAAGAATCTACTTGTGCGTTTATATATATTTTTCAAAAAAGCAAATGCGTTTAAAAGTAAGTACAAGTGCATTTATAATCTTACACTCAGCATTACAATTAGACCGTTATATTGGTCTTCTTTCCAACATGCTCTTGTTCTCCTTAGACATTTGATCAGGTACGAGCACCAATCCATATTAGGAATATCAGCCTCATCTTCCACACCATGCAAAAAGCTTTGATTGATTGTTGTTGACTTTGTGATCTCCCTGAAAACTGTGTTCCATAACACAAGAAAATTTAGCTTAAACAGCCGGCCACCTCTTTGTTGCTCCCTAATAACCGGTGTTACCATTGAAACTTTGACTTTGTTTTGGTCGAATTGATTCTTGAACTCATCTATTGTAGATTCAGAACCCTTCCTTGCCCTGTTTTTCTCTAGTACTGACTTCTTCCCCGTTGGTATGCCCAAAACTTCATGAACCAATGATGGTGTTATTTTTATTTTCAAATTCCCTGCGTTTAGCATGTTTCGCATAATGTGCGACTAATGCTTTGGATTGCGAATTAAAGTTTGTTTTGTTTGGATCGTGGGAGCGAAGGTGAAATTTTGTAGGGTCGAATGTAGTAGATATTGGGGCGAATGTAGACTTGGAGGGACGAACCTGAAAAGACTGAAGACTTGTTCTTGTTTCGTACTGATGAAGAGGTCGAAAGTAAAAGAACATGCACGTTCGACCTAGCGATAGGGGCGAACGTGCAGCACTATATAAGCTTGATTTTTTTTTACATTGTAACTTTTGCCATTTTGAATCGTGTGGTCAGTCTAGGTTTTCTCTCTAGGTTGTGATCAGTGTCTAAAGGTTTTATTAAACTTGAAATATCAATTGTAAAGATCTTATGAAAGTTAATTAATGAAAATGGAGATTGAAAAGGTGAATATGATTGTTTGATTCGTTAACTATCATTTAGTAACTAATCTAGGGTTCCTGCACCTAGATTGGTGAACTTGTATGATCATCTAATCTGTTTTTGACAAAACGATCCTCTACAAAGTGGTATCAGAGCCTATATAGATCATACAACTACAAATTTATAGTTTTTGAACTGATTTGGACCCAAATTTGATCAAAACTTTTCTGTTTTCAAAGAACAATGGTTTTTTGATGAAAATTGAATGACTTGGATTAGATTTCATGGATAAAATCAAGATTTCCATTCATTAAAGTTGTTCCAAATCAATTCCAAAGCAAAACCTGATAAACATCATCAAAATTCATCAACGTTTGAAAAATTGGGATCAAAATAACTGATTTTCAAAGAATAACTGTTTTTCAAATGGGTCAGGTGGAATCTAGAGAGAAAGGGTCGAACGTGTGATTTTTGGGTCAAACCTAGCATTTTTCTGGTCGAAAGTGGGTTATTTTAGGTCGAACCTAGAAGTTGTGTGTGTTGATTTTTCACCTTCGAGTGATTTGGTTACCTTCGACCTTACGGGAGGTCGAAAGTGAGTTGTGAAGGTCGAAAGTGAGTCAGGGTCTTTGTATTTTCTACATTCGTGTCAGTTTTAAGGGGCGAACCAGGAGTTATTCCACATTCGTACCCCCGTTAGTTCAGATAAGGATGAACGTAGAATCTGGTTGACATTCTTTTTAAGTGTTTCGTATTTTCAACTTCAAAGACGATATGTGGGGATTTCCGACAACACCTAGGCCTGGTACAACACAACAACAGCACGTTACCATGGACCCTTGGACCGTAGCTGCTCAAAAGTCGAACACTCAACCATCCTAGCCTATCAATTATTTTGCGATGAGTAGTTCATTTCCACAGAATGTTGCTCAAGCTCCACAACAACCAATGAACGATTACTGGGGTGTAGCAGCAGCAGCGATACACACTCAAACTACAAATGCTATATCTACTCTAATAAATGATTTGTCTTCAGGTAGTGGGAACAGACCACCGAAGCTGATGGAGATGCAAGAGTACAATCAATGGCAGAAAATGTTCAAGATTCATTTGGAAGGGATGGGACTTGAAGGTACAGAGGCCTGGCAAATGATTGCTAAGGGATATGTTGCACTAGTGTTGGAGAATACCGGTGAACCAATTCCACTTGAGAGTTTAGCTGAGGATGAAATGAAGAAGTTTGCGGTGGAGAAAAAGGCGTATTCTCAACTAACTCAAGCTATCTCTAATGATCTTTTACACCAGTTTGGATCTTGTACTACTTCCAAACAACTGTGGGATATGTTGAAGAATCGTCACGATGGGAATGAGAAAACTAGAAGGTTGAGGATAGAAGAATTGAAGAAGGAATTTGAGAGCTTTAGTTATGTTGGAAATGAGACTCTGAAGGAGCTGACCCCGAGATATTGTCACTTGTTAACTGAATTGTCCAACTATGAGATTCAGATTCCAATGTCCGACTTGGTAGACAAATTTGCTGATTCGCTACCACCGTATTGGGATCAACATATTGAGGTTTTAAAGGATAAGGATGCTTATAAATACTGGACCATCAATGAATTGATTCAGAAAGTAGAAAACAAAGAGCTAGAAGAGAAGAGGAAAGCAAAGAGATCACAATTTCCTCAAAACCTAGAGTTGTATCATGCTGGTACATCTTCTGCTTCAGCTAGCTCAACTGTTGGTGGTACAGTTGCTCCTCATATTGCTTGTGTCTCAAGCGTTATGGAACCACCTAAAGACCCAATCAATTACCTTGCTCAAACTTCATCCTACACACCACCATCATATACACCACCACCATCATCATACACAAATTCTTTTGTTTCACCTTTTTCACCAATGCAACAAGCAACTTGTTACACGGAAAGCATGAATCAAGCTCAACAACAATCTCATATTCCTCAGATGAATCAAAACCATTCAGGTCAAAGTCCAATAGTGTTGGAGACATCCAACATGAACAATGTCACAGTTGAGGTTGCTCAGCAGCACGTTGCTTTGGTTTCAGCAATGGTTGCTTCTTATAACGGATTGGTGGCTAGTCAGATTGGGAACAACATTTTAACCCAGGAAGACTATGCTCAGATTGATAAAGAAGAGATGGAGCTTATTGATATACAATGGGCTTTTGCGAGTGTTATGAGACGAGCAATTGAGTTTGTTGAGAAAACGGGAAGAACTGATCTGACCACATCACCAAACACCACATATGGCTTCAACAAAGCTAAAGTCACTTGTTTCAATTGTGGTGGGAAAGGTCATTTCAAAAGGGAATGCATACAGCCAGCTCAACAAGGTAACCGAAATTCATTCAACTCAAATTACCAAAACCGTCAATCTCAAAACCAAGTTACCTATCAGAGCCAAAACAACAACTATCAAAATCAAAACATTAACCAAAACCTGAAAAAACACCTCACAGAACAACTTTGCAAGACAAACAAATACACCTAACCAGTCTCAACATAACCCAACCAGAACCATCATTCCTATCACAACACCAAATGGCCAACAACAGATAGAAACTAAAAATTAGGAGTTGGTGATTCAAAAAGATGAAGGATATGATTGGACGGGGATGCAATTGGGTGTAAAAGAGGTCACAACTGGAAATGTAGCTTGTGTTGCTCAGAAGATTGATTTAGAGGAGTCGGA
The DNA here is from genome assembly GCA_032199755.1 of Ambrosia artemisiifolia. Classification (NCBI taxonomy): domain Eukaryota; kingdom Viridiplantae; phylum Streptophyta; class Magnoliopsida; order Asterales; family Asteraceae; genus Ambrosia; species Ambrosia artemisiifolia. The sequence continues at coordinate 30,346,810 of CM063514.1, read as the reverse complement.
GATAGTTGGGGAAGTTTCGGAGACTGAGAGTGCTTCTGAAGAAGAGATTGAGGAGTTGGTTGAAGAAGTGAATGTTTCTGTTGCTGATTCAATTGAAGAACCACATGATGAGAAGACTTCAGGAATTGTTATTGATTTAGTTACCGATATCCCTGAAGAAAATGATTCAGTGTGTTCAGACTCGGAGAGTGAAACAGATTTGGAAGCAAGCGTGAACTCATTAGACAATGAGATTGACCAACTCTTGGCCGAAGTTGATTTTCTTATGACTTGGAAGTCATGTATTGTTGATGATGCCTTCACCAGAATTGACTATTCAAAGTTCTTTGCTGGAAAGGAAGCTCATTTTGGACTCATGGCTATGACTAATCCTCCAAAACAGGTAATAATTAATCCACAATTGATATGAATAGTGAGAAGTACTGTGGTACTTGTGATAGGTTGACAGAGGAAAACAAGCAACTCAAGGTTCAACTTGAGAGTGCGATAATCAACTGTCTATCGTATCGCAAGGAAGCCAAAGAGTTTAACAAAGTTCTTGATGGTTTTAAAAAGGACATTTCTGATATAAAGAAAACTCTTTCATTAAAATAACTTGCAATAAATAGTTACATAAATGAACTTGAAGAAACAAAGTTAGAAATGGCTACTATCAAGTGCTTTGTAGAAAAGGTCAACAAAAAGCTTGAAAGTTATAAACACATTGCATATGTGGTTGACCATATCATTGAAGAACCATCACAACACGGTAATGCAAATTACAAGGCTGTTCGATCACCAGTGGTATTTGAGAATCACAATTGCTACTCAGTAACACCGGAGAGTTCAGTCAAATCTGACTCTGCATCGGATGATGAATCTAACACTTCTAGTGTTGGAGATCCAAATTCCGATGTACGACCGATTTTGGGGTTGAATGATGAAGGAGTAACTGCTGTGACTGATGATTCTGATACAGAAAATGAGAAATCTGAGAAAGTGAGTGATATTCCTAAGGAAAATCACATTATCACCAATGAACCAGTATTACCTTCTCAGATTTCACATCTGAGGGCAAATGCTCATCGTGTCAATCAAGCAGTAAAGAAAGAAATTAAAAATGAATCTGTTGACAAACCTGTCAAAGTATTTTATCGGATGGAGGGTTCTGATAAAATTATCTCTGACGAGGAGTATCCAATAAAATTTGCAAATTATTCTAAAATTGAAAAGATCTGGCAAGAAAGTACAATCTGGTTTCCTAAACACGAAAGGACCAATGATGTACCTCCAAAAATTTTAAAGAAACTCTATCTGGATACTCCAAAAGAACCTAAGGTTCATGTCACTGAGTTCATTAAGCCTAAAGAGAAGGCAAATGGTTTTCTTGAGCCAGCTTACTCAAAGGACCCAGTTCCTAAGAGTTTAAGACGCAGATGTATGGATGATCAATATCCGATCAATTCATTTGCTAAGCCACATGCTCAGAATGTTTTTGAGGAATACCGTGCATGTTTCAAGTGCGGGGAGAGAGGGCATTTACTTGCTCATTGCCCGTACGTGAGACATAAGAGACACGAAGTTGAGATGAGGCAATCTTATAGAAAGCCAGTTGATAATCATAGTTATCCTCAAAGACGATTTGTCCCTCACCCGGCACCATTTTATAATCAAAGCAATTATTATCAAAGGAGGGATAATCATCAATTCAACTATGATCGTCGAAACCGGATTGCTATGGAGAAACCTTTTAAGAAACCTATGGTGAACACAGTTGTTGATAAACAAAAAGTACCCCCAAAACCTGCTGTTAAGTCGACAGTTGGACCTGTCTCTGTTAAATCAGAGAAGGTAACTAAGAAAGTTTCATTCAAGAACGATACTAAGAAACTGGTTGAGACTCCTAAATCTCAAATCAGGATTCTAAAACGTTCGGAACAATCTTGGTCACCTAAGGGTTCTCCAGGTGCTTCTACCTCAAAGACTAATGAAAAACCTCAAAGTGAAAAGGTTTGATAGATCAGAAAAAGGTTGATTCAAAGCCTAATGTTTCTGTGAATGAATCTTTGAAAGCTGATGTTCAAAGACCCAAGACCAAGTAGGCTTGGTTCCCCCGAAAGAACTAATGATTTTCCTTGATGTGTGCAGGGAGCTTCAGCTGGCCCTATTAGCAGTCTCTGGATTGTTGACAGTGGAGCTTCAGGCCACATGACAGGTGATTTAGCGCTGCTTTTTGATGTAAAGAATATCAATGGAGGTTATGTAGCGTTTGCTGGAAATAAAGGAGGTTACATCACTATGGAGGGAAGTGTGAGTAACGGGGTAGTGAGTTTTGAGAGGATTTCCTATGTGAAGCAAGTTGATTACAATCTGTTAAGTGTGAGTCAAATCTGCGACAAACAATTTTCTATGCACTTCGACGACAAATCTTGCTATATTCTCAAACCAGGCTTTGTTATTCTAAAGGAGTGGATCATGCTGAAGGCACCAAGAGTGAATAATATTTATATTTTTGATATGTCTAAAGTGATGACAACTCAGGGCCAAGTCACGTGTTTCCTATCAAAGGCTACAGAGAAAGAATCTATTATGTGGCACAGGAGGATGAGACACATTCACCTCAGAAAAATGAATCATTTAGTGAAGAATGGGCTTGTCGAAGGTGTTAATGTCAAACATTTTCATGTAAATGACAAGTGTGTGAGTTGCAAGAAGGGTAAGCAGCACAAACAGTCCCAGAAACAAAAGAAAGTAAACTATGTTGAATTACCACTTGATCGTTTGCATATGGACCTATTCGGACCTGTCAAGCGTGTAAGAGTCATGTAGGGGAGCTTTACTGTCTTGTGGTAACCGACGATTTTTCAAGATTCTCGTGGGTGATGTGCATACAACATAAAAGTGACATGTTTACCAATTTGAAAGTTCTGTTCACTCGATTGGAGAATATCTACGGTTTAAAGATTAAAAGAATTCGGAGTGACAATGGGACGGATTTCAAAAATGCACAGATGGATGCTCTTTGTGAAGATAAAGGAATTCATCATGAATATTCTGCTCCGTATACCCCACAACAGAACGGTGTCGTTGAAAAGAAAAACGGGACTCTAATAGAAACGACAAGAACAATGCTCGCAGATTCCAACCTTCCAGTAATGTTCTGGAATGAAGTTATCTACGCAGCTTGTTATACACTGAATCGTGTGTTAACGGTGAAGAAGTTTGGCAAAACTTCTTATGAACTGTTGAACAGACGAAAGCCGAACCTGGAGTATATGGAACCATTTGGGGCTCCGTGTACGATGTTGAATCCAGGTGAAAAGTTTAGTCCGAAAGCTGAAGAGGGATACTTTGTTGGATATGCAACCCCGCTCAAACGGGTATTCAACAAAAGAACTCGTCAGGTGGAGAAGTGGGCAATGTTGAGGTTCAACGATATACTCAGAACGTACAAGGAAATGGTCCTGACTGGATGTTTGATTACAAAGACTTCTTTGAATCATTCAATCTAGATAGCTTGGTTGAAGAGGCTGTTCTAAGATTACGTTATGAGTGTGCAAACGCGGCGACTTCACCGTTGGTGTGTCCGATCACCGTAACTACTCCGGCAGCTTCTAATGATACCAATGTTCCTGCAGCAGAAGAAGAAGTTTTCCAAGAAGCTTCTACTACACTTGATACTTCAGAATCGGAAGATGATGAAGACTTTAGTGAAGCTATTCTAGATCATGCAACAGAGGCACCACCAGTGAACCTAAATTCAGATGTTGCTTCATCTTCTAACACGAGTAATGATATGGATTCAGTGGAAAATTTGACTACTTAGACGGGAGTTACAGTACCTGATCATCCGGAATCTCGGATTCATCGTATTCACCCGCTCGAGCAAGTTATTGGTGACCCTGGAAGCAGTGTCATGACTAGAGGACAACTTCATAGTGCAAACTCACCGGAAAATCTTGGCGCTTTAGCTTTATATGCAAAAATTCAAAAATCTGGTTGTCAGAATGATTGGTCCTTTGCTTGTTATGTTTCGCAGGTTGAGCCGCGGACTTACAAGGAAGCTCTTTTGGATGATGCTTGGGTAGAGGCGATGCAGGAAGAGTTGTTGCAGTTCCAGAAACTGGGCGTGTGGACACTTACAGATTTACCTCCGGAAAGGAAAAATATTGGAACCAAATGGGTTTTCAAATGCAAGAAAGATGATAGAGGCGTGATCGTGAGAAACAAAGCTCGGTTGGTAGTTCAAGGTTTTCATCAAGTGGAAGGAATTGACTACAATGAGATCTATGCACCTGTGGCACGTATAGAACCTATCCGCATGTTTCTAGCGTTTGCCTCATATAAGAAATTCAAGGTGTATCAAATGGATGTCAAGAGCGCGTTTCTATACGGTGTGGTCAAGGAAGAGGTCTACGTTGGTCAACCTCCAGGCTTTGAAGATCCTATCCATCGGGATAAGGTTTACGTTCTCAACAAAGCACTTTACGGGTTGCGCCAGGCTCCACGCCAATGGTATGAGGAGCTAAGCACGTACCTGCTATCCAAAGGATTCAAACGAGGCTTGGTTGATTGCACACTATTCACCAAAAGAACAGGGGATGACTTGCTTCTCGTCCAGATTTATGTAGATGATATTATTTTTGGTTCTACTAACGAACTTTAATGCAGAGATTTTGAAAAATTGATGCAGGAAAAGTTCGAGATGAGTGCGATGGGAGAGATGCAGTTTTTCCTTGGCTTGCAGGTGGATCAAAGACCAACGGGGATCTTTATTCATCAAACCAAATACGTATCTGAAGTCTTGAGCCAGTTCCAGATGGAAGATTCGAAGCCGATGGATACCCCGATTCAACCTAATCACGGGATTGGAGTTGATGCTAAGGGGGAGCTGACAGACCCATTTACATACAGAGCAATCGTCAGATCTTTGATGTATCTCACCGCATCTAGGCCAGATATAATGTTCGCTACATGTCTCTGTGCACGTTTCCAATCGACGCCGAAACAAAGTCATTTAACAGCAGTCAAGCGAATCCTTAGATATTTGAAGGGTTGTCCGTCGAGAGAACTTTGGTACCCTAATGATGATAATTTTGACTTCATTGCATTTAGTGATGCAGATTGGGGTGGTTGTGACAAAGACAGCAAATCCACAACGGCTGGATGTCAATTTATGGGGAGCAGGCTCGTGACCTGGCAGTGTAAGAAGCAGACTTCAGTTGCCCTATCTACCTGCGAAGCAAAATATGTAGCATCATCAAGTTGTTGCTCACAGGTTCTGTGGATTCTGCAGCAGATGGTTGATTACGGTTTCCAATTTCTAAAAACCCCTATTCATTATGACAAAGAAGCCGCAATTGCATTAACTAAAGACACGGTCAATCACTCAAAAGCTAAGCACATCCGGATAAAAGTATCACTTTATCCGTGACTACTATGCAAAAGAGTTGATTGATATGGTCAAAATCCACACTGATTATTAGAGGGCGGATCTTTTTACCAAAGCTTTTGATAAATCCCGATTTGATTATCTTTTAAAAGCTAACGGTATAAAAGAGAAACAAGACTGGTCATCACCTCGGTTTATCACTTTTTATTTTCAAATTTTTTAAGGTTTTACTGTTTTTCAGAAAAATCCAAAAACCCAAAAATATGTTTTATATTTTAGGGGGAGTCGTTATTCAGAAAAACCAAAAACATTGAAAAATCCAAAAAGCCATAAAAATATAAAAAACCAAAATGATTTCCAGGAGTAAAAGAGGAAATGATAGTACATCAGTGGGGATCTGACACATGCTAAAGAAATGTAATGCAATATGAGGCGTGTGTTGATTTTGCATGATGTGCTGATAGGCTTCGTAGACCTATTATTGCGTGCCTTAGTGATACAAACATAACGAACTACTCGTTAGTGGCTGAACACCTCATGGGCATATGGTCTTAGTACCGTAATTTCGTTTGATAGGGTTGCCAAAATATGAGGTTTCGGGTCGTTATGTTAATTGTTATTCGGGATATTCTGATTGATCTTTTGTCGTATTAATTTACGGACCTAGAATCAATCAGAATATTTGCTAAAAGAGCTTTAATGCCAAAACCTAAAAAGTTACCGAATTGAGGGACTTCATGTATCTTATTGATCAAAGATCATTAAATGCATTGTATCAATTCACTGATGAAAATCTGTGATTAATATCAGCCTCAACCTGGTATATATGCACACGTTACTTTGCTGCATTAATTTGCTAACCTGTACACCTCTGTGCTATATATCTTGTAACAAAACGGATAACATTTGGCATAATCACGCGTTACGACGAAGCTTTGTGCAAATTCCTTGATACGGGAGTATGTCGTGTGAGTGAGAACCATAAGCGTGTCAGTATAATACATCTAATTGCGTATCATTTTAAAGCATTGCATATCGGTCTGCATGTGAGTTTATGTGGACAACAATATCAGCAGTTTCCGGATCACACATAGTCTTTAATGATAATATATAATATAGATCAACGGTGTGTTCCGATTTCTCAAAAACTGATATGATCCTCTTAGCGGAAATCACAAAACATTTACTACTTTGTGTTTACATTTCTGCATCTTACATTTGTTTTTGCAAAATATACAAAAACTCAAAAAGATTTTAGATGTGTTTTAGCATAAATTTTCAGAAAAAGCAAAATTTTTACATTTCTGCGTTATTTTTTATAACCGATGGTGTTTGATGGTCGTTTTCTGAAACTTGATGAACCAATCTTGAGTTTTGTATCATTTAATTGAGAAATAATGAATGTTTGAAGCTTAAAATGTTGAAAAATGATTAAACGGGATTCGATTTTAAGATTTGGTAAATTTTCAAAAATTCCAATTTTTATTCGCCCATTCGATGGGTCGAATGTGGAATTTTTGGTACCTTCTGTAACAACCCGGGTCAGACCCCTAAATTTTTTTTCGCATTTTAGTGCCGTGTTATAATAAACAGTTAACTAAAATAAATATTAATTGAGACGCTTATGTGTGAAACTAAAAACCGAACCAGATAATATAAAATATTATTATGTAACGTGTTGCGAGACGGAGATAAACGCGAATACGAACCTGAACCCACACCCGCTCGGAACGGGTGAGTCACCAAGGGAGAGGACACTTGTCCTCCCCTCTTGATGACACCTCCCTTGTTGCTTTTATAAAAACACACCAACACATCTGCGTGTTTTCATTTGCATTCTCACACATAACCACACTTATAGAGAGAGAAAGAGAAGAGACTTAGAGAGAGGAAGAGGAGCCGGAGGGGCTCTTGCCACCGCCTCCGGCGGTACTCCGGCGGCCAGCCGGTCAACCCAACACAACCGCACCATCACCTAACCCACTCCACCTTTTATTACTGTGAGAGAGAGAGAGATCCGAAGAGGAAGAGAGAGAAGCAGATTAAGAAAGATAACCGAGGAGAGAAAGAAGGGAGGAGGAAGGTGATGGGTCAGCGGCGGTGGTCCTCTGCAGCGGCGGTGGCCCCTGTCCTCAACTGTAAACGAGGTAAAAACCCCCAAACCATATTCATTCTCTTGGTCTTGATACTCGATAATAGTGACTGATGGTGAGATTGTAGTGGTTGTTGGCGTGGGAACTGTGACAGGACCATCGATGGATTATTTGGCTGTTAGTAGTGGGTTTCGGTTGCAACAGGACTGGTTGGTAATGGTGGTGGAGGATTAGGGTGGTCTGGGTTCGGTACAGGTCCAGTGGTGGTGCTGATGGACGGGTCACGGTGGTGAAGTGATGAGGGATTCGACAAGTTAAAGGTGATGATGAACTTGGATGTTTGGGTGATGCTCGGCTGACAAAAGTCCGGGTCCAAGAGACGGGTCAACCTGCAGTCAACTGAGGTCAACATAATAGTCAACAGAGTTAACCGGGTCAATCTTGACCTACACGAACCGAGCTTACACCCAAGGTATAATCGGACCTACGACTCGTTAGTTATGAATATTATAATTATATAACGACACGTGCGGGACTTAACGAGTTGATAAACGGACTATACATAAAAGTATAATAATATAAATATACATTGTACATTGTTATGGGTGTTAGTTTTACAGAGCGTGATTACCTGCTTGCTTGTTATGCATACTGAACCAGGCACTCATTAACTCTAGGATAGAGCCGACTTAATATATGGGTAGTACTACTTGGGGAATCCCCCACGCACAGTGGTCCGGCCTAGACCCGGAAACCCCCACTGAGACCGACGGGTCGTTGCGGCATATATTTTGCCATTGGGGAACCTATGAGGCAGGACATAGGTTGAGAACTATGACAATAACGGATATAGTTTATGTTGATACATCTAGACATGGTTAGGCATGGGCTAGGTGCCAAGGGTTGAGTGGCCAGCTTGTAGGAATGTAACACCATAACCAGGAAAATGTGTTGAAAAACTATTAAACTGTTTGAATAACAGAAACTGTTTTGATAAACTAACTTTGGGCGCCTATGTAACTAAACACACGAACTCACCAACATTATTGTTGACCCCAAACTCTTTTAAGCATGTGTTCAGGTACCGGCATTGGAGATACGAAGAATGTACGATTGCAACTCGGAGTCACAACCAGTGGACGAACCAGAAGACGATCGAGTAACCATAGATATTACCGCGCAAGTACGATCAGGGACTAGTTTTAGTTAATGACATTGTATTATGTAAACCAAATTATGTTAATAAAGTTAGTTATTATTGTACCGCTTTCGCTGTTGCTTGCATTCGCGTGAATGTTGTACCAATCTGTTATTTCGTCCAGGCCCCCTGTGGCCGGGTTGTGACAGTTGGTATCAGAGCAAACAGCGCGGCGTGTATAATTCCATTAGGCTTTAACCACGAACCTTAGGATCCTAACTTTGAAACCACAGAATTCATTTCGGTTTGGAGAACCGATACCTGACGGATAGACCGGAGTTGCAATCAGAAGATGCCGAATGAGTTGAGTTGGGTACTGAACACATGGGGATAAAACGTTAAGTGATAAAAGCTACACTTAAATGACACGAATGAATTTGCGAAATAACCGATGAGAACATAAGATTAAGTGTTGTGATCTTTAATGGAATAGACTTGGATGCTTGAGTGAGGCGAGGAAGTGATTATGGTCGCGAACATAATCATGAATCCGCAGGCACAAAGGCATTTCGGGAATATTTTATTAAAAGTCATAGGCACGAAAGTTAAAATTTATACCCTCGAACACAAAAATTAGTATGAACTGTATCGGTATGGGACTGGCGAAGTGAGAGTTCGCCTTATCTTTGGTGCTTTTGGTTTTCTAACCATAGTATTCCCGTTCGACAAATGATAGGCTCGAGCGTATCGAGCGATTTTCCTCGTTTTCCTTAAGATATTTTTGGAAAAATTCTTCGTTGATACAATGAATCTTGTAGATAGAGCTACCTGATTCTGTTCAGAAACTTGATAGTTTCCTAGTTTTGTCGTCAAAAGTTCTTAGACACTGTGATCTAGACCGATCTTACGACAATTGAGTACAAAAACTTTCGCGGTTATTTCTTATTCTTTAGACATTAAGCCCCTTTCGGATGGAGCAAACTCCTAGAGCGTACGTGAACGCCAGGAAAAGCTTGGTTAATTAGATAACTGTCTGGATTCTATACGAAGCTATCTTGATTGCGAACCAGAATGTTAGGTTTCTTTCCGAACCAAGTATCAAAATCGTGCCTATCATCTAATGTAAAGTGAGTTGGTGATTGTATGATCGTGAATTTACAAATACGTTATGGTGGCATGCAATCCCAATAAGGTTATGGTTAGGATTTCTAATTACGTTTTTGAGGTATCAAAGGTGTGGTGGGTTAGCTGCGGTACACCCTATATATAAACACCAATGATACGTCAGAAATGAGATTGGAGATCTAACCAAGAATAAACTTTAATTCGATTTCCAAATCATTAACAAGTTATATCTACCACCTTAATGTGAAGTAAATTCGCGATTGCGTGATCATGAATTTATAAATACATTAACGTGGTATAAAATTTCCTGAGGGTTTTTGGGGAAAGATTTCTAGTGCATTCTTGAAGTATCACCGATGTGGTGGGCTGGCTGCGGTACGCCCTATATATAAACATCGATGGTACGTCAAAATGAGATTGGAAGTCTAACCAAGAATTAACTCTAGTCCGATTTTTCAACCCAAGTATATCTATTTGCGTTATTTTTAACGGATGATGGATCTTGATCGAATAAAGACGGTGGGGTTAATGTGAAGGCAAGGAAGAGATTCGATCATTCTATTTTTCCAGTGAAACTCTCTGGCCAAAACCAGAAGATACCATTTAGCGATCGACAATGGGAACGCTAAAACCGTTTCGGTCTGGTATGGTGAACGACAAGGAAAATACTTTGCGTAAAAAGTACTTCTTTACGAAAGCCCAAGCGACGGGAAACTTGGCAGGAATAAAGACGGTATTTCCGTACTCGTCAATGCGAATTCCTTTCATCCCTCTGCAGGGTGTTGGTGTACTATCGTTAAGTTGGATTTCACCTATTGATAAGGTAATAGATGGGATCGTTTACAACCCACTCGATCAAACAAGAGCTCGAAAGGTTTACGGATACTGCTTCCATGATTTCCATGTCATAGTTGTCCGCCTTTCCATTCAAACAAATGAAGGAACTTTGAGATGTAACCACAACCATAATTTCGCGGACGAAATTCTTTTAAGGGGGGGAGAATGTAACAACCCGGGTCAGACCCCTAAATTTTTTTTCGCATTTTAGTGCCGTGTTATAATAAACAGTTAACTAAAATAAATATTAATTGAGACGCTTATGTGTGAAACTAAAAACCGAACCAGATAATATAAAATATTATTATGTAACGTGTTGCGAGACGGAGATAAACGCGAATACGAACCTGAACCCACACCCGCTCGGAACGGGTGAGTCACCAAGGGAGAGGACACTTGTCCTCCCCTCTTGATGACACCTCCCTTGTTGCTTTTATAAAAACACACCAACACATCTGCGTGTTTTCATTTGCATTCTCACACATAACCACACTTATAGAGAGAGAAAGAGAAGAGACTTAGAGAGAGGAAGAGGAGCCGGAGGGGCTCTTGCCACCGCCTCCGGCGGTACTCCGGCGGCCAGCCGGTCAACCCAACACAACCGCACCATCACCTAACCCACTCCACCTTTTATTACTGTGAGAGAGAGAGAGATCCGAAGAGGAAGAGAGAGAAGCAGATTAAGAAAGATAACCGAGGAGAGAAAGAAGGGAGGAGGAAGGTGATGGGTCAGCGGCGGTGGTCCTCTGCAGCGGCGGTGGCCCCTGTCCTCAACTGTAAACGAGGTAAAAACCCCCAAACCATATTCATTCTCTTGGTCTTGATACTCGATAATAGTGACTGATGGTGAGATTGTAGTGGTTGTTGGCGTGGGAACTGTGACAGGACCATCGATGGATTATTTGGCTGTTAGTAGTGGGTTTCGGTTGCAACAGGACTGGTTGGTAATGGTGGTGGAGGATTAGGGTGGTCTGGGTTCGGTACAGGTCCAGTGGTGGTGCTGATGGACGGGTCACGGTGGTGAAGTGATGAGGGATTCGACAAGTTAAAGGTGATGATGAACTTGGATGTTTGGGTGATGCTCGGCTGACAAAAGTCCGGGTCCAAGAGACGGGTCAACCTGCAGTCAACTGAGGTCAACATAATAGTCAACCGAGTTAACCGGGTCAATCTTGACCTACACGAACCGAGCTTACACCCAAGGTATAATCGGACCTACGACTCGTTAGTTATGAATATTATAATTATATAACGACACGTGCGGGACTTAACGAGTTTAAACGGACTATACATAAAAGTATAATAATATAAATATACATTGGATCGGATATTTGGACCTTCGGACTAGTAACATTAACATAGATAACTTGCGGACTAGTTACACGAACATTAGTTTGATAAAAACGGATATTAGTTATATACACGGAACTTGACAACTTGAGCATTAATACATGGCGATTTGGATATTGAACTAGATACAAACCATATACATTGGAGATTATTAGTTGGACATAACTAGACATTAAAACATAACTCGACGCATTGGAAGTAATAACAATAAGATGACATAATATATATATATATATATATATAGGTAGAGGATCCTGTAGGAAAATTGGTTTGTGTGAGAAGTGTAGGAAGGATTAAGAATTGACATGTAGCCATCATGTTTTTGATTTTGGAATGATGTTTTGGGTTGTTTTGGCTTGAAAAACACTTAATACAACAATATACAAAAATTTAAAACACAATCCAATGTATTATAGTCATTAAATTTAAATTCCAGATAAAACACCCTAGTAATTACTTAAAACACTCTGCTAAAGTGTTATTGGCATAGTGTTTTAAGTTTTAAGCCTAAAATACATTGTTTTCGGTTATTAATTGTTATGTTTGTTGTTTTTCTAAGCAAAACAATCCAAAACATCATGAATACGTCCAAAAAATGATGCATACGTCCAAAAAAATGATGCATACATATCAATTTTTAATCCTTCCTACACTTCTCACACAAACCAATTTTCCTACAGGAACCCTACCCTATATATATATACCCGGACTATTGGACTTAGATTATAACATGCGACACTTAGAATATAGACTTGACTAGAAGTAGACGTGAGACGTTAGATTATGGACTTGATGGTTAAGACTCGGACATGAACATTAGATGAATACGACGAGTGGACGCTAGTACATCCTAGACAACTAAAGAGCCAAGGATACAATACATACGTTTGTTAGACGCGACTCTTAGATTGTAATCTAAACAAAGAATTGGACAATACTACCTAAGCTTTGGACATGATGTTTTGACAATAGAACTAAGACTTGATACTTGACAACTTGGACATTATTATAACCGGCGTGAACTAAAGTATGAATATATGTATATAACGGACATTGACATACGGACACATCGGACATAGCATAAGAATGATGACTCGATAACTCGAATGAGGGAAACTCGATAACCAAAAGGAGACATGGAAAGGCGAGTGAACATAGGATCATATGGTAAACCTTGGACGACTAGAACTAAGTAATATAAAGAAACCTCATTGTTGAATGACGATAATGGTATAATATGGAACCATACACTCGAGCTCGTCCCACACGTGTAACCATTGTAGATAAAACCAAAGACTAATAATAACGTGTGTCGACATAGGGCCCAGCCAGGAGAGTATCAGTATCCGATACTGAGCACCCGGTTTTATATTTTGAGCTATGCAACCAGGTGAGTTTCGTGAACTCCCCTCTTTTTACTTTTAAACTGTTTTGGGGTGACGCATGCTTCTAAATTGTTTTGTACATTGTTATGGGTGTTAGTTTTACAGAGCGTGATTACCTGCTTGCTTGTTATGCATACTGAACCAGGCACTCATTAACTCTAGGATAGAGCCGACTTAATATATGGGTAGTACTACTTGGGGAATCCCCCACGCACAGTGGTCCGGCCTAGACCCGGAAACCCCCACTGAGACCGACGGGTCGTTGCGGCATATATTTTGCCATTGGGGAACCTATGAGGCAGGACATAGGTTGAGAACTATGACAATAACGGATATAGTTTATGTTGATACATCTAGACATGGTTAGGCATGGGCTAGGTGCCAAGGGTTGAGTGGCCAGCTTGTAGGACTGTAACACCATAACCAGGAAAATGTGTTGAAAAACTATTAAACTGTTTGAATAACAGAAACTGTTTTGATAAACTAACTTTGGGCGCCTATGTAACTAAACACACGAACTCACCAACATTATTGTTGACCCCAAACTCTTTTAAGCATGTGTTCAGGTACCGGCATTGGAGATACGAAGAATGTACGATTGCAACTTGGAGTCACAACCAGTGGACGAACCAGAAGACGATCGAGTAACCATAGATATTACCGTGCAAGTACGATCAGGGACTAGTTTTAGTTAATGACATTGTATTATGTAAACCAAATTATGTTAATAAAGTTAGTTATTATTGTACCGCTTTCGCTGTTGCTTGCATTCGCGTGAATGTTGTACCAATCTGTTATTTCGTCCAGGCCCCCTGTGGCCGGGTTGTGACACCTTCGAACCTTAAAAATTGGACGAATGTGAGAGTTCAAGTGATTGTTTATACATTCAAACCCTAGGTCTACATTCGAGCCTTTAAATAGGGTCGAATGTAGAACTAGCTTCACATTCGCACTGTGTCTTTGGTCGAAGGTGACCTCCTATATAACCATTTTTCTTCATTCGAACCATCACTTCTGATTTTTTCAAAAATTTTCAAAACAAGTAGACCTTGTTGCCTTTGATTTCCTGATTCCAGTTTATCATTCCATGTTGATTTCTCATCATTTTGATATCATATTTGCAGGTAATGGACAAGTAACAAAGTCAGATTAGGGCTTTTATTGTTCGAACCCTACACATTGATTGTTGGACTATATTTAACCGTTTATACTTAAAATTGTTGATTAGGTTTGAGTTTTAGATGATTTTAGGGGGAGAATATGCCACAATCTAGTGTTTTAACAAATTAATTGATAGATTTTGATGATTAAAACCTGTTAAACCCTAGTTTGTGATTAAAAACCATCTAAAACTGAACAATAGTAACAATTGATTGATTAGTAAGCTTAGTCGTCATATTAGTGGGCAAATGAATGAAAATTAGATGTTAAAATAAGCATGATTGCATTTTTGATCTTTGGACCTAAGAACAGGTTCATTCGACCACTAAAGAAAGGTCGAAAGTGGCAATTTTGGTCGAATGAAAACTTGATCATAGGGTCGAATGTGAGAATTTGGACGAAAGTGGAATTTTGTCTATGAATTTTCACATTTGTACTATTTTTCTACATTCGTACTTCAAAAATCCTTCATTTGTACCCCCGTAGGGTCGAATGTGGAAATGTTGAAGACCAAATTTCAAATTTTGTTGCTTTTGTCTGTTTTTAACAAATTTTCAATGTTTCGTTTTTGCAGATATACAAATGGCTGAACCACAAGCTGAGAATTTTGAAGTTCCAGTTCAAGAAGTTCAAGAAGAGTTGCCATTCGAGAGTGCTCATAATTCTTGTGCATATTTGGGTGAAGTGAAGAAGCTCACATAATTTTCTGGAATCATTGATTTTCTCCGAAGAAGCCGAGTTGTAGATGCTATAGCAACCCCTGCTATTATATATAAAGATCATCAAGAGGACTTCTGGAGAAATGCACATTATGATTTCTGGGAATCTAAGACTGCAATAGTTAGCAACATTCAGGGGGAGGTTGCGATCGTTACTGAAGATGATATTAGACAAGCATTGAAGCTGAGAGATGAACCGACTGATCCGAGAAGCTTATCTTAGATAGAGCAGAGAATATGTTTCTTACGGATGAAATATAACGGTCCAATAACTGACGATGCATTGCACAAAGGGAAGTTATGTCCGCAGTTCAAGTACTTAGCTCATGTGATTATACATGTGTTTGGTTCAGTGAGTGGTGGTTATGACGTAATGACGAAGAGTCTGAGTTCTTTAATGGTTGCTTTAGTGTTGAACAAACCATTCAATGTTTCGGGGATAATTCTAGATCACATGCTTGAACCACTGAAGGGATTGAAGACTAAGAAGTTTTTGATGTATCCCAGGTTTCATTAGATGATTTTTGACCACAAGTATCCAACATTGAAGAAAGATCCCACAAAGATTCTAGTTCAGGATAATATGAACTCGAAAACTTTGATGAGAATGAAGGGTTATAAAGGAATTCCTGATAATGAGAAACCACCTCACAAAAACTTGTTTGGTCATTTGATTAATCTAGGATACAAGGATCCGGGTGAGAACAAGGAAAGGAATGTGAACAGTGAGTCTGATACTGATGATCCATTAGTTCATGCAGATCCAACAATGAAGAGAAAACGACAAGTTAAGAATGCTGGAGCCAAAGAGAAGGGCAAAGCAAAGGTTGTGGAAGTTGAAAAGGTTAAGAAACAAAAAAAAAAGTGTTGCAAAGAAAGGTACTATGCTGGTTGATGAAGAATCTTCTGTTGATTCTGAAGAAACAGAAGAAGATGAAAGATGGGATTCTACTGATGAGACTATAAAGACCTCTAAGCCCAAGGCCACTGTGGCTGGAGAGTCTAAAAGTTTGAACAAATCTGTTGAAGAACAATTACAGAAAGATCCTATTGATTTAGAAGGAGGAGAAGGAGATCTTGGTCTTGGTGCTGAAGATTTTAGTGGTTCTCCTGCGGTTGCTGAAAAGCAGAAGAAACCAAAATACAAGACGATGTCTAAGAGGGATGTTAAAGAAAACCCTAAGAAAAGACGAGAGAAAGAAGTTGAGATTTTGTTGAAGGGAAAGAAAGTTCCTGATGTTGGCACTTCATCAAAAGTTATTTCTCCAGTAGCAAAGAAGTTAAAGAAAACTACTACTGAAGCTGAAGTAGTTCCTGATTTGGATACTAGTTTGCAGAATGTGTTGAACTTGTTCCAAAAGAAACAAAAAACTCCTGAAGCTGAATCTTCCATTCCTAAAGTTTTTGTTTCAGATGATGTCATGGAAATGGTGAATAAGAGAATGGAAGAAATGATGAAGATTATTACTGCGCAACAAGCTGAAATTGAGAAGTTTAGAAAGAATGAAGAAACAATGTTGCAGATTGTTGTAGCATCAAAGACTAATCAAGATGAGTTAGAGAAAAAGTTAAAGAAGCTAGAGTAAGAAAAAGATGAAATTGATGCACGCAGTAAAAGAAATAGGAGATTACTTGTAGGAATGAGGGATGAAAACAAAAAGTTGATTGAAGATAATAAGAGGATGAACAAATTGTAAGACAAACTGTATAATGAAGCTCCTCAACTAAAGGAAGGTGAAGAGGAAGAGGAGGAAGAGGAAGAGAAGTTAGATTATGAGGATTCACCGGATGAGGGAGATGATGATGAATCAGACGATGGTTCTGATGATGATGATGCAGATGGGAAATTTGGTGAAAAGAAGGATGATGACGAAGAGAGTAGTAGTGATGATGATGATAATGATGCTAGTAAATTTAGTTTTGAAGAGAGAGAGAGACTAAGAAAGGAGATAAAGGTCAATCCGGTTCAAAGAAGAAGTCTGGTGGAAATGTAGATGATGATGATGATGATGATATCTTCTGGACCGAAAAGATCAAATCTTTATCTGATGATGATAAGAACTTGTATAGACAAATGCTGAACAAGAAAGTCTGGACAATCGAGCTTACAGGAAAGTTTCCTGAGATCTTTGAAGCTAATGATATGAGATACGAGCTAGATATAATGATCCAGATCTTGAAGAGGGAGAAGTGTCTGCTGCTGTGTCGAAAGACATTCTTGAAGGAATTGCGAAGCAAGTAGGTAAGACACTTGAGGAGATTATGGCAGAACAGGTGATACCTGATATTCCTGAAAAGGATGCAGGAAATCATTCTGATGACCAGTTATTCGAGAAGGAAGAGATAGAGATAGAGGATATCACACACGAAGAATATCCTGAATATTTCAGCGATAAGAGTGATGAAGTTTTCCCAGGCTTAACAAAAGTGAACCTGAAAGAAGCTGAATACAGAGCAAAGAAGAAGAGTGATGTATTCATGAAGAATGTGTTTGCTGAAGGCAATCAGAAACCAACAACTGAACAGAGTGATAGTTTGAAGACTCTGTTGAAGAAATTGAAGGAAATGGATGATAAACGACCAAAACCTAAAGCACAGGGTGGATTCTACAAGTTTCACAACCAACTGTTCAAAGGAAGAGCTTTAGGTTGGAAATATCTTAGACAGTTGAGATGCATAGCGGTGAAATGGGAAAAAGGAATTCTGTACTTCTACAGATTCTTACACAGTTGAGATGCAGAACGTGGTGGAATATGTTTAAACCACAGTATCCCAAACGGAAAGTGCATAAAGAGATTGATCCGAAGACGGGTTTGAAGAAAGTGACTTTGAAGTACAAACCTCCAATTGTAATGAAGAGGATTCCGTTAATGCCGATTCAGCAACATTTTAGCTCTGAATTCATTATGTGGTACTATGATTGGAGAACGGCAGAAGTGGCGATTGTATTGAAGGATGGAAAGGATGCTTACAAGAAGATTCACGTTTTTTATCCGATGTGGATCATTAACTGTGCTTTTGAAGACATCATCATGCTCTACTACAATCCAATCTATTGTGAACTGAAGGATGCAGATCAAGCTAGAAAGTATCAATAGGTTGTGGGAGTTTGTTTTGCATATGATATCAATTCGGGAAGTAATCTGGAGAAGAAACTCGGCGAGAAAGTGAAAATGAACGAAATGCCGAAACATTGGACAAAGCGAAAGCTTGAGCCCAAGATGACGAAGGATCAGAAGAAACAACTGAGATTGAAGCTGATGAACAAACAGATGGACGTAGCACGAAGGCAATCCAAGCAATAGTCGACGGGGAGTTTGTTAGTGCATAATGTGCGACTAATGCTTTGGATTGCGAATTAAAGTTTGTTTTGTTTGGATCGTGGGAGCGAAGGTGAAATTTTGTAGGGTCGAATGTAGTAGATATTGGGGCGAATGTAGACTTGGAGGGACGAACCTGAAAAGACTGAAGACTTGTTCTTGTTTCGTACTGATGAAGAGGTCGAAAGTAGAAGAACATGCACGTTCGACCTAGCGATAGAGGCGAATGTGCAGCACTATATAAGCTTGATTTTTATTTTACATTGTAACTTTTGCCATTTTGAATCTTGTGGTCAGTCTAGGTTTTCTCTCTAGGTTGTGATCAGTGTCTAAAGGTTTTATTAACTTGAAATATCAATTGTAAAGATCTTATCAAAGTTAATTAATCAAAATGGAGATTGAAAAGGTGAATTTGATTGTTTGATTCGTTAACTATCATTTTGTAACTGATCTAAGGTTTTCGCACCTAGATGGGTGAACTTGTATGATCATCTAATCTGTTTTTGACAAAACGATCCTCTACATTCCCTCGTCATAATTGACCAATAACCAGTAGGCCAAACCTATGGATATTATATCAATCCTAATGTCTAACACAGATCCAAATCCCATTTTCTCACATCTTCCTTTTGTTCATCTGTGTACTCCTTGATGCTGTTAATAAAGTCAGCAGGGGGGCATCTTAGTCTTAACTTTTTATCCATGTATTCTACAAATTCTCTTTCCTTTATCTTCTTCACCTTTTTAGGTTTATCCTTTTTTTACTTTCTTGCTTGGTCTTTCGAAATCGTCACCAGATTCTGAACTTGGCTCAACATTTGGTTTTTGTTTTTTCAACTTATGCTTCATTTTCTTAACATCAACCTCCAATTTTTTGCCTTATTTACTTTTTCAATCTTTTTTTATTTCGATCAGGTTTTTTAAAGGTGCTTCAAAATCATCATCTTCTTCTGCCACATTCGTTGTAGATTTCTCTGTTTAACAAACAGAAAACCAATTATTATACAGTAGTAAACATAGAATATCAGAAACACGTGCAGACGCACCTTATAAATTTGAATTCACCTTTAGACGCACGTTTATATTTATCAAAAAAATAGAACAGACGCACGTTGTAAATTGAAGTATCAAATCAGACGCACGATAAAGGTAATCGAAAACAAACACTAACAAAAACAAAACCACAATAGACGCACGTTATAATAACATCATTTTGATCAAAATGCACGTTTATTTTTTAAGCTAATCATTAACGCACCTACTATTTGTTTCAAATAACCTAAACGCACGTTAACATCATCATCTTCTACATACCTTTTATCAATTTTGTTGCAGCTCTGTCATGATTGTTCTTCGTTCTTCTCTCAACTTTCTTATCTGTGTCATTTTCAGGTTTTGTTAGGTTAAGTTACTGTTTGCGTGTAAACATCAAAATTATATTAACATGATCCTGAAATGTAAATCATAAACGCACCGGATTTTCTTTTTGATGCCATGCTTTGTTGTTCTGTTCTTCGTCTTTATCGTTGTCGTCTGTGTATTTGTGTGTGTTTTGATTTTTTGAGTAAACTCTAATTGAATGAGACGAGAGTTTTTGTTTCTTAATTTTAGTAACGGTCGTTGATTTTGGTGAATTGGCGGTTCAAATTAAAAAAAAAATTAAACGCGTTTATATTTTTGTTTGACTAATATACCATTGGGTTTGTTTTAAACGTGATTAATCAGGGATCTTGTCACTCTTTAATCCAATTGTCCAGATTTCTTCCTATGCTTTTTATTTTAAGGACCCTTTCTACAATATCTCTTCCCTTAAAAAAAATCACACATTCAAGACCACCACCTTAATCACGCCCTTCAATGTTTGTTTTTAGCTATGCTGCTCATCCAAACATTCATCTTTTTAATATACATCTTTATTCTTATTTAAATGATTAAAATTGTTATTTTCTCATATTGTAGTACATTAATATTTATGCTACATCATAACACATTTTTATCACTTCATATTAGATTTATCTATCTTAGAAAACTTCTAGATATAAACTAGTATTGTATATTCAATAATGTATAATGGAAAGTTTAAATTGACTTTAAAAAGCTTTTGTGATGTTTGGAAGCCATTTTCAGCCGCCCTCTCCACCCTTACTAATTAATTAGATTTTGTGTCCCACATACATATGACATCTCTTCATCTTTTGTAAGTTGTTTTTATTTTAATATCGGGGAAATTTACACCACACGTGATAGAAGATGATTGGTCACATACAAATGATGGATAATTGCTGATGACACAGTTGTAAAGACATAAAATAATAAAAGATGATTTACGGTAAAACCTTTTTATTCTTCAGCTATGTTAATGAATCCATGTTCTAACACGATCAGAAAAAAAAATCAGTTTTGTTAGTAAAAAAAATTATTTTATATTAATTATTCTTATTACACTCCATATGAATGTAGTACACATTTGCGAGAATAAAAAGTTACTAGAATGTAATCTACATTTGTGTTTATTGTGCAACATTACAGGCAAACAAAAAAATAAGTCAGAATAGGTTCTTAACCTGAACCAAAACTGATTTAAAACCAATTAGAAACTTTTTTTTTTTTTAAAAAAAACTAATGCAGGATTGTATTCCACGTTCCATTAATTAAAACTTTTTTTTTTTAAAACTAACGCGAATTGACAGTTAGTAGGCCTATACTTTGAAACCGGTTCCTCCCCCTCCGTTAAAAATAAAAAAAAATACACTAGTTTCAAACCGAATGGTTTGAGATACGAGAGAAAATGAGTAAATTACATGCTAATCACATTTTTATAATAACAATAATAATAATAATCCCATTAATTTAAAAAGCAATTAAGTAACTAACCATGAGAAAAAAGAAAAAAAAAAAAAAAGCAGGGTTTAAAGTGTGATGGCGAGTGTGAAATGGACCCACAAACTGGGTTTAAATCCCCCTCCCTTTCCACTCCTTTGATCCACCTCAAATCCAATCCTCATTGCAGAAAACAAAACAGAGTAGTCACCATTCTCAATAACATCCATGAGAAGCAATCATTTTCAATATCCCTACACCAACAATCATCAATCTCTGATGGCATTTGATGAAAGCACCAACTATGGAGGTGATGATCATCATCAATCTCTTATGACATTTGAAGGCACCACCAACACTGGAGGATATGTTTCGGGGGGTTTCGACCACGCTCTCCGTCTCCATCCGCAGGTTTTACTCATCTAACATCTATTATTATTATTATTATTATTATGTTTTGTTTTTTGAGTTATACGATGAATGAAGAATTATGTAATTAACATACATAGATATTATTTATGCAGGGTGTTAGTCCTATTGGTTTGACTTTGAGAAAGTCCAACTCACTGATCAACCTGGTAGAGATGACGTTAAGAGAACAAAAGAATGTTGAATCACAGCCTCAGCCTCCTCCTGAAAAATTGAAGGCTTCTAATTTTCCTGCTCTTCTCTTACAAGTCGGCACGTGGAAGGTTTTCTTTTTAAAATGCTATTTTTATAAGCCGGTGATCTCATTAGAAACATTCGCTCTCTCTTTCGGGAAAAAGTAACATGTTACTTTCAGAATATTGAAAACGTGTATATAAACTTTGGCTCCCTACAAACAAACACTTCCAGGTTTTTCTCCGCTGGCTACTAAAAATAGATACAAATTTACGAATTTTAAACATTAATCTAATAGCACTATCATAAAAAAAACGTAGGGAGCCAAAGTAGTTTCAGATTTTATGCAACTTCAATCATGCATCGCTGTTTAATAAATTGTAGCCACTAAGGCCAGGCCCACTAAGACTCAACAGTAATATATGGGTCACTGGCACTGCCTTATTAGGAGGCCTGCTTATAAAAAATAACACTTGATTTTGGACTAAAATAAAGATTATTTAGTGGCTAAACTTTTAAAACATGAACAGAGGATTTCAAGAAACGAAGGGGATTTAGTAGCCAAAATCTATTACGCCAAGAAGAAGCTTGTTTGGGAATTTCTAGATGGACCTTTAAAGAATAAGATCGAAGTACAATGGTCTGAAATTTCCGCCATTAGATCGTTCATGCACGAAGGAGATCATGGCCGTTTAGAAATCGAGGTTATTCTCATTTCTTTTCATTAGAATAACGTTTTGTTTTCATTTTGTGTCTCATTTATATAACATAAACATATTATGCAGTTGAACCAACCTCCGCTCTTCTGTCGAGAGATTAATCCCCAACCTCGGAAGCATACACAATGGAAGCAAACTATAGATTTTACCGGAGGCCAAGCATCTATCTGCAGGTACAATGTTTGTTGTGGTCATAACAAAGTTATACTCTGTCAACTACAACTAGGTGGTCAAACTCGTGTTTTTCTATAATAACTTAAATTTTAATTATGATGAAAGTTTTTATTGAATAAAAATGACACATTAATTAGACGAGTTTCAAAACGTTTGATATGTGCTAAATGTTTTTGACACATTTCTTTCTTAGATAAGTTATGTTACTAATTTCACTCATAGATAACACATAACTCAATCTAACTCTTTCACATGGTTCTTGTAGACGCCATTCAGTCATATTTGCTCCCGGAGTCCTTGATAAGCAATACGAGAAGCTTCTTCAGTGTGACAAGCGGCTATTTAATTTGAGCCTACAACCTTTCCCGGTTAACAACTACCCTTATTTCTACCAAGACCCGAATCGTTGCTTAGATTACTCCTACATGAATGTTCACAACGGACCACCTGCTCAGTATCATGGCAATCTTGATTCTAGTTTGCTAATGTCAGGTAGAATCTATAACTTTTTTGGGTAATTTGTTTACTTCACACTAGATGTAGAACAAGAACATGTTCAAATGAGTTTGGTAATCGATTAAACAAAATTCTTTTTTGTCACGGATTTAAATATGTCAACACAAAACCACATGCCCTCCAATATATTGGAGGTTTATAAATGATGTTGCATATGTTTACAAAAACTATATTATTGAAGTAGTAACGTCATACTTTGCTAACCTTTTCCTTTACAATCACTTTGAAGGGATACATGAAACTCATGTTATAGTACAAGATCAGCGGTCACAATACGAAATGAGAAACGAAGATATCAATCCGACGGGGTACATAAATGGTGGGGTCTCGAATGTTGACGAGTTACATGACAACTATAGAACTAGTGTCCAGGAACCTAATTCTTGGATGGGTGTTCCACATGTTTATGAGCTTCCGTGGGAGTCAAGAATTGAGGATTATGGAGACCTATATAGAAACTATCAATATAACCCGAATTAGGCATAACAAAATTGTGTGTTTGTTGTTAATATAACCCGTAAAGGGATGATGTATAACTAGGAAGCTGGTGGTATCAAAATTGCCCCACTACTAATATATAGGTTGTGGGTTTTTTGCGAGTATTTTTCCTTTAATAAAAATTTGATTAGGTGTGTAAAAAGCACACTTATTTAATTATGTCAATTTAGACATCCAACTCTATAAGCCATCCAAGTGTAAGTGAAAGACTTCCAAATACACTAGAAGTGCCCGTCACGATTCGCGACAGAGGATACACCTATTTTGAACAAGACTAAAATACAAAAGTTGTCATATAAACAACGGATTGTAAATCATGTCCTTTAGAAACATAAATTACAGAAATTGTACTTTATGTTTAAAAACTATTAATGTTATGTCCTTTACCCCAAACTCAGTTTATTTTCATGGTTAAATCTGACCAAATTGACCCCATGTGAGGGTAAATTTGTCTTTCTACCCATTAAATAAAAAAACCTATACACAAAAATAAAAAGAAAAAAAATAAAATTAAAAATCAGTTTCTCTCCCCCCCCCCCCTTTCTTTCTCTCTCCAAGTTACCGCCACCACTCACCTCTCTTTCTTTCTCTCATTACCCTCGCCACAACCAGCCCCCACCATCCACCACTGTTAACACCATCGCCACCACTATAAGAAACCATCGCCCTTCATCATCTACAACAACCACCACCATTGTACACTCACCATCATTCATAACCACACCACCAACCTCCCCATCCCCAAATATATGCCCTAATTTTTCTACCCAGGTTCACACGCCAGCAGCAGCATCAACAACCAACTAAATTGACCACCACAACCTATGCACCACCAAATCCAATCCTCACTGTCATCGCCAATCAATAAAAACTCACTGTCGTTTGCAGATTTTAACGAATCGACAAAGAAACCCAAAAGTTGTTCCAGATCCTTTAACATTCCATAATATTTTGCTTTGGTTGGAAGGGATTGAAACCCAATATGGTTATGATGGTTAGGTGATGGTGGTGTGGTGTGGGGTGGGGTGGGGTGGGGTGGGGGGTGATGGTGTCGGCTGGTAGAGATGGAGAAAGAATGGGGTGAAAAAGAGAAAAAGGATGTATACACACGCAGACACACATTGTTTTATGTTATAAAATATTTTTTTAATAAATGGGTAAAAAGACTAATCTACCCTCACTTGGGGTCCACTTGGTCATATTTAACAAAAAAAATTAACTGGGTTAGGATTAAAGGACGTAACGTGTAAGGGTTTGTAAACATAAAATACGTTTTCTGTAATTTATGTTTCTAAAGGACGTGATTTGCAATTCGTTATAAATATAAAGAACGACTTTTGTAATTTAGACTTTGAACAATTTTATGGAAATGTAAATGAACCGGTAAAAGTAACACCAATAAACAGGGTTAGGATCAAATACATAGTGAAAGAAAAATAGGAAGTCATAGTAAAGGCATCAAATGGACTCTGATTAAACTCATTCAAGCGGCATTAGAACCGTCTTATCAAAACCTACAATCTCAGTTTTTAGGTTTTTGCTTTTTTGGATTTTTAGCTTGTAGTTTTTAAAATTTACGTTATATTATTGTGTCTTTTATGTAGCATTGTATCTTGTTCCTATTTTCATCATTGTGTCATTTGTACGATTCATTTTGTCTTTTTTTCTTCAGCATTATTGTTTTGGTCAAAAATTATTTAATAAAAATAATTTTGTTTTCCAAATCAGAAAAAGTGAGGTAGAGTGCTAGATGTGTATATGTATGTGAAAGACTTAGTTATATTCTAAAAATGGCACGTTAGGATATTAAAGAAACAACAAATGACGACTATGCTCAGGATGGCAAAGAAATATGTTCGGGATGGACAGTTATATCCTGAGGATGTAACTGTCTGATAGGATGATCGATTAGGTAATAATGAACGATTGTAACTGTAAAGTACAGAAAGAACAACACTTGATATACGAGGAAAGCCCTTGATCAGTTGTCGATCGCCGGCACAAAACTTCGGGAGGAGTCTAAGCCCCTGCCTCGTTTGTAAATATTAAAAATGGTAAAAAGGTTTACAATTTTGGAAGTACGGTGAACGAACTATGATTACAATGTAGTGTTGTGTGTGTGAGTAGAGAGAGTATCAGCTAATGTTGAAGTAGCTAAGTGTCAATCATGTGTCCTATTCCGTTCATCATGCCCCTTTATACAGTTATACATGAAATAAATAATAAATCCCATGATATCTGCTGCTTAGTTATGCTCCTTGAATGATTCAGGTGACCGTTGGAGCTGTTTCAACTGAGTTATACGTTGGTATAACAGTTTCCTTGTTTTTCGCCTTGCATTCAACACTGGACGGTTACACTTTGACATATTCTTTAGGCTTGAACTTGCTTTACACATACAACTCTTGCATCCTCGGCTTCTTTGACTTAGTAAGACAATATAACTGTTGGAAAAGAGTTACAACTCTCTATTAATGATTAGGCATACCTGCAATAATATTACAAGAAGATAATATGTTAGGGGCTGTTTTGTAGCTTCTGAATGGTCATTAAGAGGCTACATCTGAATGGTTCATAGTCTCTTAATGGTTAAGATGTAATATTAAGTATGAATGGTTAAGAGATAACATCTTAATGGTTGCCTCTTAACCATTCAGACTTAAGGTTACCTCTTAACTATTCAGAGGTTATAGACTATTAAGAGGTAGTCTCTGAATGATCATTAATAGGCTACCAAACAACCCATTAGTCTATCCTCAGGATGTACATAAGATAAAACACAGTTACATCCTGAACCCTGCTTGGTCCTTCAGCATCCTGAGGATGTCACACAAAGGATATTAGGTAAAATCATCCTGAGGATTTTCACCACCAACAATTGTCCCAAAAATATGTTACCGTTAATATCTCAACGGTAAAAGTATTTTTTAATCTAAAACTTTATTTAATAAGCTTGATTTGACTTTTATCAGGATTGCAACGGCTATAATTTCGGTTGAACTTTCGTGATGACCGTTACACCTTATCATATCCTGCCGCCTATATTTAGGCTTTCTTCCTTTCTTTATAATCAAACGAGATTATTAAATAGGTAATTATTCGTCTCCTTTCCTGCTTTCTTCTTTTCTTTGATCTTGCAAAATCTTTTTTGAACAAAAATTCTTAGGATGGGTAAGAAACTAACAAGAGCATCTGGGAGTGTTAGAGTCCCCAAAGATTTCATACCCCAGAACCTGCTTAAAGAACCTGAACAGGAGGTTTGCACTTTAATGATAGGGATATTCAAGCCCTTAGGAACTCAGGGGCCTTCCCTAGTTCAGCTATCATCCGCCCCTATGATTCGAGTGCAAATCTGATTTTGCATCGTTTGTGTGGGTTTGTTTCTTTTACCTGCCATTTCCATCTTGGTCTCAAATATCCATTCCCTAAGTTTATCAAAGAGTTCTTTGATGTGACTGGGATGGCATATGCTCAAGCCATGCCGGAGATCTGGAGGATCTTGATGGTCTGTAATAAGATCATCGAGAATCATGGCATTCAGCTTCAGATTGGAGACTTGTCTAATATATATAAGTTAAAAACACACGGGTCAAACCGTTATGTTCTTCATCTTATCAACAAAGAGCCTCCTTTTCTGTTCAATGTCATAAAATTTGATAGGCCTTAGAAGTCCAAGTTTTTCTTTGTGAAGAGGGATTCTATTCCTTATGGAGATGACATCCCTATGTCTTGGTTAAAAAGTGGTAAAGACTGTTTAGGATGTTTTTAAAGTAAAATTTGTGTAATGATATCCTGAGGATATTCTGAAAATATTTATATTCTACAGGTGCTTGCTTTGCAAAACTTGGTCCTCCTTTGAACGATGCTTTTATCAGACATAAGGAAGTAATAGAGTTACCTCCCTGTGCAAGGACATTTGAAGTAGAAGAAAGCTTTACAAAAAGCCAAGCTACAGAAATGTCTTGTAAGTTTCACCTGTTACATCCTGAGGATGCTTATATCCTGTGTGTGTGTGTGTGTGTGTATATATATATCTGTCTAAATATGTATTTTTCACCATTTTCAATAAAGAAACCTGCCTTCTTTGACCTTGATGAAATTGACAACCTGGATGTCAAGGTTTCCAAGATCACTTCACCATCCAGCTCCAGGATGGCAAGCCCTCCTCCTGCTCCCAAGCCTAAGGCCCAGGCTTCTTCCAAGAAAAGGAAGACTGCTACTACCTCAGCACACGAGACCTCTTCCTTTGAGGGTCTTAGCTGTGATGATATCTTGGGCAAAATTAACCAGTTTACTCTCCAGGTATAGTGTTATCTTGAGGATGGTAACAATAATTTTTAAATATATGTCAGGAATGAAGCACTTACCTGTTCTGTTTGTATTGTAGGGACATGAATATCTTCTGAAATCCCTGGATGACGTCACCAAAGAGCTCAATGACACCAAGGCCAAGTTTGAGGATGTAAAGAAGGCTGCTCATGATAAGGGAAAACAGCTTGAGAAGAAGCTAGCCAAGGTAGAGGCTGAGCTAAAACTGGTGAAATCCACGCTGGCTAAGACTGTGCAAGGTCATGAGAGGGAGATGGATGAGTACATGCAAGGTCTTATGAAGTCCGCCACAATTTCCGTTCTCCAGGCAAGGGTAAGGATGGCCCTGCAGGCTAAGGATCCCACCTTCAAACCAGAGGATTGGGATGTTGAAGCCTGGCAGGAGAAGATCAGAAGCCTAGGTGGAAAAGAGGTGGTTCATGAACCTGTTCATGTTGCTGATCCTGAGGATGCAGCCAAGGAGCCTGAGGTGAAAGAAGCTGAGGTGGCCAAGGAGTTTCAGGTGGAGGAACCGGTGGGCAATGAAGGATGTGATGACTAGGCCAGAGCCCACTTTTTAGAATATTTTGTGGTTATTTTTTAGTTGTAAACATTTGAACTGTAAAGGATCGTTTTCAACAAAAACACTTAATTGATCATACAAGTTTATCAATCCAGGTGCGGAAACCCTAGCTCAATTACAAAATGATAGAAATCGAATCAAACACAGTAATTCACCTTTTTAATCATGATTTGATTAATAAACAATCTTGATAAATCTTACAAATCAGTTTACAATCAAATTATCAACCTTCTAGAACCTTCCTATAAACCAGAGAAACACACTACTCGACACACAAACACAAATGACAAAAGTTAATTACAAAACAAAACTTTTTGCTTATATAGCCCTGCACGTTCGACCCCACGATGTGGTCGAACGTGTACCTTCGACCCAATCTAGAGCTCGAATCAACACTTTTGTCTTCTATCTCTTCCTTCAACCCATAATATCTACATTTGACCTTCTGAAAACTCACCTTCGACCCCTCGTAAAAACCAAAACATCATATTATGTTCAATCCAAAGGACTAGTCGCAAAACGTGCATCTACAAACTCCCTCTCGACTATTGCTTGGATTGTTGTCGTTCATGATCCATTATCTTGTTCATTAACTTGATCCTGAGCTGCTTTTTCTGATCTTTAGTCATCTGAGGCTCAAGCTTTCGTTTAGTCGATCTGTTGGGCACTTCGTTCATCTTTACACGCTTACTCAGTTTCTTCTCTAAGTTACTCCCCGAATTAATATCATATGCAAAACAAACACAAACTACATGATGATATTTTCTCGTTTGCTCAACATCCTTCTCTTCACAGTAGATCGGGTTGTAATACAGCATGATGATGTCCTCGAATGAGCAGTTTATGATCCACATCGGATCAAAAACATGTATCTTCTTATAAGCACCCTTCTTGTCTTGCAAAAGTATCACTGCTTCGGCTGTTCTCCAATCATAATACCACATCACAAATTCAGAGCTGAAATGCTGCTGAATTGGCGTCAACGGTATTCTTCGCATAACTAGTGGAGGTTTGTATTTTAATGTAACCCTCTTCAAGCCCGTAGCAGAATCAACCTCTTTGTGTACCTTTCTCTTAGGATATTGAGGAGTAAACATGTCCCATTTGGTTCTACTCTCCCAAGTCATCTTCTCAGCAAACGAACTAACAACGTCACAGTTAGCAGAAGCTCCAGTCATAGTGAATCTACATATATCTCTCACCGCCCAGTACGGTAGAGTCTTCAAATCATGAAATCTGTAAAAGTACAAGATTCCTTTTTCCCACTTCACACCAATACACCTCAATTGTATCAAGTACTTCCAACCCAACGCTCTTCCCTTGAACAATTGATTGTGGTATTTATAGAATCCACCCTGTGCTTCTGGCTTTGGTCATTTGTCATCTTGTTCTTTCAGATTCTTCAAAAACGTTTTCAAACGATCATTTTGCTCTCCTGTTGGTTTCTGATTATCATCATTAAACACAGTTTTCACAAACTCGTCACTTTTCTTCTTTGCAAGATATTCATCTTCTTTCAATTTCACCTCATTCAAATCTGGAAATACTTCGTTTTCTTTGCTTCTTAAGTATTTAGGATATTCTTCATGAGTAATATCTTCAATTTGAATCTCCTCACGTTCTGGAGTCTGTTTATCATTAGAATGATTTCCAACGTCCTTTTCAGGAATATCTGGAATCACCTGCTCAGCCATAATCTCTTCCAGTGTCATTCCAGCCTGCAGTGCTATCCCTTCCAATATTTGTTTAGCCACTGCCGCAGACACTTCACCTTCTTCCAAATCTGGATCATTATATTCTAATTCATACTTCATATCTTCAGCAGCAAAGATTTCTGGAAATTTTCCAGTCAATTCGATCGTCGAAACCTTTCTGTTTAACATTTATCTGTATAAGCTCTTATCTTTTTAAGACAAAGATTTAATCTTTTCTGTCCAGAAGATATCATCGTCATCTACATTTTCACCAGGCGTTTTCTTTGAACTAGATTGCCCTGTGTCTCCTTTCTTATTCTTCCTCTCTTCATAGATAAACTTGCTCACATCATCATCATCATCTGAACTATCATCATCAGCTGCATCATCCTTTTTGTTTCTCGATTTGTCACCAGCGTCATCATCATCAGATGATTCATCATCAGATGATTCATCATCAGACTCATTATCATCATCTTTTTCATCGTCAGAATCTTCAACTCAACCTGTTCCTCTTCTTCCTCCTTATCTTCTTCATTACCTTTAAGCTGAGGAGCTTTAGAATACAAATCTTTCAACAATTTCTTCATTTCTCTGTTTCTGGTTTTGATCTTGGTGTTCTCGATTTGTAAAACTTTAATCTTCTTAGCATTCTTCTTTTCTCGATTCACCAAATTCTTATTATTCTCTTGAAGAGCTTTCACTTTCTCTTCCAATTCATCTTAGCTTTCCTTGGAAGACACAACAATCTATAACATCTTCTCCTCATTCTTTTTCAATTTATCAATTTCTTTCTGTTGCTGATTAAAGGCTTTCATCATATCATCTAGCCTTTTATTAACCATCTCCATCACATCACCAGAAACTGTTACCTTTGGTGCGGATGATTCAGCAACCGGAACTTTCTTTTTCTTAAACAGCTTTAATACATTCTCTAAAGTTGTATCAAAATCAGGAGGAGGATCAACAGTTGTTTCCTTACCAGCTCTTTTCTACTTCTTAGTACTTGGAGATGTAACTGGAGTAGTAACTTTAGATGAAGTCCCAATCTCAGGTACCTTCTTACCTGCTATCAGTATCTCAACTTCTCTATCTCTCCTCTTCTTAGGATTTTCTTTCTCATCCCTCTTAGCCATTGTTTTAAACTTAGGCTTTTTCTGCTTCTCACCAACAACAGGAGATCCAACAAAATCTTGTACACCAATACCAAGATCTAGTTCATCATCATCTACAACAATTTGACTCTTCTGTCGTTGTTCTTCAATGGTTTTGTTCAAACTCTCACTCTTACCAACCACAGTGGCCTTGGGCTTGGTGCGTTTGACAGTTTCATCACCAGAATCCCACTCCTCGTCATCTTGAGTCTCTTCGGAATCAACAGACTCTTCATCTACAAACATCGTCTTTGTTTTACCTGCTCCCTTTCTAGCCATACTTTTCTTTCTCTTTGTTTTAGTTTCACCCTCAATAACCACTGCTTTGCCTTTCCTTTTACTAACTTTACCGCCTTTAGCACCTTTATTCACCACTTGACGCTTCCTCTTCGCATCAGGATCAACAGGAAGTACAGGACCATCCTTATCTGATGCACTGTTAGCATTTCTAGCTTTATCTTCACCCGGATCCTCATAGTTTGGATTAATCAGATGTCCAAACAGATTTTTAAATGGAGGCTTCTCATTATCTGGAACACCTTTATATCCCTTCATCCGGCTCAAAGTGCTTATATTCATGTGACTTTGCACTAGTATCTATGTAGGATCTTTCTTCAATGTGGGATATTTTCTATCAAAGATCATTTGGAGAAATCTGGGATACATCAGAAACTTCTTTTCCTTCAATCCCTTCAATGGTTCCAACATGTGATCCAATATCATTCTTGACACATTAAATGGTTTATTCAGAATTAAAGCAAACAACAATGAGCTGATGCTTTTCCTCATAACATCATATCCTCCACGAACAGGTCCAAAAACATGTAGAACAACATGTGCCAAGTACTTGAAATGCGGACACAGCTTTCCTTTGTTGAGAAGACCATCAGTTATAGGACCATTGTACTTCATACGGAGAAAACATAGTCGTGGTTCAATCCAAGATAATACTCTGGGATCTGTCGGAGAATCCTTCAAATCTAGAGCTTCACGAATATCATCTTCAGTAACTATTGCTAGCTCCCCCTGAATCTTGCTAACAATGGCCGTCCTATCTTCCCAGAAGTCTATATGAGCATTCGTCCAAAAATCTACTTGATGATCTTTGTAGATTGTTGTTATTGTGGCTATAGCATGAATGACTCTGCTCCGTTTAAGAAACTCAACAATAGCAGCGAATTCTGTATGTTGTTTGACTTCTCCGATGAAAGCACAGCAGTTATGAACTTCTTCAAAGTGCAACTCTTCTTCTTTCTGCTTTTCAACTGCTTTCCCTAATGATTCAGCTTGTTTCTTAGGGTTTTGTTGTTCAGCCATTTTGAATTCTGCAAAAACGAAACATAAAATTCATCAAGATCGGACAAAATTGAATTTTGGTGTAAATTTCCTTCCTTCGACCCATACGTGGGTTCGAATGAAAAAATAATATGGTTCGAATGAAAGATTTCAACTTCGAATGTGAAAATTTTATAGTAAAAATGTACATTCGACCCTAAAAGCCACATTCGACCCTTAGAACATTCACATTCGACCAAAAAGGCTTCATTCGACCTTGAAAGGCTTCATTCGACCCTCTTATTTGCTCGAACCTGACTGTTCGTCATTCAAAAATTACCAAATTCAAATCAATTGATTTTAACATATAATTTTTGTTTGTTTGCAACCTAAGATGACCGATTAACACTGATTAATCATCAATTGATTCAATTATCATGTTTTAGATAGTTTTTAAAAGAAATCTAGGGTTTTATAAACGGCATTGATCAATCATCCAATCTAATGTGTTTTAAACCTAGATTTTAAATAAATCTCCCCCTAAAACTATCGAAAACATGAAGTATAACATCAATAGTCCACAAAACAGTCTATAAAATGTACAGATTAAAAGTTAGGGTTTCGGAACAACAATTAACGAATCTGATCTCATTTCTGAAGCATTACCTGTAAATTATAACTAGAAATGATAAGTAAAAGGCGAAGAACAAGGTTATAGGGTCTAAAATTCAAGAGCAACAAGGTGTCTCCAAATTAGAAATTTTTGAGAAAATATGAAAGGGTTCGAATGAGCAGAGGAGTATATATAGACATCCTACGTTCGACCCCTGTGTGACACCCGGCAATCTCCGGTAACTAACTTTCGAAAACTTAGTAAGTCTACCTTAGCGAGTCGCGCATACGTTACACAAAACAAGGTCGGTCGAGTCGAGTCGTACGTCATTAGAGTTTTAACATACGCAAGTCTCGAGTCCCGGGGATTGGTGAACGAGTGTGAACGTGTTTACTTTCATGTATTATGTGTTTATAATCATTATGTGACTTATCGGTATGTGAAAATGTGTTAACATATGTTAAAACGGAGTTTAACGCGCCAAATACACCACATTGGACCCTGTAGGCGATTAGCCTGGCTAATTGCCTTCAAGGTGGCGATTAGCCTGGCTAATTGCCTTCAAGGTGGCGATTAGCCTGGCTAATTTCCTTCAAGGTGGCGATTAGCCTTGCCCTATAGGCGATTATGGGGCTAATCGCCTATAGGGAAGGCGATTAGCAGCCCTAATCGCCTGATAGAACTTCATAATCGCCTGCAACATGTCTGACGACTAAAAACACCTATAAATACCACCCTTGACCTCCAAAACATTATTTACACAACCCTAGCCGTCCCATAACATATCTCAACCCACAAACACCCTCTGGAACCCATTTTTACACACAAACAACCATTTCCAAGCTTATTCCATCATCTACTCTTAAATACAAGGTGTGTTCTTCAAACCCAAACCTTTAAATGATTATGTTTTACTCCCTAAATGTCCAGACCTGATTTATAAAGGTTTTTGTCTTTGAAAATCCATTTAAAACCGTTTCTAAACAAACCCACACCTTTACATGTGTTATATGTGTTGTATGTGATTAAAGATAGAGTTTTTGGGATCTAATCATGATTGTTTTTGTGTTATTATGATGTTTATAGCTGTTACAAGTTAGTATGATGATGTCCAAGGAGTTTGGATGGTTTTGGTCGTGTATTATGGATACTTGATGTTTTGACCCGTTTGAAGGATTTTGGATGATTTAGGATGATATGAGGTGTGTTGTTGATTGTTTGATGTTAGGGTTTGCTCTAGGATGATGTTAGAACAGTAGGATGCTTTCGGACAACGTGATTATGTGATTAGATCTGGAAATTTGCTATTTAGGGCAAGTTATTGCATGTTGATGTGATGTTTTCATGTTAAATTGCTATTTTGGGAAAACGCTCGCATTCGGGACTGTTAGAATGATGAAAACTTAGGGGTTTTGCTTGGAATATGTTTGTTAATATGTTAGAATGATTATTGGGTGTTTGCGCACGTTTCGGATCTGATTTGGAGGGTTAAACGCGCGAAAAACCACAATTGCTGC
This sequence comes from Ambrosia artemisiifolia, assembly GCA_032199755.1. Taxonomy (NCBI): domain Eukaryota; kingdom Viridiplantae; phylum Streptophyta; class Magnoliopsida; order Asterales; family Asteraceae; genus Ambrosia; species Ambrosia artemisiifolia. Next base: position 30,311,837 of record CM063514.1, on the reverse strand, counting down.
ACTGTAGGCGATTAGCAATCCTAATCGCCTATGTTATAGGCGATTAGGGGCATAATCGCCTAAGGATTGAGGCTACTCGTGTGCTAGGATGGCGATTAGCATCATAATTGCTAGCAGTCCATGCAATTGTGATCTTAATTGCCTTCATGTCATGCAATTGTGACCCTAATCACTAGTTAAGCCCTGAATTGCATACCACATGACCATAATCGCCTAATATGCATGTGATTAGCCCTAATCACCTAACATAAGTGGCGATTAGCCCTGCTAATTGCCTGTTGACCATCCCTAATCACGTGTTGACTTTCCTAATTGCATGCTAAGTCCCTAATCGCATGAAATGCTGTTGTAAGTGTATTTTAACATCCCGAAACCCGATTTGACACCTAGGAACATGATAGGAACCCCGTGACATGCTTGGTAACATAGTAACACGTGTTCGGACTTGTTCGTACGTTATTTGACCTATGTGTTAGAATCGTTGAACTTTAACGCATGTTAAGGACTAAGTTGCACGATTTGTGTATGTTTGAGTATGAGACGAACACGTGGGGTCTCGGGTCACCAATGGGATGTCGAGTCTTGTACATTTGGTCAGTTTAACAGTCAACGCATTTTCAAACGAACCTGGTTATGGTCTGGGCATCTAGGGACTAACTAACCTACGGGTTATTAGTCTAAGTACTTGTAACTGTCATATGTTAGGTCGCCGCTTTACGGGGCTAGCATAGCTTGTTGGTTTAAATCACTTTCGAAGTAACGCAACCCAAGGTGAGTTCACGGCCCCTCTTTTATATGTTTTCTTTCGGGGGAGAAACATGCCACGCAATTTAACAAACTCAATGCTTTCGTATAAACATGCAACTCCTTTTGGAAACGCTTTACTCATTTTGAATACGTAACTGTTTTTGGGAAGTAACTTGTTGTAAGCACGCTAAGCTTTTGAAACACTTGTGGGAAGTAACACTTTTGGAAAGCAACACTTTTGAATGCAACGCTTTTGAAACACAACTCTTGATTTGCAACACTTTTGTTTACTACACGACGAAACAAGGAGTCCCGGGGGAAACCATGAATGTGCGGGGTAGCACAACGGGGAAATGTGGATAGATCTATTGGGCCTGACCAACCCCACCCGTCGGCTAGGAGCCGGGCGGGTGCATATTGTCTCTAGTTTAGCAACACAAGCAACTCAAACACGGGCAGCAACTCAAGCAACGCTGTCAGTAATGGTTTCAGCATCACAGTCGTGGTAGTAGTAGGAAACGCTTGTTTGTTCGTTTGTTTATTCGTTTAACGTATCTTATGACATGGTATTTTGTGATCAACGCTCAACACACGGAAACTTATTGTAAACTTAAACCTGTGAACTCACCAGCATTATATGTTGACCCGTTTTTGGCATGATTTCTCAGGTCGCTAAGGTAGCAGCATCTCAGGGCTTAGGCGCACGCGTCTGCACGGCGTCTAGTTTAGGTTCATGGTTTTGTTATTAAACAAGTTTGGAAACTTTTGGGATTTAGTTTTGTAAAACAATGCTTCCGTTGTTATTTCAAATGGTTTGGATTTATGTTTTTATTTTACGTATCTTATCATATAGTGTTGTTTATTGTGACCGTTGACTTGGATCCTGGTGTGTCACACGCCTCGCGGTGGAACTCCGCATGTGGTAATTTGAGGGTGTGACAGATTGGTATCAGAGCCAATGGTTATAGTGAACTAGGACTGCATGTAGAGTCTAGACTATAGCCGAGTCTCACACACTAGACGGTCACATACATTCGAGTCGTGTCTTTTGGTAAACATACTAACCTTGTCGGGGTGTCGGTATCCTTACCACACGGTGTCACATTGCTTATCTCATTCTTGGTTATTCCTAGCTTCACTTTATCTTCTCCTTCGGGTTTACAGTCGTGGGAACTTGTTTGATGATCCTTTGAGTTGGTTATATCTTCCTAGGATGTGGGTGTCGGGTGACTTGAGGTTCGAGCTCGGGGCACGCCTTGAGGACCATGTAGAGCAATTTATCATTTCGGGTGCACACGAAATGATAAGTTGAAATGCATGAAAGACTTGGTGGATCTCGGGTTGGGATTAATGGTCACATTGGACCCAATCCTGGATTTTTCGTATTCTCTTGGTTTAGCGTTGGTGATGGGTCTGAGTGTTTGTTTCTTGTCTTTCTCAGAAGATGTCTGGAATTCGCGGTGGACGTAGAGGCGGTGGTCGTACTGGCGGACGCAATGGTGGCGGTGGTCGTGGAGGGGTGAACCTAACCCAGGAGGATCTGAACACCTTGCTGCAGGCTGCCTTTCAGGCAGGACACAATGCTCATGGCGGTGAGTTGATCCTATCAGTTTTGCCTCGTTGTGAGCATGGTATCCTTCTTTTGTGGTTTTCTTACGTGTTTCATTTCAGGCGGTGTTGTTAACCCACCCCCAGCCATGTGTACGTACAAGATGTTTCGGGATTGTAAGCCCCATGAGTTCTCTGGCACTGAAGGGGCTGTAGGCATGCTCAAGTGGCTAGAGAAAGTGGAGTCCGTATTCATAATGTGCAATTGCCTTCCCGAGGATCAGGTGAAGTATTCTGTTGGGCTCTTCACAGATGTTGCTCTGACTTGGTGGAACAACATCACTAAGAACATGGGTATAGGTGAAGCCTATGCCATGCCATGGGAGAACTTTGTGCAGCTATTGAAAAGGGAGTACTGTCCCAGGGAGGAGGTACAAAAATTGGAACATGAGGTTTGGAGCCTCAAGATGGTGGGGTCTGAGATTGAAGAGTACACTGTGAGGCGTAACGAGTTGGCGGTGCTGTGTCCTGACTTGCACGTACCAGAATACAGGAGGATCGAGCACTACATTTCAGGGTTAGTACCAGAGATAGCGGGGTTAGTGGCTGCGGGAAATCTTCCTACTTATGCAGAGGTGGTTCGATCGGCTCATCGGATGACTAATCTGAAGGTGAATGAAGGTGTTTTACCTGCTCGTGGTTCGACTGTCAAGGCTCCAGAGGGCAGCAAGCGCAAGTTGGAAGGCTCGGGGAAGAGTTCGGCTCAAGAACAGCCACAGCAGCAGACCAGGAAGCTAGGGGCGGTGGGGTCACCGTCGACTCAGAATCAGGGTGGATACACGGGAAAGAACCCTAAGTGCAACCAGTGCGGGTACCATCATGTTGGGAGTTGTGATACGTTTCGTTGCAACCGTTGTCTTCGCTATGGCCATCTGGCCAAGGATTGTAGGGTCAGCACTCAGGCAGGAAAAGTTCAAGCAGTTGCCCCCACTCCTACTCCTCGGGGAAATCAAGGGTGCTTCAATTGTGGTGAAACAGGGCATTTCAAGCGAAATTGCCCAAAGCTGAATCAGGGAGAGGCAGGCACAGCAAGAAAGGGAGGGAACAACCAGGGCGGTGGTGTAGCTGCTCGTGCTTATGTTATTGGGGCTAGGGAGGACCAGGAGGACCCAGACACTGTTACTCGTACGTATTCTTTCTTATCTCTTGTTACGCTTGTACGCCTTGGTTTTACTCTTTCGCAATGTTGTGTGTTCGTGTCGTTGGGTGTTTCCTTGGGGTTTGGTCTTTACTTCTCATTCTTTGGGGTCGATGAGGGTCCTTTGGGGATGTTACTTGGACGGTACCAGTGGGTTAGTTATACCGATCACAGTAGTCCCCAGTAGGCCTTCGATCGGGGGTCTCTTGTCTCATATTCACTCGCTGTTCCTTGGGGAACGCTACTTGGGCATACACAGAGGTCGACGCTCATCACTGTTGGGGCCAAAAGAATCTCGGGGCGAGATTCCTTTCAACAGGGGGATGATGTAACGACCCGGAAAATTTTTTTTTCTTCTCATTTTGTCTTCTCTTTTCGACTTCGGGAAATTTTCGGGACGAAAATTCTTTTAACAGGGGGATGATGTGACACCCGGCAATCTTCGGTAACTAACTTTCAAAAACTTAGTAAGTCTACCTTAGCGAGTCGCGCATACGTTACACAAAACAAGGTCGGTCGAGTCGAGTCGCACGTCATTAGAGTTTTAACATACGCAAGTCTCGAGTCTCGGGGATTGGTGAACGAGTGTGAACGTGTTTACTTTCATGTATTATGTGTTTATAATCATTATGTGACTTATCGGTATGTGAAAATGTGTTAACATATGTTAAAACGGAGTTTAACGCACCAAATACACCACATTGGACCCTGTAGGCGATTAGCCTGGCTAATTGCCTTCAAGGTGGCGATTAGCCTGGCTAATTGCCTTCAAGGTGGCGATTAGCCTGGCTAATTGCCTTCAAGGTGGCGATTAGCCTTGCCCTATAGGCGATTATGGGGCTAATCGCCTATAGGGAAGGCGATTAGCAGCCCTAATCGCCTGATAGAACTTCATAATCGCCTGCAACATGTCTGACGACTAAAAACACCTATAAATACCACCCTTGACCTCCAAAACATTATTTACACAACCCTAGCCGTCCCATAACATATCTCAACCCACAAACACCCTCTGGAACCCATTTTTACACACAAACAACCATTTCCAAGCTTATTCCATCATCTACTCTTAAATACAAGGTGTGTTCTTCAAACCCAAACCTTTAAATGATTATGTTTTACTCCCTAAATGTCCAGACCTGATTTATAAAGGTTTTTGTCTTTGAAAATCCATTTAAAACCGTTTCTAAACAAACCCACACCTTTACATGTGTTATATGTGTTGTATGTGATTAAAGATAGAGTTTTTGGGATCTAATCATGATTGTTTTTGTGTTATTATGATGTTTATAGCTGTTACAAGTTAGTATGATGATGTCCTAGGAGTTTGGATGGTTTTGGTCGTGTATTATGGATACTTGATGTTTTGACCCGTTTGAAGGATTTTGGATGATTTAGGATGATATGAGGTGTGTTGTTGATTGTTTGATGTTAGGGTTTGCTCTAGGATGATGTTAGAACAGTAGGATGCTTTCGGACAACGTGATTTTGTGATTAGATCTGGAAATTTGCTATTTAGGGCAAGTTATTGCATGTTGATGTGATGTTTTCATGTTAAATTGCTATTTTGGGAAAACGCTCGCATTCGGGACTGTTAGAATGATGAAAACTTAGGGGTTTTGCTTGGAATATGTTTGTTAATATGTTAGAATGATTATTGGGTGTTTGCGCACGTTTCGGATCTGATTTGGAGGGTTAAACGCGCGAAAAACCACAATTGCTGCACTGTAGGCGATTAGCAATCCTAATCGCCTATGTTATAGGCGATTAGGGGTATAATCGCCTAAGGATTGAGGCTACTTGTGTGCTAGGATGGCGATTAGCATCATAATTGCTAGCAGTCCATGCAATTCTGATCCTAGTTGCCTTCATGTCATGCAATTGTGACCCTAATCACTAGTTAAGCCCTGAATTGCATACCACATGACCATAATCGCCTAATATGCATGTGATTAGCCCTAATCACCTAACATAAGTGGCGATTAGCCCTGCTAATTGCCTGTTGACCATCCCTAATCACGTGTTGACTTTCCTAATTGCATGCTAAGTCCCTAATCGCATGAAATGCTGTTGTAAGTGTATTTTAACATCCCGAAACCCGATTTGACACCTAGGAACATGATAGGAACCCCGTGACATGCTTGGTAACATAGTAACACGTGTTCGGACTTGTTCGTACGTTATTTGACCTATGTGTTAGAATCGTTGAACTTTAATGCATGTTAAGGACTAAGTTGCACGATTTGTGTATGTTTGAGTATGAGACGAACACGTGGGGTCTCGGGTCACCAATGGGATGTCGAGTCTTGTACATTTGGTCAGTTTAACAGTCAACGCATTTTCAAACGAACCTGGTTATGGTCTGGGCATCTAGGGACTAACTAACCTACGGGTTATTAGTCTAAGTACTTGTAACTGTCATATGTTAGGTCGCCGCTTTACGGGGCTAGCATAGCTTGTTGGTTTAAATCACTTTCGAAGTAACGCAACCCAAGGTGAGTTCACGGCCCCTCTTTTATATGTTTTCTTTCGGGGGAGAAACATGCCACGCAATTTAACAAACTCAATGCTTTCGTATAAACATGCAACTCCTTTTGGAAACGCTTTACTCATTTTGAATACGTAACTGTTTTTGGGAAGTAACTTGTTGTAAGCACGCTACGCTTTTGAAACACTTGTGGGAAGTAACACTTTTGGAAAGCAACACTTTTGAATGCAACGCTTTTGAAACACAACTCTTGATTTGCAACACTTTTGTTTACTACACGACGAAACAAGGAGTCCCGGGGGAAACCATGAATGTGCGGGGTAGCACAACGGGGAAATGTGGATAGATCTATTGGGCCTGACCAACCCCACCCGTCGGCTAGGAGCCGGGCGGGTGCATATTGTCTCTAGTTTAGCAACACAAGCAACTCAAACACGGGCAGCAACTCAAGCAACGCTGTCAGTAATGGTTTCAGCATCACAGTCGTGGTAGTAGTAGGAAACGCTTGTTTGTTCGTTTGTTTATTCGTTTAACGTATCTTATGACATGGTATTTTGTGATCAACGCTCAACACATGGAAACTTATTGTAAACTTAAACCTGTGAACTCACCAGCATTATATGTTGACCCGTTTTTGGCATGATTTCTCAGGTCGCTAAGGTAGCAGCATCTCAGGGCTTAGGCGCACGCGTCTGCACGGCGTCTAGTTTAGGTTCATGGTTTTGTTATTAAACAAGTTTGGAAACTTTTGGGATTTAGTTTTGTAAAACAATGCTTCCGCTGTTATTTCAAATGGTTTGGATTTATGTTTTTATTTTACGTATCTTATCATATAGTGTTGTTTATTGTGACCGTTGACTTGGATCCTGGTGTGTCACACGCCTCGCGGTGGAACTCCGCATGTGGTAATTTGAGGGTGTGACACCCTGTTGGGATTCGAATGAAACACTTCAGCTACATTCGACCTTAATGAAAGGCTCGAAGGATGCTAACGGGTTCAAATGAGCAAAAACTCACTGGAACACTTTCATTCATCCTTAATGATGGGTTCGAATGTAGGCACAATTGCACCTTCGACTCACTGAAGGTTTCGAATGTACAATTGGAATTCTGAAAATTTTACCAAATCTCAAAATCGAATCCCGTTCAATCATTTCACACAGTTTAACCTTCAAACATTCATCATTTTCCATTTAAATGATACAAAACTTAAATTGGTCCATCAAGTTTCAGAAAATTAACCATCAAAACACCATCGGTTATCAAAAAATAATATAGTAGTGTAAAAATTTTGGATTTTCTGAAATTTAAGCTAAAACACACCTAAAATCTTTTTGAGTTTTGTATATTTTGCAGAAAATGAATATAAATTGCAGAAATGTAAACATAAAGCAGTAAACATTTTGTGATTTCCTGTAAAAGGATCATATAAGTTTTTGAAAAATCTGATCACACCGTTGATCTTTATTGTTTATTATCATTAAAGACAATGTATGATCCGGCAACTGCTGATATTGTTATCCACATAAGCTCACATGCAGACTGTTATGCAATGCTTTAAAATGATACACAATTAGGTGTATTATAACTAACAGGCTTATGGTTCCCACGCACACGACATACTCCCGTATCAAGGAATTTGCACAAAGCTTCATCGTAACGCGTGATTATGCCAAATGTTATCCGTAATATTACAAGATATATAGCACAGAGGTGTACAGGTTAGCAAGTTAATGCAACAAAGTAACTTGTGCATATATACCAGGTTGAGGCTGACATCAATCAGTGATTTTCATCAGAGAATTGATACGATGCATTAAATGATCTTTGATCATTATTATACATTAAGTTCCTTAATTTGGTAACTTTTAGGTTTTGGCGTATAAGCTCTTTTAGCAAATATCTTGATTGAATCTAGGTCCGTAAATCAATACGACAAAATATCAATCAAGATATCCCGGATAACAATTAACATAACGACCCGAAACCTCAGATTTTGGCAACCCTATTAAACGAAATTACGGTACTAAGACCATATGCCCATGAGGTGTTCAGCCACTAGCGAGTAGTTCATTATGTTTGTATCACTAAGGCACGTAGTAATAAGTCTACGAAGCCTACCAGCACATCACACAAAATCAACACATACCTTATATAGCATTTCAATTCTTTAGCATGTGTCAGATCCCAACTGATGTACTATCATTTCCTCTTTTGCTCCTGGAAATCAGTTTGGGTTTTTCTGATTTTTATAGCTTTTTGGATTTTTCAATGTTTTCGATTTTTCTAAATAAGGACCCCCCCCCCCCTAAAATGTAAACATATTTTAGGTTTTTGATTTTTCTGAAAAACAGTAAAAACCTTGAATTTAAAAACAAAACGTGATAAACCGAGGTGATGATTAGTCTTGTTTCTCTTTTATACCTGTGACACCCGTCGAAATCACAGGTCATATCCGTACACTAGCCACACGTACACAATATGCATGACATTTCATTTTGTATATTTCATTACAATTGAGCCATACAGGGTCTCAACAAGTCAATTTCGATGCGTACAGTCTAGCATTAGGTCCACTAGTAGGAGCAGATTTCAGAACATATAGAATGACTCCTGATAAGCCATAGAGAGATCCCACCAAAACCCTAGTTTGGGAATCCCGTACAATTGTACATAACATTTCAATTGTGATCCAAACAAGAACAAAAATAAACAATGTTTTCATATAAGGAATTATTCGAACACAATGCTCACACGAAACTAGTAATACGACTAGTTGAAAAGCAAACAATGTACACATAATTATAGATTATGGAAGCTAACATAAACTTATATAAAACCTCCCATAACATTTAAATACCATGTGTAACAATGGGATATACAAGACATGAGTATAAGATGTACTAAAAAAAATACTATATGTGTACATACATACACATACGACGGCACACACACACATATACATAGCTGTAGTGTGGTTTCCAAAGATTAAACTCTTACACTTTAAATGAACCATCACTTCAAGTCTCCTAGATTCCACCACATTTAGCTAAACACTTGACCTTGTATTCATTCCATACTAGTTAACTTACCAAAAATAAAATCCCTACACATACATACATACATATATACACGACACACATATACATGTGTGTGTAGTGTTTGTGTCATCCACTCTTACACAAGTCTCTTTCAAGACATTCTTCCACCAAGATTCTTCCAACATACTTTAGTCACCTCCATCACATACCTAGAAGTTACACCAAAGAGGAAGGCATCTTATGACACTTAGGAAAGCTTATTGTTGACTTACCACAATTGTTATCCTACCTCTTCCACCAAAGATTCTTCCCAGTCAACCTAAGACACCTCTAATCACCCTAGACACAATGATTATCATGCATCAAATCTTAAGTGAGTTGACTAAGCGTTAGCCTTCCAAACACCCTCTAATTTTCGGCTTCCCCATTCCAAGAACACATGCATCCAGTCATGTGACCAGAAGCTCCACTGTCGACAATCCAAAGACTGCTAACAGGGCCAGCTGGAGCTCCCTGCACATATCAAGGAAAACAATTAGTTCTTTCGGGGGACCCAAGCCTACTTGGTCTTGGGTCTTTGAATGTTAGACTTCAAAGTTTCATTTTCACAAACACTCGGTTTTGAATAGATCTATTTTTTATCTATCAAACCTTTCTCAGTTTGAGATTTCACATTTGCATTTGAGGTAGAGGCACCTGGAGAACCCGATGGTGACCAAGATTGTTTCGAACGTTTCAGAATCCTGATCTGAGATTTTTGGGTCTCAGTCAGTTTCTTTGTATCGTTCGTGAATGAAACTTTCTTAGTTACCTTATCTGATTTTACAGATACCGGTCCAACTGATGACTTAACAACGGGTTTAGGAGCAACCTTCTGTTTATCATTAGTCAAGTTCACCATAGGTTTCTTCAGTTTCTTTTCCATAGCAATCCGGTTTCTACGATCATAGGTAAATTGACGGTTTTCCCTTCTTTGAAAATAATTGTGTTGATTATAAAAAGGTGGTCTTTGAGGGACAAACTGTCTTTGAGGATAACTATGATTGTCAACCGGACTTCTATAAGATTGCCTCATCTCAACTTCGTGCCTTTTGTGCCTCACATACGGGCAGTGAGCAGGTAAATGCCATCTCTCCTCACATTTGAAACATGCACGGTATTCCTCAAAAACATTCTTAGCATTCGGCTTTGCGTAGGAATTGATTGGATATTGATAATCAACACATCTACGTCTCAAACTCATTGGAGCCGGGTCCTTTGAGTAAGCCGGCTCAAGAAAACCATTAGATTTTTCTTTCGGCTTGATGAACTCAGTGACATGAACTTTTGGTTCTTTAGGAGTATCTAGATATAATTTCATGTTTAGGAAACCAAATCGTACTCTCCTGCCAGATTTTCTCGATTTTTGAATAATTGGCAAATTTAATCGGATACTCCTCGCCAGAGATAATCTTATCGGATCCTTCCATCCGATAGAAAACCTTGTCGGTTTTGTCAACTGATTCATTCTTCTCAGCTTTCTTCATTGATTGATTCACTCGATGTGCATTTGCCCGAGGATGTGAAACCTGATAAGGTAATCTTGGTTCATTTGTGATTTCGTGATTTTCCATAGGAATATCACTACCTTCCTTCGGTTGCTCATCTTCAGTATCTGAATCATCAGTTACTGCAGTCACCCCCTCATCATTCAACCCTAGAATCGGTCTCACATCGGAATGTAGATCTCCAACAATAGAAGATTCATTATCCGATGCAGAGTCTGATTTAACTGAACTTTTCGGAGTTACTGAAAGCAAATTATGATTCTCAAATAACACTGGAGAAGGTACAGACTTGTAGTTTGCACTACTGGGTTGTGATGGTTCTTCAATGATATGGTCAACAACATAAGCAATGTGTTTATAACTTTCCAACTTTTTGTTGACCTTTTCAGCAAAACACTTGATGGTGGCCATTTCTAATTTGGTTTCTTCAAGCTCATTAATGTAATTATTGATAGCAATTTGTTTTAAAGCAAGAGTTTTCTTTAAATCTGAAATGTCCTTTTTATAACCATCAAGTATTTTGTTAAAATCATGTGTTTCCTTACGATAAGATTGACAGTTGATTCTAGCACTCTCAAGTTGAACCTTGAGTTGCTTGTTTTCATTTGTCAGTCTATCACAAGTGCCACAATACTTATCACTTTTCATGTCAATTGTAGACTCAGAACTTACCTGTTTCGGAGGATGTGTCATAGCCATGAGTGCAAAATGAGCCTTTTTTCCAGCAAATAACTTTGAGTAGTCAATCTTGGTGAAGGCATCATCAACAATACATGACTTCCTCGTCATCAGAAAATCAGCTTCGGCTAAAAGTTGATCAATCTCATCATCCAACGAGTTGATACTTGCTTCCGAATCCGTTTCACTCTCCGAATCAGAATACACAGATTCATGCTCATCAGAAATATCAGTCACAGAATCAATTACAGTTCCTGAAATCTTCTCAGAAAATGTATCTTCAACTTGATCAGCAACAGAAATCTGATTATCATCAACGATCTCCTCAATCACTACCTCAGGTACCTTCTCGGTCTCCAAAACTTCTCCAGCTATCACCGACTCCTCTATTATCTCCTTTGCAAGACATGCAACATTCCCACTAGTGATCTCCTCAACTCCAAGCTGCATTGAAGTCCAATCATACCCTTCATCCTTTTGAATCACCAACGCCTGATTTTGATTCTCGGTTTGAGGTTGGCTATTTGGTGTCAAAATAGGAATTATGGTTCTAATTGGGTTATGTGGAGTTTAAGTTTGAGTCTGGTTGGGTGTAGTTGTTTGTCTGTTTGAGGTATTTTGTGAGGTTCGAAATCAAACGAATTAGATAAAAGTTATTTCATAGAACTGGCAAATGGTAAAATGATTGAAGCCTGCGGGATAATTAAAGGTTGTACCTTACAACACGAAAGTCATGTGTTTAGCATAGACCTTTTGCCAGTAGAATTAGGGATTTTCGATATTGTGATAGGAATGTATTGGTTATCTAAGAACCGAGCGGAAGTGATTTGTTGCGAGAAATTGGTCCGCATCCCAGTTTCGGATAGCGAGATCTTGATCGTGCGTGGTGAGACTGAGAAGAAGTCCTTAAAACTGATTAATGTAATGAAGGCACAGAAGTTTCTACGGAAGGGTTACCCGGCATTTTTAGCAAGTGTCGTTAACACAAAGGTTGAGGAAAAGAAGCTTGAAGACATTCCGGTAGTTAGGGAATACCCTGAAATGTTTCCAGAGGACTTGCCCGGGTTACCGCCTACAAGGCAATTAGAGTTCAGAATAGATCTTGTACCAGGTGCCGCACCAGTCGCTAAGTCCCCTTATTGACTACCACCTTCCCAAATGCCAGAACTTTCAAACCAATTGCAGGAGTTGTTGGATAAAGGTTTCATCAGACCAAGTTATTCTCCTTGGAGAGCACCGGTGTTATTTGTCAAGAAGAAAGACGGAACCTGTAGAACGTGTATTGATTATAGGGAATTGAACAAACTCACTATAAAGAATCTATGCCCATTACCCAGAATCGATGATTTGTTTGATCAGTTAAAAGGATCGAGTTTTTACTCAAAAATCGATCTTAGATCTGGTTATCATCAACTGAGAATTGTAGAAGAAGACACTCCGAAGAACGCTTTTAGGATGCGATACGGTCATTATGAGTTTCTAGTTATGCCATTCGGTCTAACCAACGCTTCAGCAGTGCTTATGGATCTAATGAATAGAGTTTGTAAACCTTACTTAGATAAGTTTGTTATAGTATTCATTGATGACATACATATCTATTCACAAACTAAGGAAGAACATGAACAGCATTTGAGACTCATTTTGGAATTGTTAAAAAGTGAGAAGTTATTCTCGAAGTTTTCGAAATGTGAATTTTGGATTCGAGGAGTTCATTTCTTAGGTCATATTATTAACGAGAAAGGCGTTCAGGTGGACCCAGCAAAAATCAAGGCAATTAAGGATAGGAATACACCAAAATCTCCTACAGAGATACGTCAATTCATGGGTTTGGCGGGATATTACCGACGATTCATTGGTAATTTCTCCAAGATAGCACAGCCTTTGACGCTATTAACCCAAAAAGACCGCAAGTTTGAATGAACAGAAAAGCAAGAAGAAGCCTTCCAGCTTCTAAAGCAAAAGTTGTGTAGTGCACCAATATTATCTCTTCCAGATGAAAACGATGGGTTTGTTGTATATTGTGATGCTTCGCATCAAGGGTTGGGATGTGTACTAATGCAGAATGATAAAGTCATAGCATACGCATCAACACAACTCAAAGTGCATGAGAAGAACTATATAACGCACGACTTGGAGTTAGGAGCAGTAATTTTTGCGCTCAAGATATGGAGACACTACCTATATGGTACCAAATGCACAGTCTTTACGGACCATAAAAGTCTTCAACATATATGTGACCAAAAGGAGCTCAATATGAGGCAGCGAAGATGGGTCGAGTTACTCAATGATTATGACTGTGAGATTCGTTATCATCCTAGAAAAGCAAATATTGTGGCGGATGCTTTAAGTAGAAAAGAGAAAGTTAAACCATTGCGTGTTCGCACGCTGGGTTTAACAATCCATTCGAGCCTCATGGCTCAAATTAAAGAAGCACAACAAGAAGCTTTGAAGGAAGAGAACCCAAAGAAAGAATGTCTTTTCAAGATGATAAAAGATGTGAATCCGAAGGCCGATGGGGTATTGCATTTCATGGATCGTGTTAGGGTGCCAAGTAAGGGTGGCATGTGTGAGCTGGTTATGGACGAAGCCCATAAATCTAAGTACTCAATACACCTTGGTTCTGACAAGATGTATAAAGACTTGAAAGAACTTTACTGGTGGCCGAGCATGAAAGGAGAAATAGCAGCTTATGTTAGTAGGTGTTTAACTTGTGTAAAGGTTAAAGCTGAATATCAAAAGCCTTCTGGATTGCTACAACAACCGGAGATTCCTCAATGGAAATGGGAATGTATTTCAATGGACTTTATTATGAAATTACCCCGAACATCAAGTGGCTATGATGTCATCTGGGTAATCGTCGATCGATCAACTAAGTCCACACATTTCCTACCGATTAAGGGAACCTATTCTATTGAGAAGTTAACTCGTATTTATCTGAAAGAGGTAGTCTCTAGGCATGGTGTTCCAATATCGATTATTTCCGATCGAGATGGTCGATTTGTATCAAGGTTTTGGCAGTCACTGCATGACGGACTAGGAACACGACTGGATACGAGTACGACTTACCATCCCCATACAGATGGTCAAAGCGAAAGGACCATTCAAACACTCGAAGATTTGTTACGAGCATGCGCGATTGATTTTGGAGGAAATTGGGACGCTCACCTTCCTTTAGTTGAGTTTTCCTACAATAACAGTCATCATTCCAGTATCAACGCCGCACCCTTCGAAGCCCTGTACGGTAGAAAGCGTCATTCACCTCTCTGTTGGGCAGAAGTAGGAGATAAATGTTTGATCGGCCAGAGATAATCCAGGAAACTACAGGCAAGGTTTTCAAGATAAGAGATAGATTAAAAGCGGCAAGGGATAGACAGAAGAGTTATGCGGATAATAGAAGAAAACCATTGGAATTCCAAGTGGGAGATAGAGTAATGTTAAAAGTCTCGCCTGGGAAAGGGGTTATTAGATTTGATAAGCAAGGAAAGCTTAGCCCTCGCTACATTGGACCCTTTAGGATTGTAGCAAGGGTAGGTCCCGTTGCATATCGACTAAAGCTACCGCAAAAACTATCAGGCGTACACGATGTTGACTGAAAGTCAGAAAAAGCAACTTGAAGCGCCTCGCTATGGCCATAGCAAGGCGCGTTGAAATAGGGGGGATGAATCTGGATATGTTTTCTAGATTTACTCCCGAAAGCGCCTCACTATGGCCAAAGCTATGCGCTTTGGGTCAAATCAGGTGAACAATATACATTATTCCAAAGATACGGTGATCTACTGATCCACTCAAGCACTCTAGTCAAACCCTATAAATACACTATTACACCCCACATCTTATCCGTGTAAAAGTTGCCAGACCTTGAAATTAATTATTATTTATTATATATTTGTGGTTTGTAATGTTTTGCTTCTATCAAAACTTCCTGCATATATACATACATACAAGTACATATGTTTTGATGGAGACATGACATAATCCAACATTAAAGTGATGTCCTTTACATTTTATATATTCGAGAAAAACAAAGGAAATAAGAGAAATGGGATTTCATATATATATATATATATATATATATATATATATATATATATATATATATATTGCAAAGCTAGATATCCTACATGTCATAGTATTATGCAATCTCTACTTTGAGAGATGCCACATAGGATGTGATGTGGCAACTGTAGACCAATTAAAAAAAAAATAATATATTAAAACCTAATCTACTAAATCTAAATATTAAACCTTTATTATTTTATCTCTCATGTTTTCTTCCAAAACTTTTAAACATTAATATCTTTTATATACGAGACTTTTTAAAGAAAAAAATTACACCAAATTAACGAGCGTTTTATTATCTTTCCAACGAGTATCATAGTGCTATATAAAAAACGGAGAAAAAAACCGACTATTTTTTGTAACCTGACAGGTATTGTGTCGGGTTTGGGATTAGTTTAAAAAAATTGTGAGTTTGGGTCAGGTCTGGGACTAGGTGATACCCGACCCCATTACCCGAAACCACATACCCAAATACCCGAACTATATACCCGATCATATACCCATGAATTTTTTAACGCATCACATAACCCTTAGACTAATGCGTTCGATATTTGCAATATACGTGCACCATCATAAACTAAAAACTTTATAGTATGTAACTAAAATATATGTATGGTTATTATAATGCTATTTCAATAAATAACTTTTTTTTCTTATTTCATGTTAGTTCTTTTTAGAATGATCGATTACAGTTTTCCTGCATGTAACTGTAAAGCGCATCAGTCTATTCCATATGTAAAATTGATATGTTATATTAGATATTTCAACCCGGGACGCTCCCGGGATAAAAGCTAGTGTGTATATATATATATATATATATAATATTCTGTCCTACCATATGGATGGTAGAATCATAAAGTTTTGTTTTTTGTAAGATGATTGTCGGTAAAATGGATAAATACAAAAACATGGAACTGTTAAAAAATCAGATATACAAGTAACTACCTTCCTCCCCTATAACCATTTTGTAGTTAGGCCCCAGCTATTAACACCCCTTGGGTTCTATTTTCACCCTCCGCGAAGCGCCTCGCTATGGCCATAGCAGTTATTAGATATACATGTATATATACTCTTGTATTGTATAAAATTCTTCCATCTCAAGATTCCACAAAACTCTCTCAATTCTTCTATATTCACAAAATATTTATTTCATATTTTTTTAATCTCTCAGTAATCATTTAACTTTAAAATATTTAGATAAAATTTTGGTTTTTCTTTAATTGTTAAATTATTTATACGTATAAATTTTCCGGTTCTTAGATCCGGTCAAACCAGTTCGACCGGTCCGACTAGTGAACCAGTAAGGAGACTGGTTCGAAGTCCGGTCCTATCTTAAAAACATTGGCTTGTACCGTTATTTAACATAAAAATACTACTAGGCGCCCTTTTAAACTTTATTATTTTGAAAATGCACCTATTTATCTGCAAAGATTCCTATGGCTTTAATGCTTTACTTTAAAAAATGGTACACCAAAATCTCTGGTATCAGAGCCATAAGTGCTCTTGTTCTCCTTATCTGAGGTTCGGATTAGTGTGCTCTGTGACTGCCGACTTTGTACAGATCTCTCACATCAGAAAACCAACCTTACTAGGCATTGAGTAACAGACTGGTTTGACACACTGAAACCATTGTTAGAGTCTAAAAGTAACTTGTTGAGTGAGTGATAAGTCGGAAGGGTCCGCGGTAAAGTCTCAAAGGTTCGAGCTTGAAGATTCGAAGAGTGGTTGTTAGAAGTCTAAACCCAGTTATGAACCAAGATCTATCCCGTATGTCTAGCTTTAGATCGTCCTCTGCGTCCAAGATTGGTCAGTTATATGAGATCTCTTATGTATCTGATGAATCTAAAATTCCCATTACTAATATGCCCATGGTTAACCCATATAGTGTCTTCTCCAAACCCCATGTGTCATTCTCCAGAAAAGTAAAACAAATAGTCAGTTCTACGTCAAACCCAGTCGTCAAGGAGTTCGTACAAACCTAAAATTGGATTCACACCTACTCCCTTCCACAGCCTTCGAACACCTAGTCACCCTCTCTCTCCTCCTAGATCTTCCAAGGATCTGTTTATCCCAAGGATATACACACATCCACTTCGGTGCGATAAGGCTAGCCCTTACCTTCCATGGAAGAAAAGGACTACCTGCGTTTGCTAGGATCGCCCTCGTCGATTTTAGATTTGTGGAGTATTAGCACGCCTGCATTGGTATTATCCAAACCACACTAAACGTCGGAACAGTATTCGTCAACCTGTTCCCAAACTTTAATATGCCCCTGAATGATCCATCACTGTTAACAACCCTGAAAGCCCAGATCCAGATCGGTGGAACTCCACAAGTAAACACCTTTCAGGCTACCTTTCATTACCAGATGGCATATAGAGTCCAAAATCAATCTTTGGACATCATGGTCCCCGGAAAAGATAATTCTGGTGATGCACTGTTCATAGAGATTGATTCAAACTCTACACCAACCTGCACGTATGTTCCTAAACAGTTGTCCAGAGAAGAGCTTACAAAACTCCTCCCAGAGAACTGGATAACTAATTATGAAAAGATTTACCAAGCACCGGTCCAGACAACAACAGCCCCTGACTTCATCCGCCACCAAGACGGCTTAGTTGAGGTCAAATTTGCAAAACAAGATCGTAGGCTTGTTTTTCCTGCGATACAGATGATCCAACCGGTCGAAACCCTTCAGAACGGCACTGCTCGTATGACATTTGTTACTGTCAGCAATGTCTAGACGAAGCAGAACGGGTAGAATATGATGAAGACGTCCCGAAAAGGAAGAAAAAAGGATCCCAAAGTTCGTTGAAGAAAAGATATGAAGTTGGAGATCCAAACGTTGGTCTTCTTGGAGAACCATCTGGAAAGTTTGACTACTATGTCCTGTATGGTGACTCAACCCCAAAACCTAAACCAACACCCCACAAACCACCAACACCAAAACACCCACCCCCTAAATTCAGTGAATGCTTTGCCATCACCCCAGACCCATCATCATCAGAATACCAGACGGAGCTTCCTCTTCTATCCACCTTCGAAAGAGGCCAACAAAAGACGAAACACAGCTGGAAGATCCAAAACCCCACCGTTATGGGTCCCAATGGTCCTATAAACCAGACCAATGCTGTTGAAGCCACACTAAACTGGCAAAGTGAAAATGCTGATGCACAAAACAATGCCGTTAAAACCATCATGGCACAACAAGATGTCATCACAAAAAAACCAGGAAACCCTGGTCAGCAAAGTTCGTGGCCTTGAAGATATCATTCATGAAATCATAATGAAAATTCTTGAACTCCATAATGATCTCCTTCAAATAGTCCAGAACGCCCCTTCTCACAAAACCCAAGAGGCCTGGTTGAAAAGGAAGCTGAGATGAAGTTCCTTAAGGCTCAGCTCACATATTTGGAGAGGCAACACAGATAGCAAAGGCTTCCAATGCTTGAAGACAACCCATGGAGGTTACCCTCCACACCTTTCGTCAAAACAGCCTTTGATCCACAACCATTACCGATGACGCCTTTCTCACAAACCTCCCCTTCAATGAACCTATGGCAAGAGGACAGGCTAGAACAAAAACAAAAAAAAACTTCCCCATGAATTCACTGTGAATTGTGCCTATAAACTGTTCTGAGATCGTACATGCCAAGATGTTTGTTTCTCTGTATTCACCAAGGCTTAAGTACCAGTCTCGAAGCCTTCCTTGACATCTTGTAAGAAAACGCTTGATGACCATATCGATCCCGTAGTGCTTGAGTTCAGCGGAACACCAGGTTAGCATTTCAACACTTCTTTCACGCCATTTCGAAGGTGGGATGTCATCAAAAGTGAACTGTTGTTTTGAGTCAGTGGAATTGGGAAACTTGTTTTCATCTTGTGCTGTTTGGGAGGCCATATCATCGACTTGTGAAGTGTAGTATTCATTTCTTTCTGTTGATTCTGGCTCAGCCATGAACAAATGTTCAAAAGCATCTGTTGGAGGAAGTTCGTCGTATGGCAAGTAGGAGGTGTTCAAAATTGAATTCGAATTTGAAAAATTCGAAATTCAACTTAATTCGATTCGATTATCAAGAATTCGATTCGATTATCAAGAATTCGATTCGATGATCAAGGATTCGTATTCGATTTCGATTCGATTCGAGTTCATTCATATTTATATATATATATATACACACACACACACAGATATAACTTTAGAACTTTGGCTAATCTATAAATTTATCCTATGTCATAAATTAGCCCATTACCAAGCTCAAGCCTAACTAAAGCCCATAATTTAAGTCTTAACCTTAAATGAATTTATTCAAATTCGCTTCGAATTCGAGTTTCTAATACGAATTCGAATCGAATTCCAATTGAGTTTTTTATTCGAATACGAATTCTAATCGAATTGGTCAGCTTTTAATCGAATTCGAATCGAATACGAATTCAGTAAAAATAAATAAATCACTCGAAAAATCCGATTCGATTAATTAGAAAATTCGTTATTCGATTCGATGAACACCCCTAACTCCAGCGGCTGAAGGTTTCTTTACGTGAAAGATAGAGAATTGGACGATATGTGTCATATTTTCATCTTAGGTCAAACCTCTTGATAGCCATTGTAAAGTTGAGAACAAGAAAATGAACAATGGTGGTTTAGTGTCTGCATACGATTTTATTTACCTTCCCATTTCTCGCCCTATTAAATTGGAATTGGAATGAGAATGGAATGGAATGGAATGGAGTTCGTATGTCGTAAATATCACTTGACGCAGGATGTGGTACGACCATCGCCACGTGTCAGTCACCTTCAACTTCCTTGCGTTAATTGTAAAGCGATCGTTACTGTTCCTCATGGATAATCAGACTTCCGTGATAGATACAAAACACGTCAAAAAAAGGTCCGGAAAGAGATGTAAAATTTGAAATTTGATAAAACATGATATTGATTGCACTTTGCAATTGCTACATACATTGATTTATGAAAGTTGTTCATACTCGGCTGTTTGTTCTGAAAGGAGCAATTAAACGAACCAAACCGCGTCAAACAAGGTCCAGAAGTCTAGTATATCGATTAAAGATGTAAAATTTGAAATTTGGTAAAACATGGTATTGATTAGACACTTCATGTGTTACATACATATATTTATGAAAGTTGTTCATTCTCGGCTGCTTGTTCTAAAAACCACAAATGAGCAATAAACGAACTGAAACACCTCAAACTAATTTTTCTTTGATTGGAAACAAGTTAAAACAATTAAAAATGAATTAAAATATTTTTTTTTAGTTACGTAAAACTATTTAAATCTAACTAAAACAATAATTTTATTTAAAAAGGGCCAAAGCGTCTCGATTTAGCCATAGCTAGACGCTTTGAAGTTTTTTTTTTTGCTTTTCCCGATAAAGCAGTCAACTTGATACCATGATATAACCCAAAACACCTCACTATTGACCAAGGTTGTAAAAATCCCGATTAATCACCGATTAATCGCTAGTCCCCACTTTACTGATTAATTTTAAGCTAATCACTAAATTAATCGGTGGCGGTCCAGGGTTGTAAAAATCGCGATTAATCACCGATTAGTCGGACCAAATTCGTCCTACCCGGACCTTAAAAACTCAAAATTAGGTCAAAAATGAATTCGAACGGGTCAAAATTGGAGCAAATCGATCAAATCAGACAAGTTCTTATGTCAAAATTGGATGATAATCCATGATTTAGAACCAAAATCGATGAAACTCCATGAACCCTGGTTGTGTTTGAAGGTTCCGTATGATGAAATAATGAATGGGAGGAAAAAACGGGATATGGTAGACGATGGAGGTGATTAGGGTTATTTATGTTTAGGTATTTTAATATTTAACCCCAATCCATATTCACTTGTTTATATTTGGCCCCTAAACTTCTAAATTTATACATATAAGATATAAAATTAACATATATATGACCATACCACCGTCTCTCTCTCCTGGCCGGTTTGTGATACGTAATGCCTAATCAGCATTCCCCACGTTGCACATAGTGACAGGCCAATCTGACATGTCCATATTCAACTCGTCCACGTCACAATCCCCTCCACTTTATAAACCCTACCTACGATCTGTTTGTTTCTCCTATCCTATCACTGTCTAGTCATGGCGACACAGAGATTAAACCCTAACGCTATCGCCTTCATGGCTCTGCTTCTCCTCGTTTCAGTAGCTTCTGCTAAAGTTTTCTTCGAAGAACGTTTTGACGGTAGATAATCCCATCCTTTAATTTCAGATTGATGAGAATTTATTATTCATTGTGTTTTGTTAGAATGTCTTGATCTGTGACAATTCATATGAAATGAACTCATTTTGTTATCACTGCCACGCTTTCAGTTATGTACAAGTCTTAAATCTCTAGTTAGTTCTGATTATTAATTAATTAATATTAGTAGTAGTCTCTCACTCTCTATCTGAGTTTTTTAGGTATCATTCCCTTTGTCGTGTTAGATCAGCTAGCAAGCCAAACATCCCCCCATGTTCTTGGCTAGTGATTAGGTAGGTAGTGTTTCCTTTGATAACCATAAATGTACAGCCTCCCCCCACTCCACTCCAAACCCTTTGATGCTTGATCTGTGTTTAATCCATATAAAACCCATCCTTTTAACCTTCGGAATTGATAGGGCCCGGCAGTCCTTTTGAAATATATTAATCTTCAATCATTTGCATCCCCAAGCTGCTGTTGCATCGGATGAGTTCGTGGGATTCCTCTATCTTGAATAATATTTCATTATACTACCCACCAATTTTTCTTTTATTCTAATCTGTAACGGGCAGGGCAGGGCATAGCGTGGCGAAGGTACCTCATCCTGTCACTTTCCCTTGTTAAGGTTTTCCAATCGGATGTTTGCCGCCTGAAGCTTCTTTTCCAGATGAGACGACAAATGTTAGTCCATGCAACAGCGGAGTTTTTAACGACAGGGATAAAAGAGTAATTATTTGTTGTTAGGTGATAGGCTTTGATAACTTGGAATCAGAGTCCCCTGCTCTTCATGCGTGAAACGCCACCACCACTTCGCCAAGGGACTCAAGTTCATGTCTTTGAACGAACCTAAGCTGACACACCTGATATTTTTGGTTCAATTACATTCTTCCATTTAACCCGATTCCACTTCAGCATGTTTTTTAACGAACCTAAGCTGACACCACCTGATTTCTTTGGTTCAATTACATTCTTCCATAAAACCCAATTCCACTTCAGCATCTGGCCTATGCAAAACTTAGTGTCCTTTTATTTATAGTTTTAAGCTCAGAACTTATTAGCTTTCAGCATGTTTCTTCAGTAAACTTAGTTTTTTTTTAATGTAACTTGTACATTTCATGTCGAATACTACCAGTGTTACATTTGCTTTGGTTACTTTAAATTTACATGTTTTGTTTCATGATACTTCATCAGATGGATGGGAAAGCCGGTGGGTTAAATCTGACTGGAAGAAAGAAGATAACATGGCTGGAGAGTGGAACTACACTTCTGGTAAATGGAATGGAGATGCCAATGATAAAGGTAACCAACCAATTGTTTTCAACAATGTTTGTGTAAATTCACAACTTGCTGACAAGTTTCTTGTTTTCCTCGATCAATAGGTATACAGACCAGTGAAGACTACCGGTTTTATGCCATATCTGCTGAGTATCCTGAATTCAGCAACAAGGATAAAACACTAGTGTTCCAGTTTTCTGTGAAGCATGAGCAGAAGCTTGATTGCGGTGGTGGCTACATGAAGTTGCTCAGTGGTGATGTGGATCAAAAGAAATTCGGCGGTGATACCCCTTACAGGTTATTTACATATATACAACTCTTGTCTTTAAATTTTCAAATCGTTTTTCTTGTTATTGTTGCTTATGTTTTAATATGAATTTTGACTACAGTATCATGTTTGGACCTGATATTTGTGGTTATGCTACAAAGAAAGTTCATGCAATTCTTACATACAATGGGGAAAACAAATTGATCAAGAAAGATGTTCCGTGTGAGACTGATCAGCTTACACATGTTTACACCTTCATTCTCCGCCCCGATGCTACCTACAGCATCTTAATTGATAATGAAGAGAAGCAGACAGGAAGCTTGTACGCTGACTGGGATCTTCTCCCAGCAAAGCAGATAAAGGACCCCGAGGCTAAAAAGGTAAATTTAGGCATATACATGGGCAGTGCTCCTTTTTTTTGGTCAATGTAACTGTTGGCTCATATTCATATTATAAATGTAGCCTGAAGACTGGGACGATAAGGAGTTCATTCCTGATCCTGAAGATAAGAAACCCGAGGTAATAAATTATTTTATTCTGATGCCCTCTTTAAGATCAGAGTGGAATCCAACTCTAAATTGTTATTTTTCTATGTATACCAGGGTTATGATGACATCCCGAAGGAAATTCCTGATCCAGATGCCAAAAAGGTATTCATTTTTCTTTCGTACATTCTGGCTTGACTGATATATAGCATATTTCGATTGTTTATCTTTTCAGCCAGAAGATTGGGATGACGAGGAAGATGGCGAGTGGACAGTCCCAACTATTCCAAACCCAGAGTACAAAGGTCCATGGGAAGCAAAGGTTTGTGGATTAAATGATTAACGTTTAAACTCCATATATATGAATGTTGCATAAGCATGTTTTCCGTATGTCAGAAAATCAAGAACCCGAACTACAAAGGGAAATGGAAGGCACCCATGATTGACAACCCAGGTACCAGTCCTGAAGTCATTACAGATATGTAATCATGTTTCAATATCTACTCATAGTTTGTACTGAAGACGACTCTTTTCTAAATATAGATTTCAAGGACGACCCTGATCTGTATGTTTTCCCCAACTTGAAGTATGTTGGCATAGAACTATGGCAGGTAATTAATTATTTATCGATTACCATATGTATTCATTTCTGAAAATGGAATGCTCACGGGTTGATTATTCAGGTGAAATCTGGAACTCTGTTTGACAATGTTTTGATATGTGATGATCCTGAATACGCCAAACAAATGGCAGAAGAAACATGGGCCAAACAAAAAGATGTATGTCTCTTTTCTATATCTATGAACATATTGCCATTGTCTCTTTCTTATTTTCATTTTCCTTTTTTCAGGCTGAGAAGGCGGCATTTGAAGAGCTTGAAAAGAAACGGGAAGAAGAGGTACAATGATTCTTGCGTTTTTTTTCCTGCAATGTTGGAATCCATGTTAGTAAGCATATAAAGAAACTTTCTTTTGTCCATGATGCTCTGTATCAGTCAAAAGATGCTTTAATTTGAGTACGGCATCTACCGATAACCAGTTAGGCATTTAAATTAGCTTAGTGTCACAAACGCATCATACGAGCCTGATGTGGTGGCCTAGCCATTCTGGAACACCAGTTTTCGTTTTCAACTTATAATCAACCAATGGGTGACAAGAATTGTAGGCACACACCTTTCCTTAAACGTTAAAACACTCCCAAAAGATAGTAGGAACCCACATGCATGTCCAGTTAGGTTGTAAGGTCGAAAGTCTCTCTTAAAAGTGTATTTATTACATTTATTATTGCAATGAACAACGTTGGACAAAAAAAGTCAACACCAAAATGACTGTTTGACCTGTTTTGTGTCTCAGGAATCAAAGGATGAGCCGACCGATTCTGATGTAAGTGTTGTACTCTTTTTTGTTTGTTTTGTTTATGATTGTTGATGGAAGAATTAATTTTGATAATTATGTGGTACAGGCTGATGAGGATGAGGGCAATGAGAGTGATGACACCGGGGCTGAGGATGATGAAGAAGGAGCAGATGAAACCGATGTCAAGGTAATCAGAGAATCAGAATTTAATTTAATTTTAAGTTTTTTTAAATTTTGATTTATAATTGAACTTTATTTATTTATTATAATCATACAGGATGAGCTATAAGGTGGCTGGCATTGGCGATGATATGAGCTTGGGATAGTTTTTTAGATAGTTTTGTTATGTTAGGGCTTGCGATAGACATCTTCATCTTATGTCTTTGTTTTCAATTGCAGTTGCCATTGCCATTGGAAGAGTGTTAGAGAAAAACAGTTACATCTGTGTGTGTGTTTCAATTAAAGGCCCACTTGACATTCACATTCACTTCTAGGTTCTATCCCCTAGCCTCCAATGAGTTTTTGACTTCTTTCCTTAAGAGTGTATTTGCAAAACTTATTTATCAAAATAGGTATCAGGCTCAGTGATAGAAGACATATAGCTGGAAGGTCACGGGGTTAATTCTTAAGAGTGTTGGGTTTTACCGATTATTTTGTGCCTTTGTGCGGGTGGATGGTCGAGTTTTCCCCGGAACTGATGGCTAGTGGTCCAGGGACTTCGTCCATTTGGCTAAAGGCTAGCTAGGGCTCTTTGGCCATTGGGAGCTGCGTAAGAACCCAATGGCCAAAGGAGCCCAATGGCCAAATGGGTAGTAGAGGTGCACAAAAAAACCGGAATCTACCATACCCGGGACCGGGTATTAAAAAAACACGAAACCTGTAAACACGAATATGATACGAAATCTAATTGTGTCATTTTTTTCAAACATGAACATGAACCTGTGTATAACAGGTTAACACGAGACGACACGATAAGGAACACCTAGTAAAATAAGTCAACACTGCAAGACACGATAAGACACGACAAGACATGATAAAAAACACGATAAGACCTGTTAAGACACGTACACGATAAGACACGAACACGAAACAGGTAAACATGAACACGGCACGGAAATAAACAGGTCTTAACGTGTCGACTTGTTATAGACACGAAACCTGTTAAGCCTAAACACAAAACCTGTTAAAATCGTGTAGGGTCATGTCAGGTTATCGTGTTCGTGTCTAAATTGTCATCTCTACCCGTCGGGTACGTATAGGGTATAGATTTCTATGTAAAAAATCGTACCCGGTTTTTAAATCCGAAACCGGGTTGTACCCGAAACCGGGTTTTCCTAATACCCGGTTCATGTCACGCCCCGCCAAGGCGGAAACGCGAGGTGCGACTTCGAAAGATTTCCAAGCACAAAAGGTCACACGAGCATTAATTAAAACAAAGTAGGAACTTTCATTAAACAACCAAATCCGTTCAACATTAGTTAATTGTTTAATTCTAAAACCATTGTATGTAAATGTCTAAAATTATTATGACAACACAACGGTCCAAAAGAAGGTATCCCACAAATGCTCGCACGCGACCCCTGCAAGTTTCATTGTCCATGCTAATTTCTTGAAAAAACATGCATGTAAAATATATGGGTCAACACAAAGTTGGTGAGTTCACGGGTTTTTTATATGATGGACATGTAATCCAAAACCGACTAAATCATTGCCTAGCTAGGGCAATAATCAATATGTGATCTGACATGAGCCCATAACCAAACCTTGACACGTTGTGCCTCGCCCATTGTACACTAAAGACAATGAAAAATGTGAAATACAAGTCACATTTATAAACAATGCCTTAGATCATCATTTTAACATGTGTATGTGTATTTTTATAACTTACAAAAGTAATAAAACATCACCATTTAAACCCATGACCTTACACATTACTTTTAGATCATCCATTTTTGCCTTGTAAAAACATACAAAATCTTATGTACAACTTGCGTTAAAAACATTAAAATATAAACTTTCAAGAACCAAAAGTAAGATCAAGAAACTTACTACTAGCACAAGGCTAAGGAAGATAAAAACACTTGAGTTTTGATGAGGTTTGCGTAGTTGTCAAACAGAATAAAAAAAGGTGTCAAGATGTTCAGGAACAAGGATGAGCTATAGAGTAAATCTCAGAGACTCGCCATCAAACCAAATGCAACCAAGCTGTAGCAAGTCGAGTTTTGTGATTTTTTGGGGTCATTCGGATCAGATCCGATTTATCAGTTGAGAGGTGTGTGTTGATGGTGTGGTTCGTCTACTATCTATACTACATTTAATGCATGGGAGAATGGTATTTTAAGATACCCAATAGTTAAGAACTTTTTTATCATTAATGCACAATGTGCAACCCTAAAATGGGAGTAAAATAGTCATTCTAACACTATTACATTTTAATACCTAATGTTAATTACATTTTAGCTTCCTCAACTTTAATCAAATTGCGCGCTTCATTTGATCCAATCCTTCCCACGTAACCTCCGGTCCACGCTTGGCATTCCCACGCACTTTGACCAACTTGATCCTACTACGCCTAAGCTTTTGAACCTTCCAATCAGTCAGTTCAATTGGTTCTTCAACAAAGTGAAGCTTATCATCAATATGGATCTCGTCCTCAGAGATAATCAGGGTCTCATCAGATAGACACTTTTTCAAGTTCGACACGTGAACCATATCATGTATCTCACTAAGCTCTTGCGGCAGCTTGAGCTTATAGGCCACAAGGCCTATTCTTGCCAAAATTTCTAAAGGACCAGTATACCGAGGATTTAGTTTCCCACGTTTCCCAAAACGAGCAACACTTTTCCAAGGTGACAATCGCAATCCGCTCTTGACCAGTGCGGTTAGCATCGAGTTCGGCCACAACAATCGTGATACGGTCCGCAATGATATGGTTGAGTTCGGCCTCAAGGTGGGCAGACCGTCTTGACTCGTGTTACTTCTTGTCGTAGGCGCCATTTCTTAAACTTCAATTATAATTATCAAAGATTAGTTAGACAAATATAATATTGTCATGCACAACGCATAAATAAACATCACCTCCAAAGTATAACTCATCACAACATAGTATCGTAATACGATCTCCACAATCACAAGGATACATAATACAATGATATGCAATCATCATCATAATCACAATGAATAAGCAGAGAAAGCATAAGATTAAGTTTTTCATTAAAGTCACTACTTGAAAAATAGATGATTAGGTACATGGGTTGTTTTCTTCTCAATTCTCATGAGTTCTTTGCATCAGTCCTTCTGAAGATATTAGTTGTTTGGGGAAACATTTCATCACTTGATCACATCGGTTCCTGCATCACATTTTCTACATCATTCTTATATAATTAATTTTCTGGTCAACATTAGTTGTTATGAAGATGAATAAACGTATGTTTATTACAATTGCAAGAGAAAATCATCAGTAGTTTAGTGGAAATTCATATACACATCATTGGTTTACATTAGAAGAGATGACTTTTTAGTGGGTTAGTGTGGGTTGGGTAACAATTCAAAGGGTATTTTTGCAAGAGAAAATTTCTGTTGTGGAGCACTGTGGAAATACATGAAGAAGTGGTTAGGTTTAAGAAGAAGATGTTTTTGGTGCGTTGGCTACCTTGCTTTTGTATGAAAAGGTTTTAGAAAGTTGATAAATTTGCAATTCAAATTTGAAATCTAATTTGATATTTGTAACCAAAATAGAATTTCTTGTAGTTAGTTTACTAAAATATTAGTTGGGGATTTGAATAATTTGGTTTAGTCATTCATGCCCTCAATGGAGTCAAATGACTCAAAAGCTATTTAAAGGCGAACCCACACTCAATGGCCTTTACAAGAAATGGATACTTTGTAGTTAACTTTGCTTCGTTATAACAACTATAATAGTATTAAGTCCATGTGTATCTTTACAAGAAATGGATACTTTGCAGAATGTTAGTGAAACATTAAATGTGCGTCAGCTAACTATTGATGAATGATTATCCTTGCTATATGTTTATAAGTTAGCTTCGTCATGTAATCTACCATGGTCACCAGTTCTTCATGCTAATTCATAATAACAAAGTTGTGAGTTTGGCTTTCAAAGTCAAAGTTATTTGATTAATGATTGATTATAGTGATTAACTGTTCAATTAAATTTGGTATGAAAAAATTCTAAAGACTGTAAAACATAAACAATGAAGTTTGCTTTGATCATAACTTTTTACATATTAATCAACAGAGATTGATTACATGATTAAAAGTCAATGTTATTTGATTAATGATTGATTGTAGTGATTACTGTTTAATAAAATTTGTATGAAAAAAATTCTAAAGACTAAAAAATATAAACAATGAAGTTCGCTTTGATCATAACTTTTAAAATATTAATCAACAGAGATTGATCACATGTTAATGAATACAAACTCTCCCTCAGCCTGATCACTTAGATTTGTTCGTACAAGAAGCTCTGTATAAATATTTGTTCCAATCATCTTCCAATGCTTTCAACATCCTTTAGTGCTTACAACATCTGATGAGTCATCATCATCTGTTTGTCTTCAACGTTTGTTCTGTCCAACAGACCTTCATGTGCATTTGTTAAGTTGGTCTGTAAAGTGGCCATCTCAATAGTGGTTTGTGTAACAGATCTTGATTTGTCATCAACAGAGGTACTATCACAACAGACCTTAATCATTGTAAAGTCTGTTAACCTTCTATATACTTGGGGAGAGTTTATCTTCAAATCAATCACTTGAACGTGTTGGTTTGTATTTTTCACATCCTGTTTTTAGTCATGGCCAACTCTATGTTGCTATATCCAGGGTCAAAAGTAGGATGGCTTGAAGCTTTTGATTTGTGATAAGGAAAAGCAAGTTTGTACAACCACCACTAATGTGGTTTACAAAGAAGTTCTTCAAAATCTATGAATAATTAACTTTCTCATTTCTTGTTGTTTATATTGACATGTTTACATATGATTATCTTCGATCTCTTTCTTTTTTGGCGGGTTTGTAAGTTTAATTGTTTATATTGTTTAATGAATGTAACAGTTAAATATGGAAAGAAATAGTTGAAATGCAGTGGAATAAACTATAAAAAAGAATGAACTTTGTTTTGATAATAACTTTTTATATATTAATCTACACAGATTGATTTAAAAGTTAATGAATACAAGCTCAGTACGAACATCTGGTGCAATGATCTTTCAACATGCTTCAGTTCTTCCAACATTTGCTGAGTCATAATTGTCTGTTTGTTTTCAACGTCTGTTAAGTCCAATAGACCTTCCGATGCTTCTGTTCACCTGGTCGTACAGTGGCTACCTGTTTCAACTATCCGTAAGTGGTTTCAACATCCTTCAGCGCGTTCAATATCCACTGAGTGTTAATCATTTGTTTCTCTTCACCCCACCACTAGGATTGAACCTGGGTTTCTCCAAAGTAGCCAGTGACTAGTTATCACTGGGCCACAACCTAAGTGGCATGCATATATATATGATCTGGAATGATTTGTGACAACAAAAATGATATTATAATTTGTAGGTCTGTAAACGAACTGAACGAACACGAACACAGGCGTGTTCGTGTTTGTTCATTTAACTTTAATCGAACACATTTTTGTGTTCATGTTCGTTCATTAAGAAATTTGTCGTGTTGGTTTATGTTTGTTTATTTAAAACCTAAACAAACAGTTCTTGAACATAAACGAACACAAATGATCAACATAAATGAACATAAACAAACATTAATAAACACAAACAAAAACAAGTTAATGATTCATCATAATTCAACCAAGTCTAATACATCACAATCCAACCAAAACCAAATTTAAATTAATAGTTTCAATGCACATGATTCATTCAAAATGTCCATCATGTATCTACCAAAAAGAAGAGAGGTGAGACTGTGGAGTGTGGAGAGCGACTGATATGTTTAGAATGTTAGGGTTAAGTTTGAGAACATATCAAATATATTGTATATAATATAATATCTATCTCTCTCTCTCTATATATATATATTGCAAAGCTAATAATCCTACATGTTATAATATTATGCAATCTCTCCTTTGAGAGATGCCACATAGGATGTGATGTGGCAACTCTAAACCAATTAAAAAAAAGGAATAAATATGGATTACCTAATCTATTAAATACCTAATCTACTAAATGTAAATATTAAACCTTTATTATTTTCTCTCTCATGTTTTCCCCCATAACTTTTAAACGTTAATATCTTTAATATACGAGATTTTTTAAAGAAAAAAATTACACCAAATTAACGAGCAATTTATTATCTTTCCAACGAGTATCATAGTGCTATATAAAAAACGGAGAAAAAAAACCCACTATTTTTGTAACCCTACAAGTATTGTGTCAGGTTTGGGATTAGATTAAAAAAAATTGTGGGTTTGGGTCGGGCCTGGGATTAGGTGATACCCGACCCAATTACATGAAACCACATACCCAAATACCCGAACTATATACCCGATCATATACCCATGAATTTTTTAACGCATCACATAACCCTTAGACTAATGCGTTCGATATTTCAATAAATAACTTTTTTTCCTTATTTCATGTTAGTTCTTTTTAGATTGATCGATTACAAACTTCCGAGTTCATTTGACATTATATAATATTTTGTAATGGCACTAGATTCATATCTCGGCGCAGAGATTCATTTTTTTTATATATATTTGAATATGATAACTTATGGCAGAGATTTGTTTAAAATAAATAATAATAATAATAAAAATAATATTCATTAATCATATATTGGCAAGTCATTAATTATGTTGTCATATTAGATATTTTATTATGTCATATTAGGTATTTCAACCCGGGACGCTCCCGGGATAAAAACTAGTGAATTGTATATAACATAATATGAATTAAGGCTACTTAACAAAAGGGAAGCAAATAATAAAAACAAAGTAAATTTAATTAAACGAACAAAAATAAACGAACGAACATAAATAAACGAACATAAACGATGTTCATGAACATAAATGAACGAACAAATGCGTGTTCATGTTCGTTCGTTTAATTAAACGAACAAAAAATTGTGTTCGTGTTCATTTATTTAAATAAACGAACTTCCTGCCAAACAGTTTATGAACGTTCGATTTGTTTTCAGGCCTAATAATTTGAGATCACAACGTACAACAATAATACTATAGGTAGCGTTATTGTTTCTGGAATGATTTCAAATTTTGTGTATATGCCTTTGAAGTCACAACATATTATATTTTATCAAATGTATGTCTCCACCAAACAATACTATCTTTACTCAATGGCTTTGAAATGGCTTAAGACCAAAATCTAACTCACTAGATGGATGTATGAATTGATAGTATATTAGTTTATCATCTTAAAATCCATGCTAATTCCCCATTAATGTACTTTATACTAGAAAAAAGTAAATGCCCCTTCTTGATTTATCTTCGATGAACACAGGGGAGTTCTGTTCCTGTAAAACAAAAAAAATTTAATTCAGTAAAAAAATAATCTGCCACACAATATAGAAGATAAGTCATGCACATGTATTTTGAAATTGAAAAGTAATAACACCTACCATGAAAAATGACAACATTGGTTTCATATTCGACTAAGTGTTCCACACACGAATTGACAACCATGATTTCTCTTATTTGTGCAAAATTAAGAACCTAAATGGCCATAAAAAATACGTAAACAAAAGTTTAATAAACACAACAATAATATTAAGATTTGAAATCATTAAAAAAACATAAGAAAACCAATAAGAAAACATACCTTTTAAGTTATTACTAGGATGTTGCCGTTGGCCGCGCGTTGCGGCGGCGAAGTTCTGATGTTAGCGTTATTAATATGGATGCATATCGCCTTAATATATATATTACATATATTAGTAGCGTTTTGTGGGTGTTTGAAGCCTTAATATATACATTACATATGTAATAGCGGCTTAGCGTCTTGAGTGACATTCATATTTTATGCCTACAGGATTGGTGTATCATACAAAATTTGATGTTTTGGTCATGTCTTCTGGTATCGTGAGCGTTTGCCTCCGTAGAGAAAAAGACAAAAGAGAGAGAGACACTCACGGGTACCAGCCCGTTAACTACAACCAGATTTTGGTTCACGGGACCATTACCAGCATGGATGACGGCGGTGTTACCGTGCTGGTAGTGAGGTATCCGTGACCAATTCTGGTAGCGCCTCGTTCCCCTAATATAAAATATGTAAGGTAACTTTTATTTACTTAAAAAGTGTGTGGGAGTGCAAGTCAACATAAATGACAGTGCAATAATGATTTTGGTAAAAAACCGTAAAACCATTTGATGGTTTATTAAAACCCACCTGTATAAAACCCAAATACTACCCACCTCTTTCATTTAAAAAACACACTGTTCATATATCTATAGAGAAAGATAGAGAGAGTGAGACGGGGACGGAGATGGAGAAACGGTCAGTATTCTGGCCTACACCACCAAATCGGCACCATCTCCGTTACAACAACCACATCTTTGCATGAGATTGACCAAAACGAAAGTCAATTCGCAGGTTTCTTACATAGATTTGTGACAATTGTTTGTTGTTAAGCTGAGGTGGGTTGCTGGAAAAAAAAATGAAAGAGTGACTCAAATTCCGGGAACAACATGGTGTTGTGTTGATTGATATGCCTATGATGGTAACCACCAGACGTAAATGAAGGTGAGAACCGACGACATTTTTCACCATTGGGAAGACGCCGGTGTGTGTATGAAAGAGAGACAGAGAAAGAAAGAAAGAAAGAGAGATGAGTGTTCTTCAACTGCTGCTTGTTCTTCTTATCTAAGCACCACCATAGACGTCGACAAAGTATCATCGTCACAGTGACGGTCGATGATGTCTCCCTCTTCCAGCTGTACCCAGGAAAAATGGCATTTTTGTAATTGAATGAAGGGTAGTTTTGTAATTTCCGTCGGTGGCCACCGACCATGGTTTTTAAGATATCTAATAATGTCCTTTTACCATTCACTTATTATGTCCTTTTGGGATGATCTTGTAAAAGGTATCAAGAGCATCTTCTACCACCACTTCTACTTTCACATTCATGAAATCATTCCACAGATGAGAGACTTCTTCATCACAAACCACTTTCACTTTATCAAAATCCTTGACTGATTTTGGCAGCTCGTGCAGAGCCAGACCTGTGCAACCTGTAACATCAATTGTTTGTAGGCTACTCAACTCACCTATATATTGTGGCAACTCGCGCAGGTTTAGACAGTGGGATAGATCAATGATTCTTAGGTTCTTCAACTCTCTTATTGAATCAGGTAGTGTTTGGAGCTTTGAGCATGATGCAAGCCGCATCACTTCCAAATTTGACAGTTTTCCAAATTCTTCAGAAAGTGAAGTCAGCTCGTGGCAATTGGTGATGCTAAGTTTTTTAAGGACAGCTACATTGCATAACATTGCAGGAAATGTAACTAAATCATCACACGATTCAATATCAATCTCCCGAAGGCTGGGCAACATGTTGGTGGTTCATTGGATGAAACTGTTGCCTATTTTGCACATGATCAATGACAGTTTCTGCAAGTTCTCCAACATTAGTATGGTTGTACTAATTGAAGATATTGAAACATGATCCAACCGTATTCTAGTTAGACCATATAAATATTGTGGTGCAGGAAAGTTCTGAATCTCTGAGAAGGAATATCCGTAGTTTGTGATGATTAAAACCTTTAATCTCTTCATGTGCTGCACAAACTGTGGTAAGCGATGCATCTTTGACATGAAATTCAGTACAAAAACTTCCACCTCAGGAAATTGAATTTCTTTCCATGCTAAAGAAAATCTGTCATCAACACATTATAGAATAAACAATACGCTTTTAACACACACACACAAATATCAACTTTCTAACAACCAAAATGAATTAAACAAACCTGTGGAAATTGACAGTATACGTGCATTGATAGTTTGTGGCAGTTGGGGAAGAACTTGTGCATATGCATTTATGATCAACGTCTCTCTACGTTCTATTGGCTCTTTGCTGTTCAAATAAATTGCTAAGTCCCTCATCACATCATGTTGCATAACAGATTCTTCCTCACAATGATTGGAAATGACATGTGAATGTTTCCTAGAGTCAATTACAATGTTCAATAATACTTAAACCGGTTTATTGTGAACCTTATATAACTAGAAAAGTTGGTCATGTACCTTCTCGGATGCAAAGATGCAAGATTTCTAGAAGAAAGTTTATCAAGAATATCCATGGTAGCCACTCCCCTGTCATCATGGTTGTACAAATGGGCCCACATGTCCAAAAGTGTTGTAGCGGCTATCTTCTGATCTTCAGGAAACAGTCCCAAGTCAAGGTAACATTTCTTCATATCAGTTCCTTTATCAAATAAGTCCAAACTCTTCTCCAGACACTCTTTTATAGACTCGTCCAAATCCATAAGCGATTTCTTCTCTTCAGATAGCACTTCCGACGTCAATTCCCAACTCGCAAGACGTCGTCCTTTTAGCATACTACCAATCACACTAAGAGCCAACAGATGCAACTTGCAAGACTTGACCAACTACAGAAATCATCCATTCATATTGGTTGAATTAAAATTAAAGATATAAATCCAAATCGAGGACTAAAACACTGAAAAAGGTTTCAGTATACCTTGTTAACAAGTTCATCTGGTATATTACTATGTTCTGGAAATGCTGACTCACGAAACAGACGAGTGGCATCTTGAATGTTTAAAGCTAGCAATGGATATGTTTCGAATTGATTAAAAGTCATCCGAGAAGTGACAAGAACCTATATCCTGGTGACTTGAACTTGAAATCCTTAATAACGGACTCAGACCACACATCATCTAGTACCAAGAGTACCTCAGACGTAGTTTTACCCAAAAAGCTCCCCCATTGCGGGATTGCAGCTTCATTAGTGAGACCAGGCAGCTCACCAAGTAAGTTTTTTATGATGACTTTCTTGTCATAAGCGCGTGAGACTGTAACAAAATAGATGTGTCGACCAAATCTTCCTGCTCAAATGAGAACACTATCATCATCATCATCAAAAGATTTTATTAAAATAATTTGCTAAAAAAACTTGTTCAACTTCCAACATTCAGCAATCAACGTTGCAACAACCATGCATACTTAATACTTTCCAACTACAAAATTTAAGAAAGCTTAAGAGATCATAAGTATTTGACAAATTAATTGATTTAAAGATGTTGGCATTTGACTTTGTAATAATCAACAAGCTCATAAGCTTAATTTTGAGTATTCATAACTTTGTTACCTAACCAAACTCAGCTTTAGCAATCTTTATAAATTTTCAATCTCGGGAGAGTTGAACGAAGCAAAATATCATAAAAAAAAGAGAGACAATGGATGTAAATACCTTTAATCTCGGGATCATGGCAGAGCTTTGTTACCAGAGTGGTCTTCCCAGAGCCTCCTGCAGCCGAAACAACTACAACCGAGCAATCACCATTCGGAGAATTCTTCAGAACCATGGGCTTCAACTCCCTAAGTGGTTCATCAAGTCCTATAACGACGCCCTTTTCCGCTGGAACACCAGACAACCAACCACTTGAACTCCCTTCTTCTGGTCCCTTATTCCAACTTTTCACCTCCACCAATGCTTGAGCTACATTTCTAGCAACCTGCAACTGAAGGTCACTCTGAATGTAATTCTTCAACAATTCATTCATTTCGTCCAACTTGGAAGCGTAACTGGTTTTCTTCCAAAATTGCCACTTGATCTTCTTGCATTTCTGAACAAGTTCTTCTGCTTGTTTGAGCAGATTCATGAACCCATTCGTTTCCTCTCTCGGTCTATCCAATTCTTTATTTAGTTTCTCCAGATCTTCGGCGTAAGGTCTCATTTTCTCTACACTTTCTTTCATCTCAGTGAGTTGAGATTTGAAATACCATGTTTTCTTGATCGCCTTTGATAACTCAGAAACTGCGCTTTCTAACACAACTCCAACTAATTCAGCCATTCATCAACTGGAAAAAAAACTTTAGATAGTTTGGATCAATCAAATAAACATTTAAATTCAATTGTCTGCAATGAAGAAGAAAGAGAGAAGCAACTTCGATGGTTTTAGATAGATTACCCAAAACTCGTAGCTGCGTCAATGTCAACAACAAAAAAAAAATAATACTAAGAAGCATTTTAAATATTATATTACTAGTTCACGGTCAACAAAAAATTAAAAAAAAGTGATTAGCATACAACTGGTCATGTGTAACGACTAAATCTCCCCTATAGCTTGTATACTATACACGTATAAAAAACTATAAAAAATGTATATATACTTTTTTAGGTAAACTACATATATTGTTTTAGGTTAGGTATCAATATTAGTACGTTAGAGTTGTACATTTATTTTGAAGTGTCATATTAGATTTTTTAACCACAGGACACTCCCGGTGTATAATCTAGTAAGTAAATAATATGTAAATAGTATAGTCTTTTTTTAGGTTTAAATGAGAATTAGTTAACTTTTAAGATAGACAATCAAAGTAACAAATAAATCAATATTTTATCTAAACTAACATAACAGCAATTTCGGGGTACAATTCAATTATTCAAGATCAAAAAAATTACTGTTATAGAAGCATAGTCTACTTTTTCTAGCTTCTTAGATTTATAAAACTCATAAATTACATTTAACTAAATTACTAAAAACATCACCCTTAACCAGCTATCAGTGTGTACAATTTGTCCTAGCCACTATTGGCTATAAAATAGATATGTATTATGGAACATGATAATTCATCTTCTTTCTCAACTTTAACCATTGACTCCTGAGTAGAGAAATATAACTAAAGCAAGATAATACTTGAGAATGTACCTCAATGTAAGAAAAATTGGTGGTCGTTGGAACTTGTTGATGATCTTGGGATGTCAATTTTTTTTTTTTTTTTGAAAATTGAACTTCATAAAAACCAACCAAGCCCGACAACTATCTCCAAGAAAGAGACAGAAGCCGGAAAA
This sequence comes from Ambrosia artemisiifolia, assembly GCA_032199755.1. NCBI lineage: Eukaryota > Viridiplantae > Streptophyta > Magnoliopsida > Asterales > Asteraceae > Ambrosia > Ambrosia artemisiifolia. The sequence goes on along the minus strand of CM063514.1, from coordinate 30,273,921 downwards.
CCAAGGAAAACCAAAACAAAACGTACACGTTACATTACATCAAAAACACGCCACCGATCCCATTCTACTACCCCACCCTTAAACCTGTGTTTGTACCAAAGAAATCCCAACGCCTTAATATCCACCACCAAGTTTACGACATTCGGGTCTTCACCGTTAAACACCTTCTCATTCCTCGCTTTCCAGAGCCGCCAACAAGTGATAATATTTATACCGTGAAGCACCGCTTTTCTAATGGACGAACCTCTATCTTGATCATGAAGCACCACCACGTCCTTAACGTGAAACACAAACGGCCTCGGAATCTTGCACCACGAAGAGATCTTGTCCCACACCCCATGTGCCACTACACACCCGGTTATGATATGCTCAATAGACTCTTCGTATGCATCGCACCACGGGCAAAAGAGATTATCAACCACCATATTTCTGTGAGCCAAAGCCGTCTGGATAGGAAGCCGATCAAAAAACGCGCGCCACATAAAAATATTGCATTTATTCGGCACCCACGAACTCCATTGAAACTCAAAAACTATATTATTGCTCGGATTACCAAGGAGCCATTTTTTTGCCAAGGCAACTTCAAAACCATTACTAACCCCTTGAGACCATAACCAAGTATCATCTGACCCATCCATGTCCACCTCCTGCATCAAATTTTCCAATATCAACTTAGTAGCAATCTCTTCTTGGCTGCTTGGAGCTCGCAACCATTCCCAGCATATAGTATGGCTACCTCCTTCGCCCTTCAGACGCTCACAAACCATCACCCGTTTGCACTTCTCAATCGCATAAAGAGTAGGAAACGCATCTTTAAGTAAGACATCCCCCAACCACAAGTCCAACCAAAACCGAATGGCTCTACCGTTCCCGGGCTTCCCACGAATGATGCTATAAAGACCCCTCCCCTCAACTTTATGCTTGTTCCAAAACGTCGCGCAATTCTTCCAAACACCCGTCAAAGCATTATTACAAGGCACTATCCCCCAACTCCTAGACGACCCATGAATGGAAAAAACAACTCTTCTCCACAACGCATTAGGTTCATTTAGAAACCTCCATAACCATTTCACTAACATGGCGTTATTATTCACCTCAAGAGGCGCCACCCCCAACCCCCCATCCTTAACCCGTTTAGTAACCGTCTCCCATGCAACCCAACTCATTTTCCGAACCTCGTCCGAACCGCCCCATAAAAACCGTCTCATCAACCCTTCAAGCTCCCCAATAACCTTCTTTGGCGCCTTAAATAAAGAAAAATAATATGTAGGCAGACTATCCAACATTGATTTTATCAACGTCAACCGCCCGGCTATAGAGAGAGTATTCGCTTTCCATTTCGATAATCGGCTCTTAAACTTAGACACCACCGGTTCCCAATTGGAAACCCTATTCAAGTTAGCCCCAACCTTTATGCCTAAATACGAAAACGGTAAAGAACCTTGTTTACATCCTAGCTCTTCAGCCATGCCCGCTACATCTGCGTCTTCAACCCCAATACCATAAAGGACCGATTTATGAAGGTTGATCTTCAAACCTGAACATAAAAAGAAAATACGGAGAATACGCCTCATATTAGAAAAATTAAACTCTGACCACTCTCCCATAATCATAGCATCGTCCGCATATAAAAGGTGGGACATAGTAGGCCCGTCATTAGGAAGCTTGACCCCATGAAAAATTAAACTCTGACCACTCTCCCATAATCATAGCATCGTCCGCATATAAAAGGTGGGACATAGTAGGCCCGTCATTAGGAAGCTTGACCCCATGAAAAGCGCCGATATCACTAGCCTGATTAAGCATCCCTGAAAACGCCTCCATCATAATAATAAATAAAAATGGTGAGAGCGGGTCACCCTGGCGAATACCTTTATGACACCCAAATTCGAAGGTAGGAGACCCATTTACTAACACCGCAGCCCTGGACGACTCAAGAATCCCACGAATCCACTCACACCAAGGCTCAGGGAACCCCATCTGCGTCATCACAGACACCAGGAATTCCCAGTTCACGTTATCATACGCCTTATCAAAATCAATTTTAAACATAAAAATCTTCCTATTCCTCTTCTTTGCCCAAGAAATAACCTCACTGGTCATCAACGGGCCATCTAAAATATATCTACCAGTTAAGAACGCCGACTGGTTTTCAGAAACTATACGTCCAAGAGTCGTCTTCAAACGATTCGCCAAGACTTTAGACACCACCTTTATGATACTCCCAATAAGACTAATAGGTCTAAAGTCCCCCAGACCCGAAGGATCACCAATCTTGGGTATCAAGGTAATAAAAGAAGACCCAACCCCCGAGCTAAACCGTCTCACCTCATGAAAATGACCCATGATATCCACGAAATCACTCTCGAAAATACCCCAAAAATGTCTAATGAATCGAAAATTGAACCCGTCCGGGCCCGGGCTTTTATCCGCACCACAGTCAAAGACCGCGCGTTTGATTTCCTGAGCCGAGAATAGGACGGTCATACCTTCGGCCTCCTCGGCAGACAGAACCTTCAACCCGTAACACATCATCTTCGGCCGGACACGTACCGACTCCGCAAACTTTGCCCTGAAAAACCTCATGACCTCCCTTTTAATAATAACCGGATTGACCTCCCATCTCCCGCTAACCTCCAATCCAGGAATATTGTTAGACGCCTTACGTTTATTAATAAATCCATGAAAATACCTCGAATTATCATCCCCATACGTGGCCCAGTTGCATCTCGCTTTCTGCTTCAAATCACGATACTTATACCCATCTAATTCCCCAATACGACGCTTAATCTCCTGTAAAGACCACACCTCATCCTCTGATAACGGTCTACACTCCACGGTTTTATCCAACATATTAAGCTCGTCCTCCAAAACCCGTCTCTCTTCCATTTCTCTAGCTTTCTCGCGAACCACCCAATCATTAATATTTTTTCTTAACGACTTGAACTTTGCCATTAACCGCGCGTCTGGATTCCCACTGAATTCCCCATCTTCTAAAGTCCGTCTGACCACCGAGTCAAAGTCTTCCCGACCAAGCCATGAGTTGTAAAATCTAAAAGGCTTAGGACCGAAATTACTCGAACTCGTCTTCAACAACAAAGGACTATGATCAGATTTATTTCGTTCCAAAGCAATGTATTTCGCGTTAGGCCACTCCATGAAAACCTCCCAACTGACAAATATCCTGTCAATGCGGCTTAGTTTATCACCTGCAACAAAAGTAAACCGCCTCCCTTTCAAGGAGTATTCATGTAAATCCGCATTATCGATAAAATCATTAAATTCCGATGCCTCCGCCGCATTAAACACAGAATTCCGCCTTTCCTCCGCATATCTAACAGCATTAAAGTCCCCGGCCACAATCCATTTACCCCCCCCCCCACCCACCAGCCGATTAATATCTTCCCAAACCACCCGCTTGGCAACAATATTTTGAGGCGCATATACATTTAGAACACAGAACGGACACCGGCTACCTTTCAACACCCCAGAAATAAGTAACCAATTAGCATTTTTTTCCACCCTATCCACCTCAAACACCTTAGTATCCCATAAAGACAACAACCCTCCCGACCTCCCTGTAGACGGAACCCAATCATACGAAAATTCCCCGTGACCCCAGAACCGCCCCAGATTAACCGTATCTAAAGATCCAAATTGAGTTTCTTGTAATAAAACAAAACTAACCTCGTTCGTAATCCGAAGATTACGAACCCAATCAGCTTTACCAAGATTTCCTATACCACGAATATTGAGCGATAATGCATTCATTGGACAACTTCTTGATAGCCTTCACTCACCAACACCTCCTTTACTAGCGGGACAAAAGAATCCATGTTTTCCACCCCCAAAGCACGACTCAACTCCACTGTCTTGTTTGTTTCAATATCAACCGAGCGCTGAGCATTAACATCCATATCTACCGAATTTGCAACATCCCCAATACCTCCATCATCCTCTCCCACGCAACTATCCACCCTCCTATTTAAATCTGGAGTCATAAAAGCCTCACCCGAACCTGTTTCATCCCCTTCAGTCGAGTTCGAGTTATTAGAAAAAATACCAATAAGTCTATCCAATCCAAATAAATCGTTGTTTTCCCTCGGCCTTTTTTTCGGTCGTTCTAGCGATCCACTACCCTCAGTTCTATTCTTGAATAACGACTTACGTCGAAACTTCTTCCTACCAATATTCACCTCCGGATTATTTTGAGCGTTGGACTCACTTTCAACAACAGCATCGGCATTAACCTGCTGGACAACTTCATCGGCAATTACCTGTTGTATCCCTACATCAGCCGAAGGTATCTCACCCTCCTCAAGACCAACATTCACTACATCATCTTGTTGCATAACTTCATCACAGCTCTCTTCTTCTGAAAAAACAACACTATCATCTTCGTCTATATCCGCTACACATTCGGGTATCCACTCTCCAACGTCCTTGTCTACCCACACCTTGAATGTATGACCCCTCCATGCGATGTCTACCCGGTCTGTAATCCTTTTACATTCCTTTGCCAATACCCCAACAAGAGCATAAGAAAGATTCTTGTCATCACCTGAGAGCGAGGCAGATTGCACCACATTGCCAAATCTACTACCAATCATATCAAACACCTGGTCTACTGCTAATTGCGCCGGTATCCCATGTATTTGTAACCATGCAATACGTCCCTCATCCACACTTCTATCAGCCATCCAATGTTGTAACCCCTCGAACCACTCTGACCACGTAGACACGTCATTAAGAAAACGCTCAACGTCCTTGCTATCATAAAAAACCAGGACCACCGAAAGCCCACCCAAGTATTTAATATCCAAAGACACCCAACCCTTCTTCCGAAGCAGCTGTTTCATCGACGTCAACGTAGCAAAGTTCACCAATTTCCCTCGCAAAGCACAACCAGACCAGTGCGAAAATCGTTCCACAGTGTCCTCCACTCTAAGTACATCCACTTTATTCCTATTCAACAACGAATCCGCGAACGTCCGACCAGAACCTACAGTCGCATGGCCTGACCCCGAACCACCTGCGTCCCCCGTAGTAGGGTTTGCATGGGCAGCCGAAGTCATTGTTACCGGCTTCTTCCCCTGAGCACTAACCGGCCTAGTCACCTTCTCACCATCAACGAATCGTGCCAACGCAATAAACAACTTGTACGACCCCAACCAAACATCCGATAACTCATTCTCCAATCTTAAAACATCGTTAACCCCTGAAAAAGACACGAATGAAAACCTCTTACCCCACTTATCCAGTTTTCTTGCGATGTAAGAACCCTCGTATTTCCCATATCGACCCAACACCTCCTTAAGATCTTGTGAGGAGCACTTCGGGGGGAGATTTGAGACGAAAAACCTTGTTAGAATCTTGTTGTTGCCTTTAGATTGATGATCGTATCTTCTGTCTTGCCTTGATCGTTGCCGTTCCCAACCTTCGGAATCCGTTCGCCGCCGTTCGCCCGACATACTCGGAGCATTAGGGTTAGTCAAAGATTATATCACTTGGGATGTCAAATGAGGTGGTTTCATAGAGGGTTGGTTTTCTTTTCAAGGTTGAGAGATGGGAAATTTCGAGGAACGTACGAACGTTGGTCTGTACTAAATAAAACACGCAATTTACGCGACACTAGAATGGGAAGCACCTTGGAAGTCGCTTGCCAGAATAAATGAATGCAAACCTGACTTGGGTTGGGTCCTTCACTGGTTGACCAATTAAACTTCCTTTTTCTTCTTCAAGTTTTCCTTAAGAGCATGTGTAGTGGTAAGGGGAAAAACATAAGGCCCCTGATTCTGATTGGTCTACGTGACAGCTCGGTCGGCATGGGGCTTGAAGTGAAAAAAGGATGTAGTGGTAGTGGGAAAAAGATAAGACCACTGTTTCTGATTGGTTGTTTATTTTATTATTATTTTTAATTAATTGACTCAAAATAATTAAAATAAAAGACAAATAAATATAAAAAAATTACAAATTACAAATAATATTAAAAACACACAACTAATATTAATTAAATTAAAAAAAATTACAAATAATATTAAAAAACACACAAATAATATATAAAAACACAAATAATATTAATTTTTATCTTCGCTTTCGTCATACTCGTTTTCATCTTCTTCTTCATCTTCGCCCTCTTCGCTTTCACCTGCGTTTGGAATATATAGAACCGACCACGCATGTTGGACCATATCCGCCGCTAACGCGTCATGTGCACCGTGGTCACGAAGTTCATGTGCGTTGAGTATTCTTTGTTCCATTTAGCTTTCAGTAGATCTTGAACGGCTTCCGGTACATAATTTTGGCATATCGATTTTTTTTAAATATTGATGTGTTTTGTAAATAGTTTGTGTAGTGTTTATGGTTTATGTTGTTGTGTTGTTTGTGTTGTTTGTATATACTAGTAGTGTGCCTGCGCGATGCGGCGGGAACACAACTACTTTTACCAGTATGCATGGTTCAATTCAATTATTAGACTCAATCAAAACAAAAGTCAGCGGTTAAATAATCTTATTAACGGATCGGTTAATTGATTCTGTTTATTTGATAAGAATGTCGTTTTTCAGTCCAGTTAAGTTAATTTGTTAATAACCAAAACTAAACTTTGGCCAAAGTATAAGTGTACTAAAGCATGGGCTTAGTGCCCCATCATTTTGGGGCCCCATTCTATGATGTTATGTTATATTTGTATCGAATTTGTTTATGTAGTATTGAATCGTAGCTCGTTCCAAAAAGAGGCAAAAAGGTTAGGTTAAAAATGAAAGCGGGAAAGTGAGGAATGGAAATCGAATCAAATTGTGTAGTAACGGTGAAAGGTCGTATACTTGAATCGTAAAATCACGATCATCAAAGTCCAACTATCTTCTGTTGCATTTCTTTTACTCTGGTCGCTGTTATGCTAAAAGAGCCTAAAATTTAAAATTCGTTTTAGGCCCCTAAAATGGTCGAGTCGGCCCTGGTAAATCATATAATACATCAACTTTTTAAAATTACAATAAAAATATTAGCATTACTATACTCAAATTAAAGAGAATAAAATTCTCGTTTTTAAGATAATTTTTTTTTTTAAAAAAGTTAACCAATGAAAAAATTATGGTCATTTTAAAATCATGGTGGTAGTTTCCTTAAAACAAAGGAAAACATGTAACTATTATTTTTTGTCTAATCCAGTTCGTTTTCATTCCAGTTATTACTTAAACATATCATATTATATGAAAAAGTACATCAATACTATACTCAAATTAAAAAGAATAAAATGCTCGTTTATATGGTGTAATAATATTAAAAAAATATTTACGCACAAAAAAGTTATGGACATTTAAAAATCATGGGGGTAGTTCGTTAAAGTAAGGGTGCAAAAGTGTAATTACTATTTAAATAAACAAAAGTTGAGCAAAGATGAAAGACACATGTGTAAGTATTTTTTAAAAGACATGTTTGCCCTAAAAAATTAGTTAATATCTGCATTGTGTTTTGTACTCTAAGCAATATACTTGTAAAACTTGAATTTTAAGTGATCATTGGGAAATGTATTATAATAAAGTTTAGATGATTTCAGTTCGTTTTCGTTTTTTTTCTTAGTTTTCGTTTCGGTTATTGCTTAACCTTAACATATAATTTTTTAAAAATTAAAAAACTATAACAATACTATACTCAAATTAAAGAGAATAAAGTGCTCTTTTATACGGTGTAATAATATTAATAAACTATTATCGTCTGAAAAAGTTATGAACGTTTAAAAATCGTGGGTGGTGGTTAGTTAAAATAGTGCAAAAGTGTAATTACTATTTAAATAAACAAAAATTAAATAAAGTTGATGGACAAATATGTAAGTATTGTATAAAATTATAATATAGTATAAATAGATAAAGGGGGGAAATTATAACTAATAAAGGGTATATGTGTAACTTAGGTTTGAAAAGACATAAATACCCTTAAAAATTAGTTATTATATGCATTATGTGTTGTACTTTAAGCTTTTGTAGTTGTATTACTTAAAAATTAAGAGGTCATTGTGAAATGTCTATAGAAGATCCAGTTTTGACACAGAAAGTCAAAGCTTTGACATTTTTTTCTTTGGGATTGATGAAAATCCAGATTATTTGTTAACTTGGTTCATGGGGCCATTTATGGATGCTCAATGAACAAAATAAAAATTGTTTATATTAGGCTTTATCGGTGTGGTGCCGGCATAGGGCGGGCTTGCTGATGCCGATCCATCCTCCACACCCTTGGCCTATCGTCATGAAGATGCCACCCCCCCCACTGACGCTTTTGCGTACGTGGATCCTACGTGGCGGCCCATCATCAATCCTCCACACCCACCAGCCTTAGGCTATCTATTGCCTTAAGACATGATTACTGGCTCTCTTCTGGGAAGCAATAAATACCAAACTTCCAACCTTCAAATTTTTTATCACCTAGTATATATATATATATATATATATATATATATATATATATATATATATATATATATATATATATATATATATATATATATATATATATAGGGTAGGGATCATATGAGAACCAACTTTAAGGAGAGAACCAGAGAACCAGTGTGAACACAAACATAAAAACCCCACCTCCACCCCCTAAAAACCTAAACCCACCCACCTCACTCCCTAAAAACCTAACCCCCCCCATCCCCCCCACCCCCCCCCCCCCCAATTGTGAAATGCACATGTGCAGCTAAGCCCACACCCCCTCAAAAACCAAAACGCTCCATCCCATCCCCCCAAAAAGATACCCCCTCTTTTACCATACCCAAAAACTAAAGCCTAAAGCTAAACCTATTAAAAAACTTAACTATAATAGTGAAATGCACATGTGCATGTAGTACAATTATCTTATTTTATAGTTTTATATAGAGGTTTTTTAAGTTTATTCAGCAATAACCCCAAAAAACCTAACCTGCTTCCCATCATACCTAAAAACTAAACCCTAAAGCTAAACCCATGAAAAAAAGCCTAAGTATAATAGTGAAATGCACTTCGCGTTTATTTAATGATCATTGAATACTTTTTTTTTTCCACCTTATATATCATATCATGTCCATTTAATGATCATTTCATTATGGCAATTGATAATTTATTCAAAAGTGTGCTCTAACAGTGAAATGCACATGTGCATACGGTATATGTATGTATATATATAACAGCAAAATGCACATGTGCATTATACCTGACGTAAATATGACGTAAAAAAGCCTTTTTTTGTATTTTTTTTCAGAAAGATTAACACTAAAAAACATTTTGGTGTTTTTACTTTTTTTATTTTTTTTATTTTTTAGGTTATATAATTTTTTTATTATTATTTTTTATTTTTTGGTGGAGGGGTTTTTGTGTTCACACTTGGTTCTTTGGTTCTCTCCCTAAATGGTGGTTCTCAAATGATCCAAATCCTATATATATATATATATATATATATATATATATATATATATATATATATATATAAATATATATAAATAAAGTGACCGTTGGTTTTTTTTAAAAAAAAAATTCAATTTTCGAACGTTACAATATGTAGACGTTGGAATGATACAGGTGGCAACAATCTATTGGTTGAAACATAAGGTGCACAACGTTATTCAAAAAACGCCCCTCGTCATCTTTGCCCAATCGCGTGGAGGGCGCTGTTGTCCTCTTTAACGCCTGGATCACGCCGCATTACAGGGGGTCTTAGTTATTTCTTTTATTTTTTAACTGCAGACGCTTTATTTATATACTAGTTGATTATCCTAAGAGTGTCTCGGGGTTAAAAAATGTAATATGAGTTAATAAAAATGATAAAAGTAGAAAACATTGTATCATTTCAATTAGCAAAATTGATGGATGTTTCTACGCTGTCGGCTACTTAATACAAACTTTCATACGAAAATACCTGTTTAGGCAACTTAGTCGCGCTACCATAATCGCCACGGCCACAACTCAGCACATATTGCAAAGCCACCCTACCACCCATGGAGTGCCCAAAACAACATCAGGTCAGCTCCAATCTCCAGCTTTAACTAATTAGCAATATATCTATAATTTATATAAACTTTACATAAGCTTAAATTCAAAATAAAAACGTAAAAGTGTTAGTAATTATTATTATTAACAAATATTAATAACATTTACCATAGTGAGAAGTAGGGAAACCACCATTGCAAGGAGACTAAACCTTCGATTCACCACCTATACCTTCCAATTTCAAATCAAAAGCCTGGTTAAACCAATTTTAATAATATTAAACTCAAAATTAATGAATCAGAAACAAACAAAAAATAAAAAAAAGTATCAAATTAAACAAATTAATCATCTATAACTACTAAATCTTAACCACAACGGGTTACCCAAACACTCGCAACTTGCAACCCATGATCAAGACTTCAAATAGAAATAACCACTTCCCACACACATCCAAACACACCTAATAATTTTGTCAGTAACATCAGTGGCGAAGCTTGACCCAAAACTTCGGGAGGTCGGAAATCACTAGTTTCGGGGGGTCAAAACCGTATATACCAAAAAATTTCTATACGAATACTATATAATCGGAACTTTTGAGCGAAAATTCGGGGGGGGGGGGGGGGGGGGTCGACCGCCCCTCCCCGCCCCTTAAGAGTTACGCCCATGACTAACATGAATAGCAAATTACAACAAATTCTAACAATCAAAAGTCCTCATACTTTGAAGTTTAATATCTAACTGAGCATACCTGCAACCGCCCTTGTTAGTAGAGCATATAATATCATCACCGCTTGGATGCACCGCTAGACTCACTGGATCACACCTGTCTTCAAACTCAAAAGTCGCCTATTCATCCAAACAAATAACACACTAACATATTCAAACAATAAATACATATATGTGTGTGTATAAAAACAAAATCTACTTTTAAATCCAGCTTAGACTAATAAACAGATCAACTTTAGATCTTTCATAAATTATATATACCAACTATCAGTCAAATAAGAACCTATATAAAGAAAAGGTACAATACTCATGATATATATACCTACAAATAGTAACCATATACTGAGTAACAGTTAACAGTTAATCGCTTAACATGAATCAGTAAAACTGTAAATTGCACATAAGTTATGTTTTGTAAGTGTAATTAAACTAAATTACCTGGGAATTTTTATAAAAATTGGCTAGGGCGAGAATGGCATTGAGAGTGGCGGCACCGGAACCAATCCGGTGGCCATCCGGGTCGGGTCAAGCTGAGTTGACTCGGTCTTGGCCCTTCATCAGCCACCAGCTCCGACCTCATCTGTCCCATAGCGACGCAGTCCGATCTCCACATCCATCCTGTAATCATCTTTGTACATCGAATACCACAACTACCATTATAATTTATAATCCTAATATTCTTTTACTTAAAAGTAACCATAAACGGAATGGAGAGAAGTTATGGGACTTACCACCATAATCAGGTCCTAATCAGAATTATAAACGGAATCCATATCCCATGACTACTGTAACCACCACTGTATGAAGAATATGGTAGTATTGCTCCGCAAATGCATTGCCAACAACTTAGGCACTCGGAAGAACAACAGTAGGACTTGCCGCCTGTGATGCCATCTGTACAACACATTTGACATTGGGATTCAAATAATATTTCTATAGAAGCATGTATAATAACACTATTAAACAATGAACACTAACATATCCAACCCCATAAATAAAATATCACATATATCTTTAAAAAGAACACAAACAACCATATACATCTGAAATCATATCCAGCCAAACACAACATAGTAACAAAGAAAGAATCAAAGACTAAACAAGATAAAATTTTGAAATAAACCCTAATCAGCAAAACAAAAACAAAAACAAAAACAAAAACAAAAACAAAAACAAAAACAAAACAAACCCAAGTCAGCAAAATTAAACAATACAGAGATTTATTGAACAATTCAATGTATTGGGTTTTTATACTTGCCATGGATTATTGGCTTGTGTCTGATCAATAAATCATTCATTCATTCATTTATTTATTTCCTCTCTTTCGTTCTTTCCTTAATTCCCCACCCAATCATTTCTTTAAACCCCTTTTTTCCCAAATCCTTTTTGTTTTTTATTTTTTTAATCGGAAAACGAAACCCTTATGTCCAATCTTTGATTACACAACCTTATTAACCGATATATGCATCTGGTGGTAATAAGGATTGTTTTTTTATTCGAAAGTCAAAAGCTTTTCAAATGATGGGTCTTGTAACTGATATGAGCCAAATGGGTGGGAAAAGTAGTTAAATGGTTAGTTGGTTAAAAGGGTAAAAAGGTCATTTGTCATTTGTAATTGTTGACTAAATAAGTCAACCAGCTGTGTTAGTTAAAAGCAGTTAGGGAATAAACCAACTTTCCCGCCTAAATCCTTTCTTCTTAATTCTTTTAATATTCCATAGCTAACTTCTTCAAGGTCTGTCCTATGATCTTTAGGGTTAGCTTAGTGTTTGTCCATTATTAGTTAATCTCAAACACAATCCATATCATTGGTATCAGAGCTGTGTCTTCCTCGGCATGCTCAATTTCAGTGATTTCTGCAAATTCACCATTGTTAAAACCAACCTCCATTAACGACCTTCAATCTAGACTTCATAATAATAATAATAATAATAATAATAATAATAATAATAATAATAATAATAATAATAATAATAATAATAATAATAATAATAATAATAATAGTATTACTTACAATAAACCCTCATTTTTACATAATAATAATATTTCACTTCAAATTTCCATAACCTTTACCTAAAATGACGAAACGATCGGACGCCAACAAGAATTCCAATTCAGTACAAGATGAAGAACGATCCAGTGATTACAGTATAATGAGGTCACACAGATTCAACAACAATTGAAGATGTGCATGCAAACCATTGATGAAGCCAGGAAGAATCAAGAAACATCAATCAATGAAATCAGAAAAGAGCAGAGTATGTCATTAATGGCAATGAAAGAAATGTTTAAAGAATTGTCCAATTCTCTCAAAGATCAAGCTACTCGTACCAGGACTCAAAGACCTTCTAGTTCAGATGTTGCTAATTCTGGATACAATTACTCTGTAAGATTAACAAAAATCGATTTCCCAAGGTTTAATGGTGATGAGTTGTCTACTTGGCTGTATAAGACAGAACAATTTTTTCAATTGGACAATGTTACTGATGATGTACGAGTTAGACTAGCAGCAATTCATTTTGAGGGAAGAGCCTTGCAGTGGTATCAAACCCTGATCAAGCAAAGAAACAACATTATACCTACATGGGATGAATTGAAGAATGCTCTTGAGGTAAGATTTGGTAATCTATTTGATGATCCCATGTTTGATTTGAAAATTTTGAAACAAACATCAAATGCTAAAGAATACCATCATGAGTTTGATGCTATAGTGAGCAAATTGGATTTGCCTCCTGAATATGCCTTGAGTTGTTTTTTGGCTGGTCTTGATGAGGAAATCCAATTTCATGTAAGGATGTTTCAACCCCAAACTGTTCAACAAGCTTACAGTTTGGTTTGACAGAAGCAAGTCAAAAATGTAAGAAAACTAAGTGGAATGGCAAGTCAGTTTTAACAACAATCAAAAGGGTATTTTACCTACTCCTAAACAAATAAACAATGTTACTACTTATAAACCTAATGTGGCTAAGAAAAATTTTACAACTGAGGAATTTGAAGAAAAGAAAACAAAAGGTTTATGTTATTTTTGTGATGAGAAGTATGGGAGGGGTCACAATTGTAGAGGTAAGAGGCCACAGTTGTTTCATATAGAAATGGAATTAAGTGATGATGAAGATGGAACTTATGAGGAAGATCCTGAGATGGAGTTGGCTCATATTTCATTGAATGCAGTAGAAGGTATTAGTAGTTATCAGACTTTAAGGATAACTGGTCACTATGGGAGATATAGATTGCAGATTTTGATGGACACAGGAAGTTCACATAATTTTGTGGATTTCTTGTTAGCCCAGAGGTTGGGTTATGTCATAGTTACTACAAAAACTCCTATGTTGGTTAAAGTGGCTAATGGTAAGAAAGAAGTGTGTGATAAAATGATTTTGAATTTTAAATGGAAAATGCAAGGGGTAGAGTTTATTACTGATGTCTATGTTATGCCATTAGGGGGTTGTGATTTGGTATTGGGAGTTCAATGGTTTTCCAACTTGGGGACCATTCAAATTAACTTTCAGGAAAGAATCATGGAATTTAAGTATCAAGGGTAAAAAGTGGTTCTCAAGGGTAGTTTGGGAAAAAAATAGTTAATATGGGAAAAGGAGGTGCTCAGAAGCTATCAATGCAAGCTGCTGTAGAGGATTGTTTTCACAAAAACAGTTTAGATGATCATAAAAGTCTACCAATCTAGGTGCGGAAACCCTAGATCAGTTACAAAATGATAGCTAATGGATCAAACAATCAAATTCACCTTTTGTTGATGCATATGGTGCGACTAATGCTTTGGATTGCGACTAAAACAAGTTTTGTTGATTACGTAGGGGCGAAAGTGGAAAAGCAGTGGGGTGAATGTAGAATATAGTGGTCGAAGGTAGAAGTTATAACTGAAGTGTTTCAGATTCGTACCAGGAAGAAGGACGAATGTGGAAACATTCCACATTCGACCTAGCGTATGGGGCGAACCTTCAGTCCTATATAAGCTTAAAGTTTATTTTGCAATGTAACTTTGATCATTTCGAGTGTGTGTGTTAGGCTAGGGCTCTCTACTGTTCAGGTTTATTTGAAATCAGTCAGATTAACTTGTAATTGTTAACGTGATCATATTTTAACAAGTTATTAATGAAGATAACAATTGAAAAGGTGATTCTGTGTATTTGATTCGATAACTATCATATTGTAACTGTTCTAGGGTTTCCGCACCTAGAATAGAGACTTGTATGATCAAACCTAACTGTTTTTGACAAAACGATCCTCTACAAAGTGGTATCAGAGCCTATATAGATCATACAACTACAATTTGATAGTTTTTGAACTGATTTGGACCCAAATTTGATCAAAATTTTGCTGTTTTCAAAGAAAAATGGTTTTTGATGAAAATTGAAGGATTTGGATTAGATTTCATGGATAAAATCAAGAATTCGACTTATTAAAGTTGTTCCAAATTAATTCCGAAGCAAAACCTGATAAACATCATCAAAATTCATCAACTTTTGAAAACTTGAGATCAAATTAACTGATTTTCAAAGAATAACTGTTTTTCAAATGGGTCGGGTCGAACCTAGAGAGCAAGGGTCGAAAGTAGGATTCTGAGGTCGAACCAAGGTTTTTAAGGTCGAAAGTAATACCTTTTTAGTCGAACCTAGAATTGTGTTGTGTTAAATTTTCACATTCGAGTCATTGTTCGACATTCGACCATACGTAAGGTTGAAAGTGAGTTTGGTTGTGGTCGAAAGTGAAACTGGTCTGTTATTTCTACATTCGTACTTCATTTTTGGGTCGAACCTGAGTGATTTTTCACATTCGACCTCACGTTTATTTAGAAGGGGACGAACGTAGAACTGTGTGGTGATATTTTTCAAGTGTGTCATATTTCCAACTTCAAAAACAATATGTGGGGATTTCCGACTATACCTAGGCCTGGTACAACACAACAACAAGAAGTTACCATGGACCCTTGGACTGTAGCTGCTCAGAAGTCGAATACTCAGTCTTCGCAGCCAATCAATTATCTTGCAATGACGAGTTCGATTCCACAGAGTGTTGCTTCACCTTCACAACAACCAGCAGTTGATTACTGGGGTGTAGCAGTAACAACGGTACACACTCAAACTACAAATGCTATATCTACTGTAATAAATGATTTGTCCTCAGGTAGCGGGAACTGACCACCCAAGCTGATGGAGATGCAAGAGTATAATCAGTGGCAAAAGAAATTTAAGATTCATTTGGAAGGGATGGGACTTGAAGGTACTGAGGCGTGGCAAATGATTGCTAAAGGATATGTTGCACTAGTGTTAGAGAATACCGGTGAACAGATTCCGTTTGAGAGTTTGACTGGAGACAAAAAGAAGAAGTTTGCGGTGGAGAAGAAGGCGTATTCTCAACTAACCCAAGCTATTACTAATGATCTTTTACACCAGTTTGGATCTTGTACTACTTCCAAACAATTGTGGGATATGTTGAAGAATCGTCATGATGGTAATGAGAAGACGAGGAGGTTAAGGATTGAGGAACTAAAGAAGGAATTTGAGAACTTCAGTTACGTTGGAAATGAGACTCTAAAGGAGCTGACTCCCAGATATTGTCATCTGTTAACTGAATTGTCCAATTATGAAATTCATATTCCGATGTCAGATTTGGTGGATAAATTTGCTGATTCTTTACCACCGTACTAGGATCAACATATTGAGGTGCTTAAGGAAAAAGATGCTTATAAGTAATGGACCATCAATGAATTCATTCAGAAATTGGAAAACAAAGAGCTTGAAAAGAAGAGGAAAGCAAAGAGATCACCAATTCCTCAGAACCTAGAGTTGTATCATGCAGGTACATCTTCTACAGTGGTTAGCTCAAGTGTTGGTGGTACAGTTGCTCCTCATATTGCTTGTGTTTCAAGTGTGATGGAACCACCCAAAAACCCAATCAACTACCTTGCTCAAACTTTATCTTATACACCACCACAATCATACCCAAATTCTTTCGTTTCACCTTTCTCACCTATGCAACAAGCAGCGTGTTACACTGCAAATCAACCTCAACCTCAACAACAACCATACATTTCACAGATGAAACAAGCACAATCTAATCAAAGACCAGTAGTGTTGGAGACATCCAACATGAACAATGTCACAGTGGAGGTTTCTCAACAACACATTGCCTTAGTTTCAGCAATGGTTGCCTCATACAATGGTCTGGTAGCTAGTCAAATTGGTAACAACAACCTAACCAATGAGGACTATGCTCAAATTGATAAAGAGGAAATGGAGCTTATTGATATACAGTGGGCTTTTGCAAGTATCATGAGGCGAGCAACAGAATTCATTGAGAAAACTGGAAGAACTGATCTGGCTACAAATCCGAATATAACATATGGCTTCAACAAAGACAAAGTCACATGTTTCAACTGTGGTGGTAAAGGTCACTTCAAAAGAGAATGCACACAGCCAGCTAAACAAGGTAACCGAAATCCATTTAACTCAAATTACCAAAATCGTCAATCTCAAAACTAGGTTACTTATCAAAACCAAAACAACAACAACTATCAAAACCAAAACAATTACCAAAACCGACAAAACATCTCACAGAACAATTCTACTAGACAACCAACTACACCTAACCAGACTCAAACTCAAACACCACATAACCCAACCAGAACCGTTATTCCTATCACAACACCAAATGACCAACCACAGACAGATACTCAAAATCAGGCGTTGGTGATTCAAAATGATGAGGGATATGACTGGACGGGAATGCAACTAGGTGCTGAAGAGGTAAAAGCTGGGAATGTAGCTTGTGTTGCTCAGCAGATTGATTTAGAGGATTCAGAGATAGTTGAGAATGTTGAAGAGACTGAGAGTACTTCTGAAGAAGAGATTGATGAGTCGGTTGAAGAAATGGATGTTTCTGTGGCTGATCCAGTTGAAAAACAACATAATGAGAAGACTTCGGGAGTTGTTATTGATTCAGTTACTGATATTCCCGAAGAAAATGATTCAGTGTATTCAGACTCGGAGAGTGAAACAGACTCGGAGAGTGAAACAGACTCGGAAGCAAGTGTGAACTCATTAGACGATGAGATTGATCAACTCTTGGCCGAAGCTGATTTTCTTATGACTCGGAAGTCATGTATTGTGGATGATGCCTTCATCAGAATTGACTATTCCAAGTTCTTTGCTGGAAAGGAAGCTCATTTCGCTCTCATGGCTATGATAGATCCTCCGAAGCAGGTAAGTTCTGAATCCGCAACTGATATGCATAGTGATAAGTATTGTGGCACTTGTGATAGGTTGACAGATGAAAACAAGCAACTCAGGGTTCAACTTGAGAGTTCTATAATTAACTGTCAATCTTCTCGCAAGGAAGTTAGAGAGTTTAACAAGGTGCTTGATGGTTACAAAAAGGACATTTCTGACTTAAAGAAAACACTTTCATTATAACAACTGGCAATAAACAGTAATATAAATGAACTTGAAGAAACAAAGTTAGAAATGGCTACCATCAAGTGCTTTGCAGAAAAGGTCAACAAAAAGCTTGAAAGTTATAAACACATTGCATATGTGGTTGACCATATCATTGAAGAGCCATCGCCACCCAGTAATGCAAATTACAAGGCTGTTCCATCTCCAGTGTTATTAGAAAATCACAATTGTTACCAAGTGACACCGGAGAGCTCAGTCAAATCCGAATCTGCATCGGAAGATGAATCTAACACTTCTAGTGTTGGAGATCCAAATTCTAATGTACGACCGATTTTGGGTTTGAATGATGAGGGAGCCATTGCTGTGACTGATGATTCTGACACAGAAAGTGAGAAAACTGAGAAAGTGAGTGATATTCCTAAGGAAAATCACATTATCACAAATGAACCAGTATCACCTTCTCAGCTTTGTCATCCGATGGCTAACGCACATCGTGTCAATCAATCAGTGAAGAAAGAGGTTAAAAATGAATCAGTTGACAAACCCGTCAAGGTATTTTATCGGATGGAAGGATCCGATAAGATTATCTCTGACGAGGAGTATCCGATTAAATTTGCAAATTATTCTAAAATTGAGAAAATATGGCAAGAAAGTACTATCTGGTTTCCTAAACACGAAAGGACAAATGAAGTACCAGCAGAAATTTTGAAGAAACTATATCTGGATACTCCGAGAGAACCTAATGTTCATGTCACTGAATTCATCAAGCCTAAGCAAAAGGAAAATGGTTTTCTTGAGCCGGCTTACTCAAAGGACCCAACTCCTAAGAGTTTAAGACGCAGATGTGTAGATGATCAATATCCAATCAATTCATTTGCTAAGCCGCATGCTCAGAGTGTATTTGAAGAATACCGTGCATGTTTCAAGTGCGGGGAGAGAGGGCATTTACTTGCTCACTGCCCGTACGTGAGGCACAAGACGCACGAGGTTGAGATGAGGCAATCTATTAGAAAGCCGGTCGATAATCATAGTTATCCTCAAAGACGTTTTGTCCCTCAACCAGCACCGTTTTACAATCAAAACAATTATTATCAAAGGAGGGATAATCGTCAATTCAACTATGATCGTCAAAACCGGATCGCTATGGAAAAACCGTTGAAGAAACCTATGGTGAACACAATGTTTGATAAACAAAAGGTTCCACCAAAACCTGTTGTTAAATCGACTGTTGGACATGTCTCCGTTAAATCAGAGAAGGTAACTAAGAAAGTTTCGTTTAAGAACGGCACTAAGAAACCGACTGAGACTCCAAAAACTCAGATCCGAATTCTAAAACGTTCGGAACAATCTTGGTCACCTAAGGATTCTCCGGGTGCTTCTACCTCAAAGTCAAATGAAAAATTTCAAGATGAGAAAGGTTTGAACGATCAGAAAAAGGTCGATTCAAAGCCTAATGTTGATGTGAATGAATCTTTGAAAGTTGATGTTCAAAGACCCAAGACCAAGCAGGCTTGGGTCACCTGAAAGAACTAATGATCTTACTTGATGTGTGCCGGGAGCTTCAGCTGGCCCTGTTAGCAGTCTTTGGATAGTTGACAGTGGAGCTTCAGGCCACATTACTGGTGATCTAGCACTATTGTTTGACGTGAAGAATATTAATGGAGGTTATGTTGCTTTTGCGGGAAATAAAGGAGGTTACATCACGATGGAGGGAAGTGTGAGTAACGGGATAGTGAGTTTTGAGAGGATTTCCTATGTGAAGCAAATTGATTACAATCTGTTAAGTGTCAGTCAGATCTGCGACAAACAATTTTCTGTGCATTTCGACGACAAATCTTTCTATATCCTCAAACTAGGCTTTAAAATTCCAAAGGAGTGGATCATGTTAAAGGCACCGAGAGTTAATAATCTTTACATTCTCGATATGTCGAAAGCGATGACAACTCAGGGCCAAGTGACGTGTTTTCTATCGAAGGCTACAGAGAAAGAATCTATAATGTGGCATAGAAGAATGGGACATATTCACCTCAGAAAAATGAATCATTTGGTGAAGAACGGGCTTGTCGAAGGCGTTAATGTCAAACATTTCCATCTAAGCGACAAGTGTGTGAGTTGCAAGAAAGGTAAACAGCACAAACAATCCCACAAACCGAAGAAAGTGAACTCTGTTGAAATGCCACTTGAGCGGTTGCACATGGACCTATTCGGACCTGTCAAACGTAAAAGTCATATCAGAGAGCTTTACTGTCTAGTGGTTACTGACGATTTTTCAAGATTCTCGTGGGTGATGTGCTTACAGCATAAAAGTGACACGTTTACCAATTTGAAAGTTCTGTTCACTCGACTGGAGAATGTCTATGGTCTAAAGATCAGAAGAATTCGGAGTGACAATGGGACGGAGTTCAAAAACGCACAGATGGATGCTCTTTGTGAAGACAAAGGAATTCATCATGAATATTCTGCTCCGTATACCCCTCAACAGAACGATGTCGCTGAAAAGAAAAACAGGACTCTCATTGAAACGGCAAGAACAATGCTCGCGGACTCTAACCTTCCAGTAATGTTCTGGAACGAAGCGATCTACGCAGCTTGTTATACACTGAATCGTGTGTTAACAGTGAAGAAGTTTGGTAAAACTTCTTATGAGCTGTTGAACAGACGAAAGCCGAAGTTGGAGTATCTAGAACCATTTGGGGCTCCGTGTACGATGTTGAATCCAGGTGAAAAGTTTAGTCCGAAAGCTGAAGAGGGATATTTTGTTGGATATGCAACCCCGCTCAAACGGGTATTCAACAAAAGAACTCGACAGGTGGAGGATTGGGCAAATGTTGAGGTTCAACGGTATACTCAAAATGTACAGGGAAACGGTCCTGACTGGATGTTTGATTATAAAGACTTCTTTGAATCATTCAATCTAGATAGCTTGGTTGAAGAGGCTGTTATAAAATTACTTTACGAGTGTGAAACGCTGCGACTTCACCGTTGGTGCGTCCAATCACCGTAACTCCTCCAGCAGCTTCTAATGATGCCAATGCTCCTGAAGCAGAAGAAGAAGTGTTCCAAGAAGCTTCGACTACACTTGATACTTCAGAATCAGAAGATGATGAAGATTTTAGTGAAGCTATTCTAGATCATGCAACAGAGGCACCACCAGTGAACCCAAATCCAGATTTTGCTTCATCGTCTAACACGGGTAATTATCTGGATTCAGTAGAGAACTTGACTACTCAGACGGGAGTGACAGTACCTGAACATCCGGAATCTCGGATTCATCGTATTCACCCGCTCGAGCAAATTATTGGTGACCCTGGCAGCAGTGTCATGACTAGGGGACAACTACGCAATATCAACTCACCGAAAAATCTTGGCGCTTTAGCTTTATATGCAAAAATTAAAAAATCTGGTTGTCAGAATGATTGGTCTTTTGCTTGTTATGTTTCGCAGGTTGAGCCGCGGACGTACAAGGAAGCTATTTTGGATGATGCTTGGGTAGAGGCGATGCAGGAGGAGTCGTTGCAGTTCCAGAAATTGGGTGTCTGGACACTTACAGATTTACCTCCGGGTAGGAAAAAGATTGGAACTAAATGGGTTTTCAAATGCAAGAAAGATGACAGAGGCGTGATCGTGAGAAACAAAGCTAGATTGGTTGTTCAAGGATTTCATCAAATTGAAGGAATTGACTACAATGAGATATATGCACCTGTGGCACGTATAGAAGCTATTCGCATGTTTCTAGCGTTTGCCTCGTATAAGAAATTCAAGGTGTACCAAATGGATGTCAAAAGCGCGTTTCTCTACGGTGTGGTCAAGGAAGAGGTTTACGTCGGTCAACCTCCAGGCTTTGAAGATCCTATCCACCGGGATAAGGTTTACATTCTCAACAAAGCGCTATATGGGTTGCACCAGGCTCCACGCCAATGGTATGAGGAGCTAAGCACGTACCTGCTATCCAAAGGATTCAAACGAGGCTTGGTCGATTGCACACTGTTTACCAAGGAAACAGGAGATGACTTGCTTCTCGTCCAGATTTATGTAGATGATATTATTTTTGGCTCTACTAACGAACTTCTTTGCAGAGAATTTGAAAGTGTAATGCAGGAAAAGTTCGAGATGAGTGCGATGGGAGAAATGCAGTTTTTCCTCGGCTTACAGGTGGATCAAAGACCAACTGGGATCTTTATTCATCAAACCAAATACGTATCTGAAGTCTTGAGTCGGTTCCAGATGGAAGGTTCGAAGCCGATGGACACCCCAATACAACCTAATCACAGGATTGGTGTTGACGCTAAGGGGGAGCTGACAGACCCATTTACATACAGAGCAATCGTCGGATCTCTGATGTATCTCACTGCATCAAGGCCAGACATAATGTCCGAAACAAAGTCACCTGACGGCAGTCAAGCGAATCCTAAGATATCTGAAGGGTTGTCTGTCGAGAGGACTATGGTACCCTAATGACGATAACTTTGACTTTATCGCATTTAGTGATGCAGATTGGGGCGGCTGTGACAAAGACAGCAAATCCACAATGGCTGGATGTCAGTTTTTAGGGAGCAGGCTCGTGACCTGGCAGTGTAAGAAACAGACATCGGTCGCACTATCTACTTGCGAAGCTGAGTATGTAGCAGCCTCGAGTTGTTGCTCACAGGTTCTCTGGATTCAGCAGCAGATGGTCGATTACGGTTTGCAATTTCTAAAACCCCCTATTCACTGTGATAATGAAGCCGCAATTGCATTAACTAAAGACACGGTCAATCACTCGAAAGCTAAGCACATCCGGATTAAGTATCACTTTATCCGTGATTGCTATGCAAAAGAGTTGATCGATATGGTCAAAATCCACACTGATTATCAGAGGGCGGATCTCTTCACAAAAGCTTTTGATAAATCCAGATTTGATTATCTTTTAAAAGTAAATGGTATAAAAGAAAAACAAGACTGATCATCACCTCGGTTTATCATTTTTTTTGTTTTCAAATTTTTAAGTTTTTACTGTTTTTCAGAAAAATTCAAAAACCCAAAAATATGTTTTACATTTTAGGGGGAGTCTTTATTCAGAAAAACCAAAAACATTGAAAAATTCAAAAAGCCATAAAAAATAGAAAAATCAAAATGATTTCCAGGAGTAAAAAGAGGAAATGATAGTACATCAGTGGGGATCTGACACATGCTAAAAACATGAAATGCAATATGAGGCGTGTGTTGATTTCGTGTGATGTGCTGATAGGCTTCGTAGACCTATTACTGCGTGCATTAGTGATACAAACATAACGAACTACTCGTTAGTGGCTGAACACCTCATGGGCATATGGTCTTAGTACCGTAATTTCGTTTGATAGGGTTGCTAAAATCTGAGGTTTCGGGTCGTTATGTTATTGTTATCCGGGGTATTCTGATTGAACTTTTGTCGTATTAATTTACGGACCTAGATTCAATCAGAATATTTGCTAAAAGATCTTTAATGCCAAAACCAAAAAGTTACCGAATTGAGGAACTTCATGGTTATTATTGATCAAAGATCTTTAATTGCATCGTATCAATTCACTGATGAAAATCTGTGATTGATATCAGCCTCAACCTGGTATATATGCACATGTTACTTTGCTGCATTCATTTGCTGAGCTGTACACCTCTGTGCTATATATCTTGTAACTAAACGGATAACATTGACATAATCACGCGTTACGAGGAAGCTTTGTGCAATTTCCTTGATACGAGAGTATGTCGTGTGCGTGGGAACCATAAACGTGTTAGTATAATACACCTAATAGCGTATCATTTTAAAGCACTGCATAACGGTCTGCATGTGAGTTTATGTGGACAACAATATTAGCAGTTGCCGGATCACACACTGTTTCTAATGATAATATATAACAAAGATCAATGGTGTGATCAGATTTCTCAAAAACTGATATGATCCTCTTACCGGAAATCACAAAACATTTACTGCTTTGTGTTTACATTTCTGTATTTTACATTTGTTTTGCAAAAATATACAAAAACTCAAAAAGATTTTAGGTGTGTTTTAGCATAAATTTTAGAAAAACCAAAAATTTTACATTTCTTAGTTATTTTTGATAACCGATGGTGTTTGATGGTCATTTTCTGAAATTTGATGAACCAATCTGAGTTTTGTATCATTGAAATGTGAAATAATGAATGTTCAAGGCTTAAAATTTTGAAAAATGTGTGAACGGGATTCGATTTTGAGATATGGTAAATTTTCAAATTTTCCATTTTACATTCGCCCCTTAACTGGGTCGAGAGTGGAAAATTGTTTACTTTCGTACCTCTTAAACTGGACGAATGTGAGTGTTCTGAGTATCATTTGCACATTCGAACCCTATAACCACATTCGAACCTTTAAGTAGGGTCGAATGTGGAAATAGTTTTACATTCGACCAAGTTAAACGGTCGAAAGTGGATGCCTATAAATACCAGGTCCACATTCGAACCACCATTTCAACAGTTCTTCAAAAAAATTTCAAACTACAAAACCTTGTTGCTCTTGTTCTTTTCATCCCTGATTCTTATTCCTGCTTGTATACTGATCATTTTCCCTATATAATCACAGGTAATGGACCAGTAACGAATACAAATTCTTGGTTTGGGTGTTCGAAACCCTAGACCTGATCATTGGACGAGTTGAACTTTGTTTTAATGCAAATTGATGCTTAGGTTTTAGTTATTATTGATTTTAGGGGGAGAAGGTTAGATAATCTAGGGTTTTATCAGTATAATTAGTTGATTTTGATCTTTGTAAGTGTTGAAACCCTAGATTATTTTTAAAATCAATAAAAACTAAACAATAGATGCAATTGAGTGAGGGAAAAGGTTAATCGGTTGGTTCAGGTTGTAAACAAATCAATATTACATGTTTAAACATCACAGATTGCAACTTTAAAATTTGGGCAAAGAACAGGTACTTTCGACCTTAGACAAACGGTCGAACGTAGAGTTTTTGGTCGAATGTAGCAGTATGATGGGATGAATGTGAATTTTTAGGACGAAAGGAAATTTTTGTTTACAAAAGTTCACATTCGAACCTTTAGTATCACTTTCGTACTTCAAAATCTTACTTTCGTACCTACGTATGGGGCGAAAGTGGAACCTAAACCTGTTTGAAACCAAAATTCAAATTTTGTCATGTTTGTTTGTTTTTAACGTATTTTCAATGTATTGTGTTACAGATAATTCAAATGGCAGAACAACAAGTTGAAAATCAAGAAGTTCCAGTACAACAACAAGCTGAAAATGTTGAAGTTCCCGTACAACAAGCTCCAGTTCAGAATGTATTGGAAGATTGGCCGTTTGAACCTGCTCATAACTGCTGTGCTTATGTTGGGGAAGTACAAAAGCAAATAGAATTCTCTAGAATAGTGGAATTTCTCAGAAGGAGCAAGATCATAGATGCTATTGCAACTCCTGCAATAATCTATCAGGATATTGTTGAAGAATTCTGGAGAAATGCTCGCTATGACTACTGGGAGTCTAAAACAGCCATTGTAAGTGAGATTCAAGGTGAATTTGCAATGGTTACTGAAGACGATATCAGAACTGCTTTAAAGCTGAAAAATGAAGAACCAACTGATCCAAGATGTCTTTCCTGGATGGATCAAAGATTATGTTTCTTAAGAATGAAGTATAAAGGACCGATTACGGATGGTGCTTTGCACAAAGGGAAGCTGTGTCCGCAGTTCAAATACTTTGCTCATGTGATAATTCATGTATTTGGAACAGTGAGTGGAGGATATGACGTTATGCGAAAGAGTTTAAGTTCGTTGATGGTTGCTCTAACATTGAACAAACCGTTCAATGTGGCGGGAATGATTCTGGATCACATGCTTGAACCATTTAAGGGTTTGAAGACAAAGAAGTTCTTGTTATATCCTAGGTTCTTGATGATGATTTTTGATCAAAAGTATCCGACTTTGAAGAAAGATCCTACGAAGATTCTTGTTTAGGATCACATGAACATTAGGACGTTGATAAGGATGAAGGGATACAAAGGGATTCCTGATAATGAGAAGCCACCACACAA
Organism: Ambrosia artemisiifolia; assembly: GCA_032199755.1. Classification (NCBI taxonomy): domain Eukaryota; kingdom Viridiplantae; phylum Streptophyta; class Magnoliopsida; order Asterales; family Asteraceae; genus Ambrosia; species Ambrosia artemisiifolia. The sequence goes on along the minus strand of CM063514.1, from coordinate 30,247,783 downwards.
GAATCTATTTGGATACTTGATCAATCCAAGATATACTGATCCAGGTGAGAACAAGGCAAGGCATGCTAACAGTGATTCTGACAGAGATGATCCATTGGTTCATGCTGATGTTACAACAAAAAGAAAAAGACAAGTTAAAGATGCTGGAGCCAAAGGGAAGGGCAAGGCAAAGGTTGGTGAAGCTGAACCAGCTAAGAAACAAAAGACTAGAAAGAAAAGTAGTGCTAAGAAAGGTACCCAGCTGGTAGATGAAGAATCCTCTGTGGATTCTGAAGAAACTGAAGAGGTTGAACGTTGGGATTCTGAAGCTGAATCATTGAAGAAGAACTCCAAGCGCAAGGCCACTGTTGCTGGAGAGTCTGAATCATTGAATAAGTCTGTTGAAGAACAGTTGCAGAAAGAGACGATTGATTTAGAGAGTGCTGAAGGTGATCTTGGACTTGGTGCGGGAGATTTTGAGGGTTCTACTATTGTTGTTAATTTGAAGAAACCCAAGCACAAGTCTATGTCGAAGAGAGATGTAAAAGAGAAGCCTAAGAAATTGAGAGAGAAAGAAGTAGAGATGCTATTGAAAGGAAAGAAAGTTCCTGATGCTGTCACATCATCAGAAGTTTCTTCTCCAGTTGCTAAGAAGCAGAAGAAAACTAATACAAAAGAATCCGAGGGAGTTCCTGATCTGGATACTACTTTGGAGAATGTGTTGAATTTATTTCAGAAAAAGAAGAAATCTCCTGAAGTTGAATCTTCCAGACCAAAAGTGACTGTTTCTGATAGTGTCATGGAGGTTGTGAATAAACAGATGGAAGAAATGATGAAGATTATAACTGCACAACAAGCTGAGATAGAAAAGTTCAAAAAGAATGAAGAGAAAATGTTGCAGATTGTTGTGGCTTCCAAAACAAATCAAGATGAGTTGGAAAAGAAGTTGAAAGAGATAGAGAAAGAGAAAGACAAGATTGATAGTAGATGTAAGAAGAACAGGAGATTGATTGCTGAAGTGAAAGATGAGAATAAGAAATTGTTAAAGGATAATGAGAGAATGAGCAAGTTGCTTGATAAACTGTATAATGAAGCTCCTAAACTGAAAGAAGGTGAAGAGGAGGAGGAGAAAGAGGAAGAAAAACTAGATTATGGTGATTCATCAGATGAAGAAGGAGATGATGAGAGATCTGATGATGATTCTGATGAAGATGATGATAGTGGTAAGAGTGGAGAGAAGAAAAATGATAGGGAAGATAGTGATAGTGATGATGATGATGACGATACGAGTAAGTTTAAGTTTGAAGAGAGACAGACAAAGAAAGGAAGTTCTGGACAATCAAGTTCTAACAAGAAATCTGGAGAGAATGTTGATGCTGAAGAAGATATATTTTGGACAGAAAAGATAAGATGGTTGTCTGCTGATGATAAGAACTTATACAGAGAGATGCTCAACAAAAGAGTTTGGACTATTGAGCTTACAAGAAAATTTCCTGAAATCTTTGAAGCAGACGACATGAGGTTTGAGATTGAATATAATGACCCAGATCTTGAAGAGGGTGAAGTGTCTGTTGCAGTTTCTAAAGAAATACTGGAAGGTATGGCGCAGCAAGTTGGTAAGACACTAGAGGAGATTATGACTGAACAGGTGATTCCATATATTCTTGAGAAGGATGTTGGTAATCATTCTGATGATAAACATACTCCTGAAGTTGAAGAGATTGAAATTGAGGACATCACGAATGAAGAATATCCTGAGTATGTTAGGGATAACAGTGATGAAGTGTTTCCAGATTTTACAGAAGTGAACTTGAAAGAAGCTGAAAAGAAAGCTAAAAAGAAAAGTGAAGAGTTTGTGAAGAATGTGTTTGGAGAGAGTGGTCAGAAACCAACTACTGAGAAAAGTGATGGTTTGAAGACTTTGCTGCAGAAATTAAAAGAAATGGATGAGAAAAGGCCTAAGCCTGAAGCACAGGGAGGATTCTACAGATATCACAACCAACTTTTTAAAGGCAGAGCTTTGGGTTGGAAGTATCTGAGGTACTTAAAATGCATATCTGTGAAGTGGGAAAAGGGAATTCTGTACTTCTACAGATTCCATGACATACAGACTCTACCGTACTGGGCGGTGAGAGACATATGCAGATTTACCATGACTGGTGCTTCAGCGAATAATGATGCAGTAGGATGGTTTGCTGAGAAACTTACTTGGGAAAGTAGGACGAGGTGGAATATAGTTAAACCTCGGTATCCGAGAAGGAAAGTTCACAAAGAAATTGATCCTAAGACTGGAAGGAAGAAGGTGACGTTAAGGTACAAACCTCCAGTTGTCATGAAGAAGATACCGTTGATGCCAATACAACAGCATTTTAGTTCTGATTTTGTAGTATGGTATTATGATTGGCGTACGGCTGAAGTGGTGATTGTGTTGAGAGATGGGAAGGATGCTTACAAGAAGATACATGTTTTTGATCCAATGTGGCTCATAAACTGTACTTTTGAAGACATCATCATGCTATACTATAATCCAATCTACTGTGAGTCTAAAGATGCAGATCAAGCAAGAAAATATCAACACGTGGTTGGAGTTTGCTTTGCTTATGATATAAATTCTGGAAGAAATCTTGAGAAGAAACTTGGTGAGCGAGTAAAGATGAATGAAGTTCCAAAGCATTCAACGAAGAGGAAATTGGAACCAGAAATGTCTAAAGATCAACGAAAATAACTTCGTTTGAAGCTGATGAACAAAGGAATGGATGAGGCGCGTAGGCAATCCAAGCAATAGGCGAGGGGGAGTTTGTTGATGCATATGGTGCGACTAATGCTTTGGATTGCAACTAAAACAAGTTTTGTTGATTACGTAGGGGCGAAGTGGAAAAGCAGTGGGGCGAATGTAGAATATAGTGGTCGAAGGTAGAAGTTATAACTGAAGTGTTTCAGATTCGTACCAGGAAGACGGACGAATGTGGAAACATTCCACATTCGACCTAGCGTATGGGGCGAACCTGCAGTCCTATATAAGCTTAAAGTTTATTTTGCAATGTAACTTTGATCATTTCGAGTGTGTGTTAGGCTAGGGCTCTCTAGTGTTCAGGTTTATTTGAAATCAGTCAGATTAACTTGTAATTGTTAACGTGATCATATTTTAACAAGTTATTAATGAAGATAACAATTGAAAAGGTGATTCTGTGTATTTGATTCGATAACTATCATATTGTAACTGTTCTAGGGTTTTCGCACCTAGAATAGAGAGTTGTATGATCAAACCTAACTGTTTTTGACAAAACGATCCTCTACACCTTTTCAATCTTCATTTTCATTAATTAACTTGATAATGATCTTTACAATTGAGTAAACAAGTTAATAAAACACTTTGACAATGATCAAACCCTAGAGAGAGAACCTAGACTGAAAACACTGACTCAAATGGCAAAAGTTACAATTCAAAATAAAAGTCTAGTTTATATACTACTGCACATTCGCCCCCCGATAGGGTCGAACGTGCAGGTTCGACCTTCAGCATAGTACGAACCAGCACTTGTGTCTTCAGTCCCTACATTCGCCCATTCTTCTCTTGTTGGATCAGTGGCTGTTTATATGAACACTTATGTGTTTATCAGATTTATATATGAGTTATTAAGCAGCGGAAATACAAGTGTTCAAAGGTCTAAAAGATCACTTTGATGAGGAGTTATTACTCCCCCTTGACTGAACAATAAATGAGAAACAATAAATATTCTAAGTACAAAGCAGTAATAGCAGTTTATGTTTCTCAGATGTGAAGTGGAAATTATAAGTTTAAAGCCCGAAGGATTTCAATATAAGTTAAAAGATATTACACAAAATCACATATGAAAATAGATGAACAAACTCATCTATTTATAGACTAATGTACTAAACTGTAGTCTGAAGTAATCTAAGATATTTAACAAAGATATTATGCTAAGATAAGGTTACTACAGTCTGTACATTGAAACTTGAAATCAAGACTTTAACAAAACTATATTATAATCAAAACTGCTGATCTTCAGTCGGTTAGAAGCTTCTGAGGGAAAGTGCTGATGAGTGACAAACTGCTGATGAGCAGTTTGTCTTCAGCAGTTCTTCAGTGAAATGTCTGGTTAGATTTCAGAACTTCTGATGAGTTTACTCTTCAGTACTTTGATGTTTGTTCTTCAGCACTTCTTCTTTTGTTCTTCAGCAGTTCTATACTTAGGCAGATATGGAATAGACTAAGGTTATCAAAAGGTGGTTTCGTCAATCCTCTTTGTCCCAACAATCTCCCCCTGGATTGATGAAGCCAAAACCTTATCTATCCTTTATTGTTGTCCTTTTCTCTCTTCTAGCATCCTCCAGATCTCTGCTGTCATCCGGGTGGTAAGAGTACATTTTTGTTGCTCAGTGAGAGGACCAAGTTCAGGTGTCAAATGTTGAATGGTGAGAAGGTCTTTGGACGATAAAACACTCAACTCCTTTGAGTTTCTATAGACCTTACTTGAACGGTCTCTCCTGGTCACAAGTACTGAGTTGGATTCAGTAAATGACCATTTCACAATGTTTACCTTTGACCTGTCAAAGTCAGAGGCATAGGAAATTAAGCCAGTTTCCTTAGGTTGACCTGATTGAGGAATGTCTTCTATTTCAGTGACTCTCAGGTGAGATTCTTGACTTCCTTGTAATTCAGCAGCACCTTGAATTGGCATGTTGGGCAGGTGATGCTCTGTAACAACCCTTGTGTGTGTCTTCTCTTGGATGGATTGTTGTAACTGATAAGCATAGGTAGCCTTGTCTCTGAATTGGGTCAAGATGGGTTTCTCTTCAACATCAAAATCACCATGTACAAGCTGATCTCCTTCTAGCAAAATCATTTTGAAGTCAGTCTTGACAATGGGATCTCCATCTGCTTTTCTCTTGGTGGCTGGCCTTCTTAATGAACCAGATGATCTCTTGACAATAGAAGTTGTTTGGACTTCTTGGCTTTCAAATCTTTCTGGTTCAGCAACTTTCTTTGCTTTGAATTTCTTGTAAGCCTCATACAAAGTTTGTTCTTTCCATTTGCTGATTGAGGCTTTTGAACCATAGCCATTTGCCACTAACTCTTCAATCACTTCAGCTCTTTTGGCTTTCCTCTCATTTTCAGTTGCTATTCTATCAGATAGCATTTGTGCTCTTCTGGTCAGCTCTTGTGTTGAGAGTCTTTTGAGGCCACTTGCTTTGATTTGTAGTTCTTTGTAATAAATGCTATAAGCTGCGCTCTTTTGTCTTCTTCAGCAGCAGCTTCAAGTGCTCTCTCTTCAGCCTCAAGCTCATCAAGTTTCTCTTGGTACTTGATCAGTTTTTCTTCAAAGCTCAAGTCTTCTCTGGTTTCTAGGCTGTTCCATACTATATCTTCTTTTGCCTTTTTAGCAGCCTCTTTTAAACTCTTCTCCAATAAATCTTTTGACATGCTGATGGGAGTAGGGTTTAAGACAGCTGTGGAAGTTGTTGTAGGCAAAGGAGTGGGAGCAGGTTCTTTTTCAGTTGCCTTAGGAACTTCTGATGATGGTTTAGGAGGTAGAACTGCTGATGTGGTAATTGGAGTCACAACTGCTGAAGGATTGTCTTCAGTAGTTTGAGAAATGTAATCAGCAGTTCTCTCTGATGCCTTAGATAACTTGAACTCTGGTGCTACTTCTTTTCCTGGTCTTTGTGTTGGTCTATCATCTTCTTGATCAGGAGTTTGTCTTTGTGTAGCAACTTCTGTTGGTTCCTTAATCATCTCCCCCTTTTTGGCTTCATCCACTTCTGGAAGCCTAATAGAATGAGATGTTGCAGCAGTCAACCTTGCCAGTTGATCTTGTGTTTCATCCATCTTCTTGTTCAACTCAGCAAGTCTCGAGTTGATCAACCCAAACTGATTGTTAGCTTTTAACTCCCAAGCAGTTGTGAAGGGTTTGAGTTGATCAGTTATGATTTGTTTGAGTGCCTGATACAGGGGACCATCTGGGCTGCATAGTTGGTTCAGATCTATGCTTGTGAGCCCAGTGAATTGGGTAGGTTGTTTTGGTGAAGGGGTGCTTTTTGGGTGATCTTCAGATTGCTCTGAAGATGCCAGTTTTGGGGATTTTTGGGCTAACTGGTCTTTAACCTGATCTTTGGTGACCAGCTTTTTGAGCTTGGAGACCTTAGATGCAGGACCTTCAATGTCAACCGTCAATTCAGTTTGTGGAATGTTTGATTCATCAACCAACTTAATGGAATCATCTGAATCCCTGATAGTGTCCTCAGAGAGGGCAGGATCAGTTATATCATGAGCTGGACCCAAACCAGTAGTCTCATGAACCTCTTTGTCTTGGTTCTGAGGTTTTCCTACTTCTGGCCTTAGGCCTTCATCAGTAGTTGCCAAGTTTGAGGTCTTAGCTATGTTACTACTGTCCTCAGGTTCACCACTGGGTGATAAGTGAGTAGTAGCAGCCTCAAAAGTATCAAAAGTTTGCAAGTTTGGGCTTACAAACTCTTGTTCATCCTCATCTCTTTGGGTTGGGCTAAAAGGATCCACATTCATGTCAACTTCTGAAGGTATCTCCCCAGTTTGATGTGTTGTAAGGGGAGTGACATGTGGTGAATGGGTTCCTTTAAGTCCTGAGAGAAGTTGGGCAATTTCTATGGTTGTATGTGAGGGTTCAGGTTCAGTAGTTGTTATGGGTTGGTGTTCAGGAGTTTGGATAGGTTCAGGGATGGTTTCAGCAGTTTCAAAAGCAGGGTCAACAGTTATTGGTTTCTTAAATCTTTTTCTTTGGAAAATAACTGTGACAGGTTTTCTTTTGGGTGGTGGAGAAGGAGTGTGCTGAGAGGATGTTTCAGCCACTTCCTTTTCAAGTGCAGATTGCACATCAGTAGTTTCAGGTTTCTCCACTTCCTGAACTTTCTTTTTCAGTGACTTGGTTGTTTTTGGTTTTTGTTGTTTAGGCTTTTTAGTTTTCTTTTTGGGTTTGGAAGATGTGGGTTCCTTGGGGATGGGTTGTTCTTCCCCTTGGTCATCTTCTAGCAAAAGTGCTGGTTTGTTGTGCCTAGAGAATACTTGAGCAGTTAAAGGATTTAAAGTTGTTGTTTCTCCCTCAAGTACTCCCTCTCCAAGTTCTTTTATTATGCATTGCATAACAAACCTTGGATACAACAAAAATTTCTTTTTATCATTTTCATGATGTAAAACCAGTTCATTGAAAAACAGTTTTGATGCCTTGAAAGAAGTTTCATTTATGATGGAATGAAAAATAGGTTGAAAGGTTGAAGGCATCTGATCTATTGACCCGGTTTTTGGACTAAGACACATAATAATATAATGAAATAACAGTTTATATTGTGGGTCAAAATATTTTTTGTAAACTGTTGCTTGTGCCAAAGTACCTTGGTAGCCACACTCTGTCATGGTCAGATGAATATCTGAGGTTGGAATATGCTCAGGTGCCTCAGAATCCTTTAAACCAAGCCTGATGCTTAGTGTTTCTGGTGAGATGGCCATCATTTTCCCTTTGATTGATGATCTGAGGGAAATCACTTCATTGTTCACTTTCACCGTTTCTGAATTTGCCCAGAACTCATTAAGAGTTTCTTCATGAATGGGTGGATCAATGGTGAAAGCATCATAGTATTGGGATTTCATGATGAGATCAAGTATCTCATCATACTGGGACCAGGCTTCATCTTTAATAAAGTAGCCTCTTTGGTTGTGTCCCTGTTTTAACACGAGAGCCATGGATGTTTTTGATCGAACAGTAATTTGTTAGGTTAGAGAAGGGGTTTTGTTTTGAATTTGAGAGAGAAAGAGGGAATTTTGCTTTTTGAATGGATAAGTGTTGGAACAGGGTATTTATCAGAGGTTTTTAACCGACTAGGTCAAACTTCTGATGAGTGAAAAGTCTGTTTTACCCTTTTAGTCAAACTGCTGAAGAAGAAAGGTTTCTTCATCAGTGGTTTTAGTTATCTCATCAGCAGTTTCATCTGCTGATGCAAATGACTTTTAAAACACTTTTCTAACTTCTGATTTTCATCAGTAGTTATATCCATTTTGAAAATATCCCATTTTGATGTTTATCAGTAGTTTTCAAAATTTGTTCATCAGAACTTTCTTTTTCTCAAATTTTTGGTCTTCAGAGGTTTGTGACAGATAAGTATGTAAGTGAAAAATAAAATATGTGCAGAACTAAAAAGTGAAACACTTACAGACTTTCTTCTAAGTTTAACATCCCAAGCATGGATACTAACCTCTGAAAAGTTGTTGAATCAAGGGGTTTGGTGAAAATGTCAGCTATTTGATTAGCTGTTGTGACATGCTTCACCTCAATCTTGCCTTTTTCATAGCAATCTCTTATGAAATGATACCTGATTTCAATGTGTTTAGTCTTTGAAAACTGAACAGGATTTTGAATGATGCTAATGGCAGATTTGCTGTCTACTAAAAGTGGGGTCTTGGTCTCTTTGATTCCATAATCAATCAGTTGATATTGGAGCCATTGTATCTGTGAAGTACAGCTTGCAGTAGCAATGTATTCAGCTTCAGCTGTTGAAGTTGCCACAGATGTTTGTTTCTTTGATTGCCAGGACACCAGACAGTTTCCTAAGAATTGACAACCACCAGATGTTGATTTTCTTGACATTTTGCAGCCTGCATAGTCACTATCTGAAAAAGCAGTTAACTTGGTATTGCTTGAAGCAGGATACCAAATTCCTAAAGTAGGAGTTCCTTTCAGATATCTGAAGATTCTTTTGACTGCAATTAGATGAGATTCTCTTGGTACAGATTGGTATCTAGCACAGACACAAGTTGAAAACATGATATCTGGTCTAGAAGCAGTTAGATATAAAAGAGAACCTATCATACATCTATACATGGTCTGATCAATGTGTTTCCCTTGATCATCTGGTTCAACTTGTGTGATTGGTGTCATGGGAGTGGAACATGTTTTACAGTCTTGTAAAGAAAATTTGTTCAATAATTCTTTAACATATTTTGATTGATGTATAAATGTTCCATTTGACTGTTGCTTGATTTGCAGTCCCAAAAAGTACTGCAATTCTCCCATTGTACTCATTTCAAATTTTGATTGCATGAGTTTCTTAAATTCTTCACACAGTTTTGAATTTGTTGAACCAAAAATGATATCATCAACATATATTTGAACAAGTAAGACATGATTTCCAACATGTTTTATGAAAAGAGTTTTATCAATGGATCCCCTTGAGAAGTGATTCTTTAGTAAAAAGTTGGAAAGTGTTTCATACCAGGCTCTTGGAGCCTGTTTTAGCCCATAAAGAGCTTTGTCAAGTCTGTAAACCCAATCAGGATGAGAAGGATCCTCAAACCCTGGAGGTTGACAGACATACACTTCCTCTTTTATTTTTCCATACAAAAATGCACTTTTGACATCCATTTGATAAACTTTAATGTTGTTGGAAATTGCATAAGCTAAAAATAACCTGATAGCTTCAAGTCTTGCAACTGGTGCAAAGGTTTCATCATAATCAATTCCTTCCTCTTGGGAATAACCTTGTACCACTAGTCTTGCTTTGTTCTTGATAATCATACCAGCCTCATCTGATTTGTTTCTGAAGACCCATCTTGTTCCAATTGGTTGCTTGTTTTCAGGTAAGGGACAGATTTCCCAAACCTGTTGTTTCTTGAATTGAAGCAACTCTTCTTGCATTGCTTGCACCCAATTGTTGTCTTTGAGGGCTTCTTGATACTTCTTTGGTTCCAACTGAGAGATGAATGCTGAGAATAAGCAAAAGTTGGAGAGCTGGTTTCTTGTGAGTACCCCTGATGCAATATCACCCATGATTTGTTCCAATGGATGATCCTTGTGTTCAATCAGTTGTTGTAAACCTGTATTGGATGATGGCTCTACAGGTTCTTCAAATAAACCACTGAGATTGATAATATCTGGTTCAACTGTTATTTGAACTTCAGGAGTTTTAGGTTCAGCTGAATCAGTAGTTTCAAAATGTTCATCAGTAGTTCCTGAAGTTGAAGCTATTGAAACTTCTGAAGGTTTAATAGTTGATCTTCTGACTGTGTTTGGAGTCCATGGTGCAGGACTATCATCTTCAAATCCTTGAAAACCATTTTGAGGAGGTTTGGATGATTCAACAGTCTTTTCAGGTCCGAAATGAAAATTGTCAAGATCAAATAATTCAGCAGGATTTGCTGGAATAAGAGTGTGTTTTGATTCATTGAACTTGACATTCAGTGTTTCTTCTACTATCCTGGTTCTTGAATTGAATACTTTGTAAGCTTTTCTCAAAGGAGAATAACCAAGAAAATAACCTGTGTCAACTTTTGCAGCAAACTTAGAAATAGAGTCTTTGATGTTGAGGATAAAACATTGACATCCAAAAGCCCTGAAGAAGGAGATAAGGGGCTTAATGCCATGAAGAATTTCATAGGCAGTCTTGGTATGTCTCTTGTTGATAAGAACTCTATTCTGAACATAACATGCAGTGTTGACTGCTTCAGCCCAAAAATACAAAGGTAGGCCTAAATCAGCTAACATTGTTCTGGCTGCTTCAATTAATGTTCTGTTCTTTCTTTCTACCACACCATTTTGTTCAGGAGTTCTGGGAATGCTGAACTGTCTAACAATCCCTTTAGACAGACAGAATTCATCCAGAGTTTTGTTCCTGAACTCTGTCCCATTGTCACTCCTGATGACTTTGACAGATAGAGAGTATTGCTTCTCTACTTGTAGAATAAAGAACTTGATGATCTCAGCTGCCTCATCCTTGGAATATAAGAAGAAGACCCATGTGAATCTTGAATAGTCATCAATGATGACCAAGCAGTACTTCTTCTTACCAAGGCTCATAATCTTGAGTGGTCCAAATAAGTCCATATGGAGTAGTTGAAGACATGCAGTTGTTTTTGATTCTTCAATAGACTTATAGGAGGACTTATGCTGTTTACCTTTAAGACAGGAAACACAGTGTTCTTTGCACTGATATTCCTTCAAAGGTAGACCTCTGACCAAGCCCATTTTTGTGACTTTATTGATGGTTTTAAAGTTCACATGGCCAAGTCTCCTATGCCAGAGATCATTTTCTGAAGTTGATGCCTTTGAGAAGAAACAGGCAGTCTTGTTCAATACTTTGTCCTTTTCAATGTCCACTGCATAGACATTGCCACATCTTTTGGCAATTAGCAAAGTATGATCTTCAATAATCTTCTCTATCAACTTCTGGCCTTCTGGTGATATGATCTTGCATGCTGTCTTTGTGAAAAAGGAAGAATATCCTTTGTCACACATTTGAGAGACACTCAGCAAGTTGTACTCAAGGTTTTCAACCAGATTGACCTTGTCAAACTGCATTTTGCCTGAGGATACATTGCCATATCCTAGCACATATCCCTTGGCATTGTTCCCAAAGGACACAGATCCTTCTCTTTGACTGATAAAATTGTTTATCAGGTATCTGCATCCAGTCATGTGCATTGAGCCTCCACTATCCACATACCATATGCTGTTCAAACCTCTGGAGACTCTCTGTGTGAGAGCAGAATTTGAAGAGTATCCTTCAAAAGCCATTAAGGCAAAGTTCTTTCTGCCATTATCAGGTTCTCCCCAGTTGACATCATAGACCTTATTGTCTGCATCCTGACTGCATTCTGATGTGTCATAAGGAAGACTGCTCCAGTCAACATACCCTGAGGTAAATAAGCTTTGTTGCTGAGGGGGTTGTTGAGTTTGTGCAGGAAGTTGAGCAGTTGGAAATGGAGGCATGGGTTGCTGTTGTTGTTGAGCAGGCATCTGTACATATTGTACTTGTGGCACATATTGGACATTTGGAGCTTGTGCCTGTACAAAATGAACACTCCCATTAGTTCCATTATTCCTATTATATGAGGGGTTATATTGATTTCCAGAGGACATTGGTTGGTTATAGCTAGAGCTTCTACACTCTCTAGCAAAGTGTCCCAACTTCTGACACTTATGACATCTCAGTTTAGATTTGTCAAAACCAACTTTTGTTGAATTGTTTAGTCCTGGAAATTTCCTTCCTGACCTTTTGTAAAATTTGTTAGTTTTTAAGCTTAACAAGGCCAGTTGGTGCAATATTTCCATTTCTTCTAAGTCATCACTGCTAAAGTATTTTAAATCATCCATGATGAAACACATGTTGTCAGCAGTTTGACTTAGTTCTTCATTGTCATAAGCTGGGAAAGATCCATCTGATGAGATCCCAGCTGTTATGTCAATGTGGTCAAAAGAACCAAAATTATTAGAACAGGATGGTGAGTCATGTCCTAATAAGGCTGTGCTACCCGGAGTATAGTCATCAGCAGTTTTACCAGATTCTTGCAACTTTTTCTTTTGATTGATTTCTCTCTCAAAAGTTAGTAATTTACCATGTAACCTAGTTAGGTTCAAGGTGTTAAAATCTGAACTGGTTCTGAGGACTATAGAGTAAGTTTCCCATTTTGAAGGTAAAGACCTTAAAAATCTATGCAACATAGACTCAGTTGTATAGGTCTGATTGTTTATTTTTAACTCAGAGATGAGTGAAGAAAATCTTTCAAATTGTTGAGTTAAAGTTTCACCCTCTATGTGAGTAAAAGTTTCATATTGTTGAGCCAATATTTCTCTGATGTTGGCTATCACCTCAGCAGTTCCTGCAAACTGCTCTTTTAGGCAGTCCCACAGCTCTTTGGCACTTTCACAATGTAAAAGGCCAGCATAAATTTCATTTGGGAGAGCCATAGCCAACATGGAGAAAGCTTTTGCATCAAGCTCAAACTTTTGGAAATCTTCCTCCGTGTATTCTTTTGGATCCTTTGGTCTTTCAGTCTTACCCTCTGGATCAGTAACAACTGGTTTGTGAGGTCCAAAAACTACAGACCTCCAACATCCAGTGTTTGTTTGTGAAATAGTATGTGCCAACCTTTTAGACCATATGTTATATTCATTTCTGACTAACATGGCAGGTTTGTTGGCAGATCCAGTATTGTAGGGATCCATTTTTAAGAAGTTTGGATTTGTCAATACTTCCTTAAAGTGATGGATTTTAAAAAGTGAGCCTTTTATCCTTTTTATTGAATATCAATATTGAGCCTGTGTCTGAATCTCAATTTGTTAGATTGATTTTGATCAGATTAACCAGATGCTCTGATACCAATTGTTGGATCAGTGGCTGTTTATATGAACACTTATGTGTTTATCAGATTTATATATGAGTTATTAAGCAGCGGAAATACAAGTGTTCAAAGGTCTAAAAGATCACTTTGATGAGGAGTTATTACTCCCCCTTGACTGAACAATAAATGAGAAACAATAAATATTCTAAGTACAAAGCAGTAATAGCAGTTTATGTTTCTCAGATGTGAAGTGGAAATTATAAGTTTAAAGCCCGAAGGATTTCAATATAAGTTCAAAGATATTACACAAAATCACATATGAAAATAGATGAACAAACTCATCTATTTATAGACTAATGTACTAAACTGTAGTCTGAAGTAATCTAAGATATTTAACAAAGATATTATGCTAAGATAAGGTTACTACAGTCTGTACATTGAAACTTGAAATCAAGACTTTAACAAAACTATATTATAATCAAAACTGCTGATCTTCAGTCGGTTAGAAGCTTCTGAGGGAAAGTGCTGATGAGTGACAAACTGCTGATGAGCAGTTTGTCTTCAGCAGTTCTTCAGTGAAATGTCTGGTTAGACTTCAGAACTTCTGATGAGTTTACTCTTCAGTACTTTGATGTTTGTTCTTCAGCACTTCTTCTTTTGTTCTTCAGCAGTTCTATACTTAGGCAGATATGGAATAGACTAAGGTTATCAAAAGGTGGTTTCGTCAATCCTCTTTGTCCCAACATCTCTAGATTCGCCCATTGTCTTCTACATTCAACCTTTCCAAAATCCCACATTCGCCCTCACGTTTTCATCAAAACAATTTTTCGTGTACAATCCAAAGCATTAGTCGCACATTATGCACTAACAAACTCCCCCTCGACTATTGCTTGGATTGCCTTCGAGCTTCGTCCATCTGCTTATACATCAGCTTAATCCTAAGTTGCTTTTTTTGATCTTTCGTCATTTTGGGCTCAAGCTTTCTTTTTGTCGAATGTTTCGGCACTTCGTTCATCTTGACTTTCTTACCATGTTTCTTCTCCAAACTGCTTCCAGAATTGATGTCATATGGAAAACAAACACCAACAACTTGTTGATACTTTCTCGCTTGATCTGCATCCTTCGGTTCACAATAAATTGGATTGTAGTAGAGCATGATGATGTCTTCAAACGTACAGTTAATGATCCACATTGGATCAAAAACGTGAATCTTCTTATAAGCATCCTTTCTATCCTTCAACAAAATCACTGCTTCTGCCGTTCTCCAATCGTAATACCACATCACGAATTCAGAGCTGAAATGCTGCTGAATCGGCATTAAGGGAATTCTCTTCATCACAACCGGAGGTTTGTACTTTAACGTCACTTTCTTCAAACCTGTCTTCGGATCAATCTCTTTATGAACCTTCCGTTTGGGATATTGTGGTTTGAACATATTCCACCTAGTTCTACTTTCCCAAGTTAGTTTATCAGCAAACCAACCAACTGCATCACAATTCGCTAAAGCACCAGTCATTGTGAATCTGCAAATGTCTCTCACCGCCCAGTATGGTAGAGTTTGAATATCGTCATCTCTGGAAACTTTCCAGATAACTCAATTGTCTAGACTTCTTGTTCAACATCTATATGTACAAGTTCTTATCATCAGTAGACAAAGCTTTAATCTTTTCAGTCCAAAAGATATCTTCGTCATCATCAACGTTTTCACCAGACTTTTTCTTCGAGCTGGATTGACCTGCATCTCCCTTTTTATTCTTTCTCTCCTCATAACTGAATTTACTAACATCATCATCGTCATCAGAACTACTACTCTCCTCATCATCATCTTTCTTCTCACCAAACTTACCATCTGCATCATCATCATCAGAACCATCGTCTGATTCATCATCATCATCTTCCTCATCTGGTGAATCTTCATAATCAACTTGTTCTTCCTCTTTCTCCCCTTCCTCTTCACCTTCTTTGAGTTGAGGAGCTTCATTATACAACTTTTCTAACAATTTCCTCATTCTCTTGTTCTCTTCACGCATCTTTTTATTAGCATTTCTAATTGTTACGATTATTCTCCCCATTAGTTTTATGAAGAAAATATAATTTTGACCGCATTGCCCATTGATTTTTTTAATGATATACATTTTTCACTAAATAAAAAATTTATATAAACATTTTACCAAATAAAAATTTATAAATCATTATATAAGCCCAACTCTAAAACTTTGTTAAATAAATAGTGGCACTTCAGATTCTTGTAACTTGATACATAAAAGTGCTGGGAAGGTGAAGATGATGAAATACAAAGAATACACAGTCTAAGGGCATGAGAACACAACACATAGTCTAAAGAAATGGGAGACGTACCTTAAATTTTATTTTGAGGAGTTGAAGGAATGCATAACACCCTACTAATACTGACATTAAGTCATCTGTAGTTTCATCTACATCGGGAGTTGAGAACCTGAAAATTACTGATGACCTAATTCAAGACTTAAGAACTGTCAGTAATTTGCCTTCCACATCATATGATCAATTTAAAAGGAAGGAGAAGGCAAAAGAATGTGAAATTTATGGTATGTTTAACCACAAAACAGAATTTTGTAGATACAGAAAAGGAAATCAGTACAACAAGAAAATTTTAAAACTGGTTGTGGGAAAACAAATCAAGCAAGATTTTGAAGAAACCTTTTATCCCAACAAACAACAACCTAGTAACACCTTTTCTCAGAAAGAGACTAAATCTCAACAAAGGCTTTTTCTCAAAATTCTACTTCAGTAGTTAGACCTAAATCATCAGCAGTTTCACAAACTGCTGAGATTAAAGATCTCATGAATACGGTAAAACTACTGATGACCAAAGTTGATGGTGGTCCTCATAAAGATTACACCATTGCTCTCAAACAAAAATCCATTGCCAAAAAGACATGGATTTCTAAAAATGGTCCAAAACAAACTGTTCATGTTCTCAAGAGCAAACCCAAAGCCAAATTGGCTTGGGTTCCTAAATCTAACTAAATTGCTATATGGTGCAGAGGGTCTCCAGAGGTTTGAATAGCATTTGGTATGTTGACAGTGGAGGCTCATTGCACATGACATGATGCAGATACCTGATAAGCAATTTTATCAGTCAAAGAGAATGATCTGTGTCCTTTGGTAACAATGCTAAGGGATATGTGCTAGGACATGGCAATGAATCCTCTGGTATATACAGTTTGAGAAGGTCAATCTGGTTGAAAACTTGGAATACAACTTGCTGAGTGTCTCTCAAATGTGTGACAAGGGATATTCTTCCTTTTTCACCAAAACAGCATGCAAGATTATATCACCAAAAGGCAAAAAGTTGATAGAGAAGATTATTGAAGATCATACTTTGTTGATAGCCAAAAGATGTAGCAATGTCTATGCAGTGGACATTGAAAAAAAAGTACTGAACAACACTGCTTATTTCTTCTCAAGAGCATCAACTTCTGAAACTGATCTCTGGCATAGGAGACTTGGCCATGTGAACTTTAAAACCATAAATAAAGTCACTAAAATGGGCTTGGTCAGAGGTCTACATTTGAAGGAATACCAGTGTAAAGAACACTGTGTTTCCTGTCTTAAAGGTAAACTGCATAAGTCCTCCTATAAGTCTATTGAAGAATAAAAAACAACAGCATGTCTTGAACGACTCCATATAGACTTATTTGGACCAGTCAAGATCATGAGCCTTGGTAAGAAGAAGTATTGCTTTGTCATCATTGATAACTACTCAAGATTTACATGGGTCCTCTTCTTATATTCCAAGGATGATGCAGCTGAAATTATCAAGTTCTTCATTCTACAAGTAGAGAAACAATATTCTCTCTCTGCCAAAGTCATCAGGAGTGACAATGGGACAGAGTTCAGGAACAAAACTCTGGATGAATTCTGTTTGTCTAAAGGGATTGTTAGACAGTTCAACATTCCCAGAACTCTTGAACAAAATGGTGTGGTAGAAAGGAAGAACAAAACATTAATTGAAGCAGCAAGAACTATGTTAGCTGATTCAGGCCTACCTTTGTATTTTTGGGCTGAAGCAGTCGACACTGCTTGCTATGTTCAAAATAGGGTCCTTGTCAACAAAAGACATTCCAAAACTACCTATGAAGTTCTTCATGGCATCAAGCCCATTATCTCCTTTTTCAGGGCTTTTGGATGTCAATGTTTCATTCTAAACATCAAAGATTCTATTTCAAAGTTTGCTGCAAAAGTTGATTCAGGGTATTTTCTTGGTTACTCTTCCACTAGAAAAGCCTACAAAGTATTTAATTCCAGAACCAAGATAGTTGAAGAAACACTGAATGTCAAGTTTAATGAGTCAAAACACACTCTCATTCCAGCACATCCTGCTGAACTCTTTGACCTTGATAGCTTTCATTTCGGACCTGAAAAGACTGTTACTTCATCTAAACCCACTTATTATGGTGACCAAGGGTTTTATGATGATGGTCCTCCATCATGGGCTCCAAATATAGTCATTAAATCAACTTTCAAACCATCAGAAGTTTTACAAACTTCTACTTTAACAACTGCTGATGAACAAATTCAAACTACTGATTCAGCTCCACATACTCCTGAACCACTACATACAGCTGAACCAGATATTATCAACCTCGGTGGTTTGTTTGAAGAAGTTCGACCCATCTCCAATCACATGGTTACAACAACTGATTGAACACAAGGATCATCCATTGGATCAAATCATGGGTGATATTAGATCAGGGGTACTTACAAGAAAATAGCTTTCCAACTTCTGCTTTTTCTCAGCATTCATTTCTCAGTTGGAACCAAAGAAATATCAAGAAGCCCTCAAAGATAACAATTGGGTTCAAGCTATGCAAGAAGAGTTACTCCAATTCAAGAAGCAACAAGTCTGGGATATATGTCCCTTACCACTAAACAAGCTACCAATTGGCACAAGATGGGTTTTTAGAAATAAACAAGATGAAGCTGGTATGACTATCAAGAACAAGGCAAAACTGGTGGTACAAGGTTATTCACAAGAAGAAGGAATTGATTATGATGAAACCTTTGCTCCAGTTGCAAGACTTGAAGCCTTCAGGTTATTTTTGGCTTATGCAATTTCCAACAAAATTAATTTTTTTCAAACGGATGTAAAGAGTGCATTTTTATATGGAAAAATAAAAGAGGAAGTGTATGTTTGTCAGCCACCTGGGTTTGAGGATCCTGCTCATCCTAATTTAATGTACAAACTTGATAAGGCTCTTTATGGGCTAAAACAGGCTCCTAGAGCCTGGTATGAAACACTTTCTACCTTTTTACTCAAAAATCACATCAGAAGAGGCTCCATTGATAAAACACTTTTTATAAAGCATGTTGAAAATCATGTCTTACTTGTTTAAATTTATGTTGATGACATCATTTTTGGTTCAACCAACACAAAACTGTGTGATGAATTAAAGAAACTCATGCAATCTAAATTTGAAATGAGTACAATGAGAGAACTGCAGTACTTTTTAGGACTGCAGATCAAGCAACAAACAAATAGAACTTTTATACATCAATCAAAATATGTGAAAGAATTATTAAACAAATTTTCTTTACAAGACTAATAAATCATGTTCCACTCCCATGACACCAACCTCACAAGTTGAACCAGATGATCAAGGAAAACAGGTTGATCAAACCATGTATAGATGTATGATAGGTTCTCTTTTGTATCTAACTGCTTCTAGACCAGATATTATGTTTTCAACTTATGTCTATGCTAGATATCAATCTACACCAAGGGAATCACACCAAACTGCTGTCAAAAGAATTTTCAGATATTTGAAAGGAACTCCTACATTAGGAATTTGGTATTCTGCTTCAAGCAATACCAAGTTAACAGCTTTTTCAGATAGTGACTATGCAGGGTGCAAAATGTCAAGAAAATCAACATCTGGTGGTTGTCAATTCTTAGGAAACTGTCTGATGTCCTGGCAATCAAAAAAGCAAACATCTGTGGCAACTTCAACAGCTGAAGTAGAGTACATTGCTGCTGCAAGCTGTACATCATAGATTCAATGGCTCCAATATCAACTTCTTGATTATGGAATCAAAGAGACCAAGACTCCACTCCTAGTATACAATAAATCTGCCATTAGCATCATTCAAAACCATGTTCAATTTTCAAAGTCAAAACATATATAAATCAGGTATCATTTCATTAGGGATTGCTATGAAAAGGGCAAAATTGAGGTAAAACATGTGACAACAGCTAATCAAATTGCTGATGTTTTCATAAAGCCTCTTGACACCACAACATTTCGGAAGTTAGTATCCATGCTTGGAATGCTAACTTTTGAGTAAACTCTGTAAGTGTTTTCATTTTTGTGTATATGTTTTACTTTCACTTACTTGTTTACTGTCCCAAACCTCTGTTGATCAACAAAGCAAAAAGAGAGAAAAACTACTGATGTACAAAAACATTTCTATGGGAAAATTTCTGAAAAGAGAAATCTGCTGATGATAATAAAATCATCAAATATTGATTTGGGGGGTATTTTCAAGAAAATCTTTTCAGTAGTTAAAACTACTGAAGAACAAATAGGAAACTCCTGATGAAGAATTATTCATCAGAGGTTTTAGACAAAAAGGGCAAAACAGTCTTTTTCCTATTTTTCAGAAGTTTGACCTAAAATGGCTATTAAACTTCTCAAACCCCTCTTTTCATTATTATGGTTTCAAAAAACAAAACATCCCTCTCTCAAAACCCTCTCTGAATCCTTTAACTGTTCTATAAAAAACACAATAGCTCTAGTTCTAAAACAGGGACATAATCAAAGAGGCTACTTCGAAAAGGATGAAGCCTGGTCCCAATACGATGAAATCATTGATTTGATCGTAAAATCTCAATATTACACGGCGTTCACCATTGACCCACCAATCCATACTGACACTCTCAATGAGTTTTGGGCAAACGCTGAGACCGTTACTGAAGATGGTAAAGTCATTTCCTTGAAGACAAAGATCAAAGGGAAAGAAATGGCAATCACACCGGCATCCCTGGGAAATAGACTAGGTCTTGATGATGTTGAAGCGCCTGATCAAATTCCCAGTGGAACAATCCAATCAACCATAATAGAGTGTGGTTACCAAGGTACATTATCACATGCTACCATTTATAAGAAATATTTTGATGCAAAATATAAACTTTTGTTTCACTATATATCATGTGTTTAAGTCCTAAAACTGGATCGTCTGATCAGATGTCCTCAACCTTACAACCAATTTTTCATTCCATTGTTAATGAAATTAAATATAGGGCATCTTCATACTTTTTCAATGAGATGGTGTTGCATCACCAAAATGATAAAAAGAAATTTTTGTTGTATCTAAGGTTCCTAAAAACCCATTCCCAAAAAGCCTAAACAAACCAAACAAAAAAAATCTAAACCCACCAACCCAAAAAGAAAAGCAATTCAGGAAGATGAGATGCCTGAAGCTGCTGATGTGCAATCTGCACTTTTAAAAGATGTGACTGAAACTTCCTCTCAGTCTCATCCATCTCAAAGAACCCCAAGAGCACCAATATCCATTCTGTTTTCTAGAAAGAAACTCAAAAAGACAAAACTATTGACCCTTCTTTCAAAACAACTGATCCAACTGAATAAACCTCAACTGCAGATCCCATAATTGCTGAACAAGAAACATCACCAGCAGTTGAGATAGCTAATAATATCTCTGAGCTGAAACAACACACTCCATCTAAAAATGTCAATCCCCAATCACCACATAATACAGGGGATGAAAACACAGAAATGGACATTGATGTGAATGTGATCAGCTCTAACCAAAGAGATGAGGAGGAACCAAGGACTCTAAGCCCAAACTTAGAATCCTTTGGTATATTTGAGGCTGCTACTACTCCTATACCATCCAGTGATGGATTTGAGGACAGTAGTACCATAGCTAAGACCTCAAATGTGGCAACTACTGATGAAGGCCCTGTGCCTAAAGTAGGAAAACCTCAGTACCAAGAAAAAGAGGTTCATGAGACAACTAGGTTGGGCTAGCTCATGATACAACTGATAATGTTATCATTGAAGATTATGTCAGTGATTCAGATGATTCCATTAATTTGGATGATGGATCAAAATCTCTACAAAATGAATTGACGGCTGACTGTGAACGTCCTGATTCTAATGTATCTGTACTCAAGGAGACAGCCACAGAAGAACAGGTTAAAGACCACTTAAACCCCAATTCCCCAAAAGTGGCATCCCTAGTTCACACTGAGGATCACCCCAAAACACAACACACCCTCCACAATCACAAAAGCCTACCCAATTCTCTGGGTCCTCAAGCACAGAATTGAACCAACTATGCAGCCCAGATGGTCCCCTATACCAGATGGTACACCAGCTTATTTCTGCTCATCTCCAAACCTTTATGACTATTATGGAGTTAAAGAACAAAACTCAATTGGAGATTATAAACAATGCAATTGATCACAAGCTTGGTGAGTTGTCAAGAAAGATGGAAGACAACAGAAGACAATTAGCCCATCTATCTGGTGTAACACCTCCACCACCTTGGTTTCCAGAAGTGGATGAAGCTAAAAAGGGGGAGATGTCAAAGGAACCTGAAACTGTGTCTCTTGAAGCTTCAAAAAGAGCTAGAGAAGCACAAAATCTCAAGGAATCTCAAAAGCTAACTACCATGACAAGACAAGAAAAAAGCACTGAAAGAAAGAGAAGAATGGTATGAGAAACAAGAGAGAATCCGTAGAGAAAAAGCTGAAAAGTCTACCCAAGGCATTAGTGAAGAAGCTGCTGAAGACAAGACCAAAAGTACTGAAGACAATGCTTCAGATGTTGACATTTCCTGCACTGAACCAGACCAGTCTTCGAAAGCAATAGAAACAAATCCAGTTGAAATTCCAAAGCCTGTTTACACTCCTACAACTAATTTGAACTCTTCTCCTATACCAGTAATAGAAGAATAAATAGAAGAAGACTTAAGAAAAGCAAAAAGAAAGGCAATAGAAGATGAGATATGGAACAACTTAGAAGTAAGGGATGACTTGAGCTATGTAGACAAGTTAAAAACCTATGAAAAGAAGTTAAGTGAGTTAGAAGCACAAGAAAGACTTGTTGAGCAAAAACTCCTTGCTGCAAAAGAAGATAAAAGACAACAGCTGATAAACTATATCAGCAAACACAGCAAGACAAGGAAAAATTCACTTAAAGGACTCTCAACTGATGAACTCATAAGACAGGGACAACTTGTATTAGACAGGCTATCCACAGAAAAAGATAGAAAGTTGAAAAGAGCCCAAATCATTCAAGAATTGGTAGAGAACAATTATGGTTCAAAACAACAAGTGTGCAAATGGAAAGAAGATGTACTTTATGACCCTTACAAAAAGTTCAAGGCTGAAAGACTTGCAAATTCGGAGAAATTCAAACCCATACAGCTCCCTACCAATAAAAAGACAGAGGAACACACAAAAACAGACTTCAAGATGTTTCTGATTGAGAAGAACACCATTGTTGAAGATGATTTCACTGTTGATGAGAAGCCTATGATAACACAAGATAGGGATCATGAAACATTTGCATATCAACTGAAACAGACCATCAAAGAACAAAAACAGACCAAAGTAGTCACTGAACATCACATTCCTATTTCTAGTGATACACCTGGTACTATACTAGTTGAAAGAAGAAGGAGATCCAATCTGATCAATGCTGAAAAAGAAAAACCACCAACATCAGATCTATCTTCAAACCTACAAATTGTACCATACAAAGACAACTTCTTTAATTCCAAATCTCCAATTATCAAATGGTACTTCACCCGCAAGTCTAGTTCCATGGTTCTTGAAAGAAAAGACTACTCAATGAAAGTCCTTCATGACACAACTGAATTGGAAAAATTATCTGATGAAGATCTTCTAACCATTCAGAATATTTTACCAGAAAACGGACTACTTTCAGAACCAGGGGTCAGAGAACTCAAATATCAAATGATCAAGAAAATCTGGAGAGTTCTTGACTCAAGGAAGAGAGGATCTTATAAATAAAGATAGATAAAGGTTTTGGCTTCATCAATCCAGGGGAGATTGTAGGGTCAAAGAGGATTGACAAGCCAGTATAAACCTTAGTCTTATATCCTCTTTACATTTAGTGAAACTGCTGAAGTAAAAGATTACCAAAGTCCTGAAGAGTAAAGAATCAAAAGTTCTGAAGATAAACCAGACAAACATCTGAAGAACAACTGCTGAAGACAAACTCCTGAAGATCACTCATCAGAAGTTTGTCATTCATCAGCACTTTGATTAGAAGCTTATAACCGTCCTTAATCTCAGCAGTTTAGTATTATATTAGTTTTCTTAAAGTCTTTGTTCAAGTTTCAATACTACAGCCTGTTGTAGTATTATCTTACATTGTTATAATCTTTTGGGTAACTTAGTTTATATGTAATCATCCGTCTATTAAGTCACACCTCGCCAAGGCGGAAACGCGAGGTGCGACTTCGAAAGATTTCCAAGCACAGAAGGTCACACGAGCATTAATTAAAACAAAGCGGGAACTTTCAATAAACAACCAAATCCGTTCAACATTTGTTAATTGTTTAACATTAAAACCATTGTATGTAAAAGTCTAAAATTATTATGACAACACAACGGTCCAAAAGAAGGTATCCCACAAATGCTCGTACGCGACCCCTGAAAGTTCCATTATCCATGCTAATTTCCTAAAAAAACATGCATGTAAAATATATGGGTCAATACAAAGTTGGTGAGTTCACGGGTTTTCTATATGATGGACATGTAATCCAAAACCGACTAAATCATTGCCTAGCTAGGGCAATAATCAACATGTGATCTAACATGAGCCCATAACCAAAGCTTGACATGTTGTACCTTGACCATTGTACGCTAAAGACAATGAATAATCTGAAATACAAGCACTCTTTTGATATATGTCATCCGGTCAGAGCGACTGACCAAGAGTGGTGGTGTAAACCCATTAGATCTATCCCGGTGTTTCATGGCTAAGTCCATAGCTAATGGTTATGGTATGATGTATGACACAAGGGCTTAATGGATCCTGAACCTTGATGTCTCATGTTCACATAATAGTCATGCATTGCAACTGAAAACTGTACGCATGTTTTTCCCCCGGAAAAGTGTAAAAACTGTAAAAAAAGGGGGCCGTGAATACTCACTTGATGTATGGATGCTAGACTAAACTGAATCTAGCACTGTGTGTCTGTCTAGGAACCCTAAATGCATTTAAAAGCAACTTAGGTCTATGTTTGGCTCTAACTGCCATGCAATTGTTCACCCGACTGTAACACCTATGGACTAGGGGCTTCTATACCACTATCCACGTGTGTCACACACTGTACGTGTCAATAAATGTTCATTTGTTATTCTCGTGGCTATGTTTATTCTATTTTTGGCAAAACATATGTTGTGACTTACTTGATGTTACCGCGTGGCTTTTATGTCACAGTTTTGTAAGCCTAGGGTAGGGTATGGACATATTTTACTACAATATTGTGTAAAATTAACATGTTTTGGCACTTTGTCTTCGAATGTACATATTTTTAAATGTTTAACACAGGTTTCTAGGAAAACCATTGTCTTAAAGTTGTTAACACATGTTTTTGTTATTCTTAACACATGTTTTCAAAACATAACTTAGTGTATATTACAAACCTAAATGATTTTGGCTTAGTTTTGGGCCGGTCTTGTCCCAATACACTCACGCATACATTCAAATCTATGTGTGGGGGGTACGTAAATGTCCATATACGAGTTCTATCATGCATGTATTCGTATATATGTGATCGAGTATGTATAAGCTTAAAACATCAACCTCTTAACATAAAACTTAAGTATTTTAGTTAATTTAACTTGAACAACTCATGGTTATAGTGGGCGAAGGTGTGTGTACTCGGGTGACCATTACATGAATCCAAATGATGTTAACTAGAAGGAAATGAGTTCGGTTGATATACCTTGGGGTATAGCCGTGAATATATAAGAAAAATAAGCAAACTCCTCACAACTAAGCTCCTAGGTGCTGGAATGTGGCTTGGAACTCCCTAATGTTGGTGTTAATCGATCGGATCAAGCTCTTTGGGTGCTTGATGCTTCGGCCGAGTGGTTACAAGGAAGGGATGTGTGGTTTTCAAGTGTTAGTGTATCATAAGATGTGGTGGTGTGGCAAAATGGCTTCCATGGCCTCTTTATATATCCGAGAGAGAGAGAGAGAGAGGGAAGGATCTTGGGTGATTGGCTCACATATATGGTAAGTCAAAGCCTATCATTCATGGAGTGCTAAAGGTGAATGGTTATGTTGGTGAAACAAGTTGACTTGGGGTTTTTGTTGGGTTGTGTAGGGGTGGCTTTGGCTGAAATTGCATGGGGAAGGGGCAAGCATGTTTTGGTAAGGTTGACCATGTAGGAAGGCTCATGTGTTTTATGTTTTTCCTTCTTAGTGCAAGTGTTTGTCTTGGAAACAAGTGTAACTTGTCTTGGGAATGTCTTGGCCGAAATTTTGGAAGGATAGGAGTATTTATGGAGAGTCAAATGTTATGGGGATTGCTTGTGGAAAAAGGTGTGTTCCATGTTAGTGTATAGTTTAAGTGTTTCTAGATAGATATGGTGACTAGGAAATGAGTAGACATGTGTGTGTATGTATGCGATTGTATATGGGTGTGTATAGGTAGTTTTTGTCACTTCTTTACCCCATGGTTGTGTGTATATGTGTATATATAGAGATGTGAGTGTGTCTTGTACTAGTTAGATAATGTCCAAAACAATGCACATCCTCTTGCTTTGGGAATATGTGGCCGAAAATTGTGCATAGGGAAAGAACAAGGTATTTTAAGTAAGTCAACATGTGTATGTTTTGTAAACTAAGGTGGACTAAGATCCCATTAAAGTAATTGTCTTGGATTTGATGGGATTGTGTTATGCATATGTGTATGCATAGCCGTAGGAATGTATGTATGTGTGTTAGTGTATTTGTTTAATTCACATGTCCATGTAAGTCTAGCTAGATCAAGTTCAAGGGCACAAGTGGACGTACTGTTCGTACATGTACTAGTTTACTAGAATACACGTTGGTAACCTCTTGTGAATGAACATTGTTTGTTTTTGTTCTTGTCGGGGTAACAAGTTGTAATTCTTGTTCAATTGCATGGATTTCCTATAGTTTAGCATGACATATTGAACTAACTGAGGCCTTGTACTAACTAGTGTGTCTATTGTTAGACTACACGTCTCAGGATTGACTCGTTGGAACCCTGTATTGCCCAATTATGACAAAATAGGTGACATGGAATGATATGCACAATGTATTCACGTGTAGTTAAATGTACGGATATGACCTGTGATTTTGACGGGTGTCACATTCTCCCCCTGTTAGAGGAATTTCGTCCGCGAAATTTTCGCTATTGGTCATCTAAACTGATGGTCTCCTGAAAGAGATGTGGGTACCTGTGTTTCATCTGATCCTCATGCTCCCATGTGAACTCGGGTCCGTGTTTGGGATTCCAATTTACTTTGACCAACTTGACCTGACTGCGACGAAGTTTCTGAACCTTCCAATCGATTATCTCCAATGGCTCTTCTATGAAATGGAGCTGTTTGTCGATGTGGATTTCCTCTGGAGGGATAACCAATGACTCATCGGCAAGACACTTCTTGAGATTCGAAACATGAAATGTGTCGTGAACGCCACTGAGTTCCTGTGGTAGCTTGAGTTTGTATGCAACTGGTCCAATTCATGCAAAGATCTCAAATGGACCTATGTATCTGGGATTGAGCTTCCACGTTTTCCGAACCAGGGAACTCCTTTCCATGGAGATATTTTGAGAAAAACTCTGTCTCCCACATGTAACTCTAAGGGTTTACGCCTCTGATCCGCATAACTCTTCTGTCTGTCTCTGGCAGCTTTCAATCTGTCCCTGATCTGGAAGACATTGTCATTTGTCTCCTGAATGAGTTAAGGACCTGTCAGGTGCTTTTCTCCTACCTCAGCCCAACACACGGGCGATCGACACTTGCGTCCGTACAACGCCTCGAAAGGAGCATCTTTGATACTAGTATGGTAACTGTTATCGTAGGAAAATTCGATAAACGGTAGATGTGTATCCCAATTTTCCCCCAAATCAATTACACACGCTCTGAGCATGTCCTCTAGTGTCTGGATGGTCCTCTCGCTTTTCCCATCTGTCTATGGATGGTAAGCGGTGCTCAAGTCTAACCTGGAACCAAGAGCTTCCTGCAACGTCTGCCAAAACCTCGAAGTGAAATGGCTATCTCGATCAGAGATTATGGAAGTAGGCACACCATGCCTTGACACAATCTCATTGATATATAACCTGGATAATTTCTCTGTTTTGTCTGTTTCCTTGATCGTCAGGAAATGCGCTGACTTTGTTAAACGATCGACAATTACCCAAATCGTATCATGACCACATGATGTCTTTGGAAACTTGGTGACGAAATCCATAGAGATTTGCTCCCATTTCCAAACAGGAATCTCTGGCTGGTGAAGCATTCCTGACGGCTTCTAGTACTCTGCCTTGACCTTTGAACACGTTAAGCAACGTCTGACGTAGGCCGCAATACAACCCTTGATGTTAGGCCACCAATAAAACTGCTTGAGGTCCTTATACATCGTATCTGCACCAGGGTGTATCGAGTACTTGGACTTATGCGCTTCATCTAGGACCAAATCACGCAATCCTCCATACAATGGAACCCATATTCTGTTCGAGGAATATTTTGTTCCACCAGGTTTTGTCTCTAACTGATTAACCTTGTTGTACAGAGCTTCTTGCCTGATGTTACTATCCTTAAGAGCCTCTTGCTGAGCCTGACGAATGCGAGCAGTGAGATCGTTATGAATGGTCATGCCTAGCGCACGAACACGCAATGTCTTGGCACGTTCCTTTTGGCTTAATGCGTCTGCTACGACATTTGCCTTCCCTGGATGGTACTTAATCTCACAGTCGTAGTCAATGAGTAGCTCAACCCATCGTCTTTGACGCATGTTCAAATCCTTCTGGTCAAAGATATGCTGTAAGCTCTTATGGTCAGTAAAGACTGTGCACTTAGTCCCATAGAGGTAATGTCTCCAAATCTTGAGTGCGAACACTACTGCACCCAATTCTAGATCGTGGGTTGTGTAGTTCCGTTCATGCACTTTGAGTTATCGAGAGGCATAGGCTATAACCTGGTTCCTCTGCATTAAGAAACAACCGAGACCTTGGTGAGATGCATCGCAGTAAACTACGAAGTCCTCTGTTCCCTCTGGCAGTGAGAGAATCGGTGCACTGCATAACCTGAGTTTCAGGAGCTGAAAAGCTGATTCTTGTGGATCTCCCCATTCTAATTTCTTGTCTTTCTGGGTCAAGACTGTCAGGGACTGGGCTATCTTTGAAAAATTCTCGATGAATCGTCGATAGTAGCCAGCTAACCCTAGAAATTGTCGAACTTCTGTTGTGGTACTGGGTCTAGGCCAGTCTTTGATCGACTCTACTTTGGCTGGATCAACATGTATACCCTTCTCGTTCACCACGTGACCGAGAAATGAACCTCGCGAATCCAAAATTCTCACTTGGACAACTTGGCATACAGTTTCTCCTCCTTGAGTAGATTCAGAATCACTCTCAAATGCTGCTCATGTTCTTCTCAAGTTCGTGAGTAAATCAGAATGCCGTCAATGAATACGATCACGAACTTGTCGAGGTAAGGCTAGCACAACCTGTTCATCAGATCCATGAACACTGCTGGTGCGTTGGTCAACCCGAATGGCATAACCAGAAATTCGAAATAGCCATACCGCGTCCTGGAAGCAGTCTTGGGTATGTCCCCTTCGTGGATACGTAACTGGTGATAGCCTGATCTTAAATCAATCTTCAAGTCGAAACTGGAGCCTTGCAGCTGATCGAACAGATCATCTATCCTGGAAGAGGGTAACGGTTCTTCACCGTAAGCTTGCATCTCGGACGGAGCTAAACGGTAAGGCAAACGTGCTATGGGAGCAGCTCCAGGAATGAGATCAATACGGAACTCGACTTACCTCGGGGGTGGCAATCCTGGTAGATCTTTGGGAAAGACTTCTGGGAAATCTCTCACGACAGGGATGTCTTCGATCTTACTCACCTCTGGCTTCTTCTCACGCACAAGTGCTAAGAAAGCAAAATGACCTTTTCGTAAGCACTTCTGTGCCTTCATGCTAGACAATAATCGCAACGGGGTCTTCCTACGCTCCCCATGTATGGATAAGACCTCTCCACTGGGCAACAGAATTCGAACCACCTTTGCGAAATAGATGACTTCTGCATGGTTCTTCAACAACCAGTCCACGCCAACGACGATGTCGAAAATTCCCAATTCGATTGGCAGAAGATCGATACTAAACTCATGATCTCCTAACTTTAACGCACAATTCCTAACTACTTCCCCAGACCTAATTGTCTTCCCATTGGCCAATTCTATGGAGAAATGTTCATGCAACTTATGTGACTCTAATCCAAGGGTCCGTTTAAAGTCAGTTGACACGAAACTTAGATCGGCACCGGTATCAAATAGTACAGAAGCCATATGGTTGTTTACGAGGAATGTACCCGTGACTATGTTAGGATCCTCGCATGCGTCGTCAGTTCCCATGACAAATGCCCTGCCACGAGCTTGGCCTTTCAACTTGGGTCAGTCCTTCTTGAAATGGTCAGTAGCTCCACACTTGAAGCATCCTGGCTTACCGTTAGAGTTCGCACCTTCTTTGGCCCGGCACTGCACTGTTGGATGTCCCATCCACTTGCACTGCTCGCATTTGATGCTGTCGCACGTCCCCACATAGTGATACTTGCACTAGTTGCAGAGTGGGTGGGGCCCGTTGTACGGCTTGCGAGTTTCAGTAGCGGTGGCAACAAAAGCTTTGACGGTTTCGGGTTTCTTTATGGGATTACCCTCCGCACCTCTTCCTTTCTTGAAGTGGGACCACTTACGCTTGTTTCCAGAGCCTTCACCCTTGTCGGATTCCTTTTGGGTCAGGGATCCCATGCGTACCGCATCGTCGGTAAGGCTGTGAGCAAGGGTGACTGCATGCTGGATGGAAGCTGGAGCAGCAGTGGTAACCATGCTACAGATCTTAGGAGAAAGTCCCCAGATGTACCTCTCTACCCGTTTATACTCGGGGGTAACCATGTGTGGAACTAGACGAGAAAGCTCATGAAATCGGGTGGTATAAGCAGAGATATCCACCCCGTTCATGGACAAATTCCAGAACTCAGTCTCAAACTTCTGCAGTTCACTCCGTGTGCAATACTTGTCCATCAGCATCGACTTCAACTCAGTCCACGAGAGATCGTAACCAGCTTCGCGACCCAAGGTCTGCACTTGCAGGTTCCACCATGTCAACACCTCGTCTTGGAAGCTACAGGTGACGTACTTGATCTTCTGGTCCTCCGAACAGCCACTAATGTCGAGCACAGATTCCGTTTTCTCAATCCATCGGACAATACCAATCGCTCCTTCTGACCCACGAAAGTTCCAGGGCTTGCATGCCATGAAAGTCTTGTAGGAACACCCACGTATGGGATTTTCTACTTATGCAGCATCAGAAATATTGGATCGTCAACGAAAGGATTGGCATAGGGAAACGATCAAGACAAGGAAAGAATCGGAAAAAGCTTTACCATTCTCAGGGTCCTGGGTTCTACGTCGGCCTGCAGCGCCCGAACCGCCACTGGAATCGGCGCGGTTCACCTCATGTTGCGCAATAGCCTGTGCGATTACCCTGGCTAAATCCGCTGAGGTGGTCGGAAAAGCTTCTTCCTCAGAAGACGAATGAGTAGCCCTTTTAGGAGGCATGTTTCTTTTAATACACACGATTAAAAGAAATGAGACACATATCACTGTATAATATTGTCAACATATGCACCAAGCAACCAACTAACCAAACAACATAAACAACAGGCACAAGAACATAACACATCACAACAACCGGGTAGGAAACCAAAATACCAAATCTCTAATTAATAGTTAACCATACCAATTAGTTTCACACCATACAAAATAACAGTATAAGATTATCACAAGTCAACTACTACTAAGTCAAATATAACACATAATGTCCTAAGGAGACGGGGGTGGGAAAGCAGCGGACAAAGCTGCAACGGTGGCTCTCATCCTGGCCTCGATGTCATCAACTCTCGCCTCTAACTGAGCAACACGCTCCTCGGCTGTAGCGCGTCCCTGAACCGCCTCGTATACACGAGTACCCAACTCCGCTAGTCGATAGAGGATAGGCTCACGTGTACGACCCTCCAGATAGAGATCATCCTCAATCTCCCGAACTGTCTCTCGCAGCACCGCAATCTCAGTGTTGTGACGTCCAACCACATCCCGCACAGAGTAGAGGGCGTGATGCACAGGAGCTGGCTTAAAGCCGGTGGGTAACGGAGTGTCAGAGGGAGGCTGAGATGGACCACCAGTCTCAAAAGTAGAGGGAGCCTAGTCATCGGTGTCCTCATCAGAGTAGGCCAAGAATCCATCCATGGTCGGCAGGTTAGTCCTCTTCCGAGCCTGAGATGACCGGAGAAGTTTCCTTCTGGGTGCCTCGGGGTCCTCTGGAGCTGGAGGCTGGGGATCGGCAGGTGCTGGAGGCTCAGGGTCAACATGGGCAGGAGCCTCTGAGCCTCAGCTGGAGCAACAGGATCGGCAGGTGCTGGAGGCTCAGGGTCAACATCAGACGAGTCCCACCTGGACGTAGGCGATAAGGTCGAAAAGATGGCGCACGGGGCTCTGTCTGAGGTAAGGGTGCATCCTCCTCCTGTGCCTCACCAACAGGCTCATCCTCCTCGTCGTCGGAGACGGCGTGATCAACCTGCATGTGGTCGTCCTCGGTGTCGGAGTCGCTAGAGTCGGGCTCGTAACCCTGCTGAAGACTGTCGGGTGGAGGGCTGTCTGGTACAATCTCCTCCTTAGAATCTGAGAGAATGATAGTTGTCTTGTTGTGCCAAGATCCTGGAAATCAGTGAACACACGTGCGTGTCAGTAATGGTGTGGTGTACTTAGTGTATCTACTAAAGTGCAAAGTACATAACTGGCATGGAACTTGCGTAGCGCGTAGGGATAGGCGTTGTGTTTCTTTCTTTGGAAAACATTTCGAAATCAATTTTTGTTTAGATTGTAGTTTGACTCGAAAGAATCTTAGTTCGCTATAACCTCGTGCTCTGATACCAATTTGTCACACCCCGCCAAGGCGGAAACGCGAGGTGCGACTTATAAAGATTTCCAAGCACAGAAGGTCACACGAGCATTAATTAAAATAAAGCGGGAACTTTCATTAAACAACAAAATCTGTTCAATATTTGTTAATTGTTTAACATTAAAACCATTGTATGTACATGTCTAAAATTATTATGACAACACAACGGTCCAAAAGAAGGTATCCCACAAATGCTTGCACGCGACCCCTGCAAGTTCCATTATCCCTGCTAATTTCCTGAAAAACATGCATGTAAAATAAATGGATCAACACAAAGTTGGTGAGTTCACGTGTTTTCTATATGATGGACATGTAATCCAAAACCGACTAAATCATTGCCTAGCTAGGGCAATAATCAATATGTGATCTGACATGAGCCCATAACCAAACCTTGACATGTTGTGCCTCGCCCATTGTACACTAAAGACAATGAATAATGTGAAATACAAGCACTCTTTTGATATTTGTCATCCGGTCAAAGCGACTGACCAAGAGTGGGGGTGTCCACCCGGGGTTTCATGGCTAAGTCCATAGCTAATGGTTATGGTATGATGTATGACACGAGGGCTTAATGGATCCTGAACCTTGAAGTCTCATGTTCACATAATAGTCATGTATTGCAATTGAAAACTGTCCGCATGTTTTTCCCCCGGAAAAATGTAAAGACTGTAAAAAAAAGGGCCATGAATACTCACTTGATGTCTCGATGCTAGACTGAATTGAATCTGGCACTGTGTGTCTGTCTAGGAACCCTAAATGCATTTAAAATCAACTTAGGTCTATGTTTGGCTCTAACTACCATGCAACTGTTCAGCCGACTGTAACACTTATGGACTAGGGGCTTCTGTACCACTATCCACGTGTGTCACACACTGTACGTATCAATAATTGTTCGTTTTGTTATTCTCGTGGCTATGTTTATTCTATTTTTGGCAAAACATATGTTGTGACTTACTTGATGTTACCGCGTGGCTTTTATGTCACAGTTTTGTAAGCCTAGGGTAGGGTATGGACATATTTTAC
The DNA here is from genome assembly GCA_032199755.1 of Ambrosia artemisiifolia. Classification (NCBI taxonomy): domain Eukaryota; kingdom Viridiplantae; phylum Streptophyta; class Magnoliopsida; order Asterales; family Asteraceae; genus Ambrosia; species Ambrosia artemisiifolia. The sequence continues at coordinate 30,214,414 of CM063514.1, read as the reverse complement.
AACAATATTGTGTAAAATTAACATGTTTTGGCACTTTGTCTTCGAATGTACATATTTTTAAGTGTTTAACATAGGTTTCTAGGAAAACCATCGTGTTAAAGTTGTTAACACATGTTTTTGTCATTCTTAACACTTGTTTTCAAAACATAACTTAGTGTATATTACAAACCTAAATGATTTTGGCTTAGTTTTGGGCCGGTCTTGACCCCATACACTCACGCATACATTCAAATGTATGTGTGGGGGTACGTAAATGTCCATATATGAGTTCTATCATGCATGTATTCGTATATATATATGTGATCGAGTATGTATAAGCTTAAAACATCAACCTCTTAACATAAAACTTAAGTATTTTAGTTAATTTAACTTGAACAACTCATGGTTATAGTGTACGAAGGTGTGTGTACTCGGGTGACCATTACATGAATCCGAATGATGTTAATAAGAAGGAAATGGGTTCGGTTGATAAACCTTGGTGTATAGCCAAGTATATATAAGAAAAATAAGCAAACTCCTCACAACTAAGCTCCTAGGTGCTAGAATGTGGCTTGGAACTCCTTAATGTTGTTGTAAATCTATCGGATCAAGCTCTTTGGGTGCTTGATGCTTCGGCCGAGTGTTTACAAGGAAGGGATGTGTGGTTTTTAAGTGTTAGTGTATCATAAGATGTTGTGGTGTGGCAAAATGGCTTCCATGGCCTCCTTTATATAGCCGAGAGAGAGAGGGAAGGATCTTGGGTGATTGGCTCACAAATATGATAAGTCAAAGCTTATCTTTCATGGAGTGCTAAAGGTGAATGGTGATGTTGGTGAAACAAGTTGACTTGGGGTTTTTGTTGGGTTGTGTAGGGGTAGCTTCGGCCGAAATTGCATGGGGAAGGGGCAAGCATGTTTTGGTAAGGTTGACCATGTAGGAAAGCTCATGTGTTTTATGTTTTTCCTTCTTAGTGCAAGTGTTTTTCTTGGAAACAAGTGTAACTTGTCTTGGGAATGTCTTGGCCGAAATTTTGGAAGGATAGGAGTATTTATAGAGAGTCAAATGTTATGGGGATTGCTTGTTGAAAAAGGTGTGTTCCATGTTAGTGTATAGTCTAGGTTTAAGTGTTTCTAGATAGATATGGTGACTAGGAAATGAGTAGAGATGTGTGTGTATGTATGCGATTCTATATGTGTGTATAGGTAGTTTTTGTCACTTCTTCACCCCATGGTTGTGTGTATATGTTGTCGTTTATATATATGTATATATAGAGATGTGAGTGTGTCTTGTACTAGTTAGATAATGTCCAAAACAATGCACATCCTCTTGCCTTGGGAATATGGGGGCGAAAATTGTGCATAGGGAAAGAACAAGGTATTTTAAGTAGGTCAACATGTGTAAGTTTTGTTAACTAAGGTGGACTAAGATCCTATTAAAGTAATTGTCTTGGATTTGATGGGATTGTGTTATGCATATGTGTATGCATAGCCGTAGGAATGTATGTATGTGTGTTAGTGTATTTGTTTAATTCGCATGTCCATGTAAGTCTAGCTAGATCAAGTTCAAGGGCACAAGTGGACGTACTGTTCGTACATGTACTAGTTTACTAGAATACACGTTGGTAACCTCTTGTGAATGAACATTGTTTGTTTTTGTTCTTGTCACGGTAACAAGTTGGAATTCTTGTTCAATTGCATGGATTTCCTATAGTTAGCACAACATATTTAACTAACTGAGGCCTTGTACTAACTACTGTGTCTACTGTTAGACTGCACGTCTCAGGATTGACTCGTTGGAACCCTGTATGGCCCAATTATGACAAAATAGGTGACATGGAATGCTATGCACAATGTATTCACTTGTAGTTAAATGTACGGATATGACCTGTGATTTCGACGGGTGTCACATATAAATAGAGGGGTTAATCCCACTATTTTAGTCATTCATCTAAGACTTGAACACTTCCTTCAAATTACTTTGTAGTTAATCATTTCAATGTATATCTGAGAATCATTCTGCATTTACTGTTATATTCATTTACTGTTCTTGATTCTCATCTTTACTGTTCATTGATTGAGGGAGAGTAATAACTCCTGTTAAAAAGTGATACTTTAACTTGAACACTTTACTTATTCCGCTGTGCAAACTGCTTTGATAAACTTACAACACATAAGTGTTCATGAATAAGAACTGTTAAATAGAGAAACTGATCCAACATTTAATTTGCTCCATTAAACTAAGTCTCACTTCAATCCTTGATGCGCGTATTCTTAGAGGTTTTGTTATGTTCCTACGACTAAGTGCATCCGCCACTAAATTAGCCTTTCCTGGATGGTAACGAATTTCAAAATCATAGTCATTTAATAGCTCCATCCATCTTCTCTGTCTCATGTTCAACATCCTTTGTTCAAAGATGTACTTAAGGCTCTGATGATCAGTGTAAATCACACATTTTGTACCATATAAGTGGTGTCTCCATATCTTGAGGGCAAATACTACTGCTCCTAGTTCTAGGTCATGGGTGGTGTAATTCTTTTCATGAATTTTTAACTGTCGAGATGCATATGCAATAACCTTCCCTCTTTGCATCAACACACACCCTAATCTATAGTGTGAAGCATCACAATATACTACAAAATCTTCGGTACCTTTAGGTAGTGCAAGTACTAGAGCACTAGATAGCTTCATCTTCAGAAGATTAAAAGCCTCTTCCTGCAGGTTACTCCAGACAAATGGCGTATTCTTCTGAGTCAAACTTGTCAATGGCATACCTCAGAAAAATCCTGAATAAACCTTCTATAGTACCCAGCTAAGCCTAAGAAACGTCGAATCTCTGTAGGGCTCTTTGGTGTCACCCAATTCTTAATTACTTCAATCTTTGCAGGGTTGTCACACCCCGCCTAGGCGGAAACACAAGGTGTAACCACAAAAGGTTTTCAAGCTCAAGATATGAGCAAACATTCATATTTATTTATTTATAAAAGTACCAAACGTGTTCAATGACAACAAGTTTCACAAGATACAGTTTAAAACCCTTAGCGGGGTCAAAAGTTTTAATGACACTTCATTGATGATGTTCCAAGTGTCTAGTAGAAACAAAACATTAAACAAGGTGGTGGTGATCATCTTTGGCTAGTAGATTTCATAAATCCTAGTGTTGATCACTAGTTTCACCAAATGTAGTTAAGTTTATAAAAGAACTAGTTAGTTCATTTAAGATGGAACAAAAAGAATATGTAGTGCTAGTTATAAATGTATTTACTAGCTTCTTGTATGCATATGCATATATATATAAATATATATGTGTGTGTGTGTGTGTGTGCCGTAATATATATATATATATATATGGGTGTCGTGTACACATGTACACATATGTATAGGTATGCTAGTTGAATAAATACTAGGCTTTATACATAAAACCCATGATGTTTCCCATTGTATTATAAAATAAATGGGCATCTATACATGATTTTGGAAAATCACATGTAATCATATAAATTTGTGTCACCAAGATTCGTTGATATGGGTGAAATTATACTCGTTCGGACATTGCTAGACTATCTCGGGGGACTTATGCATATAAAATGTCATGAATAATGCATGTAAAATTAAACGTTGACTAGAAAGTGTACGGATTTGACCTAGCTAAGTGCAGGGTGTCACATTCTCCCCTTGTTGAGGAAATTTCGTCAGCGAAATTCGATGTGACCTATCCGATACCGGGGAATCCTTGAAGAGAGAGGGGTACTTTCGCTTCATTTGGTCCTCGCGTTCCCATGTGAACTCGGGTCCATGTCGGGAATTCCACCGAACTTTAACGAGCTTAACTCGGCTACGTCTCAGCTTCTGGACTTTCCAGTCCATGACCTCGACGGGTTCTTTAATGAAATGAAGTTGATCGTCGATCTGGATTTCCTCAGGCGGAATGATCAACGATTCATCCGATAAGCACTTTTTGAAGTTCGACACATGAAATGTGTCATGAACTCCACTTAGCTCGTCGGGCAAATTAAGCTTGTAGGCGACTGGGCCAACTCTTGCCAAGATCTCAAATGGTCCGATGTATCTTGGATTTAGCTTGCCGTGTTTACCGAAACGAGGTACTCCTTTCCAAGGAGAAACTTTCAGTAGGACCTTGTCGCCTACTTGAAATTCCAGAGGTTTCCTCCTCGTATCGGCATAACTCTTCTGCCTATCCCGGGCAGCTTTCAATCGGTCCTTGATTTGTAAAATTTTGTCGGTCGTCTCCTTGATGATCTCTGGACCAGTCAAGTGCTTGTCCCCAACTTCTGCCCAACACAACGGTGATCGACATTTGCGTCAATAGAGAGCTTCGAACGGTGCGGCTTTGATGCTAGTGTGATAACTATTGTTGTATGAAAACTCAATTAGAGGTAGGTGGGCATCCTAATTACCTCCAAAGTCAATCACACATGCACGAAGCATATCCTCAAGTGTCTGGATCGTTCTCTCGCTCTGTCCGTTAGTCTGGGGATGGTAAGTCGTACTCATGTCCAATCGAGTACCGAGGGCTTCGTTCAGCGTCTGCCAAAACCTAGAAGTAAACCAACTATCACGATCCGAAATGATGGAGACTGGGATACCGTGTCTAGATACAACCTCCTTAATGTAGAGTTTTGCCAATTTATCAAATTTACCAGTTTCCTTGATTGGCAAAAAGTGAGCAGATTTGGTCAACCGATCCACAATTACCCAAATTGCGTCGTGACCGCTTTCCGTCCTTGGCAACTTAGTTACAAAATCCATCGAAATCTGCTCCCACTTCCACATGGGTATCTCAGGTTGCTGTAACAAGCTGGAGGGTTTCTGGTACTCAACTTTGACCTTAGAGCACGTGAGGCACTTTCCCACGTACATAGCAATACTACCTTTAATGTTAGGCCACCAATATAGTTCCTTCAAATCCTTATACATCTTATCGGCTCCTGGATGAACCGAAAACCTTGACTTATGGGCCTCTTCGAGTACCAATTCCCTCAATCCACCAAACAATGGAACCCAAATCCTATTAGCAAAGTACAACGTTCCATCGTCCCTGGGTTCCAATAGTCTAACCATGGCGTGCAACGATTCCTCCTTGATGTTGGCCTCCTTGAGAGCTTCTTGCTGGGCTTGACGAATGCGGTCTGTGAGATTCGAATGGATCGTCAATCCTAGTGCGCGAGCACGTAGGGGTTTGATGTGTTCCTTTCGACTTAAGACATCCGCTACAACGTTTGCCTTTCCCGGGTGATACTTGATCTCACAGTCGTAATCGTTCAGTAATTCAACCCATCTTCTCTGTCTCATGTTCATATCCTTCTGGTCGAAGATGTGTTGCAAGCTCGTGTGGTTTGTGAAGACAATACACTTGGTTCCATACAAGTAATGTCTCCAAATCTTAAGCGCAAAAACTACAGCTCCTAACTCCAAGTCATGCGTAGTGTAATTCTTCTCGTGAACCTTGAGTTGACGAGAGGCATACGCAATCAATTTGTCTCTTTGCATCAGCACACACCCTAGGCCCTGGTGTGAAGCATCGCAATAGACCACAAAATCAACCGTTCCTTCGGGCAAAGATAAAATAGGAGCGCTGCACAACCTTTGCTTCAACAACTGGAAGACAGATTCTTGCTTCTCACCCCATTCAAACTTCCTATCCTTCTGAGTTAGAATGGTTAGAGATTGAGCTATCTTAGAGAAGTTCTCAATAAACTATCAATAATATCCAACGAGTCCTAAAAATTGTCGCACTTCCATTGGCGACTTGGGCGCTTCCCAATTCTTAATTGCCTCAATCTTTGCTGGATCGACATGAATACCTTTCTCGTTCACTAAATGTCCAAGAAAGTGAACCTCGCGAATCCAAAATTCGCACTTGGAGAACTTAGCATATAACTTCTCATTCTTTAATAGCTCAAGGATCAACTTCAAATGTTGCTCATGCTCCTCTTGAGTTCGTTAGTATATCAATATATCGTCAATAAAGACAATCACGAACTTGTCCAAATATGGCTTGCACACTCTATTCATCAAATCCATGAATACTGCTGGCGCGTTGGTCAGTCCAAACGGCATCACCAGGAACTCATAATGACCATAACGCGTCCTAAATGTCGTTTTAGGTATGCTTTCCTCTTGCACACGAAGTTAATGATATCCAAACCTCAAATCAATCTTAGAGTAGTAGCTAGAGCCTTGTAGCTGATCAAACAGATCATCAATCCTGGGGAGATGATAGCGATTCTTGATAGTGAGCTTGTTCAGTTCACGGTAGTCTATGCACATCCGGAAGGATCCATCCTTCTTCTTAACAAACAACACAGGTGCGCCCCACTGAGGAAAACTCGGGCGAATAAACCCTTGTCCAATAACTCCTGCAACTCGCTCGAAAGCTCCTGCATCTTTAATGGCGCTAGGCGATAGGGTGAACGGGCGATAGGTGCAGATCCAGGTGCTAAGTCAATACGGAATTCCATTTGCCTCAGAGGCGGCAGTCCAGGCAACTCTTCAGGAAAGACCTCGGGAAAATCCCTCACGACAGGGATGTCTTCGATCTTCAGCTCCTTCGACTACTTCTCCGTCACGTGTGCTAGAAAGGAATAGTAGCCCTTGCGAAGCCACTTCTGTGCTTTCATGCAAGATATAATCCGTACCGTGGCTCGGCTGTTCTCTCCTTTGACCGAGAGAACTTCACCACTGGGAAGGGGAATACGGACAATCTTTTCCCGGCACACAATCTCTGCATGGTTCTTCGACAACCAATCCATGCCAACAACCACATCGAAACTTCCCAACTCAATGGGTAGTAAGTCGATAGGAAACTCATGATCTCCCATGTTTAAGGTACATCCTTCAACGACTTCTTCCGACTCAATAACCTTACCGTTGGCCAATTCTATAGAGTAACGTGTGCCCAACTTACTAGATCCTACCCCAAGGGTCTTTCTAAAGTGGGTCGGCACAAAACTTAAATCGGCACCGGTATCGAAAAGTACGGAAGCTCTACCGCGAGCTTCACCAGCTCCAATCACAAAAAGCTCTACCGCGAGCTTGGTTCTACAACTTCGGGCAATCCTTCTTGAAGTGATCCGCAGCACCACACTCAAACCATCCCGGTTTCCCGACAGGGTTACCAGCAGCCTTAGCATGGCAGCGGGAAGTCTGATGCCCGATCTTCTTGCAGAAGTGACAACGATTGCTGTCACATGACCCGATATGATGATAGTTACATTTGTTGCAAAGTGGGTGTGGTCCACTATACTTCTTGCGGGACTCAGCCGCAGCAGTAGTAGTTGCAACAAATACCTGGGCTGTCTCTTGTTTCTTATCAGACCGATTTCCATCATTTTTACCCTTCTTGGTATCCGACCACTTTCTTTTGTCACCCGCGGTTACTTTCTTCTTAACCTCCTTCTTAATCAATGCGCCCATACGCACTGCGTCATCCGTAAGACTATGAGCGAGGGTGACGGCTCCTTGAATAGTGGTGGGTTCAGCAGCAGTTACCATAATGCGAATCTTAGGGGAAAGTCCCCATATGTAACTTTCAACCCGTTTGTATTCCGGAGTAACCATGTGGGGTACCAGACGTGACAGCTCATGAAAAAGAGTAGTGTAGGCGGCGACCTCCGCACCAGACATCGTCAGCCTCCTCGAAGCAGCTCCCTCATAGCCTCGGAATAAGGAGCCCGAAGGGAAAGAAAAGCGGGATATGGATCAAATCCCCCCCCCCCCCAAAAAAAAATGTACCACACTCAACATAGATGGATCAGCTGCTATGGGCGATTCCAGAACTCTGACTCAAGCTTCTGCAACTCGCTACGGGGGCAGTACTTCTCCATCAGCATGGACTTCAAATCGCTCCACGAGAGACCATACGCGGCATCTCTACCCAGAGTCTGAACTTGCAGATTCCACCAAGTCAACGCCTCATCCTGGAAGGTGCAGGTAGAGTACTTGACTCTCTGGTTTTCAGCACAGCTGCTGATATCCAGAACTGATTCCATTTCTCGATCCAATGATAAAAACCGATCGCTCCTTCCGTCCCATGGAAACTCCATGGTTTACAAGCCATGAAAGTCTTGTAGGCTAGTAAGGTGCTCAATGATAGCGGCCCTCGTAAATCCCTCAGCATGAGCATCGGCCTCTAGTCCATCCGCTCGCTCGTAGAGATCGCGGATAATACCATCATGCGTACGTACCTACCATGCCACGCACCGTGTGAAGGGAACGACGCATGGGTAAGGTACCAAGAGGACCAGGGACAAGAGGGTCAGCCGGTGGCTGGGAGGACTCGACACCATGAGCAGTAATAAAGATGTCGTCGGAATCCTCGTCGCTATGGGCCAAGTAGCTTGCTACAGTAGGTAGGAAGGTCCGCTTGCGGGCCTGGGACCTCCTAAGCAGCTTCTTCCGAGGGGGCTCGGAAGACTCAGTGGTATGGCTAGGCTGGACTGGTGCCACAGGCTCCACGGGCTGGGGCCTGCGCACACGCTTCCTGGCAGTGCATATAACGCGCATACTTCCAAGAGCAAGGCGACGGTGTAGGTCCTTTGAATGGATCGATACAAGCAAGATCAGATCTATCAAGGTGCGGAATCCCTTGATAGATGTTTATGCAAACAATGAATCAACACGAACGAAGAACACGATGAATAATATTAAAACCGTCTTCTATTGATTATAAACGTATTACAATCAATCCAAGACAACGTTGCAGACACACTGACAACTCTCTACTCAACAATCTCTCAAAAAAACTGTTAACCCTAGCCTACACCCATGCACCTATTTATAGTGCATAGGCTTGAACGAAGAAGCCCACCAAAGATTCCCTTTGTCCATCTTCTCCTTGAGGAGAAGATGACTATCTTCTCCTTCAGGAGAAGATGGAAAAGATTCCTTTTTCTATCTTCTCCTTCAGGAGAAGATGACTATCTTCTCCTTTAGGAGAAGATACTCAAAGGTATCTTTTCCTAAGGTATCTTCCTTCATCAACTATGTTAGCTAGGATTCAATCAAAAGACTATCATACTTGACTTATAACTTCGTCAAGTATGTTACAATTAAACTATCCACTAGCTATTCTATCTAGTAAGCTGTTGTCACACAGAAATGCACCAACAAACTCCCCCTTGACAATAGCTTCTAGATGTCTTCTTCTTTATGCAACTGGATGACTCTTAGTCTTTGGATTGCTTCAGCTTCAATGTACTAACAGACTCCCCCTAAGCTGACGAATCCAATCTTTGAATTTCTTAACCACTTGAGTCATCTGATCATCATGATCTTCAAATTCTTCAGCTGGTGAGCAAATCATTCATCTTTTCAACTCTGACTTGTATGAGTGAGCATTAATGTATTTGGAGATGGAGGATCTCAGCATAAAATCTTGACTTATGCACTTCACTTTGATAACAGCATCAATCTATGCATCTTGCTTTATGCACTTCACTTTGACATCAGCATCAATTTGTGCACTATTACAAACAATACCTCGAAAGACACATTAGCCAATTTCACATTAAAGATAAACCAATAATTTATCCTGATATGCAAAATGCATATGCAAAAACACAATTTATCAGTTCAAAACTGGAAGACCTTAAAAAGAAAAATATTTTTGGTATTTTGATTTTAAATAAAATAACACAAACCAAAAAAAATATTTACAATGCATCTTTTTGTGAGAATCATGTGCAAGAAGATCATACCAGCTTTGTTAAACTGTGTCACACTTTCAGTAAATTTCTTAATTTAATTTTGTGAAAAACAGTCCAAGATGATTACCGATATTGTTTATCCACATAAACAAGCTACACGAAAGTTTCAAAGCTTTTACCTTGTGATATTATTAAATGTATTTTATACCGTTATACCAGTGTGTCCCACAACATGACATATCCCCACGATCAAGGTATGCACAAAGCTTCTTCGTAACAGGTGAGTATATTGTTGCCATCCATATTATTTACAAGATACAAGTCACATCGGTGTACAGGTCAGCATATATCTGGATGCAGCAAAGTGACCAATGTGAACTTAACCAGGGTTTGGACAAATACCATTATATTTTGGTACGAATTTTAGCTTGAGGCATTTTTGAGTTAGCCTTTCACCATATATGGGTATTGGCATTTCCTTTTTCTTTTTGCTCTTTTAAGATATCCTGGCTGTGCCTAGGTTAGCATATTTCTGGATGCAGCAGAAGGGCAGCCAGGTTATCCCCGGATGATTCAACAATTTAAAGACCCAAAACCTCAGATTTTGGCAATCTATCAACGCGGGATTTAAGATTATAAAATCATACGCCAATGATATGTTACCCACTTGGTACATAGTCATTTATATTTATATCACTTAGTAGGCCGATCTATTCATGTCTCTTGCCTACCGATACATCATATGATGGAGCTGTTATCACATTTAAGCACATTTTAAGTTTATTTTTAAGTGTGACAATCCAACTGCTGATGTACTATCATTTCTTCTCTTTCACACCATGACTTCTCATTTCTGAATTTTTCAATGTTATTGTATTTTTCAAATTAAATTATATAACTCCCCCTAAACACACGCACACATCTAACTCTTTTTGGCTTAGGGAAATTTCTCCCCCTAAATTTTTGTTTTTCTGAAAATAAAAACAGAAATTTAAAAACCAACAGTCTCCCTCTTAAAACTGACAAAAAGGTTTTCAATGTGAAAAGAAGAATAATATGTATAATATGAAAGAGCAGGATTAATATCTTCACCGAAGTAAACCATTCATTACCATTTGTAACCTATAATTCACCTCAGATAATTTCCAGGAACAACCACTGTCGAACAAATCAACAGTCCTCCACAGTCGTCCTGCACTCACTCAACAAATCAGTTAGTACGAGGAACCCAGACCTTAGTGGTCTTGGTTTGACCTCGTTCATTAACATAAGTAAACTCATTTAAGTGTCCATTACACCTTTCAGGTGACTTGGATCTGTTGCTTTTTGATTTTTGAGACTGATAATTGGAAACATTTTGATAGTGATTACTTGAATAATATTGATTCCGATTATCATACCCTGAATTTCTGAAAATTCTTGGTTGATTATTTGAGTTATGGAAAGTCCTATAATCATCTCTTAGAGAGTTTACATGCTGTTTTTGATAATTTCTTTTGTGAAAATTTTGATAACCATCATTCTGGTATCGATTTTGATGTTGGAACCTATTTGATTGACCATAGTAATTATTGTATCTTGGCAACTGATTTCTTGGTCTATCAAACTGTCCCGAACATGAAGTCTGAGGATTAGATTTAGATTATTTTTAGAACATGGTATTTCTTGTTTACCCTTATCAACCCGATTCCCATCCTTTGCAACTCCCTGTTGTTGCATTTGACTAGACTTCTTATTCAACTTCCTCTCACCAGATTTTTCAATTATCTTAAACGGGCAACAACTAGCAACATGCCCTCTAATACGATAATTAAAGCAGGATCTTTTCTTAAGCTTAGATTGAGGAGTAGACTGTGAAGAAGAGGGTCTAGAGTCATGAACCACGTTAGAAACTACTTCGGTAAAAACAGTTCCTATTTGTCCCTGAGCAATAGACGACATTGGGATTTCACTATCAGAAAATATCTTGTCATTACCCTTAAGTTTATACAACTTCTTAACAGTTGTTTTCTGATTTGATTTCCTAATTTCACTCTTCTTGACTTCTACAACCTCATTCATCTTTTCTTTACTGCTGTTTGATCCAACAGATTCCTTTTCTGCAGAACTAGGACTCTTAGGCAAGTCGATATTCTCAGTTTCGACAACAGGTGGTTTACCATTTACCGCATCAATGAACTCTTCCTTAGAAGGCAAGAATGAGTAGTTCCCATTGAAGGGAGGGGGAACATCATTGTATCCTAACACTGCTGACTCATTCCTATCCTTTTGTGAATCTATGATGATGTTATGTAGGTACTTGGTACTGCGACACTGTTCAACCTGTCTGTTAAGTTCTGCTATCTTAACCTTTTGCTCATCTATCTCCTTGTTTTTCTCAGCAATGACCTTTTGTTTGTCAGCTATGGCTAGATAAGCTAGATCCAGATAAGCGATCTTATCCTTAACTACAAGGTCTAACGCCTTACGGTCCTTTTCTACAGCTTTTAGCTTTGTCTTAAGATTACCCTCTCTAATCCTGTTGCCCAGATTAAACTCTTTTTCCTGATTTAGCAGCACAACTAACTCAGTGTTATGTTTAGCTACTTTATCATTTTCAGCAACCAATAAGGCAATTTTCTCTGCATAATCTACACATTTTTTACAAGCATTAACATTAGAAGAGAGAGAAATGTGTACCTTTGTGTCGATAGAGTCCAATTCAGACATTTATGCGATGAACTCCTTGGTAGACATCCCTTCTGTGTCCTCGAGATCAATGACGTTAGGCACAACTGAACTCTCATCATTTACCTCCTTAACATCAACAGCTTCCATTGCTTCCTCTTTCTTATCCTCAACCATGTCTGTCATTAAAGCTTGAGCACCTGTTCTCTCACATGATTTATCTTGTTGATCTCGCACTAACACCTTTGGGCTCTCACTGCTTTCCGAAGAATGACTACTTGAGCTTTGTCCCGAAGGGCTCGGATGAATGTAAGCATTTACTGTGAGATATCTTTTCACAATGTCCCACAGTGCTTTTGAACTGTCTTGCCTCTTAAACGTAAACTTATGTTGAAGCTTATCTGGTAAAGATTTGTACAAAGTTGCAAAAGCTTTGCCTTCAGCATCATACATTTGTTTATCAGACTCTTGCATTTCCCTGTACGTTGGTACTCGCTTGATGCCGTCAATTCCTTCATAGGCAGGTTTAATATACCCAAAGATGATACAGTCCCACATTCTTTCATCCTCAGATTTGATGAATGATTCGAATTTGGTTCGCCAGTCCTCAAAATCCTCAGTTTTTACCAGTTTGGGAGCAGTTTTAATTGCAAGTCTAATGTCCATTATATCTCGTTCAAGAACGCATCCAAACGTTTCAAATAGATTTTGGTATACCTGAGTCAAAATCTAAATTCAACTTGTCAAATAAAAACCCTCGGATTGATCAATATTAACGATCCGGTTCGAAAAATCGCTCGAAAAATTTCGAAAAAATATTTTCACCAAATTTTTCCACGAGTAAAATTTTCGAATCCTTAATCCCCAGAAAAATTTGCACGAAAGTAAAATTTGACGGTTTCCAGATTTTTTTTTTTTAGTATAAATTAAATTTAACTTAAAAGTCCACGGTTCAAGTAAATTTGCAAGTGACAAACAAAAACAGAAAGTTCAAGTAAAATTCGAAGATGCCTATTTAAAAAGGACGAAGATGGTTAATGATTGAAGGAGAAGATGGACTTTGATTGCTTTTTCTATCTTCTCCTCAAGGAGAAGATGGACTTTGATTCCTTTTAATTGGCGAAGATGCAAAATGATTGAAGGAGAAGATGGACTTTGATTCCTTTTTCTATCTTCTCCTCAAGGAGAAGATGGACTTTGATTCCTTTTTCTATTTTCTAAACAGATGCAAGTTATGCAAAAATGCTTCGAATTATTATTATTTTTTTTTTAAATGCAAATAGGACAAACAGCAGATAAAATTTATCAACCACATAACTAAGATACACCTTTGAACTAAAATGATTAATAACGAAGACACCTTTAACCTTAAAAAAAATGGTTTTGACTTTAAAGTAAATTAATACGAAGATATTTTACTTTCAATCTGCTATAAAAAAAAGGGATCAATTAATGATTTTACTTTGAACCACCATATACGACGAAGATGAATTTTTATCTTCTTATTAGACGAAGATGTGTAAACAAACGAAGGTGTGTTATCTACTTCTTGAAATCCCCTATCTTCGCTTAAAATGACTGTCCTAAACAGAATTTCGATTTACGAATGAAAACACTTTTGAATCATTTATAACTTTATGAAAATGATTTATAATGACCGAAAATGGATTTAAGATAGGAAAACAATATCGATTCAATATTTGTAACAATCAAGCTTGAACCGTACAATCTTTTGAGCCTACGCTCTGATACCAACAAACTCCCCCTTGACCGTTGCTATCAACTCTGACAAACACTGATAATCATCAGTCACAAAACAAGCACTAACAAACTCCCCCTTGACTGAGGATTTCAGTTCTTCTCTGATAAGACTTGATCTTCGTCTCCCAATCAGCTGTGTCTGACTCTGTCTCACAAATCCACCGAATACCCGAAACATTTCGCATCCAATCTCCCCTTCAATGTGAGTCTATCCAAATTACTATATCATATCCACCATAATCTGCATCTTTCCTCCTATGAAGAATTTACGCCTGATTAATAAAGGACCCAAGTAACCGGCATATGATAAGGTTCAATCTTTAACTAATCAATAACGAACATCCAGCTTCATTGCAAAAATATGTCAACAAAATCTCGCACATCTAATTTTTCAGAGAACAATGCTCTAATAATTTTGCCAAAGAAATAATTATCTCCCCCTTTTTCTCTGCAAAATATTACCGCATTGACGTGTATATTTTTGGTTTCCCCCATTCACAACCCAAAACTCTCGGCCCAAGTACAAACAACCCACTCCTTTTCAAACAAAATAAACATTCTCGGCCCAATTCTACTTGAAACATGCCCGGCAGCTAATATTTTGAAAATATTATCCCTTGGCGCCTAAGTTTTAGATAATATTCCCATTTAATTGTAGTGAATCCTCTAATTAATGCACCATATTATCCATAACTATATTTCAATATTAGAGGCTAAAATTAAGGAAAGTCAATCACCTCATCTTCAATATTGCAAACAAATATTCGGACCTTCCACTCAAGACCCGATCCAGAAAACAAAATTAATTTCCACACTCGATCAAAGCACATTATCCAAACCAAACAATCATGAATAACCATTCTAAGTGTGATCACTAAGAACAAGCACTAAGAACAGATGAACTCCAAACATCATACGGACCCAACAAATAGTATCCGCAAGTACATCCCCTCAACCAAAAGATCAAACATTTTCAACCCCAAGAACAAACTAAGAAGACGATGAATATTATGAACATCAAACATGCAACACCGTCATCCCCGGCTTAAACAACATCAATCATAACAATCAAAACAGTCCCGAAACATGCAAACAAACGGTGATTCGGTATTACGTCTCGAATGAGTTGTAGCGGAAATAAAACTCAAAAATCAAGAGCAATCGTGAATCGTGAGGCGGTTAGACCTTCGATTCGTAACCATGCTCTGATACCACTGTAGGTCCTTTGAATGGATCGATACAAGCAAGATCAGATCTATCAAGGTGCGGAATCCCTTGATAGATGTTTATGCAAACAATGAATCAACACGAACGAAGAACACGATGAATAATATTAAAACCGTCTTCTATTGATTATAAACGTATTACAATCAATCCAAGACAACGTTGCAGACACACTGACAACTCTCTACTCAACAATCTCTCAAAAAAACTGTTAACCCTAGCCTACACCCATGCACCTATTTATAGTGCATAGGCTTGAACGAAGAAGCCCACCAAAGATTCCCTTTGTCCATCTTCTCCTTGAGGAGAAGATGACTATCTTCTCCTTCAGGAGAAGATGGAAAAGATTCCTTTTTCTATCTTCTCCTTCAGGAGAAGATGACTATCTTCTCCTTTAGGAGAAGATACTCAAAGGTATCTTTTCCTAAGGTATCTTCCTTCATCAACTATGTTAGCTAGGATTCAATCAAAAGACTATCATACTTGACTTATAACTTCGTCAAGTATGTTACAATTAAACTATCCACTAGCTATTCTATCTAGTAAGCTGTTGTCACACAGAAATGCACCAACAGACGGGGGCGGGAAGACTCCGGCACTTCGGCGGGCGGCTCCACTCCATGTGGGAGCATAGCTGGAGGCTCCGCAACCACAGAGGCTGGGACAGCGGTATCTACAGCATCGCCCTGAGCCTCATTGACGGGAACGTCAAGCTCATCATCCGACACGACGGGATCTAGCGGCACGCTATCTCCTACAATGTCTACATCCTCATCCTCCTCGGGCTCCCTATCGGCGAAGTAACCATCAATGTCGCTATCACTAGAAGTCTCGGGAACCACAGAGGAATCATCCTCTGAATCCGAAATAACTATTACATAGGTAGGGGTAGCCATGATCCTGTCAAAATCCAAAGTACACATATATACATCGACATGCGTTAAGAACTCATGTGCTATACTCGCGTGAATGCAATGTAGAAAAAGGGCATGGAACTTGGGCAATGCATCGTGATGAAAAACACTTTTCATGCAAGGAAAACTTTTCACTCGAAAATTGTTGTAGTTATAGTTTAGTTTTTAGAGAAAACTAGTTCGCTATAACCTTGAGCTCTGGTACCAATCTGTCACACCCCGCCTAGGCGGAAACACGAGGTGTAACCACGAAAGGTTTTCAAGCACAAGATAAGAGCAAACATTCATATTTATTTATAAAAGTACCAAACGTGTTCAATGACAACAAGTTTCACAAGATACAGTTTAAAACCCTTAGCGGGGTCAAAAGTTTTAATGACACTTCATTGATGATGTTCCAAGTGACTAGTAGAAACAAAACATTAAATAAGGTGGTGGTGATCATCTTTGGCTAGTAGATTTTATAAATCCTAGTGTTAATCACTAGTTTCACCAAATTTAGTTAAGTTTATAAAAGAACTGGTTAGTTCATTTAAGATGGAACAAAAAGAATATGTAGTGCTAGTTATAAATGTATTTATTAGCTTCTTGTATGCATGTGCACATATATATATATATATGTGTGTGTGTGTGTGTGTGTGTGTGTGGGTGTCGTGTACACATCTACACATATGTATAGGTATGCTAGTTGAATAAATACTAGGCTTTATACATAAAACCCATGATGTTTCCCATTGTATTATAAAATAAATGGGCATCTATACATGATTTTGGAAAATAACTTGTAATCGTATAAATTTGTGTCACCAAGATTCGTTAATATGGGTGAAATTATACTCGTTCGGACATTGCTAGACTATCTCGGGGGACTTATGCATATAAAATGTCATGAATAATGCATGTAAAATTAAACGTTGACTAGAAAGTGTACGGATTTGACCTGGCTAAGTGGCGGGTGTCACAAGGGTCCACTTGTATGCCCATTTCATTAACCACATGCCATAAAAATTGGACTTCCCTGGTCCAGAATTCACACTTACTGAACTTAGCATAAAATTTCTCTTCCTTTAGCAACTTAAGAATGGCATGGAGATGTCCTTCGTGAGCTTCTCTATTCTTAGAGTAGATGAGGATATCATCTATGAAAACAATCACAAACTGATCCAAGTATGGCTTGCAGACTTCATAAGGTCCATGAAACCGGCTGGTGCATTAGTGAGTCCTAAAGGCATAACTAGGAATTCATAGTGACCATATCTTGTTCTAAAGGCAGTCTTTGGTATATCTTCTTCTCTCACCTTCAGCTGATGGTATCCAGACGTTAAATCTATCTTCGAGAAGTAACTTGCACCTTGTAGTTGATTAACAGATCATCAATCCTTGGGAGGGGATATCGATTCTTTATGGTGATCTTATTTAGGTCTCTGTAATCAATACACATTCTCATTGAACCATCCTTTTTCTTGACAAAAAGAATAAGCGCTCCCAGGGCGATGTGCTAGGATGTATGAATCCTTTGTCCAATAACTCTTGGAGTTGGGTTTTTAACTCTTTCATTTCAGTCAAGGCGAGGCGGTACGGGGCTTTAGCGATAGGGGTTGCTCCCGGAATCAAGTCTATCCTAAACTCGATTTGTCTATCAGGTGGTAGTCCAGGAAGATCTTTAGGGAATACCTCAGGAAATTCGGACACTATTGGTATCTCTTCAAGCTTCTTTTCCTCCTTAGTTTCCAAGCATATACTAGGTAAGCTAGATGGCCCTTTCGAATACACTTAGATGCTTTTATTATGCTAATAAAACTTATGGGTTTACTAGGTTTCTCCCCATGAATTATCAAAGATTTCCCCTGAGGGTCCTTAATTCGAATCTGCTTCTTATCACGTAAGATATGAGCTTGATACTTAGCCAACCAATCCATTCCTATTACTATATCAAATTCTCCAAGTTTCATTGGTAGCAAGTCTATGGGAATCGAGGTATTACTAATCAGGATAGCGCAATTCTTAATAACACCTACAATTTCCTCTTCCCTTCCATCTGCCAGTTCGACTATAAAGGGTTTATCTATTTTACTAGGAAGCTGATTAATCAAAAATCTAAATTGCTCAGATATAAAACTTCTATCAGCACCAGTATCAAATAATATTTTAGCATAGAAGTCGTTTAGGAGAAACGTACCTGTTATAACATCTGGGTTCTTACGAGCTTCTTTCGTGTTCATAGCAAAGGCTCTTCCTCTAGCTCGATTGGGTTCCTCCTTTTTCTTAGGACAAATATTTCTAAAGTGGTCTGACTCTCCACGGTTAAAACACTTACGAGGTTCCTTACAATCACGATAGTTGTGCCCAGGTTGCTTACAGTTTTGACAAACTAACCGGTTACATGGACCAGAATGCCCCTTCCCACAGGTTGGGCACCTAGGTGGGGGTCCATGTTGCATCTTATTATCTCTATAATTGGTCTTCCTCTGGTCTTGGTAGTTGTCCCATTTCCTTTTTGGGGGAGGGTCTGGGTTTTTCTTCTGTTGTATCTCAGCAGCGATGGTTGCCCCAGCTTCTACTGCTTCAGAATAAGTAATTGGTTTGGTTGCCTTGATAAATGTGCGGTATTCTGAAGGTAGCCCACAAACAAACCTCCTAATACGATTCTCCTCTGTTGTTACCTAATGAGGCACCAATCTGGACATTTTGTTGAACTTGGTGACATATTCCCGATAAGTCTTTTCTCCAAGCTTAAGGTGTAGAAATTCCATTTCAATCCTGTCCGTCTCACTTGGTGGACAGAAATATTGTGAAAAGAGTTCAGAGAATTCCTTCCAACTTAGGCGCTGAGCTAGATCCTCACCTTTGGTTTGCTTTTGTATCCTCCACCAAAACAAGGCTTCAGATTTGAACAAGTGAACAGCAAACCTAACTTTATTCCTTTCATGACAATCACTAACATCTAGAATGGCTTCTACTTCACTTAGCCATTCATGTGCCTCAATAACACCTTTCTTTCCATCAAAGGTAGGAGGGTTACAGGAAATAAAGCTCTTATAGTTGCATTCTCTACTGATTTCCGCTTCGCTAGCCTTAGTGATTTTAAGATCACCCGTCTTCTCTTCTTGTCAAGGTTTTTCTTGCGGAGTTGGTGTGTGTGCGATGCTTCTTTCAGATTGAACAGGCCTTTCAGAATACGGACGTTCATGTCCCCGTGCATTGGCAAGAATTTCTGTGACTCGAACTGCTATTTGCTCAATCACATCATCTCCTAGGTTTATAGATTCACTATGACGAACGGGTTCCATAGGTGGTTCAGGTTGACGGCCATGATTATTGGATGATCCAGTCAACATTTTCTAGGTTTCCAAAAAAATACTACTTCAATATTTTGTTCATATACAAACAACTACAATGGCTACTTCACATAATATACATAATACAATCACGTTTTCAAATATAACACATATATAGACACACAAGTCCATTGCCCTCACTGGGCTTTTGCCTCAGCTAATTCTTGCTAAGGTCTCGTGTCCTAAACATTTACATTTCTAATTCTCTGGTATTCCACATCTCACTTAATTATTCAAACTTCTATACCTTAGTTGAGGTAGTACTAAATTTTATCCATCACACCCTATAGTAATAACTCTACGAATGAAATTAGGTTCTTATTCTAGGCATCCTTATCTATAAAAATTAATCCTAGTATAATACTTACTTTACGCAGTCCTAATCTCGAAGGTTGAAGCCTAGGTATCACTATTAAATACCTAATTCGCTAAAACCTTTGGCTCTGATACCAACTGTGACGCCCACACCCAGATAAGGATGCACCATACACAATTGATATCAACTTACAAGAGAAACACTTATTACATTAACATAAACTGCAAGGTACAAGAGTTGGAAACTTAAAAGTACAAAATTCAACAACTATTCTTAACCGGAGACATATATCATCAAAACACACGAACTAGCATATCCTATTCCATTGGTCATATAGCTAGCTTCCTGATAAACAGCAGGTACATGCACTAGCCTTCACTACCTGCGACACATGCTTAAAAATGACGTCAGACAATGCTGGTGAGTTCATGAATATACACAAGTTGTAAAACACATCATTTCATCATTCATGACTTGTATCTGCCTATGTCACTATCATCTTTCCGCCACGCCGGCACCCACACATGGGCCCTCGTGACGCTGTCAACAGGACTTCAAACATCATACAGTCAATGCCCACTATACACAGATATAGTACCGACAAATCCTGTCGTAGCAGCACGTATAAGGGACCACAGATATCGTGTGTATGTGTAATTAGATTATAAACATGCGTACTAACATTCATGAGTGCAATATTAACAATTACAAGTTTGGACAAGCATGCTCACATTTAAAACATTCACCTGTTCACGATTGCTTAACACCTTGCTATCCCAATTGTTTACTAAGTCAGAGTCCTGATACAATTATATCATCCTCGGTTAGGTAATGGTTCACCTAACTAGTTATTATCATGGCTGGATATTGGTTAACGCTGCCTTGTTTAAGCATGGGTGATCAGTCCATGCCTAACTAAGGCTAGGCTACCCAATACCCGCCCTTAATAATAATCCTAATACCTATAAATAATAATACTAAACTACAACTAATACTAATAGAAATAATAATGAACTACACATAACTTAAACGGAAACATACCTCAAAACTATCTACGACAAGCTGATGTAGAGTCTCCCTACTTGGGGCTCCTACTCGTGCTCCAAAGACGACTAATAACAATACCCAATGAGGTATCGTAGGTTAGAGATTCTCTTATACTAGAGCGTTCCCAAAGAAACGTGTATTCTAAAAGAATCCTGAGAACTTCTATTTATAATAATGGGTGGACGGTGGCTAGCTTTATTTGGTCGATGTGGCACGGCCTAAACTAGTAGGCATACACCTCTTTCTTCTCTAACACTATGTTCCAGAGTTTCATTAAAGGATGGAAGAGAAAGGATTAGAAAGGAAGTGGGGAAAAAATGTGTTCCAGAGTTTTTTGTAGGAGGGAAAGGGAGGGAATGAGAGGGATAATAAAGAGGATTTTAGTGTGATTTCTAATCTTTCCAATTTGGAAGGAATTGGAGAGAATGGAAGAGGAGGGAGATCCTTTCTCTTCCATCCTTTAATGAAACTCGGGAACACAGTGTAAAGCTTCAATGTGGACGATGTGAATTTCCATCCCATCAACTCTTCTTTCTTTTCGATATGAGGCATGAATAACTGTACAAGTAATTTGTAAATTTCAATTATTAAGGTTTTATTATTATATATTTCAGCTGCTTCACTCATTTTTCTCGTATAACTTTTAAACTATAACGTTTTACGAACTCTCAAATATACTCTTAAGAAAAGCTAATTTTTATCTACGCTTTGACCTAAGTTCCATTAAAATAGAGTAGGGTTAAATATAATATCTTTTGTTAATCTAACTAAACGGTCTCTTATAATACTATTGGCTCGACTGGATTCTTATATATCAAATAATTATACTATTCATGCATAGACCATATAATACACACGGCATAAATTTCATAAACATTTCTATTTTATTTGATCACAAAATGGGATGTTACATTATAGAAAATAGAGAAAGGTCCTTCTAGACAATGAGGGGTCGCTATATTAAATATAAAGAGTCCATTAAGGGTTATAAGAAAACATCTTCCATAGGGAAGCTCCAGAAAAATTACGTAGACTTAAAAGCTTGAAAGCTTCGCAACACCGTCTAGGAATTAAAAGCGTCATAAGTCACAAGCATTTATAACTTCATTACAAATGCTTATGACTGGGAGGTGATAACGTGGGTGCTAGAACCCAACAATTAGTCCATCATTAAATATTGAAACAACACAAAGCACCAAAGACACCTGACCTAGTGAAGCTGAGAAGCTAACACTGGGCAGCCTAGGATGCTTTAAGTTGCCTTATGGTAGCTCACAACTGCAAAGGTGAATAGTAATTTTATGAAAAAGTAAAAAGGAATGTCAACTTTTGCTCTGATTTATGTCATTCACATCAAACACCATAAATCATACCTTAAAGAATAAGGGTCAAAGCTTACCATGTATAGTAGGATTGCTTCCTTACGAGAGCTCTTGGGCGGGCACTCACTGCCTATATAAGGAGGTCCCTAAAGTTGTCATCCTACACACTCATTCTCTCTTAACTCTTTAACTATTACATTCTTACCTTCATATATCCCAACTCCAAAATGAATACATACTTATTCTCACGCTGGAGTCCGAACGCAAGAGGTTCCCTCCTGCATTGAGGCTAACGATGTTTGCTTCTTTGTGCAGATTGATCCAGGAGCCTAAGAACCCTCTTTAACCCATATTGTCTCAAACCTTAAACCTGATCATTTCCCTTATTGTAGTAACAGTTTGCCAATGTAGTATACTAATATTATCAACAAGATGGAGAAAGCAACATCGGTGGTTGCAAGGATCACCGGGTTTGAATTTAAAATAAAAATAGGAACAAAAATACACAACTTGGACGCATCATGAGGGATTCGAACCAAGTATCTAATGGTTAAAATGTGAGCTTTCAACCAGTGAAACACTTTACAGATTTTGTTATGGGTTTCTTCCAAATTTTCTATATAGAATAACACTAAAATTTTCAAACTAAGTGGGTTCCCGAGGACCCACTCATTATATGTAAATTTACCCCTGTCTTGTAAAGCTGAAGATACATCAATATGTGATCAGGAATGGTTATTAAACCATAGGTGTTTCAAGATTTAAACTTTTAAGACTATGGGGAGTTGGGGCTTGGAAATGGGGTATGAATTGCCATGTGACACATGTGGGTTTCACTTTTCAAGATTTCAAAATAGTAGAGAGTAGAGGGGCTTGGAAATGGGGTTTGGGTTTTCAATATTTAAAGTTATTTATTTTAAAAAAAAAGTAACAATCAAATCGTGCCACCTCACCCGCCCACCCGCCCCATGCTTATGAGAATGCTCAAGCCCAAGGGGCCACACCGGTTTTCAAGCCTAAGGGAAAGTGATGTTCCGGGTGGAAAGTAGCATTTCACGCCATTTTCCAAGCCCCACTCCTCACACTCTAAAAAAACTCAAATACTTTGAGAATTTAGTAATAATTAATTTTACTAAATAATATACAAACTAACCAAATGTGTCAAGAAACCTCATATTTATTTAGTCTTTAAGCAGTAGGGCTATTCAAATCGCTCGCCGCTCGTGGCTCGTTCGTCGTTCGTTCGAAAAATGCTCGAAAAATGCTCGCTCAGTATTCCGCTCGGTTGTATATGAGCCGATCGGCTCGGTTCGGTTTGTAAATGAGCCAAGCACGAGCAAAGGTATGCTCGGCTCGGTTCGGCTCGAATAAATTTATATTTATTTAATAATAGATATATACACAATTTATAGATAAATTTATGGCTTTTATATAACATTATATTGGATTTGGATCAATATATACAAACAAAATATAACCAGCTGACTTAAATCAATATAAATTTAACACTAGATTTAATTGTAAAACAATAAGGCATGAGGTGACAGTCTTGACTTCTTTTTGTTGTTAGTCGTTTATCGCTAATTGTTGCTTGATATCACACTTACGTCATAATGCAACAACTGTTCTCTGACGTATGCTCATCATCTCACCAGCCTCATCATTGGACACTAGGATCTCAATATTAGTGTTATCATCGGACATTTCGACCTTAGTTGTCACCCGACAATGAAAACATCGAAGGAAACATCGCAATTTTATGATCGTACATTACTCTACGCTCGATTCTCGCTCGACGCTCGCTCGGAAAATATGCGCTCGAAGAATGCTCGTTCGGTTTTACGCTCGATTGTAAACGAGCCGCTCCGCTCGGTTCGGTTTGTAAACGAGCCAAGCACGAGCAAAGCTCCGCTCGGATCGGCTCGGCACCCCTATTAAGCAGTGGCCCATCACCCCTTTGATATTAACCTTAACTTATCCTTTGCATTGTCACCTCATCTTATACATATGGACCTAATCGTAAGAATAAGATATTCTCAAGGGTGCAACAAGCAAATAAGAAACATCTGAACTACACTAAGCTAATTCCAACAGTCAATCTAACGGCTAATGTTCACTCGATGACACAACACTTTCCTTTCTCTCATATCTCATTGGTCCACTACCCTCAGAATTTATAATCAGCTCGATCCAACGGCTGACATTTCACTACCATAATTACAGAAAAAAAAACACACCCAAATTTCCAAATTGTGCCACAACACATTCAATTTGGTTCTACCTTTCTTGCTCTAGGGTTTACTATATATTATAGTCACATCACCAGCCCCTTTATTTAAATCATTTTGTTATTGGCTCATCACTAATATTATTATTATTATTATTAATTAATAGTCATGTTTTTGGTTGATTGGTTCTATGGAGTTTTGGCATCGTTAGGTCTATGGCAAAAGGAGGCGAAGATCTTGTTTCTTGGCCTTGATAATGCTGGCAAAACTACTCTGCTTCATATGTTGAAAGATGAGGTTTGTTTAAATTAGTTTTGATCATAATATTGTTTCAGTTTTAGTTATTTGACTTTTTTTTTTTTAAATGTATGTTTTGTGTTGGTTTGATTTTGGTAGAGATTGGTTCAGCATCAGCCGACGCAGTATCCGACGTCTGAAGAATTGAGTATTGGGAAAATTAAGTTTAAAGCTTTTGATTTGGGTGGTCATCAGATTGCTCGTAGGGTCTGGAAAGATTACTATGCCAAGGTATATAGGTGGATTAATGTTTGTTGATTCTTTTCTTGTTTGTTGCTTTGTGTGGTCTCTGGTAAAAGTTTTTTTCCCTGTTTTATGCTGTGTTTTTTTACCTTTCCAACAATCATACCATTTTGATTTAACTACAAATAGAGTTACATTATATCCAATTCCTTTATTTAGCTTTATTCAGTTAAAATATATTCTTTTTAATCATTTTTTAGTGTTCTTTATCATATTGAAGTCACTATTTGATCCACATATATAGTTCTTATAATTGAAGAATAAGGAAAAGTATAAAGAATTGAATTGAGTAAGTAACTTAGAAGGTTTTTAAAATTTACCTAAAAATATAAGGAAAGGCATGATTACCAATTTGGATATGAATGCTCTTAAAATATCCATCTAAAATTGATTTTTTCTACACTTTGATTTAATGTACCATGTATGCTTGCTATACTCTTCCTATATATGTATATGAGCGCATAAGAAATGTAGGTATATCATATATGGAACTTTTATATGGGCGTACAAAAGATGTACACATGCGTATAAGTGGTATGAAAAGATGGAATGACAAAGGGGAGAGGGGGGGGGGGGGGGGGTACATTTAGTAAAAAATAAAGGGGGTGGAGTAACATTGAATATTACAAGTACTCCAAGATGGTGAAAGTGTACATCCCTTTTTTGTAATGGATGCCTGGACGGGATAAATAGAAGATGATTGTTTTTAAGTCGTCGTTTGTTTCTGTTCTTTGGCACTCAGTTGTCTTGTAAAAAATGTGGTGCAAAACTTGTGCTTGTTTTTTTTTTTTTTTTTTTTTACTTTATTAAATTTCTAGAATCTTTACTTTTTAAATATTGCTCTACAGTATGGTATTTGGAATAATTACGTTGGCCCCTAACTTTGTTTAAAAAAGCACGCCAAGGTACAAGGCTCAACTAGCCTATAGCCTCAAGCCTCTGCGCTTTCTAAACCAATGCCCCTAATTTCTAATACTAAAGCACTTGGTTTTTGAAAAGTTCAAGGCGCTTTGGACCTGAAAGCCAAGGCACGAGGTGTATGAAATTTAAATGTTTCTACTAGAATAATTATAGATTACATTTTCCATGTCAATCTTTGAACACTATAAAATTAGGATAATAACATACTTACATTGCTATATATATTCGTTTTAGATTTCTTATATACATGTAGATAACCAAAAAGCTCTATGTAGTATATACAATAAAACAAGCTATATTTACAACTAAGGAAGCTTAAAAAAATAATCTATTGCAAATATAAAAGAACGATCATAAAAGAATTATAGCCTTTAGATAATTTTGAACTCCTGCATCATCTCACCTCTGCTGGTATACCATCATAAAACAACATGTAGGCCAAAGTAGATGAATACAATCACCTGCAAGGTCCACCTAAAGTGTAAGAAAATCTAAGCCCTTAAGATAATGCTCCCTCAAAGTCCTTAACCACCTTAATCTTATGTCTTCACAAACTCCACTTCTGGACCATGTCATCACTCATCAGAGAGCTGTAACTATTGCAAATCTTGATAATATTGAAGTCATGGTCACTTAAATAATTGTATGACATATAAGTTGCAATCTTTTATTGGTATCACAAATTATCATGCCTAAACTTAAATTTTAATATGTGATTAGAAGATGTTATTATTTCACCAAACTATGAATGTACTCACCCGTACCTGATAATGATATAAAGAGTAAATCACCTTCAGCTCCTTGATACTTCTACCAAAGTGACTTATAACTTCTTAATTCAAACAATTTAAAGTACAAGACTTATCTGATGGAACTAATCACACAATTCTATATTTCTATGATTTCTCCATCAATCTTGTGTTCAAACAATTCTTGGAATTGTTCATCCAGTTCTCCAGCATTAAGAGGCTGAATACAGTAAATAAAAAAAACCCCATCTGCACTGAAAGTTAAAAACTGATGGTTTTAATTTTGTGCAACTCCTTTCTAGTTGGTGTTTTAAGAAAGCACTTAGGCAGTTTGATTTTTAGCTTTGGCATGTATATATCAATACCGAATTGGCGATGCTGTGCCTATACACATAACATAGTGACACACCAAGTGGTACATTCGTGCATAAGACTGAATTATCCTTATATATCCACATGCATGCGTGTACCAACACTATAGATGTGTATGTGTATGTCTACAGAACTTGCACTCTGTTCCAGAGTTTCATTTAGCAGGGGAAGAGAAATGAATTAGAAGGAATGGAAAAAAAAGTATGTTCCAGAGTTTTTGTATAGAGAGAAAGTAATGGAAGGGAAGAGGAGGGAAAATAGCCCCCCCCCCCCCCCAAAAAAAAAAACTCTGGAACAGAGCGTTGGTGCCACTTATAGACGTCATTCTGAATGTTTCTTTTTTGTTGTCTCTTTGATGCACTATTATAAGCTGTCTGCATTGTTATCTGATAGTGATAGACGTCTTAACTGATCTTAACTATCTCCCGTGCTATTATCATAACACTTGTGTGACTGTGTGTTTATTATTTAAAGGTGGATGCTGTTGTTTACCTAGTGGATGCGTATGACAAAGAACGATTTGCGGAGTCAAAGAAAGAGCTAGATGCGCTGCTGTCGGATGAATCATTGGCGACTGTACCTTTCTTGATTTTAGGCAACAAGATTGACATCCCATATGCAGCTTCGGAAGATGAGTTACTTTATCATATGGGGCTCACCGGGCTCACTACAGGTAAAGGCAAGGTCAACATGGAAAACACGGGTGTTAGGCCTATTGAGGTATTCATGTGTAGCATTGTCAGGAAAATGGGTTATGGTGATGGCTTTAAGTGGGTTTCTCAGTACATCAAGTAGGAAACGAACATCACAAGCGATTTGGTTTTTATTAATATGTTATGTCTTACTTGATGGTATGTCATATATATATGTGTGTATATATATATATGCTTTATGTTTTGGCTTGTGGGTCATCAACTGGAGATTGATAGTCATTTTAGTTTGGTTGTTGATGTGTACTTGTGGGTTGCAACTGGTGGGTGCTTTGTAAGTGGACTGGAGAGTGATAAAATGAATTGCATTGTTGTTTATCCATTATCGACACATGGCGAACAAATAAATGTGGTTAGAACCTGGGTTTTGGATTATTGACAACTATCTATTATTGATGACGTGGGTAGCTTAAAGGAAAAACGAATAACTAATATTATGGAACAAACGCTTGAAAGGTTGGAGCCTACAAGGGTTCTACAACCGGTGGTGACACAAAGTCAAAAAATGACTTGTCACGTCGTCCCTTTCATCGAGTCAAACAAACAGGACTGATGGAGTAACATCAGTCCATAGACCGCAGGTCAATAGCACTCTCTTACCTTTTGTGGCATGTCCTTTTGTTGCAATCAGGATCAAGGTTTTATGCTTTCTTCTTTGAGTAGATCCTTTCTCTATAAAAGAGAAGCTCAGGATCAGATTTACAACACACCAAATCTATCACTCACTTCTCACTCTAAATTATTCTCTTGGTCTCTCACGTGTGGAGAACAATTCTCTTCACTCGAGTTCCAAGATCCTCTACTTCTGATCTCGAGTTTATCTCAGATCAGAAACAAAAAGCATACATAATAAATAATCCAAGCCTTGAACCTCCTTCTACGTTTGCAACGTAGAAGGACACCACGACCTGCGTTTGGCAGATCGAATCCCTTGAACCTTTGAACCTCCCTTGTGACTCAGGACTATTGTTAGAAAGATATTTGTTGTAGCAACAAGTTGGCGCCCACCGTGGGGCTGCGCCATTTTCTTTATCTGAAATCAGTTGTGTAGCTCCGACTCTCTCTATGTCTGACCCTGAGTCTACAGAGGAGGTCAACCAGATCTCCCCTGGCACAGATCAGACCTCTCCGGCCAGATCTGTGTCCTTTTCCACTCCTGGAGGAACTTCAGCTGGGACTCAGTCCCCACCCGCTAACACAGCATCTGCAAACCTGCAAACTCCACCTCCTACTCGTTCTGGGGTAATGTCTCCTCTCCCTGATCTTACACAAACTCCACCTCGTATAGATCTTACCCCTGAAGGAGTGGAGAGAAACTTCTTGCAGCTAAGGTCTCTCCTGAACCAGTACGTTATGAGGGAAAGAGATAAAGGAATCCGTCTCCGACTGGATTACGACGAGGAAGAGGAGATCTCACTCTCTCCTATACCTCCTCCTCCTCTCACTGCTACCTATGGACGCAGACAGTCACCCAGAAGCAATAATGCTGGACCCAGCAGCACTTACACTGCTTCCCACCATGAAACAAGGTCCAGTCCTACTGCGTTCCCCTTGTTCACCACTCAAGCTGCCACTACTGGCATGCCTTTGGGACACGAGCTGACTCTGGATCAACTCCTGCAGTCACCAGTGTCCAGTGTCCCACCTCCTACTGCTACTTCCTGGGAGCAGGCTATGGCCTCACTTCCCATGGCCAGAAGCGCCTCTATGAGTCTCCCAGTGGCTACCAACACTGTAGTATCCGAAGGCATTCAAGGTTTCAACCTTATGCCCTACATGATATCTCAAATGATGGCTAACTTCCCTTGGCAGCAGCTCATTAGCCAAGCCATCGCTGAACAACAAGGAAACACTGGAAGGGTCACCAACAACAGGGTTGAACATACTGTCAACCAACCCTACAAGCCGAACAGCTTGTCTTGCTTCTCACCTGAGATTGCAGATTATGATTTTCCCAACAAGCTGAAGATGCCAGCCCATATAAGAACGTACGACGGCACTGATGACCCAGAAGACCACCTCCAGATCTTCTCGGGAGCCGCCAGAATCGAAAAATGGGGTGACCCCGAATGTTGTTTGATGTTCATGCAAACCCTTGTTGGATCTGCACGAATCTGGTTCAACGGTTTAGCAACTGGAAGCATCCGAACCTTCGATGAACTCGGTAAAGGGTTCCTGGCCAACTTCTCACAACAAAGACGTTGTGTCAAGGATGCGACCGTTATCTTCCAGATCAAACAAAAAGATGATGAAAGCTTGAAGAGCTTCATTGAAAGATACAAGAAAGAAGGCCTCACTTATGTCGGTGCTGATGAAAAAATGAAGGTTGCAGGGTTCATGAATGCCATCAACTCGAAGTATTTAACTAGGGAGTTCAACAAAAGTCTCCCTAGAACCCTTGAAGAGGCCTTAGAAAGAGCTGAAGCTCACATTCGAGGAGAAGAGGCTGTGGATATCAAGGAACAAAGGAAAAGAGGTTCCAGCTGGAGGAGCAACAGTCCTTCCCGAAAAAGGAGCAATTATGGCACATATGACAAAAGGTCCAGAGGATCTGAGTCACGAAGGTCTGAAAGCAGGAACCCTCCAAGCAGAGACAGGAACGTCAATTTCACAGCACTCACCAAAACTCCTCAAGAAATTCTAGCAACCGAAGAAGTCAAGCACACCTTCAGACCTCCTCGTCCCTTACCAAGAAGTAAAAGAAACGAGAACTCAAGCCAGTACTGTGAGTTTCACGAAGAGAAGGGACACCACACCAACGACTGCTTCCAACTCAAGAAAAGGATCGAGGAAGCTGTCAAGTCTGGAGAACTGGCCCACCTGGTCAAGGGTGTAAAAGAGAACATGGCAGATGGTAAAAAGAAAGATGTTGCCATGGTCTTCGTTGAGAATGAAACCCCAAGTAAAAGGCAAAGATTGGAAGATTGGGAACGACAAGGCATCTACTTCCCTTACACTAAGGGAGAAAAGCACTGTGATCCACTTGTGCTTGAAGCCTTCGTAGGTTCCACCAAAACACAAAAGGCCTACATAGACACTGGAGCTGCCACTGAAATAATGTTCGCCAAGTACTTCAACCTTCTAAGCCTCGAAGAACGCTCCATGCTACGGCCTGCTGAAGCTGCCATAAAAGGTATCGCTGACATACCTATCAAGCCTTTGGGCGAACTAACACTTGATGTAACCTTTTCTGATGGTCAACTACGAAGGACTGAACCACTCACCTTTGTGGTTTTGGACCTGCCATCTAGTTATGACGTTATCATTGGAAGGCCTGGGGTAGTAGTCTTCGATATGACTGTCTCCATTAGCCGAAAGAGTGCAAAGTTCCCAACCAAAGACGGTGTTGGAACCCTCCAACCCTCCACTACAGTGCTGACCATCGACGAGGACCACAACAAACTTGGTCTCAGCATCAACCCCAGGTATCCTGACCAAAGGGTACGAGTCAACACAGCCCTTCCTAGTGACACTCTCATTAGGCTTGAAGGGTTACTAAAAGATAACATGGACGTCTTCGCCTGGTGCCCAAGTGACATGACAGGGATTCCACGAGACATTGCCGAACATGAACTAAGGATCCCTTCCAATGTCAAACCAGTTGTCCAAAAGAAAAGAAGTCTTGCCCCAGAACGAAGCAAAGCTGCATGCCAAGAGGTTGACAAGTTAGTTGAAGCAGGTATCCTTCGAGAGGTGAAATATCAATCATGGGTTGCAAACCCTGTGATGGTTAGAAAGCCTGATGATTCTTGGAGGATGTGTATCGACTTCAAAGACCTCAACAAAGCTTGCCCCAAGGATTGCTATCCTTTGCCTGAGGTTGATCTAAAAATAGACTCACTTACAGGCTTCCCCTTCAAGTGTTTTCTGGATGCCTACAAAGGCTATCACCAGATACAAATGAAGGAGGAAGACGAAGAAAAAACTGCTTTCCATACTGACAAGGGTATATTCTGTTATAGAAAAATGCCCTTTGGTTTAAAAAATGCAGGTGCAACCTATCAAAGGCTGGTCGACAAGGCTTTTTCCCTACAGATTGGCAAGAACATGGAAGCTTACGTTGATGATTTGGTCATCAAAAGCAAAACTGAAGATCAAATGCTTGCTGACATACAAGAGACCTTCAACAAGCTCAGAGAAATCAACATGAAGCTAAACCCTGTCAAATGTTCCTTTGGTTTCGAAGAAGGAAAGTTTTTGGGTCACGTTGTAGGGAAGCAAAGCATAAAGGCCAATCCAAGCAAGGTTCGAGCCATCCTCAACATGAAGTCGCCTCAAACTAAGAAGGAGGTTGAAAGCTTGAATGGTAAACTTGCTGCCTTGAAGCGTTTTGTCTCGAAGCTAGCTGAAAAATCACTACCATTCTTCAAGACCCTCAAAGGTTGCACCGATAAGAAAGACTTCAGGTGGACGGAAGAAGCAGAAGAAGCCTTCAACAGCATGAAACATCATGTGGCTTCCCTTCCCGCCATTGCAACACCCGAAGCAGGGGAAATGATCTCTGTCTATCTTTCAGTTACTGATGAAGCCTTCAGCGCTGTTCTCACCATAGAAAGAGACAAAGCTCAGGTACCCGTCTATTTCTTCAGTAAAACATTAAAGTTAGCAGAGGTCAAGTACCCTCCTTTGGAAAAATTGGCTTTAGCCTTAGTGCAAACAGCCAGAAGGCTTCGAAGGTACTTTCAAGCACATCCCATACAAGTGGTCACGGACCAACCAATTAAAAATGTGCTTGAAAGACCTGAAACTTCGGGACGACTAGCCAAATGGGCTGTTGAACTAGGTGGACACACAATCACCTACGTCCCTAGAAAAGCAATCAAAGCACAAGTACTTGCTGACTTCATTGCTGAAATTCCAAAGGTGGAACTGGCTGAGGTTAACATAACCATAGACGAACCTATCAACCCTGAAGCCTGGAAGCTGTACACTGATGGAGCTTCCAGTGTTGAAGGGTCAGGGGCTGGCCTTGTGTTAATCAACCCCGAGGGTTAGAATTTACCTATGCCCTTCGTTTGGAATTTCAGACAACGAATAACGAAGCAGAATATGAAGCCTTGATAGCAGGACTCAAGCTTGCAAAAAAGATGATGGTTCACAAGCTTCAAGTGTTCACCGACTCGTTACTTGTTTCCAACCAGGTGAATGACAGCTACATCGCTAAAGAACCTAACATGAAAAAGTATAGAGAGAAGGCTAAAGAAATCATGAACACCTTCCAGTGTTGCAAGATCAAACAGGTCCCAAGGTCTCATAACAAGAAAGCTGATGCTCTTAGCAAGCTTGCTTCGTTGAACTTTGCTCATCTTACAAAAAAAGTGCTGGTTGAAGTGATCAAGCATCCTTCAATAGCTGAAATTGAGGTTCAAGACGTCATTACTGAAAGTGAACCAAGTTGGATGACTCCATTTGAAAGATTCCTGCAAAGA
Organism: Ambrosia artemisiifolia; assembly: GCA_032199755.1. Taxonomy (NCBI): domain Eukaryota; kingdom Viridiplantae; phylum Streptophyta; class Magnoliopsida; order Asterales; family Asteraceae; genus Ambrosia; species Ambrosia artemisiifolia. The sequence goes on along the minus strand of CM063514.1, from coordinate 30,181,232 downwards.
GGTGAACTACCCCAAGATCCTGTTGAAGCTGAAAGAATTCGGATCAAGTCTAAGCAATACACAATTCAAGATGACATACTTTATAAGAAGGGTTACTTGGCTCCATTGCTTCGATGTGTTGGTCCTGAGCAAAGCAGGTACTTGATCAAAGAAGTTCATGAAGGAATATGCGGAGCTCATTGTGGTCCTAGATCAGTGGTGGCAAAACTCATGAACCTTGGTTACTTCTGGCCTACTATGCATCGTGATGCGTCAGAACAATTGAAGAAGTGCGAAGCCTGCCAAATCCATGCACCAGTCCCAAAGAGCCCCAAGCATGATTTGGTTCCAATCACTTCGGCATGGCCATTCCACAAGTGGGGAATGGATATTGTTGGACCCTTCCCACCCGCCAAAGGAGGGGTCAAGTTCTTGTTGGTTGCTGTTGATTACTTCACAAAATGGCCAGAAGTAAAACCATTGGGAAAGATATCCGGAAAGAAGATAATTGATTTCGTGTGGGAAAGCATCATTTGTCGATACGGCCTACCCGGGGTGCTGGTCACAGACAACGGCAAACAGTTTGCAGAAAAACCGTTCAGTGCTTGGTGTAAAGAGTATCGGATTACACAAGTCTTCAGCTCTGTGGCATACCCTCAATCCAACGGACAGGTTGAAAGGATGAACAGGAGTGTGGTTGAAGGGATCAAGGCCAGGCTGGGTCGTCAAGGGGGAAATTGGTTGGAAGAACTGCCAAGTGTTCTTTGGGCAATCCGAACCACCGAAAAGACAAGTAACAAGAAGACACCCTACAGCCTCACCTTTGGATCTGAAGCAGTCATACCTGCTGAGATTGGGGTTACCACACCCAGAACCCTTCATGTCGACATCCAGGCTAATGAGCATGAAACCTCACTCAACCTTGACCTGCTGGAAGAAGCAAGAGACTCGGCAGCGATAAGAGAAGCCAAATACAAGCAAAAAATGGAGTCTTATTACAATGCCAAGGTCAAGCATGAACGCTTCAAGCCAGGAGACCTGGTCCTCAGAAACAATGATGCAAGCAAGAAAGAAAATCAAGGAAAGCTAGGACCAAAATGGGAAGGCCCCTACACCATCCTTGAGTCACACAAAGGAGGGTCTTACAAGCTTGCCGACATGGATGGCAAGAAACTCCCTCGTCACTGGAATGGTAAAAACCTTAAAAGGTTCTTTGTTTAAGATGTAAGACAAGTTGTTCTTTTCAAGAAAGCTATGTAATGCTATCCCGTAATGAATGAAAGGATCCATGAATCCTCTTTTGAAAAATTTTGTCTTTCTATCCTATAATCAGGTTGAGTACCTAGCAATAAACTCCATGGCAAGGGCCATGTGAGGGGTTGAGCTCCCAGGCCATTTCGCTCAATAGGTTCGAGGGTTGAACGGACCTATATAAGGGGTGAGTTCCTAAATCAATACGACTCCATGAGATAAACAAAAATAGTTTTATAAGTCTCATCGACAGGCTTGAACAACCTACACCAATCGTTCCTTAAGTTTAAAAAACAAACTTACGAAAATGACAAACACTTATATAAGTGTAAATAGGATAGCTGGTGACATGTTTGCCTAGACTACCTTAAGGATGAATGACTGCAGCGTTCAACCTTTGAAGGTGCTATCGGATAAACATTCCCAAACAATAACAAAGACAAACAAACACATCACAAAAACAAAATAAGAATGAACAACCATGAAACTTAAGCAAATAACCATAAAGACCTAACATTAACAGGCTTTATACAAAAGCCAAGCAAAGTCATAAATTGTTCAAAGGGCCTCAGCCCACAACCACCAATGAACCACTACAGGTTCAGACAAAAGATAAAAGTGTTTAAGACACAACGACATAGTTAATTGCTTTACAAACCACAGATGCTAAGAAAGCTACGAATAAAGGGTTCAGGCGTCGTTACCAGAACCTGAAGGCTTGGAGGCTTCATCCTCATTCCTAGCCTTGACCACCTTAGCTTTCTTCGCCTTCTTTCCCTTCTTGGGCAGCTTCTCAACCAGACCAGCTTCGGAGGCTTCAACACTGGCATCCTTGGAAAGTGTATCAGTCATATCCAAGGTCTCCTCACTATCACCCGGATGTGCTCTCTTCTTGGAAACAGCCTGAAGCACCTTAGCAGAAACGGCTTCGTTCAATCCAGCAGGCTTTAACTCCTTCAGCTCCTGTAAAGGTTTCCCATAAAGGGAAGAAACTTGGGACACATAGGAATAACTGGAGTGTTCCATCTTGAGCACAGTCTCCTTGAAAACATCTAAGGAGTTGGGTTGATAAAGAGGAGATTCTTCCAAGACTTGACCAGAACTGCAAGCTTTGAACCCTGCAACGAAACCGGCATGCTTACCATGGGTCAACAGCTTGGTATACACTTCTCCAAGGGCTGAATTGAACTCCGCAGAATGAAGGAGATAGGTAACAACTTGCTGAAAACCTTCTTCAATCAACCATTTGTTGTCACCTTGAGCAGCAGCAAGAGAGATTTCCAATTCCTTTTTCTGACTCTCAAAAGCTTTCCTCTCTGACTCCAAGGCTAGTTGATCTGCTTCGACCTTCAATCTGGCAGCTTCATGCCTTGCCATCTCAGCCTCATGCCCCTTCTTCAGCTCATCTATAAGGGCAATCAAGGTGACCTCCTTGTCAGCATACTCCTTAGCATCCCTTTTCATGTCAGCAATGGACTGCTTCATTTCTTTCTTCTTCTTAGCAAACTCACTGTACTCACCCATGACCTTCCTAAACCTGCTAATCCCCTCTGGTAACATGGCTGCCAGATTACAGGTCCCTACCATCATCTTTGCTAGAAGAGCATCATCATCCAAACCCTCGAGACAAGCCTTAGCACCAGGAGTAGCAAAGTGTGCTAAGACTTCCTCACATACAGCAGAAGACTTGAAACTGTCAGTTGCCTTCACATTCCACCCAGGCACATAAACACCCCCTTCATCAAAACTCCCAGACACATCTGGTTCCCTCACCACCTTAACCTTTTTTCCCTTACTCTTCTTCACCACCACATCCACAACAGTATCATCCACCGTCTGATCCTTCTCATCCTCAGAATCCTCAATGTCATCGCTAACAGTTACTGCCTCAGAAAGATCAGCAGATTTAGCAGCTTTCAGCAATCGCCTGCTTGACCTTCTTGTTGAAGCCTTCGAGGAACTGGCTTTAGCAAACCCCTTGACATTGGGAACGGCAACATAGTTGGTCCCATCATACCGACCCTTCTCATACTTGGTTAAAGCATCTTCACCATCCGCTGCTTCAGCATCAGTAAATGCAACACCAGAAGCATCATCAGCTTTAATGAAATCCAGAGCAGACATGACTGCAAAATAAACAAAGTATAAGAACCAAGCAAAAGGAAAACAATGAAACCAATAACGAGCAAAAACTCATACCCCGATCACCCTTCATTATAACAGGATCTCTACCAGGCTTGTCCCAGCGAGTGCTAACCCCAGATAATACTAGAAATGGTTCAGCAAAAGGACGAAGCCTTGAAGGACAGGCCCTAAGAGCAGTTAAAAAGCTATGATCAAGTTCAGATTCTGAGGGTTCTGCCTCATTCAAAACAGCCTCAGGAGACCTCCAAACAGGCTTAAAAGGGAAAATCGAATCAGAAACCCAGAAAAACTTGGTCTTCCATTGACCAACAGTAGTGACATGAGAAGAAATGAGGTTGGTCTCCGCTGATGAACCCTCGAAGGTGAACCAGTCACCATTCTTAGCAAGACGAAAAAATCGCCTAAACATCAGCAAGGTAGGATCATAACCTAGGGCTCTGCACAGACATTCAAAATGCAACACACGACCAACGCCATGTGGATGGATTTGACCAAGAGACACTCTATAATATTCAAGTACATTTAAGAGAAAAACAGAGAAGGGATGACGCAGATTTGCAAACTCAAAGTGACGACAATATAAAGCCACAGAACCAGAAGGACAATCAGAAACAGCAAGCTGCTTGGCTGGAGCAACAGGATTAAAGGAAAGGTCTATTTCCCATTCAGAACAGAACGATTCAACCTCTTTCTGAGAAAAGGTTGAAAACGTAACGGCCATATCCTTCTTAGCACCCATTGTGCCTATGAAGGATGATCAGTACACTAGACAAGGAAAAAGAGAACTAACCTGATAATGGAAAAATGAATAAACCCTAACGGTGGAAGAGGCGATTGTGAAGAAGAAAGTGAAAAAATGAGAAAGGATTAAGTAAAAAATGAAATGTAAAAGGGGTTAAAAAGAAAAAAGAAACGGTTATATTATTTAAATATAACTGTCATTATGACATGCAATAATACAGCCCTGAACAGACTGCCACATGTCACATCAGGGTCAAATCAAAGTTAAAACACTGAATATTAACCGCCTAAATCACAGCGAACCCTCGAACCCTTCAAGCAAGGAACAAATAACAAAAACAGTCAGAAGCTTTCAAGATAACTCGTCAAAACCTTCTGACTTGGGGGGCTGATGACGTGGGTAGCTTAAAGGAAAAACGAATAACTAATATTATGGAACAAACGCTTGAAAGGTTGGAGCCTACAAGGGTTCTACAACCGGTGGTGACACAAAGTCAAAAAATGACTTGTCACGTCGTCCCTTTCATCGAGTCAAACAAACAGGACTGATGGAGTAACATCAGTCCATAGACCGCAGGTCAATAGCACTCTCTTACCTTTTGTGGCATGTCCTTTTGTTGCAATCAGGATCAAGGTTTTATGCTTTCTTCTTTGAGTAGATCCTTTCTCTATAAAAGAGAAGCTCAGGATCAGATTTACAACACACCAAATCTATCACTCACTTCTCACTCTAAATTATTCTCTTGGTCTCTCACGTGTGGAGAACAATTCTCTTCACTCGAGTTCCAAGATCCTCTACTTCTGATCTCGAGTTTATCTCAGATCAGAAACAAAAAGCATACATAATAAATAATCCAAGCCTTGAACCTCCTTCTACGTTTGCAACGTAGAAGGACACCACGACCTGCGTTTGGCAGATCGAATCCCTTGAACCTTTGAACCTCCCTTGTGACTCAGGACTATTGTTAGACAGATATTTGTTGTAGCAACAATTATTTATCAAATATTCAATCTTCTTATATACATCTAGTATCTGGATGTGGGGACTTTTTTTGGAAACCCAATATGAAAATAGAAGCTAGTCTTTTTAGCATCATTTCATTTGATGATGGAAGCCAAGGGAAAAGGGTAGGCGTGATTACAGACAACTATACAAATGAAACTTCATTTAGAGGTTGTTGTCCAAACACAATACATTAGAGGTTGTTGGAATCACAAGAAGAAGCATTGTTTGTGATTGGTTTGCAACATATGAACCAACTGTGAACTATTCATCTGAGTAGTAGTATTATGCAATATCTGAATCACATCAACTATATTGAATTCATATATCATGCATGCTTCTAGAAAGAAACAAAATAAAAGCACCGTACCCTACACAAGTGTGAAACCCTAGCACATGAATATAACAAACAAACACACATGGTAAAACTGGAAATTTATTTTACACCAACACACGATAGCAGGTTCAAGATGATATCGTGACAAAGATACATTTGATGATGTTAAAGTCAACTATGCGAGTGGAACCAAGATACATGACCAAAGTTTAACGTATAATATGGCTAGAGGTATGAGTGTGTTCAAACATAACTATAAAAACAAGACAGAAAAATAACAAAAAACTTGTGAAATAAATTTAAGTGTTCGTGTAACAATAGTCCAAAGTTTCATGCTCCACGCTATTAACTTATTTGACAGAACTAAATTATACAGAAATAGAAATATGATAAATATTTTAAATAAATTTATATGGAAAATATAGTTTTCTTAAAGGGATTAAGTTCTCTCCATGGGTAGGCGGTGAACCCTCCCATATTCCAGCGGCCGTTCCAACCTTCAGCCGGCCGACCTTCAAGACCTTAGAAGACTTAAAGAACAGGAGCAGACCAACATCATCAACAACAAGTACAAGTACAAGGCGGATTCTGAATGGCAACAGGTGGTGAGTAAAAGTACTCTACAGCGAGAAAAGAGATTCGCGAGCAGGCTTGACAAACTCAAAAACACTACTTCCTTCTTCATTTCTAACTTTGGAGGGCGGGCTTTTCAACACCTCCGGAATCTCGAAGACGCTTTTATCCCAGCAAAGAGAGATAGAGCTGGGAATAAGTTCGGATTCATCAAACTCTCCAATGTGGACAATCCTGAGGATTGGGTGGATATCCTCAAACAAGTTCGTATTGATGGTGCGGTTATAGGAGTTAACTTGGCTAGCTTCAACAGGGACGGTCAGAAGAATATTATTCCATCCAATGTTTTAAAAACCGGTAAATACCGGACGGTTATACCGGTATTACCGTTTTTGGATGGAAATCCGGTACGAAACACTCCGGTAAATATGGGAAACGCTATCGATTTTATACCGCCGGTAAAATCCGGTATACCGGTTTGAAAGGAAATCGGTGTTTACTAGGCTGGAGGATTCGAAGAACACTCGGCCTGGTCTTAGGGCTGACGGAGTTATTGGGCTTGACTGCAATGGGTCAGCTGAATTTGGTTTTCCAGTGTGTAGATCTTATTGTGATGCCTTGGCTAATAGGGCCTCCTCTAGCCCTGTAGCCTTCGGTATTGATCTCCCTCAAACCAACTCGGAGGTGATTAAGTCTTGGGGTAACATGTCTTTGGTTGGTGAGTTGAAGGATTTCGATTGCTTGATTAATCTAGGGGTGTTGTCTAAAGAGGCCCTTGAGTGGAATATTTCTTTCAAGTACCTTGGTGGGCTGAGAATTTTGTGCCTATTCAGTTCGATGATTGAAGCCCGTTCCTTTCTGGCGGAGGCTGTCCAGTTATGGAGCTCTTGGTTCTCCAATCTATCGATTTGGAATACTAACGACCTATCTTTTCAGAGACTTGCTTGGATCTCAGTTTCTGGGGTCCCCCTAGTCTCTGGAACAGACATACTTTTAACAAAATAGGCGAACGTTGTGGTAGATTGGTGGTTAAGTCGGGAGCTAATTTCAACGCAGGTCTGTTAACCTCCGATGTTATGGCGGTGCTTATTGATTCGGGTAAACGGATTAATGCTGAAGTCTCTCTTAACACTGGGGGTAAGGTGGTTAAAGTGTGGGTTGAAGAAACTAATCTTGATTGGTCTCCTCCTATCTCGCCGATGCGTTTGAAATTGGTGGTCGTTAGGGTGGACTCTGAGGAGGAAGAAGTAGGGTGGTCGGAAAGCCCCCGGAGAGTCAACGGTGGTCAGAGGTTGAAATATGTGGTGGTTGGCCTGGAAGTTGAGGAGGCACGGGGGAGGTCTGTCGGTGATGTTCCGGTTCCCATGCAAAAGGTTGCTTCTATTCCCATGCATGGTAATGATGGTGTGGGCTCTTCGAGGTCGGCTATGGAAGGCGACAAAGTGGACCCAGCTGAAGTGTCTCCTTTGCATATGGGCCAAGAGGTTGATTGTGGGCCTATTTTTTGGGGCTCCCAATTAAATAATGGGGCTGTGGGCGATGTTACTCAAATGGGGCCAAATTGTGGGGATAATATTATGTTGGATAATATTGATGGGACCCTTCCTTTGCAATCTAATTTGAAGCCTGGGGTTTTTCTCACCCCTGATTTGAACAACAGTCTGGGTTCTGATCCTTTCGAGCTTGAAGAGATGATTTTAAGAGACACCGAATCCAGGAGGAAGGATTCGTCCAAGAAAGATCTCACCGATGTGAATTTGAACTCGGAAAGGGTGTTATCGCAAGAGGGCTTTTTTGACTCTGATGACGAGGTGGATGAATCTGTTTCCTACGGGGAAGGGCTGGGGATTTATTTGAGCGGTTTTGATAAGCATATGAAGAAGCTTGTTCAGGGGGAAAGTGATGCATGAGTGCCTCAATGAATTTTTTATCCCTTAATATTAGAGGAGTTATCGGGGGTGAAAAGCCTTCGTGGGTTAGGGAGTTAAAGCGGGAGTGCAAGGCGGACTTCATATGCCTTCAGGAGTCTCACCAAAGTGGTATGTCTGTTGACTTTAATTCCAGGTTTTGGGATAGATCTGCTTTCTCTTTCGCCACTGTTGATTCGGTTGGGAGATCGGGAGGGCTGGTTTGTCTTTGGGACCCGAATCGGTTCATGGTTAACGAGGTCCTCAAAGATAGGCATTTTATTTTGATCGTTGGGGAGATAACTGGTGTTGAGGGGGTTGTTAATATTTTTAATATTCACGCTCCCAACGACCCGGGGCAGCGGAAAGATTTTTGGGAGTCGGTTGCGGGTATGGTTCTTTCTAGGGCTGGGTTATGGTTAGCATTGGGGGATTTCAATGAAGTGAGATGCCCAGAGGAAAGAGTGAATTCTGTTTTCGACCCGGTTGGTGCGGATTATTTCAATGATTTTATTCGGAGGTTGGGTTGGATGGAGTATAATATGGTAGGGGGGAACTTCACTTATATATCGGATCATGACCAGATTAAATTCAGTAAGCTTATGGTCCACCCGAGACGTCTCTCGGACCATTGCCCTATTTCCTTGGGATGTGATAACAGAGATTTTGGTGCGGTTCCTTTTAAATTTTATAACTCTTGGCTTGGGGATAAGGAGCTCGATGATATCGTTTTGCCGATCTGGGTTCGGTGCCTACTATCGGTAAAGGGGATGTTGTTTTTATGGCTTGTCTTAGGAAACTAAAGGTGGAAATAAAAAAATGGAGGGTCGTTAAAAAAGATCTTGCCAAAAAGGAGTTTGAGGAAACAACCAACAAATAGAGGAGTTGGAATCAAAGGCTGCTCTGGGGCCTTTAAATTCTGCCGAGGTGCAGCAACGTGTGGAGCTTCGTAAGAAGTTGCTCTTTATTGAGAAGTCTAAAGCGAAAGATCTAAAACAAAAAGCTCGCGTTAACTGGTTGAAACACGGAGATGAGAATTCCTCTTATTTCCACCGAATTATTAATATTAATAAGGCCAAGAACAGAATTTATGGTATCTATATTGATGGTGTGTGGGAAACGGATCCGCGGGCGTATCAAAGAAGGTATTAGAGTTTGGTTTAAAAAGCAGTTTGCAGAGCCTTTACGTCGAAGACCCTTTTTCTCTGACATGGGGCTGCCTAAAATCCCTCCTTCCCAAGCCGATTTGCTAGTTGCTCCTTTTGATATCGATGAAATCTAGGCTGCCGTTAAAAGTTGTGATGGCGAAAAATCTCCGGGACCGGATGGTTTCACGTTGAAGTTCTTTAAAAAGTATTGGGAGGCGATTAAACCGGGGTTATTCAGGATTTTCAGCGAGTTCTATGAATCGGGCAGCTTCGGCCTTGGTTGTAATGAGTCGTTTATTGCTTTGATTGCGAAAAAATTGGACCCGCAAGGTATGCAAGATTACCGATCGATTTCCTTGGTTGGTGCTACGTATAAAATCCTCTCGAAGGTGCTCTCTAGAAGGTTGAATGGGGTCTTGGAGAAGTTGATTAGCCCTAACCAATCGACCTTCGTGGGGGGTAGAAACATCCTTGATAGCCCCCTCATCGTTAGCGAGACTATTTCATGGGCGAAGAAGAACAAAGTGAAGGCGCTTATATTTAATGTGGATGTCCAAAAGGCTTACGATTCTGTGAATTGGAAGTTTTTACTCAAAGCCTTGGAGTACATGAACTTCCCCTCTAAGTGGATAGCTTGGATTAGAGGTTGCCTTTCTTCCGGGAAAGGGTCGGTCTTAGTCAATGGCTCTCCTTCGGGTCAATTCCATTACAAAAGAGGCCTTAGACAAGGCGACCCGTTATCCCCGTTCTTATTTATTCTCGCCATGGAGGTAATGAATATGTTTATGAAACAAGCGGTGGCGTTGGGCTTATTTCATGGTCTCCAACTTCCGAATGGTGGGCCTCTTTTGACTCACCTTTGTTATGTGGACGATGTTATTTTTATCGGGGAATGGTCTATAAATAATGTTAGAAGTCTTCATAGATTCCTTCGGTGTTTTTTCTTGACGTCGGGGCTTAAAGTGAACTTTGATAATAGTTTTTTTGTATAGGGTCAAAGTTGACAATGCCGAAGTTCTTAGAGATGCTCGGATCCTTGGGTGTAAAGTAGGGAGTTTTCCTTTTGATTACTTGGGAGTCCCTATCGGGGCCAATATGAAGAGGGTTAAGTATTGGACTCCGGTTATCGATAAGTTCAACAAAAAATTATCGCTTTGGAAAGCTAAGACTTTATCTTTCGCCGGAAGACTTACTCTTGTGAAATCGGTTTTAGGAAGTGTCCCTTCGTATTTTTTATCCCTTTTCCAAGCCCCTAAGTTAGTTGTCAACAAATTGGAGGCGATTAGGAGAGATTTTCTTTGGGGAAAAAAAGGGGAGAGATGCAAGCTAAGATGGGTCAAATGGGACAAGATAGTGAAACCGAAGCCTTTGGGAGGTTTGGGAGTTGGTGGGATTGGAGATTTTAATGATGCCATGATAGCGAAGTGGTGGTGGCGTTTTAAAAATGAGGGGAACCGTCTTTGGGCCGAAGTTATTAGTGCTATCCACTCTTCGGCTAGAACTAGATCCATCATTCCGGTTAGAAAAACGCGCCCCGGAGTTTGGAAGGACATTGGGAACGTGGAAGGTAGACTGTTCAAGAAAGGCATTTGTATGAAAAACAAGCTCTCGGCGAAGATTGGAAACGGGCTGAATACAAGATTCTGGAAGGACGCTTGGGCGTCTAGCGAATGTTTTTTGGTTAAGTTTCCTGATCTGTGCAGGCTGGTGAAAGACAAAGATGCGCTGGTTGCTGATGTGTGGGTCGTGGCTGGTCAACTCGGCTCCTGGTCTTGGTCCGTTGAGAGGCTGCCTTCGTCTCAAGCCGAAGTATTGCAACTGGAGGAGCTCAAAGTTTTGATTCAGCAACTTCAAATCAGTTATGGGCCTGATGTCTGGGCCTGGGACAATCCGGATGGTGTTCTTTTTTCAGCCAGGAGTATAAGATTCGATATTGCAGCAGGTTCGAGTGATAGAGCTGTTGTTATGAAGTTTAAATGGAATAATTGGGCAACATTGAAGGCTAACTTTCTACTTTGGAGGGCGTTACAGGATCGGGTGGCGACTAAAGTGGCCTTGATTGCTCGCGGGGTTTCGATTCCTAATGCGTTGTGTCCTAGATGTGGGATTGCAGATGAGGATTCGTCTCATGCCTTTCTTAACTGTATTTGGGTTCGGGCTATTTGGTGGCATGTCTTGGTGTGGATAAAAGTCCCGTGGCCGTTGGGGAATTTCTCTTTACAAGAGTGGGTCAAACACTTGGAGGACGTCCCGGGTTCCAAGAAGTGGAAGAAATGGGTGAATATGGTGGTGTTGGCGACGATTTGACGATTATGGTAGGCTAGAAATACGAAGACCTTTGAAGATAACTTCATTGCGGTTAAGGTAACGACTTCGGGCATGGCCAGCTCCCATAGTGTGACGGGCGGTGTGTACAAGGCCCGAGAATGGATTCACCGCCGTATGGCTGACCGACGATTACTAGTGATTTTGACTTCATGCAGGCGAGTTGCAGCCTGCAATCCGAACTGAGGACGGGTTTTTGGAGTTAGCTCACCCTCGCGGGATCGCGACCCTTTGTCTCGGCCATTGTAGCACGTGTGTTGCCCAGGGCATAAGGGGCAGGATGACTTGTCGTCATCCTCACCTTCCTCCGGCTTATCACCGGCAGTCCGTTCAGGATTCCAAACTCAATGATGGAAACTAAACACGAGGGTTGCGCTCGTTGCGAGACTTAACCCAACACCTTACGGCACGAGCTGATGAGAGCCACGTACCACCTATGTCCGCGTTCCCAAAGGCACCCCTCTCTTTCAAGAGGATTCGCGGCATGTCAAGCCCTGGTAACGTTCTTCGCTTTGCATCGAATTAAACCACATGCTCCACCGCTTGTGCGGGCCCCCGTAAATTCCTTTGACTTTCATTCTTGCGAACGTACTCCCCAGGCGGGATACTTAACGCGTTAGCTACAGCACTGCACAGGTCGACACGCACAACACCTAGTATCCATCGATTACGTCTAGGACTACTGGGGTATCTAATCCCATTCGCTCCCCTAGCTTTCGTCTCTCAGTGTCAGTGTCGGCCCAGCAGAGTGCTTTCGCCGTTGGTGTTCTTTCCGATCTCTACGCATTTCCCCACTCCACCGGAAATTCCCTTTGCCCCTACCGTACTCCAGCTTGGTAGTTTCCACCGCCTGTCAAGAGTTGAGCCCTGTGATTTGACGGCAGACATAAAAATCCACCAATAGACACTTTACGCCTAATCATTCCGGATAACGCTTGCATCCTCTGTATTACCGCGGGTGCTGGCACAAAGTTAGCCGATGCTTATTCCCCATATACTGTCATTGCTTCTTCTCTGGGAAAAGAAGTTCACGACCCGTGGGCCTTCTACATCCACGCGGCATTGCTCCGTCAGGCTTTCGCCCATTGCGGAAAATTCCCCACTACTGCCTCCCGTGGGAGTATGGGCCGTGTCTCAGTCCCAGTGTGGCTGATCATCCTCTCGGACCATCTACTGATCATCGCCTTGGTAAGCTATTACCTCACCAACTAGCTAATCAGACGCAAGCCCCTCCTCGGGCGGATTCCTCCTTTTGTGTAACACCCCAGAATAGACCCCCAGAAATTTTTTTGCGTATAATTATTATTAAGGTAATAATCAAGTAACCAAAACAAATATTCAACGAGACAGTTATGTTCGAAAACGAAAACCAAACTATTATATATAAATTATTATTAGATGATACGCGTTATGTGACCAGGCCTATACACGATACGGACTCGGACCCGAACCCGCACCCGCACCTGTGACTAATGGGTTAGTCACCCATGGGTACACACGGCCTCACCACCATGTGCCCCATGGCTGCTTGATTCTATTAACATCACACATACACACACCATGTCACACACACCCTCATTTTCTTTGTCTATCATCTGCACACATACACACCACCCTTATCTCTATTTTCTAGCACACCACATACACCACACATACCTATCTGCTCCCTCTCTCATAACACCCACACAAACAAAAGATCTGTAATCTCTCTCTTAATCCACACACACACACTCGATTAGAGAAGCAGCGAAAGAGAGATCGAAGAAAGAGAAAAAAAGCTAGAGAGAGGAAGTGTAGAGAGGAGAGGGGAGCTGTTGAGCAGAGAGACAGAATCGAAGGGTGAGAGGGAGAGAGAGAGACGCTAAGAGAGAAAGAAGAGGAAGGGAGAGAGAGAACCGAAGGAGGGGAGGAGATGGGTCGTGGTTCACGGCAGCGGCAGCGGTGCCGCCACTTCCACCACCACACCGGTGAACAAAGGTTTCACCCCCAACTAAACCCCCCTCCTTGTATTATTAATCTGAGATGGTCATGAAGGTGGGATTGTGCCGGGTATCGAGATTATGGTGGTGGTTGTGCGATGGATTACAGTGGTGTAGGGTGGTTCTGATGTCGGGTTAAGGGTCCAGATACGCTTACAGAGGTGGAGTCCGGCTCGTATAGGAGGATGCCAGTGGGTCGTGATAATTAACAATAAGGGCTACGGTGGTCACACCTTGGTTATTAGAATTTAGATGATGATATGAGGAGTATTAAGAGGTGGGTTAACAGTCTTGATTGAAGATAATGATAAGATAACAAATGATGTTGGTGATAGTGAAATAGTAGTGATGCTCACAGGAGGTGACCTCGGGTAACAAACACAGGCGGAGGAGCTTGGGTCAAGGCTTGTTGACCCGGTCAACCGAAGTCAACTGGTCATAAGAAGTCAACACGAACTGAGATTGGACACGAGGTATAACCGGATTCGATAACTTGATATATTTACTTATAAACTATATATAATACATAATTTGCGTGTGGGACTTGACGAGTGTTATAAAGAACCAAACATAATGGCGAGTATATAAGTGTTAACTATGAACTCGGACACTTTGAACTTGATATTAGGAACCGCGTACATTGGATACATGGAAATGGGACAATGAGACTTAAGGATTACGACATGGTTATGATCAACACACTAAGAACATGAAGAACAAACATATGTATTGGAAAAGACGTTCTCTTGACACCTTGCGCATTGATAACCAAGACTTGGACTTGACCCATAAATATGGACATAGAACACTACGACGAATCGTAACTATATAATGGGCGACTAGAATGAAACATAAAAGAAGCCTTAAGACGAATAGGAATATATTACACCATAGATAACTAGATACAAAGGACGCGATACAAGAAGGCTAGAAACGTCACACTAGGATATTATAACTAAAATTTAGATTTATAGATATACAAACAATACAAACCAAGATTAAATCATTAGTTATATCCTACATTTGAAAGATAAAACAAGTTTGCATCGTTGTTTGAATACCGATAAGAGTACAATATGAAATCATACGCTCGAGCTTGTTCCCACACGTAACGATTACAAATAAAACCAAATATTAATAATGTGTGTCGACATGGGGCCGGACCAGAAGAATACCAGGCACCCTGTGTACTGTATTGTTATGCATGGCCAACCAGGTGAGTTTCGTGAACTCCCCTCTTTTTACTTTTAAACTGTTTTTGGGGTGACGCATGCTTCCATTTATTTGATAACTTATGGTGTTAGTTTTATAAGCGTGTTTACCATCTGCATGATTACCATACCAGGCACTCATTAACTCTAGGATAGAGCCGACTTAATATATAGGTAGTACTACTTGGGGAATCCCTCACGCATAGGGGTCCGGCCTACACGGAAACCCCCACTGAGACCGACGGGTCGTTGCGGCATATATTTTGCCATGGGAACCTATGTTGCAGAGCATAGGTTAGAACCTATAACAATAACGGGTATAGTTTCTACTGTTACATCTAGGCATGGTTAGGCATGACACTAGATGCAGGGTTGAGTGGCCAACTTATATTACTGTAACGCCGTAACCATAAATATTAAACTTGTTTGATTACAAAAACCATTTGATAAACTAAACTTCGGGCGCCTAGTTAACCAAACACACGAACTCACCAACATTATTGTTGACCCAAATCTATTTTAAGCATGTGTTCAGGTACCTGCTTTGGATTTACAAGGAAGGTGTAGTTACGATTAGAAGTCACACCGACGGACAAACCAGAAGACGAACTAGAAACCATAGATACTATCCAAACCTTGTATGATTGTAGATTAGATAGATGTATTACCGGGAGATGTATTATTTACAACAAATATATTTATACAATAGTTTAGATAATTCATGTTGCATCTACTGATTTGCTTGCATTGCGTGAATGTGTATCAATCTGTGATTTCGTCCAGGCCCTCCCAGGTCAGGGTGAGACATTTTGCTCCTCAGCCTACGGTGTATTAGCAGCCTTTTCCAGCTGTTGTTCCCCTCCCAAGGGTAGGTTCTTACGTGTTACTCACCCGTCCGCCACTGGAACCACCACTTCCCGTCCGACTTGCATGTGTTAAGCATGCCGCCAACTTTCATCCTGAGCCAGGATCGAACTCTCCATGAGATTCATAGTTGCATTACTTATAGCTTCCTTGTTCATAGACAAAGCGGATTCGGAATTGTCATTCATTCCAAGGCTTAACTTGTATCCATGCGCTTCATATTCGCCCGGAGTTTGCTCCCAGAAATATAGCCATCCCTGCACCCTCACATCAATCCCATGAGCCTCTTATCCATTCTCATTCAATCACGACGGGGTAGCAAATCAAAATGAAAAACTCACATTGGGTTTAGGGATAATCAGGCTCGAACTGATGACTTCCACCATGTCAAGGTGACACTCTACCGCTGAGTTATATCCCTTCCCTGCCCCCATCGAGAAATAGAACTGACTACGGATTCGAGCCATAGCACATGGTTTCATAAAACCACACAATTTTCCCGATCTAAATCAAGCAGGTTTTACATCAAGAAGATTTGGCTCAACTTGTTCCATTCGATACAGGTAGGAGAAGAACCCGACCCGGTATTATTAAAATAATAGAGGAAGCAGAACCAAGCCAAGATAATACGGATCAACCCCTTTTTTTGCGCCAAATATCTTATCATTTCCGAAGGAACTGGAGTTCCATCTCTTTTCCATTTCCATTCAAGAGTTTTTATGTGTTTCCAAGCTCCTTTGAGACCCCAAAAAATGGAAAAATTCCTTTTCTTAGGAACACATACAGGATTCGTCACTACAAAAAAGATAATGGTAACCCCACCATTAACTACCATTAACTACTTCATTTATGAAATTCATAGTAATAGAGATACATGTCCTACTGAGACAGATATTGTAACTTGCTATCCTCTTACCTGACAAGCAAAGATTTGCCTCCTTGGAAAGGATGATTCTTTCGGATTGCCATAAGAGTCCAACTACATTGCATTGCCAGAATCCATGTTGTATATTTGAAAGAGGTTGACCTCCTTGCTTCTCTCACGGTACAATCCTCTTCCCGTTGAGCCCCCTTTCTCCTCGGTCCACAGAGACAAAATGTAGGACTGTCGCCAACAGTTCATCACTGAAGAAAGGACTCACTAAGCTGTGATTACTAACTAAGACTAATCTAATAGAAAAGAACTGTCTTTTCTGTATACTTTCCTCGACTGCTACCGCGGGCTTTACGCAATCGATCAGATTATATAAATATCCCTTCAACACAACATAGGTCATCGAAAGGATCTCGAAGACCCACCAAAGCATGAAAGCCAGGATCTTTCAGAAATTGGATTCCTATTCGAAGAGTGCATAACCGCATGGATAAGCTTACACTAACCCGTCAATTTAGGATCAAATTCGATATTTTCCTTGAGAGGTATCGGGAAGGAATTGGAATGGAATTATATCGATTCAGACAGAAGAAAAGGTTCTCGATTGATTCAAACGCTGTACCTATGGGATAGAGGAAGAGGACAAAACCGAATATTTCACATAGTACTTTTAATCAATCTGATTTATTTCATACCATTCGCTCAATGAGAAAATGAGTCCAATTCTAAGGGATCAAACCTATGGGACTTAAGGAATAATATAAAAAAAAGAGGGAAAAAGATTCATATTAAATAAATCAGAATCAATAAAATAAGTAAATAAAAATGAAGTAGAAGAACTCAGATTCCAAATGAACAAATTCAAACTTGAAAAGGATCTTTCTTATTCTCGAAGAATGAGGGGCAAGGGGATTTTTGGGGAAAAACGTATTAGTAGCTTATATGCCATGGGAAGGTTACAATTTTGAAGATGCAGTACTCATTAGCAAGCGCTTAGTATATGAAGATATTTATACTTCTTTTCAGATACGTAAGGTATGGAAACCCAAAAAGAGGCGGCCCAACTTAAATGAGATATGATAGCTTCTTTATGTTCTAACATTCTTGCCAATACATTATCATTGGATTCTTGGGGTTTTGTCGTCGGCTAGGTCTTCCAATCTAGTTAGTGGTTCGCCTACTTTTGAGTTTTCATGTGGGAAAGGTATGCGTCAAGGAGACTGTCACACCCCAACCGATGGCGGAATACATCGGGGTAAGACTTGGGATAGATTGTTCAAAGACTTCATGACACTAGAATTCGTGACAATATAATTTAATGATAAAATTTCATTCATAGCATAGTCATTGTCTAAAAGATAACAGAATACAAATTGTTTCATGAAAAGGAAAATACAACATCGAAACATAGAAAATAAAACTAGTTGCGAGTTTCTAGTCCAATCCTAAGTAGTTTTCTTGATAAACCTGCATTTAAACATTTCCTGCAACATGTATAAAATATCCGTCAACACATAAAGCATTGGTGAGCATACTAGTTTTAGTTTACGTACATAGTATTTAGAATGATTTACTCGAATCTCATACTATAGCATTGCACATACATATCATAAAAAGACATAACTCAAACCCGCCCCTAACATATTCATGCTAGGTTCGTTTGACTCTTAACAATGACCCATAAAGGGGGCGGGGTGTTACTCCTATAGCGCTATACATGTTAAGTGGGCTAATAATAGTTAATGAATTATGTTTAAGTATCTAAGAATCATAAGCATGGCAAATAACATATAAGTATGTTTAATAGATTGAGCATGTGTGTTTATGAAACAATAAGTGTGTTTTGCATATGATACATGTTGGTCATAAAAGTGATAAAAGAAAAGGGGACAAGTATGACTCACCTTTGGGTGCGTCTTGATAGTGTTCCAAAAGTAAGTCTTGGAAGATTAAGCTTTAGCTCCGATTAACTAGAATTAAGAATTAGAGGGTCTTAGGTTCGAGTTTAGATTATAGGTTCAAGAGGATCATGCAAGCCTTTTAGGCAAACCAAAACACAAATCGCCTTTAGGGCAATCCGGATGGTCATGAGAACGAGGTAGACCAAGCACAAAATCATCATAGATGATTCGAATGGTATAAGGTTAGGAATGTGAATCCGATTGATATGTTCATGTCATAACCACTTCGCTTATGAGATAAACGTGGGTTTTGGACACGGGATTTCCCCTTTCTAGTGTGGATAAATCCGTAGCACAAGAAGGGTCAAGAGAGTTTGGTAAGGTAGGGTATAACCACAAACCTTCCAAAAGATTATTAATAAGATTGTAGGATAGAAGCTTGAAAGTATGTTTATATTATTACATAGTATAACCAAGAAGTTTAAGTAAAGTTTGGGGACTGATTTGGACGAGTCTTAACTCTCCTTTGTCACCCAATACCATAGCACAAGTCCCTCTAACATTAGATTGTTAGTAGACTTGGTTGGTTCCTTTACAACAAACAACCTAGGACACAAAAACAAATCAGAAAACAAACACCTTTGGGACCCCTTTTAGGTGTTCTACCCTTATCACACTTCTGTGGATAAATATGGGGAAGATCCTAGAGGGTTCTCCAAGGAGTTTTGGATAGAAAAGAGAAGGAAAAATAGAAGAAAAGTGCAAGTTTGAGCTTAGAAACTTACTGGTATGTTTTCATAAAGTTTGCTCAATAAACTAGAAGATTGGAGAGAGTTTTAGGAAGAAAAGAGATGAACAAGAGGTTAAGGTGTAGGGAGGGGTTGTATTTATAAGTGGGGTGAGTTGGTTGGGTATTTAAGGGAGTAATTAGGGTGGTTGGGAGTGAGTTAGTTGAGAAAAGGAGGCATTTACGAGTCTGGTTGAGAGCTGATCTAGTGCTGCTGTTTCATTGGGCCGCCGCGGACCGCGGGCCCACTAAGGACACCCGCCACGCCCTGCGGCCGAGTAGATAAAGGCCCAAAAGCCTTTTTTTAACAGGCTCATCCCACCAGCCTTGTTTCCAATCGTTTTTATGGGTTATAAGTTGGTATTTTAGCCCACTTTGACATATTATTGGGTTGGGCTTGATTTCTAACTTGTATGGGTTCGGTTATGCTTCGGTTTAGCATTAAGACTTCGTTTTTAAGCGTAAAGTATAAAGATTGCGTTAATAGAATACATAGATTAAATGAAATAGATTAAAATTAAAATGCAATTAACAAAATATTCGTTTCCATTGATCATAAGCTCGGGATTACAAGGGTGTAGAATGACAAGATACAAGAATACAAAGACTAGTATGGAAAATACGAAAAGTACAAATGTTACAGAGACCCTATCTCCCCATTTTTGTTCATTATTGCTATGGAAGCTCTTGCGGGACTTGTTTCAAAGGCGTGTGATGAAGAGATTTTCAAGGGTGTTAAGCTTCCAAAAAACGAGCCTTGTATATCTCATTTGTTGTATGCGGACGACGCCATGATTATGGGCGAGTGGTAGGATTCTAATTTCAAGACTCTTAAAAGAATATTGCGTATTTTCCACTTGTGTTCGGGTCTAAAAATTAACTTGACCAAGTCGACTATCTTTGGTATTGGAAAGAATGTGGATGAAGTTAAAATGAAGGCCGAAGAGTTGGGTTGTTGTCCGGGTGTTTTGCCATTTATGTCTCTTAGGATCCAAGTGAGCGCTAATATGAGTAGAATAAATAATTGGGACCCGGTAGTGCAAGTGTTCATGAAGAGGCTATTGATGTGGAAATCTAGGGTCCTTTCTATTGGTGTTCGAGTGGTATTAATAAGTTCCGTTATGGAAAGCTTCCCATCATATTATTTTTTTGTTATTTAAAGCCCCGGTTGCGGTTATTAATAAGCTTGAGGCTATGATTAAGAGGTTTTTATTGGGGGGGGGGATAAGGAGGTTCATAAAGTCCATTGGGTAGGGTGGGACATTGTTACATCTTCTAAGAAAAATGGAGGTCTTGGATTGAATAAACTGAATACATGCAACAATGCCCTTCGGCTTAAATGGATTCGGAGATACCGAATGGAAGGCGAAGCAATGTGGAGGAAAGTTATCGACGCTATTCATGGCTCTACAAGGCGTTGGCAATCGGTTCCGTGTAGCAAGAATGTGACAGTCGTTTGGTCTGAGATTGTGGCTGCTGGTTCTCGGCTTATAGTAAATGGGTCGGCTTTTTGTAGTTTGATTCAAGGAAAGGTGGGCAATGGATTGTCTATTAAATTTTGGATAGACCCTTGGGTAAACCGGCTTCCTTTAAAAAGTTTATTTCCAACTTTGTTTCGTCTGGAGAAGAACAAGTGGTGCACGGTCGCGGATAGAGTGGGTCAAAACGGTATCATGGGTGTCATGTTTTGGGAATGGAAGAAATATCTAGAGTCTACTCAGGAGATGCCTGAATTAGTGGACTGTTTTCGTTTGGTGGCTGGAACATCTCTTGGTTCGAATACTGATACGTGGACTTGGAATTATAATAGGCTGCAACATATTTCGGTAAAGGATACTAAAGAATGGATCAACAACAGCAACGCCGGTCAGCATCAACAGGTTATTAGATGGTCTAAATGGTTACCGTCGAAGTGTAAGATTTTTTGGTGGCGAAGTTATTTAGATCGGATCAAAGGTGGCTCTTAGAAGAAGAAACATAGTTATAGGCGACTGCACGTGTGCTTTTTGTGATGACGCAGAAGAAACGGTTGACCATTTGTTTTGTGCGTGCCAATTTGCCGATGCTGTTTGGAGGGGGATCGCTCAGTGGTGTCATCTTCTACCGATCTTTTTATTTTCAGTCCAGGACGTGCAATCGGTAGTTGATCAGTCGGGTTGTTCATGCCAAAGGAAAGAGACCATTTTTGGCATCTTGGTGTTAGCTTGTTAAGTCATTGGGCTTTCTTTGCTATAATAGTAGGGAAAAAATGGTCAGGTGGATTGGAAGGGATGTAAATCCTTTAATTTCTTGTAATGTAAGTGACGTTCTGCGGCTATCTTCGCCTTGGAGATAGTGCGCTTTTGGTGTGTTTAATGAAATTCGCCTTTAAAAAAAATCTAAACAAAACAAGTCTTTAATAGCAAGTAGCAACAGCAAGATCAACATCTTCAGGCTAGCTATTGCGATACCTTGGTATTTACCGGATGTTCTATTTTGTGAACCATCGATCTCAAAATAATCTCAACAAGTCCCCATAGACTAATGCTACCAAAACCTTCTAATCACTTGCACCTCTTAAATAGTGATGTTCACAAGCCGAGCCGAACCGAGCGGACCTTTGCTCGTGCTTGGCTCGTTTACAAACCGAACCGAGTTGAGCGGTTCATTTACAACCGATCCGTAAATCGAGCGAACATTTTCGAGCGTGAATTTTCCGAGCGAGCGCCGAGCGAGAAACGAGCGGAGGGTAACTCGGACAAGCATAAAATTATGATGTTTCCTTCAATATTTTCGTTGTCGAGGTGAGAACCAAGGTCAAATTGTCCGTTGTTGACACTACTATTGAGGTTCGAGTGTCCGAAGATGAGGTTTAGGTTGAAGTAGTGAGGCGATGAGCATACTGCAGAGAACAAGTGTCACATTCTGGCGTAGGGTGATATTAAGTGATGTTTAGCAATGGACGACTAATAACATAATGAAGTCATGACTGTCACTTCACGACATAGGGTTTAGTTTTAAATTTTTATTAGATTAAGCGAGCTAGTTATATTTTACTTGTATATCTTATGTCAAATGTTATATATATAGTTATAAATATATATATAACTATATGCATAATAAACAAATGATAATTTATTCGAGCCGAACCGAGCCGAGCGGACCTTTGCTCGTGCTTGGCTTGTTTACAAACCGAACCGAGCCGATCGGCTCATTTACATCCGAGCGAGCGAAGAGAAATTTAAATAGCCCTACTCTTAAATCAGCCCCAAGAACATATTCACAGAGTTTTGGGATTGGTCTCTTCATTTTGAAAGACCCAATAAATAAATGGCTTCAAGTGTCATGGATCAAGAGTAAAGTGTGTTGATGCACTTTCTGTGGACGTCACTGTCGAATAGACTAGGGTTGAGTCTTTGTATTGTGTTACATGAGATTGTGGTGATCCATAAGGGCATTTTATGGATTTGATGCATTTGTAAGTATATAGGACAATACACAAAGTTTACGTTCGACCCAAGGTAAAAGGCGAATGTGGAAACATTCCACATTCGTCCAGTACAATGGGGCGAAGGTGGACTT
The DNA here is from genome assembly GCA_032199755.1 of Ambrosia artemisiifolia. Classification (NCBI taxonomy): domain Eukaryota; kingdom Viridiplantae; phylum Streptophyta; class Magnoliopsida; order Asterales; family Asteraceae; genus Ambrosia; species Ambrosia artemisiifolia. The sequence goes on along the minus strand of CM063514.1, from coordinate 30,158,646 downwards.
TGGTCCACATTCGTCCAAAGCAAAGGGGCGAATGTGGAAACAGTCCACATTCGCCCACAGCAAAAGGGGTGAAGGTGGAATCTGGTATTGGACTATAAATAGCAATCTCATGTGTTGGTTTTCCATTGGTGATTTGAGTTTGTAGTTTGAATGCTCTCAAGGGGGAGGTCATGCCCGACCTCCCCCGGCCACGAGATAGTTGTTTATCCTACTGATGACAGTGTCTGTAACCGTTTCTGTAGTAATACGAATCTGTGATGACTTTGTTATCGTTAATTTCTGTCTCGTCTCAAATCTCCCGTCTGAAACCGAGTTGTTTATGCGTATTCGATCCACGAATTCGGTTCCTAACCGGATTCACAACTGGTATCAGAGCCGTGGTACCGATTTGAACGATCTAACAGTCGTTTGAATCAATCACAGCTCGTTTTTACTGTTTTCAGACGTTAAAATCAGATTATAATTGAAAGGTTGAAACCCTAGAAACCCTAGATTCTTAATTGAACCCGAAATCATGTGATTTCTCCATGTTTTTGTAAATTCGAGGGTTAGGTTTTCATTTCCGCACCTTTCTGAACAAGTTTCATCATCAAATTCAAAGAATTAGAGTGATTATGGACTGATTTGAAGAAAATATTGAACAAGAACACATCTTGTCTGGACATTCGCCCCTTTCAGGAAGACGGAAGGGCGAACGTGGAATTCCACCGGGCGAATTTGGAATTCTACGGGGCGAATGTAGCATGTTTAGGGCGAACCTGGAATTTTGTTATGTCAATTTTCACATTCGGGTGACAGATTCCACATTCGGTTTATCGGGCGGGCGAACGTGGAATTGTAAGGGACGAAAGTGAAGTTTATTGGACGAAAGTGGACTTGGTTTGTTAGTTTCTACATTCGGGTCATCTTTTTGGGCGAAAGTGAAGCTCCCAGGGGCGAATGTAGAATTTAAGGCCTAAAAAATTTCGAAAATATGGCATTTTTGAAGATTTTCAGAAGAATGGTGATGAGGTTTACCCAAATTGTTGAAGATTTGATGATGATGAAACGTTTTATTGTGGGGTAGTCATGAGAATCAACAGTATGATAATCAGATTCAAATGACTATTTTGGGCCAGAAAACAGAACAGATTTTATTCCGCATGATGAGAACAGTCAACCCAGTTCCTGTGTGTTTGAAGGAACTTGTTCAAAGAGAGTTGTTATGAAGAAGGAGATCAAGTTTGAGATTTCAATGTTATGAAAGTAATGAGCTATCCTAGTAGGAGTCATGTGGCACGTAGGTTCAACGAAAGTTTCAAGTGCTGAAAACTTTTGATGGCTTGATCCACTCGTCTACGGCTTGTATTCTGTCGAACAGATGAAGTTACTCAAGAACATGATTGATTGATTGTACGGGATCTCAGAGAAACTTGGTGAAGCATCAGTCAAGGGGGAGATTGTTGATGTAAGTGTCTGATACTTCAACAATTACTGACTGAAGATGCTAGGAAAAGAGAAGAATGTGTTAATGCAATCACAGTCAGCACAGATGAAGAATTTCATAGAAATACTGGTGTTCGAGTGGATTGTTTTGCACATAGTCACATTTGAGATGTTTAATTAGGTACTGACAGTTAGACTTCTCCAGTTGGTGTGAAGGGTGATGCAAAGGTTAACTGCAGATATGAGACGTAAATTAGTGGTGGTACCTATATGTTACGTTGAATATCTGATCGGTCAGTATGGAATCCTTCTAGTAGGGGTCTTATCAGGCTAGTTGGATTGCGCGTGATGTACTTGGTCAAGATGACATTCCTGGGTACTGATGCTACGAGACTGCAGTGCATTACATTGTCGACTTCACATTGGCGTAACTAGGTGATCTGGTTGTAATTCAGTGACCGGCTGAATTCGCAAATGATATACGTGGTCTAGCTGACTTCCTGCGTATTGATGCTGAGGGTCCGTAGTGTATTACTTGGTCGGTTCACGAAGGACATTGTATTTCTAACTCAATGCAATAGTGCATGTATTGAGGGGGAGACCTGTGATTCTGACTGATGTGCAAGAGATTTGTGGATTCGCCAGCAACATCCAAGGGGGAGATTGTTGATGCACTTTCTGTGGACGTCACTGTCGAATAGACTAGGGTTGAGTCTTTGTATTGTGTTACATGAGATTGTGGTGATCCATAAGGGCATTTTATGGATCTGATGCATTTGTAAGTATATAGGACAATACACAAAGTTTACGTTCGACCCAAGGTAAAGGGCGAATGTGGAAACATTCCACATTCGTCCAGTACAATGGGGCGAAGGTGGACTTTGGTCCACATTCGTCCAAAGCAAAGGGGCGAATGTGGAAACAGTCCACATTCGCCCACAGCAAAAGGGGCGAAGGTGGAATCTGGTATTGGATTATAAATAGCAATCTCATGTGTTGGTTTTCATTTGGTGATTTGAGTTTGTACTTTGAATGCTCTCAAGTGGGAGGTCATGCCCGACCTCCCCCGGCCACGAGATAGTTGTTTATCCTACTGATGACAGTGTCTGTAACCGTTTCTGTAGTAATACGAATCTGTGATGACTTTGTTATCGTTAATTTCTGCCTCGTCTCGAATCTCCCGTCTGAAACCGAGTTGTTTATGCGTATTCGATCCATGAATTCGGTTTTTAACCGGATTCACAAAGTGATTACAATCACCCATCACACACAAAATAAGTATTTTTTTGCTTCCATTTTACAAAATCATTATGGCTATCCAAATTTTTGTTATTTTAACTGAAATCAGTGTAAGGGTATTTAAAGGCTGATGAAACAAAAAAATCTACAAGTACAATTTACTGGAAAGTTCAATCACGCGCGTTAAACTTCAAGACAAGTGTGAAAGTTCATTTACATGAAAGTTCATGTGAGCGTTACTTTCATGCAAAAGTTTGGAAAGCTAATGATCGTAATTTGAATCGACTTGTAAACTTTCATATGAAAGTCAAAATTTTTAATATTAAAGATTACATGGGCTTAATTTATTTTCATGTTCTTGTGGTGTGGGACTACAAATAGTGTGTTAGTAGCTTGATATTAGATCTAGGGTTTTCATTTGTGATTTGTAACATCTAAAAAGCCAGGGTTTCATCTATATATCTATATATATATATAAAAGAAAGCATATATGCCCATTGAGAGTGCCACGTGGCTTAATAATTGAGTGTTTTTGGTGTTTTTGAGTATTTTTCTAAATTTATCTCTCTATCTCTTAATTCTCAATTACTAAAATTAAATTGAGTTATTTTAGGAAAAAAGAATTTAAAAACAAATTTAAATTTTTCTCTCTTATCTTCCTCCCATAATTTTTAAACATAAATATCTTTTATATTCGAGATTTTTTAAATAAAAAAATTACACCAAATTAACGAGCGTTTTATTATCTTTCCAACGAGTACCATAGTGCTATATAAAAACGAAAAAAAAATGACTATTTTTTGTGGGGTTATATTCATACAGAAAAAAAACACAAAGTGTTCAGGTTATTCATTAATCAAATTGTAACATATTTTAATTTACGTGAAGATGATTATATGTTGAAGGTTATCCTTTTAATACTTTATTATGTTTAATATGGTTTATGCTTTTTATTTTTTTAACTTTTTAAATAAATGTTTTTTAACTAAGATTGATTATGTTTAAGTTATTTACTCTTTTCGTGATTTGAGTTTTCTTTTTTTTTTTTATCATTTTTTATTAAATCATATTAAATTTTTCAACCCCGTTGAGTTATTTTAGGAAAAAAGAATTTAAAAACAAATTTAAATTTTTCTTTCTTATCTTCCTCCCATAATTTTTAAACATAAATATCTTTTATATTCGAGATTTTTTAAATAAAAAAATTACACCAAATTAACGAGCGTTTTATTATCTTTCCAACGAGTACCATAGTGCTATATAAAAACGAAAAAAAACGACTATTTTTTGTGGGGTTATATTCATACAGAAAAAAACACAAAGTGTTCAGGTTATTCATTAATCAAATTGTAACATATTTTAATTTACGTGAAGATGATTATATGTTGAAGGTTATCCTTTTAATACTTTACTAGTAGGAAACCCGCGCGATGCGGCGGGAGTGACACTTTGCTTGGTATCTATTTTAGGTGAAATCAAACTGTATCAGTTTCGATTTCGATTTGGGTCAGTTTACCGGTTTTGATTCCCAAACTGTTTTTTGTTAATATTGTTTAAGCCTAGATATAACATTCCTCTAAGCATCAGTCGTCCATTTCATGTTGGCCTTTGCTCCCTAGAATTGCAGCAATCACATGTAAACTGCAATGTCACTTGGGAACTTAAATTTTCATTTTGGCCCAAACCATTATTTAAAGGGATATCATACCTCCAGCATAAGAATACAAAGTCGTAACTTTGCTGAACATGTCGTTAAAAATCTCTTAGATGGTTCGACTACCATAACACCCAAGTTCAGCCTCTCAGAAGGCTTTAAGTTGCTGCAAAATTTTCAATATTTGAACAAATCATCAATAGTCCCACAAATGTATGAGCATCAGGGGACACCATTGCAGTAATAAATAATAATTAAAAATCCTCAACAAATTTAAGCTACACCATAATGCAAACAATCAAGATCATAAAATGGTAATTTTGCAACATCGACTCTTGCAACACTGCTTCATGCACTTTCTTCATAGAGATTAAGCTTACAAAATGTTGGATTAAAATCATGAACTCTTGAATGTGTTTGGAAACCAAAAACCATATAAGATAAGTTTTGGTTCTTAAGCATAGAATGTAGTTTTGTTTGTTCAGCAATGGCCATTTCTAATCTTTGTGACCAATCAACACAGAATGACAACACAGTAAACATTTTATTAGTTCTAGATAAAAATGATAAAACTTAATAATAGATTATATTGTTTCATAAACATCCAAAAACAATGCAAATAACTTTCAATTTTTTTTTTTTGAACGACATCTCGCTCAGGGCTATACATGAGCATAGTCCGGCCGACGTGGGATTCGAACCGGACACTCCAGGGTAGGAAACAGGCTCAGCCTGAAAACCTCCCACCTCACCTGCAGCCAGTGGGAATCGAATTCAGTTTACGAAATACCATTTCCATTCTTTCTCTGTGTCCCGTCCGATGTGAATAAACGCGCCACAGTTTGCAACACCATGTTGAAGATCAGACAAACTGCCGAATGTATTTTAACATTTTCTCGCTTATGCGAAACATGATGCACCTATAGAAAGTTGTTGATGTCAACAGTTTCATGGCGCATCGTAATACCTCAGCTTGGTGCGATCTTTGTATATAGCAGCGTGTTCTTTGTACCTCAGACCTAAACCTGCTACACTTCTAGCTAGTCAGGATTGGCTCATTGACTGAAGTGTAAGCATCACGTGTGAAACATTCATTTTATTATATCTAATTAGAAAGCTGCAATTTTTACACAGTATTAGTTATTTTGGTCTGAAACCTAAACCAAAATGAGCACTTTTAAAAATCCATTTTGACCCGTTACAAGATTGGTGTGAACCCATTCAGACCCAAACCTGCTACAACCCGTTACGCCGACTAACAACCCGAACTCGTTCTAAGCCATACCAAAAGGACCAATTTTTACAACAGTCCCTTTTGTTTTGACATGTATGCAGTTTGGTCGGAACCCGCGATGACCCTTTACCCTGATCGTACGTATGAACCTGTTTTGACTTGATGCAAAAAGACCAGTTTTTACATAGTCCGTTTTGACCGGTACATAGTTTGGTTGGAACCCATTCAGACCCTGACTCGCGACGACCTATTACCCTCTGCCAACCCGAGCCACACGTGTATAACTTCCATATTAATTAATTGTGTCAAAGTCAGACCCAACGAAATTGACTATTTTCTAGTGTTTTAAATTGTATCTTGGTCGAAACTCATTTTGACTTGTACCCATTTAGGCAAAACACATTCTGACACAAACCTTGCATGACTGGTTACCCTGCCCATCCTGCGCGTTTTACCATTTATGAACATTTATAAATGTACCAATATATTGTTGACCCTTCTGAACGAAACCTTGAAACTGACTTGATGGCTGTTTAATTCATCAATCTACAATAATAGCCGAAAAAATTATAACTAAATCCAAACAATTAGCGCCTAAAATTACAAGTAAAACCAATTAACTCCGTTATCTTCCCAGGGACTTACCATGTGCCAGACGCCCAGACCCGTTGTAGTTCCACTTTGGGGGCTTCTTTGAATCATCCACCAGACCTGCTAGAGTCTAAACTGCTAAAAAACAAATAAGTATAATAAGTTGAGTTAAAAATCAATAAAAGATTCTAATAAATCACAAATTACTCTTGCTTTGCTTCTAAGATCCATGCCCGATCCACGGACCATGTTTAGAAATTAACCATTTATAATTAGCAACAAACAATTAACAAATAGATGTTCAACATAACTGAACATGTCAAACATGCCATATGCTTTCATGATATTTACATTTAAGCCACTTTCAGTTTTCACAGAAATAAAAGATCCAAGATCTGACCTCAAAAGTCAAAATAAATTACCTTCATTGCATGACGTTATCGGACAAATGCAGGGTGAACTTTTTCTTTAAGATAATCAACCTTTTGAGCAAAATACCACTCAGGAGCACGCGACATTATACATTACGTGTCACATGATCTATTTCATAAGTTTAAGGTTGAAACAACATGAAAGGTTTCATTAAATAAAAAAAAGGAATATAAAATTGGTCAATTTTTATTTTTCTAGGCTAGAGGCAAACAAAGAATACAATCATCTGAGGCATCGACAGCAAGATTGGAACTGAATTATAGGATCAGTCAAGTTCCATCAATAGAAAACATAAGATGACAATTTCAACCCACTTACTTATCAATGGGTCTATTGGGTTGTAATTTTGTTTACCATCAGTCAACTTTCAACTCATTTGACTTGTTCTCCTTTTAGCTAAGTTGCATAGCTTGACAAAGTCTATTTAACAACCTCCTATATTGGTTTTTTTTCAGAATTAGAATATCAGTGTAACAACAGTTTGTAATCACAACTAATGCAAGAAAACATGTTTGCAGGTTAACCCAGTCTACCCATTCTAATTTGTTTCAACCCGATCTGTTTCCTGCCAATGTATAATAACATCATCCTTCATGAGAGCTAATCCATATAAAATCTAGTACAAAACATATAATTTATTAAAAGAGGCACAAATAATAATGTCTCCTACTTAAATTCAAAATACTTATAAAAAAATAACCTCTTCGAAAATAGCTGCTCAATGATCATTGATAATCCTCGGAACCGAGATAGCCTTAATAGCTAATACCTGATGTAAAACCACAAACAAAACTTAAAATCAAAACCTAATATAAAGCTGATTGAAAGTGATATATGCAAGAAACAGAGACTTCCAAATTTGAATCAAGCAGTTCAAAAGCAATGCACAAATGTCGTTGATATACCGATTAATCATAAATTCGAACAATATGATTATTATCCTCAGGAACAAACTTTTTGTTTGACTGACAATCACAAGAAAATAAGGCGACATAAATAAATGATTATTGTCGATCCATTTTAAACTTAAAGCCCTAGCCAAAATATTTATTTACCGTTGTCAATATGGAAACTTCAACCAACGCCTGTTGATAGTAAGCGAATTGATTTTTAATAACTTTAACAACAACAAAATGATCAAGTTCTGCAACCCATCATTTAGCAACTTGCCTAAACGCCCGTTGCCCAAGCATATCTTTTAAATTATATCCAAAATAATCCAGAAAATAGGGGAAAATTGTTAGATATATATTTAATCAAAAAAGTGAAACAGAGTAAAAGTACCAACCTTCTGTGTGTTTCCGGATTAACCAGGGGGCAATACAAACCTTAGAATGGCGGATTGAGAACCCTAGATTTCAAAAACCAAGATTAAATGCAAACTTGAGTAACTTAAAAAAAAGGATTATAATTTTGTTTTAGATTATTATTTTTTAATATTTGAATTGAGAGATAGAATACCAGTACAACACAAAACTCTTTTCTTCGGCATTCTCTTATTGATAGTTTGAGTTGTGAAATTGGATTTGCAGAGATAAGAGAGATAGAATGGGATGTGGATAGTTTGAATTTGAAGAGTTGTTGTCGATCTTGCTCTAACTCGTCAGATATCTTGCTCCTCTCCCACATATTCATGCTTTATAATAGGATTGTATAACCACCTCATGTAGCTTTGCTTCTAGAAGCATGTTTATAGTTTAGGTTGTTTCACCCTAACTAAAAGACATATTTGCCCTTAAAAAATCTTTATTATGTGCATTTAGTGTTGTACCTTAAGCAATTATATTTGTATTGTTTAAAATTTAAGAAGTCCCTGCCTCATGCATTATAATATAGTATAGATTATGTTTAATATGGTTTATGCTTTTTATTTTTTTAACTTTTTAAATAAATGTGTTTAACTAAGATTGATTATGTTTAAGTTATTTACTCTTTTCGTGATTTGAGTTTTCTTTTTTTTTTTTATCATTTTTTATTAAATCATATTAAATTTTTCAACCCCGGGACCTTTCCGGGGTAATCGGCTAGTGAATATATATACACATTCAAGCTTCAAGTGAAATTCATAAAGCCTAATTATATTACATTCGTTGTTTTTAATTTCATCTCTAACAAGTTGAGAGATTTCGCATTTCAATTTGTTAGTTTCGACCCCCCCCCCCCCCCCACACACACACGTCCAACATCGTTCGATTTGAAAGTATACATGACTATATAAAAATCATATGTAACACCTTAGGCAAATTTCACATTGTAAATTAAGTTTTATCCATATGACGGGTACCGGTCATAAGAATTTTGCACCTCAAATATTAATAACGTGTTTGCAATGGCCAATGATTGTGGATGAGATGAGAGCTCAAAAATTAAGCGTACTTAAGTAGGAGAAGTACCAGGATGGGCAAAGTAACCACTTGGCCACCCAATAAAAGAAATCATTACACCTAGTTAGCAAAGCTAACAATGTTAGTTGCACACTGTTACACATCTTATTAGTGCCATTCGCGTCTACTTTGTTTATGATGATATGGAAAACCTGAAAACCTCATAAAGGATGATAGGTTCCAAAGGGAGTGTTTTGTAACACCTTAAGCAAATCTTGCATATCGTTATATTCATTGCACACAGAAGGAATCCTGTGCCATAAGAAATTCACCAGTTAGATACCATCGAAGTATTTTGAGTATAACGGTTGTAATCAGAAAATTGCTCTATAGTCTAGACTTAGGTGTGTTTGAGTGAAAGTAGTGTGAAAATGAGTGAAGTCATAGAAAGTCTCTACTGAAATATCATAAAACAAACCTAGCTTCATACTACATATATAAAGGATACAATATTAGTGTCATGTGATGCCGAATAGAGGTGCACAAAAAAACCGGAATCGTACTCGACTCTACCCGCCGGGTATACATAGGGTATAGATTTCTATGTAAAAAACTGAACCCGGAACCGGACCCGATTTATACCCGGTTGTACCCAGTTTTTTTAATACCCGGAACTGGGTTTTTCGAATACCCGGCACCGGGTTTTCCAAATACCCAAAACCGGGTTTTCCGAATACTCAAAAAGTATGTGTCAAGCGACGAGACTATTTGGCATTTTGATGTTGAGGCAGAACCGGGTATTAAAAAATCGAAACCAGGTTTTCCGAATACTCAAAAAGTATACTCAAAGAATTCTATAACCGCGTTATAATCATCTAAGTCACACAAACCTTCGACATGATTGTATAAAAAGAATTCAATACACGATATACCGGGGTTTTTTCAATACCCAGTGTAACCGGGTTTTTTCAACACCCCATATACCTGAAACCGGGTATTGAAAAAACTGGAACCGGGTGTTGAAAAACCGGAACCGGGTGTTGAAAAACCGGAACCGATATACCGGGTATAGTTTTTTTTATGCTAGGAATCGGAAATGAAACCGGTTCTTTCAATACCCGGTTGAAGTAATACCCAACCGTACCAAAAACCAGGTATTAAAAAAAAACCCGATTTGAGCACCTCTAATGCCGAATGTTATATGTGATAAGAGAACCAACAATCCCCATAACTATTCTAATAACTACAAAAGAAATTGAAGCATTAATCATAACCACTAGAAAAAATTGATTGAATGAGAAAGAAGGTATAGAAATTAATATACTGACATATTATATTCAAAATTTTAAAAATATATTAAAGTCTTCCAACTACTTTAATAGATTTAGATTGTGATATTAACTTCAATACATAAGACTATGGGGTGTGCTCCCCCTTCCCCCTTCCCCCCCTTGTCCACATCAGCGCCACGTCATCTTCCCCCTTCCCCTCCCCCTTCTAGGGGAAATGGTTCCCCCTTTTTCCCCCTTCCCCCTTCCATTATTTAAATGCAAAAAGAAAAATAAAAAAAAATTGAACGGTTATTTACTCACACACACAACCCATCAATCTCTCTTTCTCTCTCTCTCTCTAAAGTCTAAACCCACACACACACAACTCACCAAACTTCATCTTCATCATCATCATCATCATCATCCCTTCAACCGCCACCAACCGCCACCGTCTGTCTCCACCCACCAATCCCACCGCCGTCCGCCTCCACCTGGAACCAACCCCACCGCCGTCCGCCACCGTCTGACTCCACCTGCTCCAACCCCCGCCGTCCGCCTCCACCTGCAACCAACCCCACCGCCGTCCCGCCACCGTCTGACTCCACCTGCTTCTCTCTCTCCCCCTTTCTCTCTCTCAAAACGTTTTTTTTTTCTTTTTTTTTTATGCAACGGTCATAAACATCATTGGGAAGTGGGACGGGGCAGACGGGATAATCTCCCCGAGCTCACCGAAGGCCCATCGGGGGGGGGGGGGGGCGGTGTTCCCGAAGGGGAAACCCTCCAGGTCAGCTCCCCGAGCTTCTTTCCCGAGCCACACCCCATAGTCTAATATACGTTTGGATATTACAATTACACATCAAACAAACATTCTAATTTATATACATACACACATAAATTAGTGTGTGTTTTGTTTGCCCTAAATCACACACTTTATAATCTTAATCGTGATCTTAAATTTACTTATTTATCTTTTATTAAAGTAAAGCCCTTAACCTTACAACACTAGACATATCTTTTCATCAATTCATTCATGATATCTCTACACATACCAAAAGCATTACGTTCCATTTGTGTTTATTTGATGTTGAATTTGAAGATAATTCTATCGTTTATTTTTGTCTCTACTTTTGTTGTTTCCGATAACAACAAGGACAAGCATAATTAAAATAATTAACAAAAATATCATCCAATAATTAAAAAAGAAAACAGTAAAAGAAATGTCAAATTTCCCCAATATTAAAATGAATGTAGTGTAAAGATGAACAAAGGTAGGAATATATTCTTGGAATGAAGAGAGAGTGTCCATAACATTTACCTCGAACAACCAGAAATCAATCAACACTACTTCACCTTTTCAGAAAAAAAAAAATATAAACACAAACAACTCCTCTTCCCAACACACACACACACTCTCTCTCTCTCTCTCTCTCTGAAGAGTCAATGGAGGAAGAAGATGCAAATGTAGCAAACAATGGGACGGATCTGATAACATTCACCGAAGACTTCGACAGCGCGTGCTCTACGCCTTTTGTTAGCGCTCCATCTAGTCCTGGCCGTGGACCTCTTTCTTCTTCTTCTTCTTCTTATGGTGGTGGTGGTGGTGGTGGTTTTTTCTACAGTGCTCCAGCAAGTCCTATCCACTTTATGCTTTCCTCTTCTTCTTCTTCTTGTTCTTCAACATATAATCTGGATTCACGCTCTTCTACTCCTGTAGACGGATGTGGAGGAGGCGCCTTTGAGTTTGAGTTTACAGCTAAAGAAGCAGCTCAAGGTACTCCTCCAACTGGGTCCATGAGTTCTGCCGACGAACTCTTCTTAAACGGACAGATCCGTCCTATGAAACTGTCGTCCCATCTGCAACAGCCTCAAGTGCTTGCTCCGTTGATAGATGTTGACGAGGATCAACTCATAGACGATGACAATATTGTTGGACGAGGTAGAGACTCGAAGCTTACTGCCAGATCTAAGTCTTTAAGAAGAAGAGCTAGATCTATGTCGCCCTTGAGAACTAATAATGCTTTTCAATGGTTTGAGGATGAGGAGGTTGAAGAAGACATAAAAGAATGTAATGAAAAGAAAGACAAGTTAAAAGATAAGGAAGATGAGAAAAAACATGAAGAAGAAGAGTTGCATGATATCGAAGAAGCTCAGGCCTCAGGTGCTTCCTCTAGGTCGTCATCCGTAGGCCGGAGCTCCAAACGTTGGGTGTTTTTAAAGGAGTTTTTGTATAGAAGCAAAAGCGAAGGAAGAGCAAGTACAAACAGCAATGGGAATCATAAATTTTGGACATCTTTGTCCTTCTCTCCTTCAAGTAGCAAGGAAAAGGAAAACAAGTCAGGAAGTAAATTGACTCAACCAGCTGTTAGAAAGGCGGTGAATGGAGTGGGGAATAAAAGAAGGGTAGCGCGTTCAGCACACGAATTGCATTACACCACGAATCGAGCACAAGCAGAGGAGCTGAGGAGGAAGACGTATTTACCCTACAAACAAGGTTTATTGGGCTGTTTAGGGTTTAGCTCCAAAAGTTATGGTGCTATGAATGGGTTTGCTAGAGCTTTGAATCCTGTATCATCAAGGTAAGTTTACGTTTATGTATTTCATGTTTTATGTTTATCATCACCAAATATGGTTTTTCAATGTTTGTGATTGTATAAAAATTTAGTTAAAATATCTGTTTGATTTTGGGTATTTTATTTTATGTCAAGCAATGAATCTATATATTTGAATGCTTAATTTCTCTTTGTTGATTGAATCAAAGTTTAAGAATTTCTTGAATATTTGGTTTGCTCCTTTGTTTATCCTCAAGATCTTGAACTGGGTTTTTATTTTATTTTATTTTATTACTTGATTGATGACAATGACAACTCAGTTTCTGTTATGATTGCATCTGGCATCATCTTTGTTGATTGAATTACTTAATTAACCCTTTGTGCTGTTGTAATTACTTGTGCTTGATGCATAGATGGTTGTATTGTAACATTGTGTTCCTCTTGTCCTACTAAAGTTGGGACAAAACACTTCAATTTTGGAGTTTATCTTGTGTATATAATTTAAAGCTAGTTTTTCCTAGTATGATACAATCATGCTCATGCATTTTGTATCATAACATTTGTGCGCTATAGGTATTACCGTTATGATTATTTACTTTTTGTTCTTTTTCAATAACATGACTTTAGAGAATGAACGGGAAGTTAGATTAAACATAAAAAGTTTAATTATTGCAATTTAGACCCACATCCAAACAACCCATTTAAGGGTTTGTATAACTTGAATTTTGAACTAAAACGAATTCTTACTCTAATAGGACATCTTTTGTTTGTGGAAGATACTTTTAATGACCATTCAGAGGCTAAATTTTAATGGTTCATAAGTAACCTTAAGTCTGAATGGTTAAGAGGCAATTATTAAGATGCTATCTCTTAACCATTTATACTTAAGATTACATATCAACATCAAGAGACTATAAACTATTCAGATGTAATCTCTTAATGAACATTCAAAGCCTGTTGGCTAAATAATAAAAAAGTGTAGATATGAAATACAACTAGGCAATGTGTAATAGATGTGTATGAGGTTCACATGTTTTCCAACTAACATATCATAAAGGGTTGCATGAGATTTTACTCAATTTTCACTTTTTTTTTTTTCATTTTTAGTGTGTAATGGTTGATTTCATAAGTTTTTTACTAGTCATCAGCAGTGTTGCAGAACTTGTTAGGCGCTAGTCGGCCGGTGAGGTGAGGACTAGCGATTAATCGGGATTAGTCAGGATTGGGGTTTTTATATGTAATTTTCAGTTTTTCTATATATATATACACCAATTTTTATAGGCGACTGTTTTAAATACACATGTTTTAACCCCTCATCAACTCATTTTTTAAGTATACATGACTAATCGCAAAAATCTACATCGTTTGATTGGAAACTTGCCGGAATTTACAGGTTTTGGCTAAAATTTGTTCGGAAGTTAGCCGGAATTACAGATTTTTGCCAAAATCTTGCTGAAATCGTCTATTTTTGCCGTCCGACTAGGGCCGATTAGGTACACTAGGTCCGACTACTTATTAACGAAAAATTACTTAGCAACCTACCGAATAACGATTAATTGCCAATTAATCACCGATTTTTATAACACTGGTCACCAGCCACTAAAATAGTATTTAAATGAAATAAAATAAAATAAAAAGAATGAAATTGATAGGTTGGTTCCATGGGGTTACGCTTTCTTCTGGAGAGTAGTGTTCCACGTTCGGTAACGCCCATCAAGTGCCAGATCACAAAGGGCGTTCCAATTAACATATGTTTTGAGGAGATTAAACTTTTAGGTTAATCGTTAGAGAAAATTGTTCGAATAGTCTCTGTGGTTTGCTCAGATTTCACCTTTAGTCCACAACTTTTAAAAATTACAGGTATAGTCCCTAACTTTTGACATTTTTTAACTCGGATAGTCCCTGGAGCTAACGGAGGTTAAATAATCCAGTTAAGTGGTTGTGAAATTACTAAACTACCCTTGTTATTAAAAAATTATAAAAAGAATTAATGTGGAACCAACCCACTTCATCTTCCCAAACCCATCACCACTACCCACCACCCATCTCCAACTTTCACCCCCATCCAGTCCACCACCCATCTCTACCTTCCACCACCACCGATTAACACAATCAATCGCAAATCCACATCCCTGTAAACCACAATCGAATCAGAAATTGATTTCGTTTTCTATTCCATATGTATTTAATTGATCACTGGTCGATTTTGTTGAAGTTGACTCAAGAATCACAATCCAAAGTCACTTCTGTTAATTGTTTTGATTGTTGATTAGAACCCCTTTATTAAGTTTGATTTATCCAGTTCCTCAATTGAAGGTAGAGAATTCGGCACAACATCACCGACGATTCGAAAATAATTAACAGTTGCGAAGAAAATTATTTTGTTGTTGCAAGAATCTGACTACATCAAATCAAGAAGAAACAATCAATGGAAACAATTATTTATTCACTGTTGACGATTTTGAAGGATAACACGAGTTTGTTTCGAAAAACTAAGAACCAAAGGAGTATAAGGATTTAAATTCGGCATCGTGTTTGGCCGACTTTCTCTACAAACCAATCCAAGGTTAAATTAATTTACAGATTCTAATTCTAGGTTCGCAATTTCAATTTAAAGGTTGGTTATTTTCGATTTCTGTATAGATTTAGATTTTGGGAATACTTGTTGCCATCCATAGAAATACAGGAAATAGAAATTAGGATCTTGTAGTGAAGATGGAGATAGAGTTGGTTTAATAACATGGGTAGTTTGGGGTGGTGATGGTTGTGGTGGTTGTGGTGGTTGGTGGATGTAGGTGGTGGTGAAGGGTGGAGATGGGTGGTGGTGAGGGTGGAGATGGGTAGTGGTGGTTTGTGGATGTGGAGAAGATAAAGTGTGGGACCCACATTAATTAGTATTATTTTTTATTATTATATATTTTTATTAAAGTAAGGGTAGTTTAGTAATTTCACACCCACTTAACTGGATTATTTAACCTCCGTTAGCTCTAGGGACTATCCGAGTTAAAAAATGTCAAAAGTTGGGGACTATACATGTAATTTTTAAAAGTTGGGGACTAAAGTGAAATCTGAGCAAACCACAGGGACTATTCGAGCAATTTTCTCTAATCGTTATTTTTAAGATATTATTACTAACCTTTGTTAACCAAAAAAACAAACTCAATAGTTAACAAAATGGATAAGATTAATAGAAATAAGTGGCTAAATGATAAGGTTTATTGAAAGATAACAAGTTTCAAGAACCCCACACACTGCATATGCATCTACAGTTGTTGGTATGGTCATGTCATCTAAAACTGATGTTAACAACCTCAACTTTATTGCTATATAAATAATATTCGGTTGGTACATAACAAGTGAAGTGCATGTGCTAGTGTCTTGGACTGGAACCCTAATTAATATATCAAAAAGTTATAACATCCAAAAAATATTTATTGCATGATGCAAATTGGGTGATCGTCGTCACAACTTTTTCTTTTAGTTCTCATTGTGCTCTTAAAGTAGACAACATTGTTTTTTAAAAAATGAAAAAGAAAAAGATATTTGCACATGAGATTAGCAAGACTCTCCTCTATGTACCTTTCTCTATTGCACAGCACAACAATATTTTGGAATAAAATATTTATAACTAGTCTATATTGGAGATTCACATTATATTACCTAAATTCTAACATTTCTAACCTATAACAGTTTAAATTTGTCACTATTATTTATTTATTTATTATTATTATTATTATTATTATTATTATTATTATTATTATTATTATTATTATTATAGTTTGTTTTTATTCTTATTTGTATTGTTATTAAACAGTTATTAAACAAGCAATGATGAAACATAGTAAAGATTGTAGCTATTGAAAGCAAGCCACAATAATGATGACATTATTGAGGTTGGGGTGAGGTGCCTGAGGCCAACATGCTCTTGTGGTAGTTGTGTTGTGTGTACCTTTTACTTGCTAGTGTGTCGTCCCTTCGGATTTGACGACGTTCTATTATAATATATTGTTTCCTTTATATCAGTGGCGAAGCTTGACCCGAAACTTCGGGGGTCGGAAGTCACCGGGGGGTCGGAAATCATTAGTTTCGGGGGGTCGAAAACCAATTTCGGGGGGTCAAAACCGTATACCAAAAAATTTCTATACGAATACTATATAATCGGAATTTCTGAACGGAAATTCGGGGGAGTCGGCCGCCCTTCCCCGCCCTTTAAAAGCTACGCCAGTGCCTTTATTCACAAATAAAATAGTGTGTACTATTTTTTATTACTTTGGAATTGGTTCTTAATGTTTCTAAGATAACTACATATGCCTATATACTCAAATTTAAGTTACAAATCTAATTATTTACTTTTGCAACTAACGAGTAAATTGCAAATTTCGTCCGTAAGGTTTGACCAGATTTGTTAAATCCATCTAAAATACATTTTTTTTCTCAACTAGACCCTTGAGGTTTATGTTTACTTGCCAAATCCATCCAAAAGGTAAACTCAGTTAAGTTGATCAGTTAAACGGGGACTAATATGGTCATTTTGCTTGTTAAATGAAGGGCAAATTGGTAAATTTACTATATTTAATTTATTTAGTATATAAACCTTACCCCCATCCCTGATCCCACCCGTCTCTCTCTCTCTCTCTCTCTCTAACCAACAACATCAGCCACCTCACTGAACCACCACCACCAAACCACCACTCTACCACCACAAGTCGCATCTGCTCCCACCACCACCACCGCTCCTCCAATTGCAACCCCACACTCTAGTTGCTACCCCACCACCAGCAACTTTGCCACCTGCTCACCACCATTCACTCTAGGTTCAGGTTTTACACACAGATCTGGGTGTCTGGGATTGGCGTCTTGGTCTTACACACGGACTTGGGTGTCTGGGTTCGGTTTTACGCACACATTTGGGTGTTTGTGTTTTGCTTGTAAGTTTGGGTTTCCATAGTCACTTGATTTTGATTTATGTTTTATGCAATCTAGGGATTTGATTTGTTTAGTCTGTTAGTTAGGGATTTGTTGATTCGATATTTATTTAGTAAAGTTGGGGGATTATGAAAGTCTTGCTTTACAGACTCAATTCAGGTTATTGTGGATCAGTGCAACCAGGACATAGAGACCCTTATGTTTAATTATCTAGAAAGGTAGTTCATTAATTTTGTCCAACTTCATGACTGGTCGCAATATCAAAATATATGTTTGTTTTATCAGTGACTGTGCTTGCTATCTATATACAATACAAAATTTGGTGGTTGAGGTGGTTAACATGGGTGGTTGTTGAGGTGGTAACAGTGGTGGGGTTGGTGATGGTAATGGTAATGGTGACGGGTGGTGATGACAAGGGTTGAAGGATGTGGGGTGGATTGATTTGGCAAAATGTTAAAGTTTATAGAAATAAGAAAAAAAAATATAGAAATCAAATAAATAAATATGTAAAATGTCAAAAATACCCCTCAGTTAACGTTAGTTTTTAACTGAGATTAGTTAAATGGATGGATGATAACTCACAGAATTAACATATAAAACATGCATAAACAGTCCCAAAATAGGTTACAATTAGGCTTATATTAGTTATAATTGATGCTTAATTCGTTCCTATTTGTTTATCTCAGGAAACTGGAGAAGACAACGCAGGAAACTTGGAGGGCAAGAAAACAGACATGCACGACCGTGCCAGACGAGGGTGCTCGGCCGTGCCAGACACAACAGTACAGACAAGCTCTCCCATGCAGCAACAGAACGTACGTGTAACACAAGCACGACCCTACCTGTAACACCCCAACCGATGGCGGAAACATCGAGGTGTCACGTAGTGCCGATTGTTCAATAGCTCATTGACTAAAAATGTAAATTTTGATACATTAAATGGAATAGTTTATTACATTGAAAGAAATGCAACAATTGAAACTATCAATCTAAACTAAAATATAGTAAATCTCAATCTAAGCCTAAATTCCAAAAGCTTAGAAGTGATCTCATAAAAACCTGAAACATGTACGAAAATAATTTGGTCATTACAAAAATGTATTGGTGAGCATACCCGTTTGATACATATAGTAAAGAAAAGTTTCGCGATTCATGTGTTGTATACTGTTTGCAATTATGTATAGTATCAGACAAACCAACCCTCAGAAATGAAATGAAATTTATATATAATATTGCGCTATTGACAGTAACATGAAACACATAGCAATGACCAAGGTCTCTCAACAGAGTCCCTAGGGGTATATACCATAGTACTATTCATTGAAATGCTAGGCCGTAAACGGTTAATGGTTTTACAAGCAATAGATACAAAAATAACACAAAGCAAACATTTATGAGAATTGCACTTAATGTAAAGAAACAGTAATTTGTTATAGGTACATGTATAGCCCCAAAAAGTAAAAATGAAAAAGGGGAAAGATATACTCACAGTTTGCGAAAGCATCCAACTTAAGCGGTCGTGAGCTAAGTAATGGGAATTCCGAGGAATTCAACCTATAATTGAATAGAATACTAATAAGGGAAAAGTCTAAGAGTCTAAGGTAACTAGGGTCTAAGGCATTAGGGTTTTGTAAGTCAATTTGAGGAATTAGGGTTTTTATAATAAATCGAATTATTATAGAAGTTGTATATTAAAAATAATATACCAAAGTTTGTAAATATGGTTTAGGTAATATAATATTACCAACTGAATATTTAGATAAAAATATGTTTGAATAATTAAGACAAAATAATTTAGTTAATTACTTTAACTAATTATTGTAAATAAATACAATAAACATAAATATTGAAACAAATAATTATGAGTTACACAATGATCCAACAAATAATAATTAAGACTTTCAAACATAAAAATATTCCTATTATTATAAGAAAAGTATTTATAAAATAAATGTTAAATAGTATAAATAAATAAATGATTAATTATGTCTAATTAAACATAAATACGACTAATAATACAAGACATGTTCCAAAAATGCTATTTTTATAGAAAATGGATGCTTTCTGGTGTAAATCAATGAAAATAATTTTCTCATAATTTTTATAATCTTATTTATATTTAAAACTGATTTAATGAATTTAAATCATGTTTAAATGATTAAAAATAGGAAAATCAATAAAAATAAATGTTTTCTGAACCAATAATTTTTATTTCAGTTCATGATGATGAAAAATAATTTCCCAAAAAGTTTGAGATTAAAATCATTAAAAATGAATTTTTAATCAATTAAATATGATTAAAACAAATTAAAAATATAAAAATAAGACATTTTTCCTGAAAATAAAAGTGTGGTAATTTTCTTTAGGGTGTCAAGATGTTACATCTAAATTTTTATAATTTTTGGATCAAAAATGAATTTATTATGAATATTTCAAAATCTATATATTATATATATTAAAGAAAATAAGAAAATGAAAATTAAAAGGTAAATAGCCAAAAAATATACAAATTCGCATCCAAGGAGACTGGAACCCGTGCCTTTTCTGCACACTGAAACATGCATAACCACTTGAGCAAAGTTAATTTTGTTATATAGTTTAGAAAGAAAGAAATATAACATTAGCATTCAACATTCCATCTTTTTCCCCAAATCACACCTAAACCCTAACCCTAACCCCATTTTCAATTGACCCGATAACAGACCAGATCGCGCCTAAGACTATGGAGTTTTTACTCCTGCACAATAAACGAGTAGAATGGAATCAATAAATCGTACCTACACACTCGTTTGAAGCCGAAACCGTGAAGAAACAAAGTCGCACATAGATTCCCGATTGGAGGGTCTTCTGGTCACGTTTTGTTTGATTTAAAGGTGGGTTTACAGTGTGTGAAGGTGCAGAAGTTGATTTGCGAAATCAATTTATGTCTAGATTGCTTAGAAACGCTTCTACGATTCGTTTTAAGAAGTCTGGCGGTTACCCACATTAATATCAAATCAAAGCTCGAATTAAACACTTAAACGCCAATTAAAATCATGTAACGACTTGTGTAATGATGGAGAGACGAAACCAACCATAAAGACGAATTGAATACGCGTTAAAAAAGGTTTTTTAAAGGGGTTGCCGGAGTTTATTCTGGTCGCCAGAATCCGGCCACATTGCTCGCCGGAAAAGCGAGTGCAGCGAGGGAAAGTCTGATTTTTTTTGAATCTTTTGATTATTGGCAAGAATGGTCCTTCTAGATTTAACTTAGTTAGTTTATAATAGTCTTTGTTAGGTTTTTTTTCTATATAAAACTTAACCAAGTTAAGTTTATTTAACCAAAAATTTCTAAAACTTTATAAACTTGAAAGTTTTATAGAATCCATTCCGAAATACGTTTCAACATACACATTTGATTAAAGCTTATACCCAATCCATAATAAATATAAATGATAAAATTTTAGTTCGCTTTAAAATTAAATTTGAAAACGACGAAACTTACAGGGACTATAATGGAAATCTTTGAAGGACTATTATTGTCAATTAGATGAAAGACGGGGGTGACGGATGTCACACTACCAACCTTGTGCACGCCCGTGTAGCCCCTGAAGGTCTATAAATACCAAGCCAACCCTCACCATTATGAACCCAATTCTTGTGCTCTCTTGGGGCCAAACTCCAAGCTTCTTCCAGAGATCTTGGGTCTTGTGGGAATCCTTCTGGCCCTCCTAACATCCCTCAATGGTTAGGCCTCATCCTACCTTGATCGGTCTAGCCAAGAAGAAGATCGTAGAGTAGTTATGCAATAAATATCGAGGGTCGTGAAGATCAAGAGAGCTACATGTCACTTGGAGGTGGATAACTTGTCTATGAGCAGCCATGTTCTTGTGTTGACCATGTTTTATGGTTGCATCTTTCTATCATTACGAACCCATTTCGATTTGTAGACTTTTATTATTAGTAGTAGTAGTTTATTGGTATTTACTTGTGTTGTTATCTTCTTCTAATCCTTATTTGTTTATCTTTGTGACATGTTTCCATTAATGATAACTTAAACCTAAAATCAATATTAACTTATTAGGAGAACTCATGAGTGTACCCATGGTGTGTAAAAACCCATGCACTTGTGATCTCATCCGAAAATATAAAATAAGTATTGATTAACTTAACTAAATAACTGGAGGTATAATCAGCTTTTGGTAGTCCGAACTAGATCCAACGCGAAGAAACTGATAGAGAGACAGATCCTTCGGGCTTCTGATATCCGAACCGGGTTCTAAGCAATGGCTTCTGAAGTGGACCAGATCTGAGTGACACATTTCTGGTACTTACCAGATGATTTGATGATCTTCTTGGTAAAGAGAGGTTTCCCTACGGGCGCACCAGTGATATTCGGATTGCACGCCTTTAGGATTATGTGCCACCTTTATCAAGGGTTTCATCCAGTTCGGGAGGTTAAGGGTTGGGTAATTAAGTTGTCATTGATTCAACCAACTTTATATTTAATTGATCACTAAATATTAAAGTGTCGTAATAAAGATGAACAAATAATGGATTCTTTATCTAGTTCTCGTTAGTACAACGCCGTTAACCAATGGGGATACGGTCTCCTGATATCAACTGTAAGAGAGATCCTTCGATCCTAGTATCGTTAACCAATGGAGATTTGTGGTTGACATACTCAGGAATGACCCTAAGGCGAGATCCTTCGGTACGAAACGCGAGAGCTAAGACGAGGTGTACGGTGTTCCAGATCGGAAGTGAAGCTTCCGTTTTAAGAAGAAGATGAGTTTGAACACCAGATACTTGACCGCGGTTTGAGGAGCCCGCTATACGTGAGGCCCTGTCGGAGACCCCAGGTGGACGTACGCTGGAGAGGTTTAACATTCTACGCAGTAGTAGCCTCCACTTCTCTATCAAAGAGTCAACACTTCAAGATCCCCCTCCACTTCTCTAACTTAAATTATTATTTCTACTAATAATCTTGACTATTAATCGGAAGGACCCCGATATATGCATAATATACTACTCTACTATTTTTATCTTTTTATTTTACAAAACCAAAACCTTCTTCAAAAACTATTTTTAATAAAGAACCCCCTCCGTTTTATTTTTCTTTTAAAACCCGATCAGTTAATGGATGAAAGGTTGAGTAGGGGAACGTGTAAACCTTGGGAAAACGATACTCAATACTTACCCTAGAGACTATACTATGCACGTCAGGTTCTCTGCCTATGTGTTGAGTTTAGTTTTTAAAGTAAATATTGTTTACTTTATAAATTTAAAACTTGGTAAAACCGGTTTAGTAAAAATCAGTCATTTACCCTAGCTTTGGAATTTAAACATCAAGTTTTTGCCACCGGGGAAATGATATATTTTTAGTTTGCTAAAATCACACACATCAAGTTTTTGGCGCTGTTGCCGGGGAACACATTTGTTTCCAAAGAAATACCCAAGTCACATAACTGATCGGTTTATTTTTCTTTTTCCTTTTTCTTTTCACTTTATTTTTCTTTTTGTTTTTGGTCTTCTTTATTTTTCTTTTTCATTTTATTTCTACTTTATTTTCGATGATTGCGGTTGTTTTGGTTTTTCTTTGCAGGTTTGCTTTCGGATTGGCCACCTTGAAGAAGTCCCGTGGGGACAGCTGAGACCACCCATATCATCAACTTTCATTTTTGAGGGTTGTTATTTTTTCTTTATTTTCGTTAGAGATTGGTTTGTCATCCCTTGAAATTCGCCAGGTAAATGCAGGAAATGTGGGAAATAAGACCGGGTGAAGTTTTTCAAAAATTTAAAAGTTAAACTGTTTTTGAACTTAAAATGGGGTTTTAAAAACTATTTTGGGGAAACCCGACTAAAATTTTTAAACCGGACCCTTAAAAACAGTTTTAAAATTAAAAAACGCGGAAAACGGGGAATTGGGCAGAGGAGCACGCCCGTGCCACTTCATGTGGCACGGTCGTGCCAGTCGTGCAGATCAAATTTCTTGGTTATTTAAAAGTCTTTTTGACTTTTTCAAAACCACCCTTCTTACCCAAACTCGCACCCACCGTCTTACCTCCCCTAAAACCCACCATTTTTCACCATTTTCCTCCATTCCAGGCTTCAATCTTCAATATAAGGTATGTATAATCAACCCTAACATCTTTTAAGTGTTTTATGTCCAGATCTATTCAGATTATTGAGTTTTTGAGTAGTTTAGTTTCTTGGAGAAAACCTTAGATTTCTAGTGTTTTTAGCCCGAATGTTTGCCTGAAACTTTAGGAAAACGATTAGGGTAGTGCTAGGAACGTAATGCAGGTAAAAATTTTGAGAAACTTTGCAAAAAAAAATTTCAAGAAAACTGACAGGTTTGAAAAACCGTCTCATCAGTCACGAGCACGACCGTGCACAGCAGTGTGCAGGGCGTGCTTGGCTAGAAAAACTGTTAAAAATTTTTCCGCATAACCAATCTGACCCGAAGGCTTGAGCATGGCCGTGCCACCCTTGAGCAGGGGCGTGCTCGGCCCTAAAATCACACCAGAACTTTTTAAGTTTTAAATTTAAGATATTTTTGCAGTTTAAAATCAGTTTTAGGGAGTTTTAGGCAATAACCAGTTTAAACAGTCGAACCAGTAGGAACATGGACTGCAGACTGAGCCGCATGGCCATGTTCATCAGTTGAGCATATGCTTGCAGCCACTGGACCTAAGCTGTTTATTTTCTGCAAAAATACTTAGGTTTGTAAAGCTGAACCGACTATGTTGTTTTGCAGGTTCATGCCTAGAATGAAGAGGGCAGCACAAAGATCACCATCAGTTTCTTCTGACTCCCACCCTTCTCATCACTCGCAGCAGTCAGGAGAGTCAACCCCACTGGCTTCACCTGATACGTATACTTTTCAGCCTAAGGGAGATATTCCTGATGGAGTACACACATGGATGTACTTCAACAGGCACGGGACAGAGCGATATGCTCGAAACCAGCTGAGGTTGATTGAGAGGAGATCATTGGGACCTCACCTACCAGTGGATTATGATGCTCTAGAGCAGGTTGGGCTTGAGCCCAGGTTTACACGCTTACTTTCTCACCAGTGGCACAGGTTCGTTAGAATCAGGGAGATCGTATATATGGAGCTCACTCTTGAGTTCCTTGCTTCATTTGTATACACTCCCCGTGCTGCTGGGGTTGACAGGGTTTCTACTAGATGCATTGGGTTTAGGATGGCACGAAACTGGTACAGGATGACTTTGGCAGAGTTCGGGGTACGCATGGGGTTGTACAGACAGAGAGAGACTGCTGAGCCCATCTTTACAGATAGTCTTTATTGGTGGCCTGATGGTATGGAGCCACAGGAGTTCTGGTCCACTATTTCTGAGGTCATGTGGAACCCCAGGAAACATAAAAGATCCAGCTTTCCTGACCCACTCCATAGGTGGGTTCACAAGATTATAGCTAGTACATTGGGGGCCAGAAAGGAGAGTACTGGGGGCGTGAATGAGTGGGAGGCATTCATTCTTTACTGTATTGTTGAGGAGCGGCATGGTAATCTTGCCCACGTTATTGCCGAGTTCTTCACTCGCAGCTTCGGTACCACTTCAGCCAGTCTTATCTACGGGGGCCCATATGTCACTTGCCTCGCCACATCATTAGGGGTGCTCACTGTGATACCCCGCAATTTCAGGTTCATATTTTGACCAAACTCTAGTTAACTTGTACTTACATTCACAACATTTTACTTAACTAGGGTTAGTTAACTTAGTCACACGATACACGGTTATAGGTGAACAACTGCATACACGAGTCTTGAACCCTGAACGTTGGTGAAACAATAAAACAAATAATTGTAGACTAACTCATTTGATATTATTTTCAATTATGTGCTTAATTGAATTTATTTGTGAACTTATGTACAATTCTGTGTATTTAAGCGAAACATGTTACCAAACCGTTAACCGACACCTGACGAACTTGGAACGTATTTTAGTTGTAAAATATTGACTAGAGTATTTTATGGACTAGATGTTATATGTAAAGCCCAATTATAAAGAAAAAAAATAAAATATATATAATAAAACCTTTGGACTTGGACCAGGCCAGGCCTAGATCGGCCCAAGTTAGTTTTTGTTATAAAAAATGATTTTTAACCTAATTTTTCATTATAACACAACCCTAATCACTCTTAACAGTCACCATACTAAAATCTTAACTCCTAACCTCTGCTATAAACATAATTAATCAAGTTTTGGTGCTCTAGTTGAGTTTTTATCACCCGAATGAAGAGCTTTAGGTATATTACCAAACCTTTTGTGTTTTATCTTCATTATTATGTTATAAAGAACCATAAACAAGATTGTCCAAGATCTGAAATAAACTTACAAGGATTAAAACATGGTTTTTATAAAGGTTTAATGGGATTAAACGAGGTCTTGTGTGTTTATTATGTGTTAGATGTTATGTTGTTGTATGATTAAGGATTATTGAACATCTAGGGTTTATAGATGATAATATTTACCAAGAAACATACATGTTTTAATCAGATTGATGTGTGATGAATCTTGTATGATGTTTATTTGATGTTCTTGATTGATGATATGCAACTAGGGTTTGATATAGTTGATAATATTGCATGATTAAAATCTGGACATAATCTGAATGTCAACTTGTAGGCCCTGTATCACGACTTTAATAAATCTGTTTTGATCGATTCTTTACATGAACATGTTTTACAAGGTCTTAGCTTCTTAGAATGGGCAAAATCATCTGATTTGGACATCGGTTGATATGTTTTTGGAATTTTCTTTGATTAAAGGTCATATCAGATTTTCGGATTAGTATTTTGGGTCAACTTTAAATGACCATAACTTGAGTTTTACAAAGAATTAAATTATGAAATTTGGACAGCAGGTTGACATTGACGAAAATTGAATTTTCCAAGTGGATTCATCCCATTTGGATGAATACACAATTTTTGGAAATTTTTCTACTAATCTGATCTGTTGTGAGTATTTTCTGGACATAGCTGTATTGTATGATTTTTCATACTTTTTTTGTATGGTTTTGTCACGAAATAAAAATATGGACTTGTACGGTAGACTCTCTAGAAGATTCATAAAATTCTGAGAGTCCAACTCATTGGATAAGTATTTTTAATAAATTGGTTTTCACAGAGCATAATCTGTCCTAAAAACGCAGATTATGTAACGTACACTTATGTGGCTATTTAGAGTCTTGTATGACTTGTAATTTACATGAACATATATTGGCACTTATATGATGTGTATATGAAGTGCATAACTGATGTTAATCATTTTGTTCACCAATGGGTCCGTAGGGTCTACTTGTGCATTTAGCATAATTAGGTGTCACTTACACGGTTTTGAACTTCTAAACGTCTTGGACAAACGGGTTATATGGTGTATTGATTTTTACACATATACTCAGTTAGTGAAACATGTAATAGGGAGTCGGTAGCACATCCTATTTATGAAGTTTGGTTTATTTGCTTGCAACCTAAGGTGAGTTTCACTACTTTTTCGCAAAAGCATGCGTCTCGGGTTGAGAAAACTTACTTAAACTTTTCTAGTCTAGTTTGGGACTACAGTTTTTCCCGGGCTTTGGGATACATGGATTCACGGGGTGAATCGGGTTTTTACTAGTTTCACATCTTTTTGTCATTGATGAACTACACTGCATTCTATCACGGAAGTCCTTCACTATTTACCGAATGAGTTGCCGAGTTATGGCAAGCGGGTTACTACTTGATAGCGCTATTAGGTTTGACAAACCTCACACCGTGCTGGGAGACGGGCGTGAACTACGACCTTAGATTTTATCATTGTTGATAGGCAATGATGGGAGGCAAAAACCAGCTGGCGGGGCGAGTGCGTCGCTTGAATAGCAATTCGGTATATCATCGTTTAGTTATCTTGAATGGGTTAGCTACCCTTGGCATACGTTGAACTAGTGGTTCTTGGTTTCGGTTATTGATTACTGTTTTTGGGTTTGGGAAACCTAACTATTGTTCTTGGTTTGGGAAACCTACACTTTTACTTACCGTACTTTGTGAACTCACCAACTTTATGTTGACACACGATATACATGCTTTTACAGGTAGTTAGCTTTCGGTGTCACGATTAGGAAGCACTGCACGTTTCACTGCATTTGGGGTCTTGGGCATACACCTAAATTACATATCATCCTCGCGGTATAAACCCCGCAATGGAAATTTGATGGTGTGACAGATTGGTATCAGAGCCACTGGTTATAGTGAACTAAGACTGCATGGTGAGTCTAGTCTATAACTGTCATAGCATAAGCATTGCATTAGTTACACTCACAGCTTAAGCGCACAACTAGCTTTCGGGCTATGTATACTTGCTTAACATGTTATAGGAGTTGTATAATCCTTTAACACTAGACCCGATACTGAGCACATCCTTTGTGAAGGACGAAAGCTAGGCCATGTGGCGCATCAATTGGGACTAAAATTCCAACCAGCTTCACGGATGGGGGAGTCGGTAATAGAGTACCAGCGAGGGTACCGACTGTTAGATACATCGGAGAAAACCCTTGAAGGCAGTATAGCCACTATAACGGAGAACTACGCAGTACCCATGGCGCAGTACTACACTTCGAGTAATGAAGGGAAAACTACTGAGGGTCGACGAGAATTGTTGAAGGAACAAGTGGGACACTTGATGACTTAGTTAGTAACTAGCCAGTCCAAATTTGGAAACTGTACGCTGTAAGTCTTAAGGATCACTTACACCTCTGTGGGAGGAGGAAGAGGAGATAGAGAAGGAACCCGAACCAATCAAACCCAAAGAGAACGCATGTGGAGAACTCTTATCTATTCAGGATGATCGTGGTGGTGCCATGGTGGGTATCATCTCATTCTTGAAAGCCCAGAAATGCATTAGAAAGGGTTATCCAGCCATTCTGGCTAACATCTCTAACACTCAAGCTGAAGTTGAAACGAGGATTGAGGACATCCCTGTAGTTCGTGATTTCCTAGATGTCTTTCCAGAGGAAGTACCTGCACTTCCACCTGTTCGTCAAGTGGAGTTCCAAATTGATCTTGCACCTGGAGTGGCCCCAGTTGGACGCACACCATATCGCTTAGCACCAGGCGAACTTCAAGAACTGTTTACCCAACTCCAATAGCTATTGGATAGGGGTTTTATTAGACTTGGTTCTTCACCTTGGGGAGCCTCAGTCCTGTTTAACAAGAAGGATAGGAGTTTCCGCATGTGTATTGACTATCGGGAACTGAACAAGGTGACCGTTAAGAACCGTTACCCATTACCACGTATTGATGACTTGTTTAACCAACTCCAAGGATCGAGCTTATGTTCCAAAATTGACTTGAGGTTAGGATACCATCAACTAAGGGTCCGAGAGGAGGATGTAGCCAAGATAGCTTTCTGAACTCGCTATGGACATTATGAGTTTTGTGAAACACCCTAAACCTTTTTAACCGAAAATACGCAACGGAAATACGAACCAGAAAATTTATTGCTTGATAAAACATTCTTGTATGTTTTGAACCCATATCTACTAAATATTATAGGTGTTTCATACTTTCATCTTTTATTGTTTCTTATTACATCAAATACAACTCATCTTTATTAGTTTACGTGACCGTGACCGCGACCCCGTACAATCTGTGTCCTCACTAGACCTCTAACCGTTTCTTGCTTTGTGAGCTAGACTAGACAACCTGCAACCACCACGTAACCATTTTGTTAGTTCATTAAGTGACTTCATGCAAATATTCACAATATGGAAACAATATCAACAATACTCAATGATCATGTCAAAACGCCTTTTTGCAAGTTTCGATCCGATCTCCGGATCCTATCCTTCAATTTCCATGCATTCGTAATTACATACCTGCATCTTTATTACCAACCTCATAATGAAAGGTTAATAACACTACAATACACAAGCATGTTCAGACCCCATGTACAAGTTATCTTGACCCGTCATACTATACTTTCTTCATGTATTCTCTAGGACAAACGTGACGTTTTCGAACCTATACTCAATCTACACATAACGACCAACCTTTACATACAAAACACTTTCACATATATCCGGGCATAAGCACCTATGCACACATTCTATTACACTGTCACACCCTCAAATTTCCACTTGCGGAGTTCTACCGCGAGGCGTGTGACATACCAGGATCCAAGTCAACGGTCACAATAAACGACATCTATATGTAAAAATATACGTAGAAAAACCATGTATAAATTTAAAACAAACGTTTGGAAGTGCGGAAGCTTTTAAGTTTTACAAAAGTCAAAAGGAAATAGAAACATAAGTTCAAAAGTTTATTATTCCAAAACATGCATTATGATCCTAGACGCAAGACGACTCCAGTGCGACTCCGTGCGCCTAGCTGGTAGCTGCTATCTTAGCGACCTGAGAAAACATGTTAAAAATGTCAACATATAATGCTGGTGAGTTCACAGATTTTGTTATGCGTTTCATCAAAATCCTTTGAAAATCGTTACCATCACAATTACTACTATGCTGAGTTGTACGCTAGCTAGGCGTCGGGTAACATTACTACTACGGGTGAAACCATTACTAACATAAGCCACAGTTGACCCTTATATTTAGAGACAATATGCACCTGACCGGCCTCCAACCGTCAAGTGGGGTTTGTTAGTTCCCAATAGCGCTATTCACATTTCCCCGTTACATCCTCGTATTCGTGGTTCCAAGGGAATTTGAGTACCGTTATAGTAATATATCGAAAACCATAGTATAATCATGAATGTGAGTGATAAAAGAGTTTAAACATGTTTCTCCCCCGAAAACATAAAGAGTAAAGTATGGGGCCGTGAACTCACCTTAGATTGCTTTGAGTTAAAATCCAACTCCAAATGTAGAAATAGGCGAATTGCTAATGATTCCCTATTTCAATGTTTAAACTTTATGAGTATGTGTTTATGCAAGTTTGACCAAAATTCCATTCGTTCTAAACTTCACATATTCTAAACGTTTTGTGTGACGCAAGTGTAACCACATAAAGCTAGTAGACCCGACGACCCGTTGGTGAAAGTTTAGTGTTCATGTTAATACATACTATACATATCAATCACATACGTTCATATAATCTATACATGCAACATATAAGTCAAGAAAACTATCAAACAAGTTCAAATACCAACAATATCAATTCTGCGATTTTTGGACAGATTCTGTGTCGTCAAAACGATTTTTGATAAAATACCAAATCAACTCATTTGACTCTAAACTTTTTACAGGAGCTTCCCATATGTTTGGTTGATATGTCCATATTTTTATTTTTCTATAAAAGCCCTCCAAAAATTTACTAAAAATTCCCAAACACTGAAAGGTACAAAAACGTAGCTGTTTGCGACAGTTTAGTAGATGATTTATTAAAAATCACTCGTTGATCCAATTGACCTGAATCCAATTGGAGAACATCAAAAATTCCTGTATTTAGTTGCTCACCAAATTTCACGATCAAAGAGTTTGTAAAACTCGAGTTATGACCGTTTAAAGTTGACCAAAGTTTTCTGTCCGAAATCAGTTTTGACATACGATTTTGTAAGCTACAAAATAAATACCTATACTCAACCAAATTCAACAAACTTGGACTTTCTGGAAAGCTTAGATCACATAGCATACTTTAGTATCAAAAACTATAAGATTTAGATATCAAATCCTCAAGTTATTAACTAAACAAATTCGGTTTTATAATCTGTCCAGTTTTTAATCTTTGATAAAAACTTAACTATCACAATTTTTATCAATAAAAACTCATGAAAAACTCAACATGGTAATTATATCTAACTAGCACATGATCAGATCTTGTCAAAATGATAATTAACTATACTCATCATTAAAGTTTATACCAAGATTTATCAAGCTAAACTATCATAACAAGACTATCATGAATCCTAGTATTTTATAAGCATAACAACATCATCTAAGCATATATTATCATCTATGGATTTGTTTTAAACATGGTAACATTCATATAAATCAGATTATAACATAACCTATATGAAATCATGATTAAAACAACAAGAAAAACAAGTAATAAGTTTATACCTCAAGAACAAGCTTAGAAAACTAGGAATATGATCAAAGATCTTCACCAAGCTTTGAAATACTTCTATACTTGCTTATGAATGATTATAGAACTTAAAAATCGGAGTTTATGGAGTAAGGAACGAGCAGGAGAAAGTTTTGATCAAAATAGCAATCTAGATCGGCTTTTATAAAAAAAAAAATAAAACTTTTGCTCGTCAGACACTCGCCCGCGGACCGCGGCAGAATAACTATTCCCCGCGCGGTCCGCGGCAGAGTTAAACAAAACAGACTGTAATCCTCTGCCGCCCGCGGAGCGCGGGAGGAAACTAAAATCCTCCGCGGTCCGCGGCAGGGCCAAAAGTAGGTTTTAATATTTTATTTTCAATTATTGTCACTTTATATATATTATTTAAAATCTTTATTTCTAATTTATTAATAATATAATTATTAATAAAAGTTTTCTACAAAATTCCGAGTCCCGGTCCGACCGGACTCAGTACGTTAATTCACGTATAATCACGTAATAGCACATAGTTTCACATAATCACGTATAGAGATATAATTATGACATAACGTATTCATAGTTAACATTTCACCAACGTTCGGGTCTTACTACTCACGTGTGTGTTTCCCAATGATGCTACGAATTACCAGACTGACTTAACTAACCTAGTTAAGTTTGTTTTAACCAATGTTTCGCTAAGGTAGACTTTATGAAATGTTTTGCTGAAAATGCCGGGTGTCACATTATCCCCCTGTTGAAAGAATTTTCGTCCCCGAAAATTTCCCGAAGTCCAAAGAGAATGAAGCGAACTAAAAAAAAAAAATTTCCCCAATTTTCCGATCGTCACATTATCCCTCTGTTGGAAGAAATCTCGTCCCCGAGATTTACCAGTTTTAACAGCGATAAGTGCCGACCTCTGTGTGTGTTCAAACAATGTTTTCCAAAGTGTAACAAGATGAATGTTGTGAACGAGAAGTGATAAATACAGCCGGGAAACCACTTCCCAAGGTGAATACAAGTCAAGAGACCCTTCCCGATTGAAAGCCTAATGGAGACTACTATGATCGGTATAAACAACCCACCGGTACCGTCCGAGTAGCATCCCCAAAGGACTCCCATCGACCCAACGAATAAGAAACGATGACCAGAACCAACATTAAAATGTTCAAAGGAATACGAAGCGCACAACGATGTGGATAAGATAAAACCAATGTGTAACGAGAGATAAAAGAGAATACGTACGAGTAACAGTGTCTAGGTCCTCCTGGTTCTCCCTAATGGTATCAGCACGAGCAGCTCGTTCGCCACCTTCAATGTTTCCACCCTCACCACCTACAGCCCTGGCTTCAGCTTGATTCAACTCTGAGCAGTCCTTCTTAAGATGTCCCGATTGACCACAACGAAAGCACCTATCACCCCGCTCTGGTTTAGGGCAAGTACGCTTGATATGTCCCGACTCGCCACAACTGTAACACTCCTGGTTCTTCCGAGTATTAACATGCGCCTTTCCTGGCCGAAGATTGACCCTACAATCTTTAGCAACATGTCCCATCAGTTTACATCTGTTGCAACGGAAACTCTCGCAACGACCGTGATGATGAAAACCACACTTGTCACACTTAGGGTTCTTTCCAGCATACCCTCTCTGTTTCTGATCAGACGTTGATCCCGACGCTTCACCCTTCTCGGCATTCTCCCGTTTCCTTTTGTTGTTCTCAGTCCCTCCAAAGACGTGGGGTTCACATTCCATGAACACCTTAAAAGTACACACCTGTTGGCCCAAAGGAGGTGGCGGTGGAGGATAAACGATATTTCCACCGTCGCCTTGCTGAGCGGTCTGGTAAGCAGCAAGAGCAGCAGTCACCTGTTGCTGGATTAAGTCCTTCAGCGCTTCTGGGGTTATGTTGATGCTACCACGACTCTCGTCACCACTGTGTCCACCACGACTTCCCGACATCTTCTGCCGAAACAAGAACAAAAGCTCAGACCCAACCCCAACACTAAACCAAGAGAATAAGAAAAAGTCAAGATTTGGGTCAAAATGTAACCATTAATCCCAACACGAGATTCACCAAGTCTTCCATGCATTTCAACTTATGATTTCGTGTGCACCCGAAATGATAAATTGCTCTACATGGTCCTCTAGGCGTGCCCCGAGTTCGAACCTCAAGTCACCCGATACCCATGACTTAGAAAAGAAACAGCCAACTCAAAAGATCAACAACAAGTTACTTCAACTACAACCCAAAGGAAAGGATAGAATAAAACTAGGAATGATCACGAATGAGATAGATAATAAGATACTATGTGATAAGGATACCGACACCCCGACAAGGTTATTTTGTTTAATAAAAGATACGACTCAAATGTATGTGACCGTCTAGTGTGTGTGACTCGGCTATAGACTAGACTCTACATGCAGTCCTAGTTCACTATAACCATTGGCTCTGATACCAATCTGTCACACCCTCAAATTTCCACTTGCGGAGTTCTACCGCGAGGCGTGTGACATACCAGGATCCAAGTCAACGGTCACAATAAACGACATCTATATGTAAAAATATACGTAGAAAAACCATGTATAAATTTAAAACAAACGTTTGGAAGTGCGGAAGCTTTTAAGTTTTACAAAAGTCAAAAGGAAATAGAAACATAAGTTCAAAAGTTTATTATTCCAAAACATGCATTATGATCCTAGACGCAAGACGACTCCAGTGCGACTCCGTGCGCCTAGCTGGTAGCTGCTACCTTAGCGACCTGAGAAAACATGTTAAAAATGTCAACATATAATGCTGGTGAGTTCACAGATTTTGTTATGCGTTTCATCAAAATCCTTTGAAAATCGTTACCATCACAATTACTACTATGCTGAGTTGTACGCTAGCTAGGCGTCGGGTAACATTACTACTACGGGTGAAACCATTACTAACATAAGCCACAGTTGACCCTTATATTTAGAGACAATATGCACCTGACCGGCCTCCAACCGTCAAGTGGGGTTTGTTAGTTCCCAATAGCGCTATTCACATTTCCCCGTTACATCCTCGTATTCGTGGTTCCAAGGGAATTTGAGTACCGTTATAGTAATATATCGAAAACCATAGTATAATCATGAATGTGAGTGATAAAAGAGTTTAAACATGTTTCTCCCCCGAAAACATAAAGAGTAAAGTATGGGGCCGTGAACTCACCTTAGATTGCTTTGAGTTAAAATCCAACTCCAAATGTAGAAATAGGCGAATTGCTAATGATTCCCTATTTCAATGTTTAAACTTTATGAGTATGTGTTTATGCAAGTTTGACCAAAATTCCATTCGTTCTAAACTTCACATATTCTAAGTGTTTTGTGTGACGCAAGTGTAACCACATAAAGCTAGTAGACCCGACGACCCGTTGGTGAAAGTTTAGTGTTCATGTTAATACATACTATACATATCAATCACATACGTTCATATAATCTATACATGCAACATATAAGTCAAGAAAACTATCAAACAAGTTCAAATACTAACAATATCAATTCTGCGATTTTTGGACAGATTCTGTGTCGTCAAAACGATTTTTGATAAAATACCAAATCAACTCATTTGACTCTAAACTTTTTACAGGAGCTTGCCATATGTTTGGTTGATATGTCCATATTTTTATTTTTCTATGAAAGCCCTCCAAAAATTTACTAAAAATTCCCAAACACTAAAAGGTACAAAAACGTATCTGTTTGCGACAGTTTAGTAGATGATTTATTAAAAATCACTCATTGATCCAATTGACCTGAATCCAATTGGAGAACATCAAAAATTCCTGTATTTAGTTGCTCACCAAATTTCACGATCAAAGGGTTTGTAAAACTCGAGTTATGACCGTTTAAAGTTGACCAAAGTTTTCTGTCCGAAATCAGTTTTGACATACGATTTCGTAAGCTACAAAATAAATACCTATACTCAACCAAATTCAACAAACTTGGACTTTCTGGAAAGCTTAGATCACATAGCATACTTTAGTATCAAAAACTATAAGATTTAGATATCAAATCCTCAAGTTATTAACTAAACAAATTCGGTTTTATAATCTGTCCAGTTTTTAATCTTTGATAAAAACTTAACTATCACAATTTTTATCAATAAAAACTCATGAAAAACTCAACATGGTAATTATATCTAACTAGCACATGATCAGATCTTGTCAAAATGATAATTAACTATACTCATCATCAAAGTTTATACCAAGATTTATCAAGCTAAACTATCATAACAAGACTATCATGAATCCTAGTATTTTATAAGCATAACAACATCATCTAAGCATATATTATCATCTATGGATTTGTTTTAAACATGGTAACATTCATATAAATCAGATTATAACATAACCTATATGAAATCATGATTAAAACAACAAGAAAAACAAGTAATAAGTTTATACCTCAAGAACAAGCTTAGAAAACTAGGAATATGATCAAAGATCTTCACCAAGCTTTGAAATACTTCTATACTTGCTTATGAATGATTATAGAACTTAAAAATCGGAGTTTATGGAGTAAGGAACGAGCAGGAGAAAGTTTTGATCAAAATAGCAATCTAGATCGGCTTTTATAAAAAAAAAATAAAACTTTTGCTCGTCAGACACTCGCCCGCGGACCGCGGCAGAATAACTATTCCCCGCGCGGTCCGCGGCAGAGTTAAACAAAACAGACTGTAATCCTCTGCCGCCCGCGGAGCGCGGGAGGAAACTAAAATCCTCCGCGGTCCGCGGCAGGGCCAAAAGTAGGTTTTAATATTTTATTTTCAATTATTGTCACTTTATATATATTATTTAAAATCTTTATTTCTAATTTATTAATAATATAATTATTAATAAAAGTTTTCTACAAAATTCCGAGTCCCGGTCCGACCGGACTCAGTACGTTAATTCACGTATAATCACGTAATAGCACATAGTTTCACATAATCACGTATAGAGATATAATTATGACATAACGTATTCATAGTTAACATTTCACCAACGTTCGGGTCTTACTACTCACGTGTGTGTTTCCCAATGATGCTACGAATTACCAGACTGACTTAACTAACCTAGTTAAGTTTGTTTTAACCAATGTTTCGCTAAGGTAGACTTTATGAAATGTTTTGCTGAAAATGCCGGGTGTCACATTATCCCCCTGTTGAAAGAATTTTCGTCCCCGAAAATTTCCCGAAGTCCAAAGAGAATGAAGCGAACTAAAAAAAAAAAATTTCCCCAATTTTCCGATCGTCACATTATCCCTCTGTTGGAAGAAATCTCGTCCCCGAGATTTACCAGTTTTAACAGCGATAAGTGCCGACCTCTGTGTGTGTTCAAACAATGTTTTCCAAAGTGTAACAAGATGAATGTTGTGAACGAGAAGTGATAAATACAGCCGGGAAACCACTTCCCAAGGTGAATACAAGTCAAGAGACCCTTCCCGATTGAAAGCCTAATGGAGACTACTATGATCGGTATAAACAACCCACCGGTACCGTCCGAGTAGCATCCCCAAAGGACTCCCATCGACCCAACGAATAAGAAACGATGACCAGAACCAACATTAAAATGTTCAAAGGAATACGAAGCGCACAACGATGTGGATAAGATAAAACCAATGTGTAACGAGAGATAAAAGAGAATACGTACGAGTAACAGTGTCTAGGTCCTCCTGGTTCTCCCTAATGGTATCAGCACGAGCAGCTCGTTCGCCACCTTCAATGTTTCCACCCTCACCACCTACAGCCCTGGCTTCAGCTTGATTCAACTCTGAGCAGTCCTTCTTAAGATGTCCCGATTGACCACAACGAAAGCACCTATCACCCCGCTCTGGTTTAGGGCAAGTACGCTTGATATGTCCCGACTCGCCACAACTGTAACACTCCTGGTTCTTCCGAGTATTAACATGCGCCTTTCCTGGCCGAAGATTGACCCTACAATCTTTAGCAACATGTCCCATCAGTTTACATCTGTTGCAACGGAAACTCTCGCAACGACCGTGATGATGAAAACCACACTTGTCACACTTAGGGTTCTTTCCAGCATACCCTCTCTGTTTCTGATCAGACGTTGATCCCGACGCTTCACCCTTCTCGGCATTCTCCCGTTTCCTTTTGTTGTTCTCAGTCCCTCCAAAGACGTGGGGTTCACATTCCATGAACACCTTAAAAGTACACACCTGTTGGCCCAAAGGAGGTGGCGGTGGAGGATAAACGATATTTCCACCGTCGCCTTGCTGAGCGGTCTGGTAAGCAGCAAGAGCAGCAGTCACCTGTTGCTGGATTAAGTCCTTCAGCGCTTCTGGGGTTATGTTGATGCTACCACGACTCTCGTCACCACTGTGTCCACCACGACTTCCCGACATCTTCTGCCGAAACAAGAACAAAAGCTCAGACCCAACCCCAACACTAAACCAAGAGAATAAGAAAAAGTCAAGATTTGGGTCAAAATGTAACCATTAATCCCAACACGAGATTCACCAAGTCTTCCATGCATTTCAACTTATGATTTCGTGTGCACCCGAAATGATAAATTGCTCTACATGGTCCTCTAGGCGTGCCCCGAGTTCGAACCTCAAGTCACCCGATACCCATGACTTAGAAAAGAAACAGCCAACTCAAAAGATCAACAACAAGTTACTTCAACTACAACCCAAAGGAAAGGATAGAATAAAACTAGGAATGATCACGAATGAGATAGATAATAAGATACTATGTGATAAGGATACCGACACCCCGACAAGGTTATTTTGTTTAATAAAAGATACGACTCAAATGTATGTGACCGTCTAGTGTGTGTGACTCGGCTATAGACTAGACTCTACATGCAGTCCTAGTTCACTATAACCATTGGCTCTGATACCAATCTGTCACACCCTCAAATTTCCACTTGCGGAGTTCTACCGCGAGGCGTGTGACATACCAGGATCCAAGTCAACGGTCACAATAAACGACATCTATATGTAAAAATATACGTAGAAAAACCATGTATAAATTTAAAACAAACGTTTGGAAGTGCGGAAGCTTTTAAGTTTTACAAAAGTCAAAAGGAAATAGAAACATAAGTTCAAAAGTTTATTATTCCAAAACATGCATTATGATCCTAGACGCAAGACGACTCCAGTGCGACTCCGTGCGCCTAGCTGGTAGCTGCTACCTTAGCGACCTGAGAAAACATGTTAAAAATGTCAACATATAATGCTGGTGAGTTCACAGATTTTGTTATGCGTTTCATCAAAATCCTTTGAAAATCGTTACCATCACAATTACTACTATGCTGAGTTGTACGCTAGCTA
This sequence comes from Ambrosia artemisiifolia, assembly GCA_032199755.1. Lineage (NCBI taxonomy): Eukaryota > Viridiplantae > Streptophyta > Magnoliopsida > Asterales > Asteraceae > Ambrosia > Ambrosia artemisiifolia. Next base: position 30,119,660 of record CM063514.1, on the reverse strand, counting down.
GGCGTCGGGTAACATTACTACTACGGGTGAAACCATTACTAACATAAGCCACAGTTGACCCTTATATTTAGAGACAATATGCACCTGACCGGCCTCCAACCGTCAAGTGGGGTTTGTTAGTTCCCAATAGCGCTATTCACATTTCCCCGTTACATCCTCGTATTCGTGGTTCCAAGGGAATTTGAGTACCGTTATAGTAATATATCGAAAACCATAGTATAATCATGAATGTGAGTGATAAAAGAGTTTAAACATGTTTCTCCCCCGAAAACATAAAGAGTAAAGTATGGGGCCGTGAACTCACCTTAGATTGCTTTGAGTTAAAATCCAACTCCAAATGTAGAAATAGGCGAATTGCTAATGATTCCCTATTTCAATGTTTAAACTTTATGAGTATGTGTTTATGCAAGTTTGACCAAAATTCCATTCGTTCTAAACTTCACATATTCTAAGTGTTTTGTGTGACGCAAGTGTAACCACATAAAGCTAGTAGACCCGACGACCCGTTGGTGAAAGTTTAGTGTTCATGTTAATACATACTATACATATCAATCACATACGTTCATATAATCTATACATGCAACATATAAGTCAAGAAAACTATCAAACAAGTTCAAATACTAACAATATCAATTCTGCGATTTTTGGACAGATTCTGTGTCGTCAAAACGATTTTTGATAAAATACCAAATCAACTCATTTGACTCTAAACTTTTTACAGGAGCTTGCCATATGTTTGGTTGATATGTCCATATTTTTATTTTTCTATGAAAGCCCTCCAAAAATTTACTAAAAATTCCCAAACACTAAAAGGTACAAAAACGTATCTGTTTGCGACAGTTTAGTAGATGATTTATTAAAAATCACTCATTGATCCAATTGACCTGAATCCAATTGGAGAACATCAAAAATTCCTGTATTTAGTTGCTCACCAAATTTCACGATCAAAGGGTTTGTAAAACTCGAGTTATGACCGTTTAAAGTTGACCAAAGTTTTCTGTCCGAAATCAGTTTTGACATACGATTTCGTAAGCTACAAAATAAATACCTATACTCAACCAAATTCAACAAACTTGGACTTTCTGGAAAGCTTAGATCACATAGCATACTTTAGTATCAAAAACTATAAGATTTAGATATCAAATCCTCAAGTTATTAACTAAACAAATTCGGTTTTATAATCTGTCCAGTTTTTAATCTTTGATAAAAACTTAACTATCACAATTTTTATCAATAAAAACTCATGAAAAACTCAACATGGTAATTATATCTAACTAGCACATGATCAGATCTTGTCAAAATGATAATTAACTATACTCATCATCAAAGTTTATACCAAGATTTATCAAGCTAAACTATCATAACAAGACTATCATGAATCCTAGTATTTTATAAGCATAACAACATCATCTAAGCATATATTATCATCTATGGATTTGTTTTAAACATGGTAACATTCATATAAATCAGATTATAACATAACCTATATGAAATCATGATTAAAACAACAAGAAAAACAAGTAATAAGTTTATACCTCAAGAACAAGCTTAGAAAACTAGGAATATGATCAAAGATCTTCACCAAGCTTTGAAATACTTCTATACTTGCTTATGAATGATTATAGAACTTAAAAATCGGAGTTTATGGAGTAAGGAACGAGCAGGAGAAAGTTTTGATCAAAATAGCAATCTAGATCGGCTTTTATAAAAAAAAAATAAAACTTTTGCTCGTCAGACACTCGCCCGCGGACCGCGGCAGAATAACTATTCCCCGCGCGGTCCGCGGCAGAGTTAAACAAAACAGACTGTAATCCTCTGCCGCCCGCGGAGCGCGGGAGGAAACTAAAATCCTCCGCGGTCCGCGGCAGGGCCAAAAGTAGGTTTTAATATTTTATTTTCAATTATTGTCACTTTATATATATTATTTAAAATCTTTATTTCTAATTTATTAATAATATAATTATTAATAAAAGTTTTCTACAAAATTCCGAGTCCCGGTCCGACCGGACTCAGTACGTTAATTCACGTATAATCACGTAATAGCACATAGTTTCACATAATCACGTATAGAGATATAATTATGACATAACGTATTCATAGTTAACATTTCACCAACGTTCGGGTCTTACTACTCACGTGTGTGTTTCCCAATGATGCTACGAATTACCAGACTGACTTAACTAACCTAGTTAAGTTTGTTTTAACCAATGTTTCACTAAGGTAGACTTTATGAAATGTTTTGCTGAAAATGCCGGGTGTCACATACACAATCATCCAATGCGTGATAACTCCACTTACCAAACGGTTTACCATTTGTGTGACCTTGCATAACTATACAGTTCAATCTAATAGCTACACCCATGATTAAATGTATCCATATATATATATATATACACACACACACATCAATCCGTACATTTTACCATTCATTCTTATGCCATATTTGTTAATCTTGAGTTTGTTTCATGCTTAAATACCTTGACTTCATTTTATCTTTGTTGCCCATTTATCCCATTTACTTTTATTGTTGTATGGTGAACTATACCCATTCACCAACAACGTCAATTCGCTTACCTTGTTATGAATTACCATTTCATACTTGTTCCAATTTCTATATTTATACATAAACATACAGTTGCTAAACCAAGAGTTTGCATCATAAGTCACTTACCTTTGCCCGTAGGAGTGTTTTCGCCTTATACGCGTTTGACTTATAGTCCCAAGCTTTTCACCTAGCTCGAGATCATATCCACTTGACCCGTTGACTTTTAAGCTTCTTGTACCTAGCTTACTTTCAAGTCAACATGCCATGTTAAAATACTAATTTGGAACTTACCTATTCAAACATTAGTATTCATTCTACATCATTCAAACATGACATCAATACATTCAACAACTAGTTCTATTCAATAAGTATTTCCATATACTACCCGTTCGACCCGTTAGTGAAAATACTTGCATCAACTAGTTGGTAAGTGTTTTTAGACACTTTTTGAATGCCACATAATACGCTATTCTTTCCCTACAATCCATACTCCAAGACTACTACAAGCGTGTACATTCTTACACCTTTTCTTATTAAAGATTACATTATAAATGTGCAGCGATTTTCTGCGCAGCTGCTGTTCAAGGTCGTTTTTCCCCTTCTAAACCTCGGAATCAGATATTGACTATCAAATACAAAATGTGCCTCATTCAAAGACCTTTCCAAGCATATAAAGAACACATCCTAACGATTTTTCTATGATTTATATGAATATTTTAAGATCATGTCAGAAACATAATTTTGACCAAACAGCTTTGCTGTCAAAACTGAATTGTTAACTTTAGATGCTGTTTTGACCCACTACAACTCAGAATCAGCTTCTTATGACTAAATATGAAATGTAATATGTGCAACAAGCTTTTCAAGGATATAAGGGTCGTCTTCTAACTCCTAATAACGAATAATATATGCCCTTTACAATATGACTATCTAGGGCTGTCAAAAGTGACTAATTTCCCACTATTTTGTACCAAATCAACTAACACCACCAATTTCATCACAAACATCATATTCACATATTGTAGGAAACATACAACCATAAGATCACTTATGTGCATACATACATACCTACATACAATCCATTCTAATTCACACATGGTTTCCATCAAAACACATCCTTTATGTTTATTTACTAACAAGCATCATATTCTATTCACATTCATCAATTACTTGCATGCAAGTTCATCTAGACATTTCATCAAACACTTGATGTGCATACCATATTTTGAGCACATTGTACAAGCTTCTAATACACACATTCCACCAAAACACATAATCACCTTCAATCATGACAAATTTCCACATAAATATCATCAACTACACATTATTCCTACAATTACATGGATTTACAACTAATTTTAGCAACATCAAAGCTCTAATGAAAACCCAAAATCATCATCTTTTGCAAACAAGCAACTTCTAGTAAGTAGCTCATCTCTAAACCATTAGAGATGATCAATATCATTTACAATCAAGCAATAATACGAATTTAACATCATTTGCTCAAAACCCACATATGGGTTTCGAAATATGATAAGTTTGGTACTAGGGTTCTTACCAAAAGGTTCAAACATGTAGATAACCCTCAAATTTGCACTCCATCATGTGAACACTCAAACCCCTTGCATCTCTTCTTCAATTTTGGTGAGATTAGGGCTTGGTTTTTTTTATCTCAAGAAGCCCCTTTAGGGCTGAATTCTTTTTCCCCATTTGGGGTGTTCTTGCAATTTTAATGTTGACCAATAATTTCCTTATTAGTCCCTCAAGTTTACCCCAAAGTCATTTTTTTTATAAAAACTAACTAATCAAGTTAGTTCTAGTATTATTTGCCCATTTATATAAGTAATAACATCAACTAGGATATTTCTAAACTAGAACATAGCCCATATTCTTACTGTCTAAACCCCGTTTTATTATTTTGCTATTCACGCCTACTGGTGTAATTAAGCAAAATGGATTTTTGGGGCGTTACATTTTGGTAATGCCATTTGGGCTAACCAATGCACCGGTAGGGTTCATGGATCTTATGAACCGCGTGTGTATACCCTGTTTGGACAAATTCGTCACGGTGTTCATTGATGACATATTAATCCATTCCAAAAGCAGGGAAGAGCATGAGGAACACCTGTAACTGATCTTGGAACACTTGAGGAATGAGCAGTGATTTTTTTTTGCTCTAAAAATTTGGAGGCGTTATCTTTATGGAACGAAGTGTACGATCTTTACAGATCGTAAGAGCCTCCAACACATATTCGATCAGAAGAAGCTGAACATGCGACAGCGTCGATGGGTCGAGCTTCTGAATGATTATGACTGTGCCATCAGATATCATCCAGGGAAAGCTAACGTAGTAGCGGATGCTCTCAGTCGTAAGGAAACGAAACCCAAATGGGTGCGAGCTTTACATCTTACTATTCATTCTAATCTTCCCGATAAGATACATGAAGCCCAGGGCGAGGCTTTGAAAGAAGAAAACATTGGGCTTGAGACACTGCATGGTGCTGATAAGCACCTGGAACTGAGGACAGATGGTCTTCAGTACTTCATGAATCGAGTCTGGATTCCACGTTTTGGGGATCTCAGACAACTTCTGCTCGACGAATCTCACATCTCTTGTTATTCGGTACATCCTGGTTCGGATAAAATGTACCAAGATCTCAAAACTCTTTATTGGTGGCCAAACATGAAAGCTGAGATAGCCACTTATGTTAGTAAGGGCTTGACTTGTGCAGAGGTTAAGATTGAATATCAGAAACCTTCAGGCTTACTCCAGCAACCAGAAATTCCCATGTGGAAATGGGATGCTATATCCATGGACTTCATTACCAAACTTCCCAAGACATCCAGCGGGCACGATATGATTTGGGGTCATTGTTGATCGTTTGACCAAATCAGTGCATTTCTTGGAAATTAAGGAGACGGACAAGTTGGAACGTCTAGCTGTCCTATATATTAAGGAAGTTTTCTCTAGGCAAGGGGTGCCTACTTCTATTAGATCTGATCACGACTCGCGATTTACTTCTCGTTTTTGGACTACTTTCCAAGATGCATTGGGGACTCGTTTAGATATGAGCACAGTCTATCACCCACAAACAGATGGACAACGTGAACGTACCATCCAAACATTGGAAGATTTGCTACGAGCGTGCGTGGTGGACTTTGGCAACGGTTGGGATAAGCACTTGCCTTTAATCGAATTCTCGTATAACAACAGTTACCACACTTCTATTCAGTGTGCGCCTTTTGAGGCACTATATGGACGCAAGTGTAGGTCTCCCATCTGCTGGACAGAAGTTGGGGATAGCCAGCTGACATGTCCCGAAATCGTGCACGAAACTTCTGAGAAGATAGTGCAAATCAGAAACTAGATGGCTGCTGCTCGTGATCGACAGAAAAGCTACGTCTGTGCAACCCTTGGAGGTCTATAAATAGCAAGCCAACCCTCACCATTTGTTCATCCCTTCTTGTGCTCTCTTGGGGCCGAACTCCAAGCTTCTTCCAGAGATCTTGGGGTCTTGTGGGAGGCCTTCTGGCCCTCCTAACATCCCTCAATGGTTAGGCCTCGTCCTACCTTGATCGGTCTAGCCAAGAAGAGGATCGTAGAGTAGTTATGCAATAAATATCGAGGGTCGTGAAGATCAAGAGAGCTACATGTCACTTGGAGGTGGATAGCTTGTCTATGAGCAGCCATGTTCTTGTGTTGACCATGTTTTATGGTTGTATCTTTATATCATTACGAACCCATTTCGATTTGTAGACTTTTATTATTAGTAGTAGTAGTTTATTTGTATTTACTTGTGTTGTTATCTTCTTCTAATCCTTATTTGTTTATCTTTGTGACAAGTTTCCATTAATGATAACTTAAACCCAAAATCATTATTAACTTATTAGGAGAACTCATGAGTGTACCCATGGTGTGTAACAACCCATGCACTTGTGAGCTCATCCGAAAATATAAAATAAGTATTGATTAACTTAACTAAATAACTGGAGGTATAATCAGCTTCTGGTAGTCTCGAACTAGATCCAAGGCGAAGAAACCGGTAGAGAGACCGATTCTTCGGGCTTCTGATATCCGAACCAGGTTCTAAGCAATGGCTTCTGAAGTGGACCAGATCTGAGTGACACATTTCTGGTACTTACCAGATGATTGGATGATCTTCTTGGTAAAGAGAGGTTCCCCTACGAGCGCACCAGTGACCTTCGGATTGCACGCCTTTAGGATTATGTGCCACCTTTATCAAGGGTTTCATCCAGTTCGGAAGGTTAAGGGTTGGGTAATTAAGTTGTCATTGATTCAACCAACTTTGTATTTAATTGATCACTAAATATTAAAGTGTCACAATAAAGATGAACAAATAATGGATTCTTTATCTAGTTCTCGTTAGTACAACGCCGTTAACAAATGGGGATACGGTCTCCTGATATCAACTGTAAGAGAGATCCTTCGATCCTAGTATCGTTAACCAATGGGGATTTGTTGTTGACCTACTCAGGAATGACCTTAAGGCGAGATCCTTCGGTACGAAACGCGAGAGCTAAGACGAGGTGTACGGTGTTCCAAATCGGAAGTGAAGCCTCCGTTTTAAGAAGAAGATGAGTTTGAAGACCAGATACTTGACCGCGGTTTGAGGAGCCCGCTATACGCGAGGCCCTGGCGGAGACCCCAGGTGGACGTAAGCTGGAGAGGTTTAGAATTCTACGCAGTAGTAGCCTCCGCTTCTCTATCAAAGAGTCAACATTTCAAGATCCCTCTCGTCTTCCTCACAAAATATCTAACTGAAATTATTAATTCTTATAATAATTTTAAATATTAATCGGAAGGACCCTGATATATGCATAATATACTACTCTACTATTTTTATCTTTTTATTTTACAAAACCAAAACCTTTTTCAAAAACTATTTTTAATAAAGAACCCCTCCGTTTTATTTTTCTTTTAAAACCCGATCAGTTAATGGATGAAAGGTTGAGTAGGGGAAGTGTGAACCTTGGGAAAATGATACTCAATATTTACCCTCGAGACTATACTATGCACGTTAGGTTCTCTGCCTATGTGTTGGTTTTAGTTTCTAAAGTAAATATTGTTTACTTTATAAATTTAAAACTTGGTAAAACCGGTTCAGTAAATATCAGTCATTTACCCCAGCTTTGGAATTTAAACATCAAGTTTTTGGCACCGGGGAAATGATATCTTTTTAATTTGCTTAAACCACACACATCAATGGATTTGGCAAGAAAACATAAACCTCAAGGGTCTATATGAGAAAAAACGTATTTTGGATGGATCTAGCAAATCTGGTCAAACCTTAGGGACGAAATTGGTAATTTACTCTAAAATAATAATTCAACTGGACAACTATACCTATCTAGTTTAAATGTCAATGGGTGTGAAAACATTATGACACACACACACACACACACACACACACACATATATATATATATATATATATATATATATATATATATATATATATATAGAGGCTAAGTACTTAATGAAAACCCAAAAATTTGAAGAAACCCATGGAAACCCATCTAGTGGCTCTAATTGTTCCACATCACCCAATTTGCAATATATTATTTTATTTCTTGAAGGGCATACTAGTCATTTAATCATTCCCCCCATTTAAACATTTGAATATTTTATTCTCCCTCCTATATAAAGAACATCCATCTCTCTTTCACACACACACACACACACTTTCTCTCTCCATCTCTCTCTCTTCTCTCTATTAACATCAGATCCACCAACATCCCCATCCTCCATCCACCACCATCCCCATCCTCCATCCACCATCGATCCACCACCGTCCCCATCCTCCATCTCCTCTGTCGATCCACCACCGTCGTCATCCTCCATCCACCAATATCCACCACCGTCCCCATCCTCCATCCACCATCATCCACCACCACCGTCTTCATGTCATTTATTTTGTTACTTTACTCCATTGGCAGGAAGGAGCAAGCAAATAAAGGTCAGATTTAGTATTTTAATCTCAAGCTTCTTATTCATGTCATTTTTTTTACTTTACTCCCATCGTCAAAAGCTTCTCCATTTACTCTGTTTTGGAGATGGGTTAAACAGAGTATGCTCTGTTTTCTGTTTTGGAGATGGGTTAAACAGAGTATGCTCTGTTTTCTGTTTTGGAGAAGGGTTAAACAAAGTATGCTCTGTTTTCTGTTTTGGAGATGGGTTAAAAGTAGCAAAAAATGTGGAACTTAAAGCAACCACATTTCATTACAGATAATTTATACGTTTAGGATTTTGCATCCCAGATGCTTGAAAAGTAAAGAATTATTAATAAAGGGTTAATGGAAACAAGAAGCTTTCTATTTTTTTTGTAAATAGATAAAACAGAGGCAGAAAGTAAAGAATTATTTAAGTTTTTTGGGCTGTTTTTGGTTGAAGAATAATGTGGAATTTGATGAATTTGTTATTTATATGATTTGGACCTAATTTGGACTCTATAGATGTGTGTGAATTAAAATCTGAAGTATGTTGTTTCATGTGTAACACTGTACCTTTTTTCTTAAATATTGTTTTTAATCTAATTTTCACAAACCATATCAGTTATCATGTTACTAAGGAAGGCTATTATATATTTTAATGGTTTGTTGTTATTATTGTTATTATTATTATTTTGTTGTTGTTGTTGAAGAAGAACACGTTTTTGTCGATGATGAGTTAAGCTTTTGAATAAAAAAAGTTGTGAATTTTAAAAAGTAAATTCATATGACACACATCTATGCAGTTGCGTATGATACAAATACTGGATTTTAAAAAGTAGTGAATCTATGTTGCGTACAAACACGTTTTTGTCGATGATGAGTTAAGCTTTTGAATAAAAAAATTAGTGAATTTTAAAAAGTAAATTCATATGGAGTGTGTGCAATGGTACACATTTTTGTTAAGTTGCGTATGATACACATCTATGCAGTTGCGTATGATACAAATAGTGAATTTTAAAAAGTAGTGAATCTATGTTGCGTATGATACACATCTAAGCTTTTGAATAAAAAAGTAGTGAATTTTAAACAGTAGTGAATCTATGTTGCGTCTGTTTCGTATGTAACCGAACTAAGTTGCAGTTTTTATAAAAAAGTAGTGAATCTATGTTGCGTATGATACACATCTAAGCTTTTGAATAAAAAGGTAGTGAATTTTAAAAAGTAGTGAATATATGTTGCGTCTGTTTTTTATGTAACAGAACTAAGTTGCAGTTTTTATAAAAGATTAGTGAATCTATGTTGCGTATGATACACATCTAAGCTTTTGAATAAAAAAGTAGTGAATTTTAAAAAGTAGTGAATCTATGTTGCGTATGATACACATCTATGCAGTTTTTATAACATTCCTCCTAAGTTAAGTTTGATAATTTTTGATAACTAAATGGATAAAACAATGTAAAACAATGTTTACTTTCAACACTAGTTGCATATGTTAATACGAGGGGGGGGGGGGGAGTTTACATGTAAATTGATGATTTTGTTTTCTTTTTGCAGGTGAACATATTTGTTGCATTAAAGATGAAGATGATTATCAAGAATGAAGTGTAGACAATTTTTTTTTAGCATTTGTAGATTGTAATAACCGTTTTGGTTGTTTTTAGCATTTGTAAGAAACATTCTTGCGTACTTTTGAATGTTTTTTGTTCTATAAAGTTTTTAAGTGATTTTATACATTCTATCTGTTTTAACGTATGCAACAAGACATCACACATGAGACTAGAGTATGTGCAATTTTAACGTATACAACACTACATATGTTTACATATGCAACACTACATATGTTACATATGTAACACGACGTCCTGACAGATTTAGGACAATTGTCACAAAAGTATGAGAGAGATGATGTGACATGACGACAAGGCAACGCCGCAATAGGAACCGTACGTCACAGAGAAATACGATGGCAAGGCTACACTACTGCAGGAGCAGTAAACAACAGGAATGCATCATTGACAATGCAGCATAACCACCTGGATACGCAACTAGCAAAAATAATGCAACTGCAAGCATGCACAATGGCTGGGGGGGGGGGGGGGGGGTAACACAGTAGCACGAATGCACGCGACAATATGACGCTCAACATGGAGAATCCCATAGTCCACACCACCATAAAGCTCCGTTATGGTGGGCACGCATCCCCGTGCGTCTCAGATCACTTGTGGAGGTGGGAATTTCATTCGTACCTTCGGCCTTGGGCCTAACCTCCATAGGCTCAATGGTAGAACTTGGTTAGATTGGCTGGCGCATTAGTCGTCATAACATAAATGGGAATGACGGGTTCCACATAATTTGGCTGACTTCTCAAGCCGATATTGTTCATGGAGAGAACGACCAGAGGCTTGTTATGAGTCACTCAAACAATGGCAACAGAAACATCGACAGTTTCCACTGAGGCCTGAGAACCATTGACAATGTTAGACTTCCTAAGAGCCCAAGGAATGATAACTAGTAGTTCAATGAAAGCCTCAAAGAGAATGGAATTAATAACAACAAACTCCACAAAGACACATAGATGGTCATAGCGGCCTGGAAAGGGTCATAGAGACGTCTTCGTTAATATCATTCACTTCTGCAGGAGCCTCAAAATTAACAACGTCAACCCGAGCAGAGCCATAGAACAACATCATCAAGCCCAACATGGACTGTACAGACAACGACAACAATGAACTCAACAACAAATATAGAAACGATGACATCAAGTTCGATAAGTGCTATCGAACCACTGATAACAACAAACTCAGCGAGAGCTACACTTAATAGCGCCAACAGGATTCGCTTGAGCCATAGGATAATAATAGGAGCAACAACGTCAGGCTCGACTGGAGCCTTAAACTCGTCGTAGCTATTATATGTGTGGTGATTGGTATCCATAGGACCTGGAAACCAACCTACATTTTTCCCGATAACAAGGGTAGTGGTCACAACGAGCATAGCAAGTAGAGGTAGAAGGATCACGATTTATCGATACACCACGATAAAATGAAAACGATACCGACTCTGGCTACCCAGCCGAGTCATTCTTCTCTTTAGGGTCTCCTTACATGCTATCTAGTACCGATAGTAATTAGCTGGAATGCCTCTCTGTCACTCAAGCGAGGCCGGTGAACCTTCTTCCTGATAGGCCATGCCGTGAGAGTATCGAAATACGGCAAGAGATTAGACAGGTCACCGTGTCCACAACGAATGGACCTTGCAACCTTAGTTTATAAATCACCGTAACGAGGGGACGCAACGTCTCAATATCTATGGGGATTGATGGAAAACACTTCGCGTCATTTGCCGCCCCTATTAGATTACTAGTCTCGTCGTCATGACGAGGGTGACGAATGTTATTGCCACAAGAGCAATGGGATTTCCGTCCCATAGGTAAGTTTACCAGATAAACGTGACCACTTCCAGTAGTCCGTCGTTCGATTTTCGAGGGGGATTTTAATGTCAGCAAAAAGCGTCTTGCAACATTCTGACAATCACAGAACACTCTTACGATTACGATTCCCAAAGTGTGGTTCCACTTTCTAGGATTTATGACGGATTCAGACACAGTACATGTAATGAATCTACTCTGGCGTTTCCTCGACTGAAGCGAGGCTACCAATAATCCTTGAAAAACAAACAGGAGGTAGATAGAGGAGTCTGATGATAACCTTTGTATCTCAGGAAGGTAGTATGACACAAGTACCAACATGCTGAGTCCATCACAATTCATCTTCCGAACACGATCCAGCGCTATTGCGAAGTTTGTTAATCCACACTTGAATACTCAATACATCGAGTAGTGGATTCCCACGAGTTAATCGCATGCACTTCCGAGTGAGTCCATCGCCAAATGTCGACTGGGGCTTGCTGTTCTACTATACACCATCATCATAACACTGGCAACAATGCCGCGGTCGTGATTAGTGCCCGAAATTCTTGCCATCGTCGAAGTTTAGCAAAGCACTATGACTTGCGGATGTGTGAGGCGACATGCTGATTTCACTATCCGTCCATGACTGCCTGGAAACAACCAATACTGTTGATTCAGACAAGGGCTATCGAGCTTTCAGGTTAACAATGATCAAGCTTCCTAATCCCGTAACTTCGATTCTGTCTTCCTACTGGAGAAGAAAAATATCCAACCCTTGAAGACAACCTGGGCATGCGTTAAGTCGATCATGACTTATTCACCATGATAACATCGCAGCACACGGCCACGAGTCTCATATTTAATCCACGCAGGGTCCCGTTCTCTAGACGCACTAGTCTAGTAGGGACGCACCCTAAGTCTTCACTGGGTTCCAGGTTTAGCATTCCTCGCATCGTTCCAGACATTTAGCTCCTATGCGAGGAAGTTTTCGTCTCTCGTCTCTATCCGATGCGAAGACTTACGTCAGATTGCTCAAATGAGTAGACGTTCGAGCTCTTCCGTGCTCGTACCTTAAAGGTAATGTCGAAGAAAGCTTATTAGGTTAGCTAGGATCAAAATAAAGGGACGTCGACGAGGCCTCCCATTTCATCTATTGGCCCATCAAAACCAAGACTGAATCTAAAGAACAAGAACAACTAAGACAAGGAGTGATCACCAATCCCGGCCCTAGCGCCCACCAAGGTTACCATGCACCCCAAACTATTATTACGTGTGCACCCGTAATGATAATTTGTGTTGCCAGGTAATCTTGTTGCCTGCTAGTTCCGAGCTTCCTGATCCAAAACCGAGATTTCATACAACAAGAGACTTGATCTAGTTTCGTCTCCAAATCACAAACAACGTGGCGACATCCATTAACGCGATAGAGATTAGTCCTTCCGATCATCCCGTCTACAGGCAAGCAGGTAGGCTCCTCGTAGACCACAGTGTCCTTCCTCTTGGCTGGTACCGGTGATCGGTGCAGGAGTGTGGACTAATGTGAAGCGTGACACAACAACCTTACTGGCAAAATATCCGTACTACGTATATGTATTAACTTAATCTTAGAAAATCGGATTCCTATGCAACATAGACATCTTATCCGCATTTTCTAATACTTCATATATCGACACACATGGCTAGTCGGTCGGAATTTCCCCTTGTACAATCCATGTACAATCTTCTTTCTTTTCTGAAAATATTTCGTTGTGTTTTATTTTTGAAAACTTCGTTTTCGAGCCAAAACTGGTTATAGTCTAGATTTTTCAAAAATGCTAGTTCGCTACAACCTTGGCTCTGATACCACTTCTGTCACACCACGCCAATGGCGGAAACACGTGGCGCAACGCTCGAAAGCATATCAAAGTCAAGATTAACACAAACTATATTTATTTAGAAAAGATCAATTTATTAGAATGTCGAAAATGAGTATCTTGTTACAATATTGCACAAAGCATTACATAAAACGATGAACATTAAGTTTCAATGTGGGGGTATTTCCGTTTATGTTCCAACCCGATGGTAACAATAAATGAAACCCCGACCAGTATCCGACATCCCGAATTCCACCGCACTAGCCCCATATCTATTCAGCACTTAGTTACCTGAAAGATATGTTTAAAAAAAAAAGACGTCAATATATAAAATATTGGTGAGTTCACAGGTTTTAGTTACATAACAATAACATTTTCACAACCATCGACTCGACTCACTTTACCGTATAATTACTTTCCCATTTAAGTAATTATACTAGGATCTTGTCGATCGATATTCCGTTTTTACAACATGTGCGAAACCTGCACAACTTGTGGCCTTTGTAAGGAGTAGCTAGCTCCTACAAACATTAATGATGAGCAATCCCTTGAGCCCCATAACCAAACCAAGACTGATAACAATGCCCCGCTCCAAGTCGTTACTCGGTTTCCCACGACTTAAGTTCAGAATATATGCACCCCAGGCATAACCTAATGCGTAATCGACGCTATCGATCAGGGGTGGGCCTTGTCAGGCACCAATAGTACTATCCAAATATTCTTTCGGTTTCATTTCCCTGAATTAATGATTACGGAAGAGAGGACTCAACCCCGAGTGGCGTTCACTGCTCAAGTACTCATCATACCACTTATCACATTTTATCCTTTGAAAACCTTTTCAACATGTGACAATATTTGACAAACATATCTTTCCCCCAGTTAAAACAGTAAAATGGGGCCGTGAAACTCACCTGAACACTGTCTGGCTCACTAGGTAGATAGCATAGAGGGCCTCGCACCTACAAACGTCCTGGACGTATGAGTCACTATTCCTATAGTGCATGTGCCTTGGCAAGTTGTACACCCAACTCCCGACCACAAGTTATTCCAAATCCCGTTTAATTAAGCGCGTATCCTAGGTTTCGTTGGCGTTACATTACCCTTTGTGTTACAAGTTATATATTACTCTTGTTAATATTTCCTTAACTTGTATTTTATTATCATCGACTCGGCTTCACTTAACATATAATTATTTTCCCATTTAAATAATTATACTTAAGATCGCATCGCTCGATATAATATATATTTCAACACCCGACCCGACTCACTTTGCCGCACATTTGTTTTCCCATTTAAACAAATATGCTAAGATCTTGTCGTTCGATTGTATATTCTTAACACCCGATTCAACTCACCATACCGTATATTTATTTTCCCATTCAAATAAATATACTAGGATCTTGTTGGTACGGCATACACACATATATATCCTTGTCTACTCGTCTCGCTTTCCTTTCCTCATATCTACTTTCCCATTGAGTCGATATACTAGAATTTTTGCCGAGACGAGCGTACATATATATAAATGCGTAGTTTTTCTTGTTAAGTATATACGTTTGTTTAACGTCTTATTTGTTTATGTTATACTTTTCTCCCACGAATAATTCCCTTAACACTTAGGAAAGTGTTTGTTAGTTTTCACCCATGTATATATATATTTTACTTCCTAAAATATATACTTTCTCATCTTGCCGCAATGGCATTTTTCTCATGATTTGTCCGTGTACGGTTCGTTAACGCGTCTTAATTCGATATCTTAACTCGATTAGTTAGTTCTTCCAAGTCTTTCCCAACATGTGCTTTATAGAAATATTATCCACATTTCTAACCCATGTTACTTGGAAGGTTTGTATTTTAGCCCAACTTGTTAACTTAGATACAAAAATGCTTCCAATACTTTTATATTCCCATTTATATAAAAGTATTCATTTTTGTATAAGTTTCTCAAGTTTGATTCACATTTTTATAAAATCTTTATTTTATAAAAATCCTTATTTTAAAACCCTTTGTATTTTTATAACTTTCAAAAATACACTTTTATACAAAATACCCAAGTATTTCTACTAGTATTTACAAAAATCATCCTTAGACTTTATTACTTACATTTTTGACACCGAACTTTCCATACTTGTATTTTTGGACTAATAGTTTCTAAAATATCCATTTTAGTCCTCTAACTTTCAAAGTTACAACTTTAGTCCCTTAACTTCCAAAAGTTGCATTTTTCCACTCTAACTTCCAAAGTTAACATTTTTCACTCAAAATAGTAAACTTTGAAGATTCAACTTTTTATTGGTAAGTTATTTTTGTATCAAAACACTTATGTTAGTCTTGTATTTCTTATGGAAGACCAACTATATGTGTGTTTTATGTATTTGTCCATTTTATCAAAATATCATTCATCTAAGTAAGCTAACTTAGATTTTCCATCTTCTTCATTTATGAACTTCTAATATGTTTTACCACATATTATAACATGAATGATCATAATAAGATGATTTAAAGTTACTTATAACATATTCAAGTTCATTCCATAATCTTAACCAAAACATCATCCTACTTAGTCTTTTATGTAAACTTTATATATTTTCAAGACTAATACATCATCATCCACAAATCCATGGTTTATTTTCATATCTTTAATCTTCCATTTTACACATGTAAAACCTATTAAAGATTATGTTCAAAACCACCTTTTAAACCCCTTCATGTACAACTTGCTTCTAAGAACACATACATGAATAATAACAATCAAAAACAAGATTAAGAAGCTTACTACTAGCACAAGGCTAGGGAAGACAAAAACCTTGGATTTGAGAGGGGTTTGGTGTGTTCTTCCAAGTGGTTTAGCTCCAAGCTCTTGAAACACACAATAGGGGTTTGGATGATGGATTGTTTTAAGTGTTTTGGAGATGTAGAAACTTGAAAGGATGATGTGTGTGTGTGTATGAAAACCTACGGCCATAAGAACAAGAAAGGAGAAGGAAGTTTTGCTTTTCTTCAAATGGCTAACACATGGTTATATCTTCCTACCACATGTAATCTTCCATAGATTATGTAAGATATCATGGAAGATTGTATGTGTACTTGGGATCTTTGGAAGGATATGAAGTGTGTGCATGTGTATATAGCCGTGTATGTATGCATGGGTGTGTAAGAGTTTTGCTTGCAAATCTTGCTAATATCTTTGTAATCTTTCCAAATCTTTATACAAGACCCACCATGCATGCATACACTAGTGTCATGATGGTTTAGGCTTTGGTCTTGGATTATTGTGGCCCTTGGCCGAATTTTTGCAAAGGAGGGGACAAGGAGTGGCATGCTTTTGTACTTGATAATTATTCATGTTTCTTACACCTTTTGCATGCTTAATCTCTTAGATTCATAGGTTATCATTAAAAGCACAATGCAAGGGTATTACAAAGGCCCTTAGGCCGGCCCCTTTGTGGGTCTAGGTGGGGTCCACAACTCCAAATATTTACCCAATATTTGTCTAGTTAAATCCCCCGTCGTTCGGGTGTCGTTCGGGTATTTTTCGGGTTTTAATCGCGCGTCATTCGGACATTAAAAATACTTTTAATAACCCTTAAATATAGTCTAATTTAAGCGTTGATTGGTTATTTAGGCCTTTGCCGGGTGAAATTATGAGTTATACGCGTATCGGGTGCGGTACGCGCAATTTATTCGTTACCGGGAGATTTGTACAAGACGTTTTCATTTATGGTTTTGGAGTTCCAAAACTCATTATATCTTATGAAGATACCCTTTATTTTATATCCTGGGTGTCCGGGATCCTTTTCGTTTATTTAATTATTACCGGGTAATTGCCAACGTCCATACCGGATAGCTTATTCGCACATGATCCAATCATGTTTTACCATTAAACGTATGCATTCCTATGCACTATTTGGAAATTGCTATCTCTTAAGGCCTTGATAATTAAATCACACATAATTGTATTTAATTACGTTAATCATATACTAATCAATCTGTACGGAATTACCTTATTTTTGCCGGTTGTTACATTCTCCCCCCGTTAAGAGAATTCCGTCCCGGAATTCAATTCAAGTTACCCATCACAATAGTATCCTTGAACAGGGCGGGGTGTTTGCGCTTCATGAGATCTCCTCTTTCCTAGTGAGCCCAGATTCATGCTCGGCTCACGCCTAGTGCTCTATCAAACACAGTGTCATAGTTCAACTACGACTAAGCTCTTGGTCATCCCACCTTGACACATCTATCGGTTTCCCGAAATAGTAGAGCTTATCGTTAACCGGACTTCCGCCGGTCGAGGAATTGACCAAAACTTCCTCAGTCTGGGCTTGCAGGATTCATTAAGAGTCCCACTAAGCTCTTACGATAGTCCGAGCTTAATCATTACGAGACCAATTTCGATTGATATCTCCGTACCACCGAAGTATTAGGAACTTGGCCTTCTACAAACTCTAAGCTTATTGACACCTCCTCGGAGTATGACTCTCAGTGAGAACCTATTATTAGACCGAAGTTCTTAAGGCCTACGCCTTGTCTGTATGACTTCTTAATAGGTTCGTATCTCATCCAAGCAGTCTTTAATCTGCAAGATCTACTGGCCATCCCTCGAATAACCTAAACCAGGTTATGTATCTATCTCCATCTGTCAATCGACGCACTGGAGATTTACACGTATGCCCTCCAAGGGCTTTGAGTAGTACACCCCGAACACTGGGATGCTAATTCCTATCACATATGAAATTTTGGTGGTGAAGCTCATGGGTTCGATCTGCCACGATCATCGACCGTGTCAACACGGGACAATTCCGTTAAGTTCATTCAATTTGTCCGAGAATGACAAGCCATACTCGTCTCAAATCGAGTATCCCATGCTTGTGTACAAAGTTTGTCGAACTTGAGGTAGAGTGATCACTACAATCCGATATAATGTAAGTTGGCAATTCGGTGTCTAGCCATAACTCTCTCCGAGAGTATAGGTAACTGTCCGTATGCCTCATCTCGAAGCCACAGATGAGTACGGAATGAGAGGGTTCCAAGCAACCATCAATCATCACTTGGGTCACATCTGACCCCGGGACACCTCGGGTGTCATGGTGATGTCAAACAGGTGATCTTACCGCACCACATAAAAGTCCCCTTGGGCACCTCGTCGGGTATCCCATTTTATTTATCCTTCGGCTCGACTCACTTTACCGTATATTTACCTCCCCATTAAGATAAATATACTAGGTTCTTGTCGACCGAACAATCACATTCAGAATGGGACTTTATTTCCGTAGAATCCTCTGGGTATTGAATTGCTGCTTTCCTCCTGAGTAATTGTGGTTAATGGTACTAGGACGCTTATTGTGGACTGATGGAGGTCGAAAGTTTTTGCGTCGCTTTCACCCCTCAGTCCCCTTACATTAAGCAGTGTATACATGGCGCCCGGGCCGTACAATTCCACAATCCTCGAGTAGAACGAGTCGACTCATCACCAACGGCAAGATGCTTCCAGCACATGGGTCTATACCGAAAAGAGTTATATGAAACATCATAAATTGTTGTCGCAATGAACAACGTATAAGGTTTATTATGACATATCAACACGTTGGCCCCCATTGCGACAAGTATGCAGAACACCAGTAGCTACCCAACCATGGTATCCAGTACTAGTTCTGTTATATGTGCTTCATGGGTACTAGTGTTCTATCGTCAATAGCAACCTAGTAAATCAATTCCGAATAGTACAGGCCACATGCCCCTGCATTGACCTTCAGATCTTATGCAGAGATCTGAGTGAAAGGAGTCCTGAAACCAAAACCCTCATTCATCGAAGGTTCCATCCTTTCGTAATCTTTTTATGTAAATGGTGAAATCGGGCCATAGATGCATGCATTTAGCATAGATTTCACATTTGGCTTGACGGCTTCATGCGCTCAAGTCGTTACTTAAACAAGCGAGCGACTAATATCGTACCACAAGTAATAGTCCTTAGCCTTCCCACAAGGCATCCCATTCAATGCCTCAGTAGTCACACATATGGGCGGAATATGTAAGCCTTCAAGCTCGTCCTGATTAGTCCGGTGCCATACGCCCTGACCTGGCAGCTCACATTACCATGGTGCCTCTGACAGCGTCTATCAAGGATAAGGGGTTTTGCTCTAGTGTGAGCAATGCTACTTAAAGATGACTGGGAACACCACTATCGACTCGAGGTCGAAATTGTATTCCATTGTTCCAAGAATCTACGCCACGACACCAAAGTAGGATAAACCTTCCATCAAGGGAATAACAACATTAATCGATGGGTCGAGACGATCAACCATCTCAACCCAGTAGTGTGGCACCTTTAAAGAGTAGATAATGCTGCACGCCCTTCTGGATTCAGGGTTCATAAACCTCTTAATCATGTACCAGGGACTTCACCAATGCACGCCCATGGGTGGGTCCACGACGGTATTCCCATAATCATCAGTATGGTACGTATGACTCCAAATGAATCCACCGGTGTGAGCAATAATTGAATCGAACCTTTCAACTCTTGCTAGTCCCAAAGGTATAGATCATAATATCGCTCATAATTACTCGATACCTTCAGGTTCGAGACGTATTCGAAATCCCTTATCACGAAGGCAAGTCTCGCCTTGTCACGTGTAGATCACAGGGTTTCTTCCCGACATTGATTTGCATAATCGATCGCTGGGCGACCAATTGCACAAAAAGGTTAGGGCTGGGCATAGCGTCACTGGTGCCTCAGATCCTGAAGATGTACCGCTCACGAAATGCGTGAGCATATACAGGGGTCGGCACATGACTCGGTCACCTACTCAGACGACCACGAGATTCAGACTTTAGGGAAAAACACCCGTAATCACTAAGGCTAGAGTGTCTAAGCACGACTGTTAGAAAGTCCGTTGGACACCTGAAATCCTACATAATCACTGTCGGCACTACACAATCAAACAAATAGAACAATGACGGCACGACGGGTTTAGGTGATGTCTCCATTTCGAGAGAAACAAGAGCAATGTACACGACAAATCATCACGTCGTCGAGGTAATCCAACAGCTGTAGCAATACGCCCTCTGAGCAACACGACAGTAGAAACAACATGGCAATGCCAGCAACATATCCACGAAGCACATCAACTAGGGAACACCACACAGGAGCAACATGACAACAGAGAAGTATGACGACAAGGCAACGCCGCAATAGGAACCGTACGTCACAGAGAAATACGATGGCAAGGCTACACTACTGCAGGAGCAGTAAACAACAGGAATGCATCATTGACAATGCAGCATAACCACCTGGATACGCAACTAGCAAAAATAATGCAACTGCAAGCATGCACAATGGCTGGGGGGGGGGGGGGTAACACAGTAGCACGAATGCACGCGACAATATGACGCTCAACATGGAGAATCCCATAGTCCACACCACCATAAAGCTCCGTTATGGTGGGCACGCATCCCCGTGCGTCTCAGATCACTTGTGGAGGTGGGAATTTCATTCGTACCTTCGGCCTTGGGCCTAACCTCCATAGGCTCAATGGTAGAACTTGGTTAGATTGGCTGGCGCATTAGTCGTCATAACATAAATGGGAATGACGGGTTCCACATAATTTGGCTGACTTCTCAAGCCGATATTGTTCATGGAGAGAACGACCAGAGGCTTGTTATGAGTCACTCAAACAATGGCAACAGAAACATCGACAGTTTCCACTGAGGCCTGAGAACCATTGACAATGTTAGACTTCCTAAGAGCCCAAGGAATGATAACTAGTAGTTCAATGAAAGCCTCAAAGAGAATGGAATTAATAACAACAAACTCCACAAAGACACATAGATGGTCATAGCGGCCTGGAAAGGGTCATAGAGACGTCTTCGTTAATATCATTCACTTCTGCAGGAGCCTCAAAATTAACAACGTCAACCCGAGCAGAGCCATAGAACAACATCATCAAGCCCAACATGGACTGTACAGACAACGACAACAATGAACTCAACAACAAATATAGAAACGATGACATCAAGTTCGATAAGTGCTATCGAACCACTGATAACAACAAACTCAGCGAGAGCTACACTTAATAGCGCCAACAGGATTCGCTTGAGCCATAGGATAATAATAGGAGCAACAACGTCAGGCTCGACTGGAGCCTTAAACTCGTCGTAGCTATTATATGTGTGGTGATTGGTATCCATAGGACCTGGAAACCAACCTACATTTTTCCCGATAACAAGGGTAGTGGTCACAACGAGCATAGCAAGTAGAGGTAGAAGGATCACGATTTATCGATACACCACGATAAAATGAAAACGATACCGACTCTGGCTACCCAGCCGAGTCATTCTTCTCTTTAGGGTCTCCTTACATGCTATCTAGTACCGATAGTAATTAGCTGGAATGCCTCTCTGTCACTCAAGCGAGGCCGGTGAACCTTCTTCCTGATAGGCCATGCCGTGAGAGTATCGAAATACGGCAAGAGATTAGACAGGTCACCGTGTCCACAACGAATGGACCTTGCAACCTTAGTTTATAAATCACCGTAACGAGGGGACGCAACGTCTCAATATCTATGGGGATTGATGGAAAACACTTCGCGTCATTTGCCGCCCCTATTAGATTACTAGTCTCGTCGTCATGACGAGGGTGACGAATGTTATTGCCACAAGAGCAATGGGATTTCCGTCCCATAGGTAAGTTTACCAGATAAACGTGACCACTTCCAGTAGTCCGTCGTTCGATTTTCGAGGGGGATTTTAATGTCAGCAAAAAGCGTCTTGCAACATTCTGACAATCACAGAACACTCTTACGATTACGATTCCCAAAGTGTGGTTCCACTTTCTAGGATTTATGACGGATTCAGACACAGTACATGTAATGAATCTACTCTGGCGTTTCCTCGACTGAAGCGAGGCTACCAATAATCCTTGAAAAACAAACAGGAGGTAGATAGAGGAGTCTGATGATAACCTTTGTATCTCAGGAAGGTAGTATGACACAAGTACCAACATGCTGAGTCCATCACAATTCATCTTCCGAACACGATCCAGCGCTATTGCGAAGTTTGTTAATCCACACTTGAATACTCAATACATCGAGTAGTGGATTCCCACGAGTTAATCGCATGAACTTCCGAGTGAGTCCATCGCCAAATGTCGACTGGGGCTTGCTGTTCTACTATACACCATCATCATAACACTGGCAACAATGCCGCGGTCGTGATTAGTGCCCGAAATTCTTGCCATCGTCGAAGTTTAGCAAAGCACTATGACTTGCGGATGTGTGAGGCGACATGCCGATTTCACTATCCGTCCATAACTGCCTGGAAACAACCAATACTGTTGATTCAGACAAGGGCTATCGAGCTTTCAGGTTAACAATGATCAAGCTTCCTAATCCCGTAACTTCGATTCTGTCTTCCTACTGGAGAAGAAAAATATCCAACCCTTGAAGACAACCTGGGCATGCGTTAAGTCGATCATGACTTATTCACCATGATAACATCGCAGCACACGGCCACGAGTCTCATATTTAATCCACGCAGGGTCCCGTTCTCTAGACGCACTAGTCTAGCAGGGACGCACCCTAAGTCTTCACTGGGTTCCAGGTTTAGCATTCCTCGCATCGTTCCAGACATTTAGCTCCTATGCGAGGAAGTTTTCGTCTCTCGTCTCTATCCGATGCGAAGACTTACGTCAGATTGCTCAAATGAGTAGACGTTCGAGCTCTTCCGTGCTCGTACCTTAAAGGTAATGTCGAAGAAAGCTTATTAGGTTAGCTAGGATCAAAATAAAGGGACGTCGACGAGGCCTCCCATTTCATCTAT
Organism: Ambrosia artemisiifolia; assembly: GCA_032199755.1. Lineage (NCBI taxonomy): Eukaryota > Viridiplantae > Streptophyta > Magnoliopsida > Asterales > Asteraceae > Ambrosia > Ambrosia artemisiifolia. The sequence continues at coordinate 30,096,088 of CM063514.1, read as the reverse complement.
TGGCCCATCAAAACCAAGACTGAATCTAAAGAACAAGAACAACTAAGACAAGGAGTGATCACCAATCCCGGCCCTAGCGCCCACCAAGGTTACCGTGCACCCCAAACTATTATTACGTGTGCACCCGTAATGATAATTTGTGTTGCCAGGTAATCTTGTTGCCTGCTAGTTCCGAGCTTCCTGATCCAAAACCGAGATTTCATACAACAAGAGACTTGATCTAGTTTCGTCTCCAAATCACAAACAACGTGGCGACATCCATTAACGCGATAGAGATTAGTCCTTCCGATCATCCCGTCTACAGGCAAGCAGGTAGGCTCCTCGTAGACCACAGTGTCCTTCCTCTTGGCTGGTACCGGTGATCGGTGCAGGAGTGTGGACTAATGTGAAGCGTGACACAACAACCTTACTGGCAAAATATCCGTACTACGTATATGTATTAACTTAATCTTAGAAAATCGGATTCCTATGCAACATAGACATCTTATCCGCATTTTCTAATACTTCATATATCGACACACATGGCTAGTCGGTCGGAATTTCCCCTTGTACAATCCATGTACAATCTTCTTTCTTTTCTAAAAATATTTCGTTGTGTTTTATTTTTGAAAACTTCGTTTTCGAGCCAAAACTGGTTATAGTCTAGATTTTTCAAAAATGCTAGTTCGCTACAACCTTGGCTCTGATACCACTTCTGTCACACCACGCCAATGGCGGAAACACGTGGCGCAACGCTCGAAAGCATATCAAAGTCAAGATTAACACAAACTATATTTATTTAGAAAAGATCAATTTATTAGAATGTCGAAAATGAGTATCTTGTTACAATATTGCACAAAGCATTACATAAAACGATGAACATTAAGTTTCAATGTGGGGGTATTTCCGTTTATGTTCCAACCCGATGGTAACAATAAATGAAACCCCGACCAGTATCCGACATCCCGAATTCCACCGCACTAGCCCCATATCTATTCAGCACTTAGTTACCTGAAAGATATGTTTAAAAAAAAAGACGTCAATATATAAAATATTGGTGAGTTCACAGGTTTTAGTTACATAACAATAACATTTTCACAACCATCGACTCGACTCACTTTACCGTATAATTACTTTCCCATTTAAGTAATTATACTAGGATCTTGTCGATCGATATTCCGTTTTTACAACATGTGCGAAACCTGCACAACTTGTGGCCTTTGTAAGGAGTAGCTAGCTCCTACAAACATTAATGATGAGCAATCCCTTGAGCCCCATAACCAAACCAAGACTGATAACAATGCCCCGCTCCAAGTCGTTACTCGGTTTCCCACGACTTAAGTTCAGAATATATGCACCCCAGGCATAACCTAATGCGTAATCGACGCTATCGATCAGGGGTGGGCCTTGTCAGGCACCAATAGTACTATCCAAATATTCTTTCGGTTTCATTTCCCTGAATTAATGATTACGGAAGAGAGGACTCAACCCCGAGTGGCGTTCACTGCTCAAGTACTCATCATACCACTTATCACATTTTATCCTTTGAAAACCTTTTCAACATGTGACAATATTTGACAAACATATCTTTCCCCCAGTTAAAACAGTAAAATGGGGCCGTGAAACTCACCTGAACACTGTCTGGCTCACTAGGTAGATAGCATAGAGGGCCTCGCACCTACAAACGTCCTGGACGTATGAGTCACTATTCCTATAGTGCATGTGCCTTGGCAAGTTGTACACCCAACTCCCGACCACAAGTTATTCCAAATCCCGTTTAATTAAGCGCGTATCCTAGGTTTCGTTGGCGTTACATTACCCTTTGTGTTACAAGTTATATATTACTCTTGTTAATATTTCCTTAACTTGTATTTTATTATCATCGACTCGGCTTCACTTAACATATAATTATTTTCCCATTTAAATAATTATACTTAAGATCGCATCGCTCGATATAATATATATTTCAACACCCGACCCGACTCACTTTGCCGCACATTTGTTTTCCCATTTAAACAAATATGCTAAGATCTTGTCGTTCGATTGTATATTCTTAACACCCGATTCAACTCACCATACCGTATATTTATTTTCCCATTCAAATAAATATACTAGGATCTTGTTGGTACGGCATACACACATATATATCCTTGTCTACTCGTCTCGCTTTCCTTTCCTCATATCTACTTTCCCATTGAGTCGATATACTAGAATTTTTGCCGAGACGAGCGTACATATATATAAATGCGTAGTTTTTCTTGTTAAGTATATACGTTTGTTTAACGTCTTATTTGTTTATGTTATACTTTTCTCCCACGAATAATTCCCTTAACACTTAGGAAAGTGTTTGTTAGTTTTCACCCATGTATATATATATTTTACTTCCTAAAATATATACTTTCTCATCTTGCCGCAATGGCATTTTTCTCATGATTTGTCCGTGTACGGTTCGTTAACGCGTCTTAATTCGATATCTTAACTCGATTAGTTAGTTCTTCCAAGTCTTTCCCAACATGTGCTTTATAGAAATATTATCCACATTTCTAACCCATGTTACTTGGAAGGTTTGTATTTTAGCCCAACTTGTTAACTTAGATACAAAAATGCTTCCAATACTTTTATATTCCCATTTATATAAAAGTATTCATTTTTGTATAAGTTTCTCAAGTTTGATTCACATTTTTATAAAATCTTTATTTTATAAAAATCCTTATTTTAAAACCCTTTGTATTTTTATAACTTTCAAAAATACACTTTTATACAAAATACCCAAGTATTTCTACTAGTATTTACAAAAATCATCCTTAGACTTTATTACTTACATTTTTGACACCGAACTTTCCATACTTGTATTTTTGGACTAATAGTTTCTAAAATATCCATTTTAGTCCTCTAACTTTCAAAGTTACAACTTTAGTCCCTTAACTTCCAAAAGTTGCATTTTTCCACTCTAACTTCCAAAGTTAACATTTTTCACTCAAAATAGTAAACTTTGAAGATTCAACTTTTTATTGGTAAGTTATTTTTGTATCAAAACACTTATGTTAGTCTTGTATTTCTTATGGAAGACCAACTATATGTGTGTTTTATGTATTTGTCCATTTTATCAAAATATCATTCATCTAAGTAAGCTAACTTAGATTTTCCATCTTCTTCATTTATGAACTTCTAATATGTTTTACCACATATTATAACATGAATGATCATAATAAGATGATTTAAAGTTACTTATAACATATTCAAGTTCATTCCATAATCTTAACCAAAACATCATCCTACTTAGTCTTTTATGTAAACTTTATATATTTTCAAGACTAATACATCATCATCCACAAATCCATGGTTTATTTTCATATCTTTAATCTTCCATTTTACACATGTAAAACCTATTAAAGATTATGTTCAAAACCACCTTTTAAACCCCTTCATGTACAACTTGCTTCTAAGAACACATACATGAATAATAACAATCAAAAACAAGATTAAGAAGCTTACTACTAGCACAAGGCTAGGGAAGACAAAAACCTTGGATTTGAGAGGGGTTTGGTGTGTTCTTCCAAGTGGTTTAGCTCCAAGCTCTTGAAACACACAATAGGGGTTTGGATGATGGATTGTTTTAAGTGTTTTGGAGATGTAGAAACTTGAAAGGATGATGTGTGTGTGTGTATGAAAACCTACGGCCATAAGAACAAGAAAGGAGAAGGAAGTTTTGCTTTTCTTCAAATGGCTAACACATGGTTATATCTTCCTACCACATGTAATCTTCCATAGATTATGTAAGATATCATGGAAGATTGTATGTGTACTTGGGATCTTTGGAAGGATATGAAGTGTGTGCATGTGTATATAGCCGTGTATGTATGCATGGGTGTGTAAGAGTTTTGCTTGCAAATCTTGCTAATATCTTTGTAATCTTTCCAAATCTTTATACAAGACCCACCATGCATGCATACACTAGTGTCATGATGGTTTAGGCTTTGGTCTTGGATTATTGTGGCCCTTGGCCGAATTTTTGCAAAGGAGGGGACAAGGAGTGGCATGCTTTTGTACTTGATAATTATTCATGTTTCTTACACCTTTTGCATGCTTAATCTCTTAGATTCATAGGTTATCATTAAAAGCACAATGCAAGGGTATTACAAAGGCCCTTAGGCCGGCCCCTTTGTGGGTCTAGGTGGGGTCCACAACTCCAAATATTTACCCAATATTTGTCTAGTTAAATCCCCCGTCGTTCGGGTGTCGTTCGGGTATTTTTCGGGTTTTAATCGCGCGTCATTCGGACATTAAAAATACTTTTAATAACCCTTAAATATAGTCTAATTTAAGCGTTGATTGGTTATTTAGGCCTTTGCCGGGTGAAATTATGAGTTATACGCGTATCGGGTGCGGTACGCGCAATTTATTCGTTACCGGGAGATTTGTACAAGACGTTTTCATTTATGGTTTTGGAGTTCCAAAACTCATTATATCTTATGAAGATACCCTTTATTTTATATCCTGGGTGTCCGGGATCCTTTTCGTTTATTTAATTATTACCGGGTAATTGCCAACGTCCATACCGGATAGCTTATTCGCACATGATCCAATCATGTTTTACCATTAAACGTATGCATTCCTATGCACTATTTGGAAATTGCTATCTCTTAAGGCCTTGATAATTAAATCACACATAATTGTATTTAATTACGTTAATCATATACTAATCAATCTGTACGGAATTACCTTATTTTTGCCGGTTGTTACAAGTTAAGCTTTTGAATAAAAAAAGTTGTGAATTTTAAAAAGTAAATTCATATGACACACATCTATGCAGTTGCGTATGATACAAATACTGGATTTTAAAAAGTAGTGAATCTATGTTGCGTACGAACACGTTTTTGTCGATGATGAGTTAAGCTTTTGAATAAAAAAATTAGTGAATTTTAAAAAGTAAATTCATATGGAGTGTGTGCAATGGTACACATTTTTGTTAAGTTGCGTATGATACACATCTATGCAGTTGCGTATGATACAAATAGTGAATTTTAAAAAGTAGTGAATCTATGTTGCGTATGATACACATCTAAGCTTTTGAATAAAAAAGTAGTGAATTTTAAACAGTAGTGAATCTATGTTGCGTCTGTTTCGTATGTAACCGAACTAAGTTGCAGTTTTTATAAAAAAGTAGTGAATCTATGTTGCGTATGATACACATCTAAGCTTTTGAATAAAAAGGTAGTGAATTTTAAAAAGTAGTGAATATATGTTGCGTCTGTTTTTTATGTAACAGAACTAAGTTGCAGTTTTTATAAAAGATTAGTGAATCTATGTTGCGTATGATACACATCTAAGCTTTTGAATAAAAAAGTAGTGAATTTTAAAAAGTAGTGAATCTATGTTGCGTATGATACACATCTATGCAGTTTTTATAACATTCCTCCTAAGTTAAGTTTGATAATTTTTGATAACTAAATGGATAAAACAATGTAAAACAATGTTTACTTTCAACACTAGTTGCATATGTTAATACGAGGGGGGGGGGGGAGTTTACATGTAAATTGATGATTTTGTTTTCTTTTTGCAGGTGAACATATTTGTTGCATTAAAGATGAAGATGATTATCAAGAATGAAGTGTAGACAATTTTTTTTTAGCATTTGTAGATTGTAATAACCGTTTTGGTTGTTTTTAGCATTTGTAAGAAACATTCTTGCGTACTTTTGAATGTTTTTTGTTCTATAAAGTTTTTAAGTGATTTTATACATTCTATCTGTTTTAACGTATGCAACAAGACATCACACATGAGACTAGAGTATGTGCAATTTTAACGTATACAACACTACATATGTTTACATATGCAACACTACATATGTTACATATGTAACACGACGTCCTGACAGATTTAGGACAATTGTCACAAAAGTATGAGAGAGATGATGTGACATGTGTCAGGTCAACTTGTCATAGATGTTTTTTCAGAAAAATGTCATTTGTCCATTATACCCTTTTTTTGTCCACTAGTATACAATTAATTAATATAATAAGCTTGATTAAACAAGAGCCATTGAGCTTGATTAAACAAGAGCCATTGATCTTAGAGATCAATGGCTAGGATGAGGTTTCCATGGGTTTGTTCAACTTTTTGAGGTTTTCATTCTAACCCTTCCCTATATATAAATTAAAACTACTCATGAATAGTGCCACTCCTCTCTTAATTAAACTAATATGTTAATGTCAGATATGTTATTTAAGCCTTGATGATGAAGAATTCTCATTGTTCAATCAGTCCACTGATCCCCAGCAGTTGTTATTTGAGCAATTGAAAAAAAAAAGATAATGCTTTTGGTCTTTGTAAGCTGCCGACACCTGTAAAAAATAATATTCATTAATCAGTTCGAATCTAGGAAGTAAGTTGAACTATAATGGAAACATAATAATGATCTTAGATACTGAGTTACCTCATAGATAGGAAACATGAATTTGTCAAAGATGATGAACGATTGGTAAGTTAATGCTCCTCTATCATTGCCAAATATAGGTGCTATCCAATATGCCTCGACATCCCATCACATTTCCTGCAACCCAATGTTGTATACCAATGAAGCTTTCATGATGTACTACTTCATCAACTTAAACGCATGAACAAAACAACCAATTAGCATATGTCATAACAAATATACCAAAGAGAAAGAACAATCACTGGATCAATCAATTTGCTAGTCGAAGCAGCTTATTTCACTCAAGTATAATCAGATAAGCAGTGTAAACAATCAATTCCAAACACCATCAAAGCAGGTTTATCACTATCCTCTTGAAAAGTTGTACTCCAACAACATATGCCATGGCTATTTATAAATGATCATTAACTTCTTCCTGCTTAGTCCTAATCCACTAATTATTAAAAAGATTTGCTAAAATCAGTCTTTTATTTCAATGGTCCTCCTAACTCATTTAGAAAAAGCCACAAGAACCTTAGATACCATGAAAATTCAACCAGAGACAGTAATTTTAAGTTTCAAGATCCTCAAATTAATAAACATAATTAAATAAGAAACATCTTAGATCTATTCCAACAACATAACGGAAAAAAAATCCCAATTTAATTAAGTAAAAACCTAAATTTTTGTATGTTAAGGATGGAATTGCAGACGAAGCATCAACAGCCATTTGCCGCCGTAGAATCCGAATATTTATCAACAATTTCGTCAACAGGCAGTTCCAAGAGACGGTCATGGGACTCCTGCTTCACCCTTCCTTCGAGATTGGCGACACTCACTGATGTGTTGCAAAACACATCTAATTTCCTATGCTGTTTGTAGTTATTTTCTGGTCTTTTTATTAGTGTTTTTATTAGTTTTAGGCTTGTACTTGTCTATTTAATTTATTTTAGCGTTTTATTAGTTTTTATTCGTTTCGTGTCAATTTTATTATGTATTTATTTATTTTATTATTTTATAGGTGTTCGTGGAGAATGAGCTCAAAACGAAAAAATTTTAATTGAGACAAGAACACTTGAGAGCATGTGTTCATGGGCGTTGGAGCATAAACGAGCCACTTTGATCAAGCCAAGAACACCTAATACGAAAGCATGGAGTAATCTATAACTTATAATAAAAGAATTGAACTTTGATGATGTGGCATTCAATGGAGGCCTCAACCCCTCCTTAAATGTGCCACGTGGCATCATGTAGGATTTTTTAATTTTTGAGTTTTTTTAATAAATCTATATATATTATAATTATTTTAGGAAAAGATAAGAATTTAAAAACAAAATTAAATTTTATCTCTAATGTTTCTTCCCATAACTTTTAAACGTTAATATATTTTATATACGAGATTTTTAACAAAAAAAAAGTACACCAAATTAACGAGCGTTTTATTATCTTTCCAACAAATACCATAGAGCTATATAAAAAAATGGAGAAAATAAAACGACTATTTTTGTGGGGTTTTGTTTTCAAATATATTTTACTCTACTAATAAATCACAAACGATAAACATAACTTCATATGCAGATATTCCTTTTTTTATATTTGAATGTAATGACTTATGGCAGAATTTTGTTTAAAATAAATATTATTATTATTATTATTATTATTATTATTATTATTATTATTATTATTATTATTATTCATTAATCATGTATTGACAAATCATTAATTATGTTGTCATATTAAATATTTTATTATGTTATATTAGATATTTCAACTCCGGGACACTCCCGGGATAAAAGCTAGTTTTTTTTTGGAAGGCTAATTTCATTCAAACACAAAAAAGAGCGGGGATCTCCAAGACGGAGAAACCCCAAACCCAACCAAAAGCGTTAAGTTACATCAAAATCAAAAGATTGCCAATCCTTCCAACCCATTACACCCTTTTTAGATCTACTAGAAAACCACACGTAACCTATAGCCTTTATGTCCGCAACCAAGTTCACCACCGAGCGAGTAGAGTCTTGAAAAATCTTTTCATTACGAGCCTTCCAAATCCGCCAACATGTGACAATGAACATCCCATAGATCACCATCTTTCTTTGCGCCGGCCAAGTCGAATCAAGCAGGATATCACTCCTCGAAAAGAAGAAAAGCGGAGGAAGCTTCATCCACCTCGCAATCGCAAACCACACATTAGACGCCACCGCACACCCCGTGAAGAGATGATCCACCGTCTCTAGTTGGTCCTCACACAACGAACACAACAAACTACTACACTCGATATTCCTCTTTTGCAAAGCGTTCTTAGTAGGAAGCCTATCACGAAGCATCCGCCACATAAAAATATTACACTTAATCGGGATCCACTTGCACCATTTGAAGTGAACTTCCGATTGATCAAACCGGTCGCTATCAATCCACTTTTTCACCTCATGAACTGCGAACTCCTTATCCGACCCATTATCCCAGAACCAAGTGTCTTTATTGTTCCCAAGTCTTTGGCCAAATAACAACTCACAACATTGGAACAGTTGCTGGACTTCGGCTACTTCAGAAGGCAGGCGCTTCCAATGCCAGTTCAAGAATGGGCCGTTCGCTCCCATCATCAAGCGATCTCGAACTTTACAAAATTTATCCGCCTCCAACCGAAAGATATCAGGGAATAAACGCTTTAATGGAGCATTAGTAATCCAGGGGTCAATCCAAAATAGAATTTCCGAGCCATCCCCAACCCTTCCCCTGATCACGTCAATACTACTACGGTCTCCCACTTTAAGACGAGTGGCGCATTTAACAATGTTAACCCAAGTACCGTGGTATCTAGCATTGTGAGGGTAAGAATCCCATCTTCTATGAGAGCCATGGATCACATCCACAACCCGACGCCATAACGCACCCCCTTCAACTCTGTATCTCCAAAGCCATTTAACTAAGAACGCCTTATTACACTCACCCAGTTTTCGAATACCCAGACCGCCGTGTTTTATAGGCTTAGCCACATCCTCCCATCGCACCCAATGAAGCTTTCTACCATCATTGTTACCACCCCAAAGGAACTTCTTGATTAACCCTTCCAACGAATTAATAACGCTAATAGGAGCAACATAAAGCGAAAAATAATACGAGGGAAGACTAACCAGAACCGACTTTATTAAAGTCAATCTACCTCCAATGGACAAAGTCTTGGACTTCCACTTCGTCAATCTATTCTTGACCACGTTTATCACCGGCTCCCAGTTAAGAATGCGGTTCATATTAGAACCAACCTTTATCCCCAGGTAAGAAAACGGGGATTCACCCATTTGGCAACCCAACTCGGACGCCTTCAAACCCACCTCTTCAACACCTTTGCCCACACCATAAAGCTTCGACTTCTGGATATTAATTTTTAGGCCAGAAACCATATGAAAAATCCGAAGAATACGCCTTAAACAAATCAGATTGTTGTCGGACCACTCCCCCATCACCAAAGCATCATCCGCATATAATAAATGAGATAACACCAGGCCACCGTTATCAAACCCAACCCCCCTGAAAGCACCCACGTCACAAGCTTTCTTAATGAGACCCGAGAACGCTTCCATCACCATAATAAATAAGAACGGGGAAAGCGGATCACCCTGACGAATACCCTTCTCACAATTAAATTCAAAAGTCGGGGAGCCATTCACTAGAACAGATGAACGGGCCGAACTAAGAATTCCTTCTATCCACATACACCACATGTCGGGAAAACCCATTTGTCGCATGACCGAGATAAGGAAAGCCCAATTCACATTATCGAAGGCTTTAGCAAAGTCAATTTTAAACAGAAATAACTCGGCCCCCACTTTTTTCGACCAAGATAGCACTTCACTAATCAATAAAGGACTATCCAGGATATACCTGCCCGCCACAAACGCCGATTGAGTTTCATTGATGATAGAGTCCATGACTGACTTCAACCTGTTCGCCAAGATCTTTGAGATGACTTTACTTATCACACCGATCAAGTTGATAGGCCGATATTCCTCTAGCTTCACTGGGTCATTGACTTTAGGAACAAGCGTAATAAACGATGAAGAAGCTCCACGACTGATCGAACCTGTAACCGCAAAGTACTGAACAATACACATAAAATCCGAAGAAAAGAGGTCCCAATACCTTTTTATGAACCGGAAATTGAAGCCATCAGGACCTGGAGCTTTATCACTGCCACACTGAAAAACAGCCTCCTTCACTTCCTTCTCTGTAAATGACCGAGTTAGTTCCAAGCTCTGCGAAGAGCTAAGAACCTTCAAACCATAGCAGCGCAGCTTCGGACGAGAGGGAGAGTCTTCTATAAACTTGTCTTTGAAGAACCGAAGCACTTGCTTTTTTATCTCACTAGGCTCGTGAACCCACACCCCATCCCGGTCAAGCCCGAGGATAGCATTAGAAACCCGTCTTTGGTTAATCGTCCCGTGAAAGAATCTCGAGTTCTCATCCCCTTCCCTAGCCCAATGCACCCTCGACTTTTGCTTCAAATCTTTAGCTTTGTAATACTCCACCTGTTTTATACGATTTCTAGCCTCCTCCAACACCCAAACTTCTTCTTCTAAGAGATCCCTATCTTCCATAGCTAACTCCAACTCCTTGACCTCCTTACTAAGAATGTCCACTTCCGCCATTTCATTAGCGTAGGTTTCTTTCTTCCACACAAGGATTCTAGCTCTCAAGCTTCGAAGCTTTTGTAAAAAAATTAAATCCGGCGGACCAATACCCACAAAGTTCTCTAAGGTACCCTTAACCACCTCATCAAAACCTTCGCGATCCAACCATGAGTTAAAAAACCTAAACGGTTTTGCACCAAAGTTGGTCGAACCTATCTTTAAGAGCAACGGAAAGTGATCCGACCCATCTCGATCGAGAACACGGTAACTTGCATTCGGCCACTTGTTAAAGAACTCCCAATCCACGAAAACTCTATCAAACCTACTCAACTTATTGTTAGCTAAGTAGGTGAATTTCCGACCTTTTAAACCAAATTCAAATAACTCGGCTTCCTCCAAGAAATCATTAAAAGCCAAAGAGTCTACCGAGTCAAAATTCGAATTCCTCCTTTCATCCCGATGCCGCACACTATTGAAGTCTCCGGCTACTAAACAGTATCCAACCCCACTCTCCTTCCAAGACTTCAACAAATCCCACACCCTCCTTTTATCTACTAATTTTTGGGGACAATAAACGTTAATAATAGACAGTTTAGAACCGTCTCTTTTGATAGACCCCGAGACAATAAGAACTTTTCTGTCTTTAACCACACTCTCCTTGGCAAACAATTTCGGATTCCAGATAGTGAGTAAACCCCCTGAGCGACCCGTAGCATTCACGCAATCAAATTCAAAAGTTCCCTGACCCCATAAGTTACCAATGTTAATAGTATCCAACGATTCAAATTGTGTTTCTTGAATCAACATCGCTCCCACTTCGTGCTCTGATTTTAACTTCCTGCACCAAACCCATTTACCACCCTGCCCAATACCTCGAATGTTCCAAGACATAATATTCATTGGTGAACCTGTTGAAAACCTTCTTCCAATACCTCCTTATTAACAAGCGCTTCTAAATTAACAAACGGTTCAACGCCAAGCACATTGGCCAGCTTCACTGTTTCTTGGACTTCAGTACCGAAAGTACCCATATTCTCCATGTTTAGACCACTGCCATTCCCAATCTCCTCTTGGGCAATCACTGTAGAGGGCTCAACGTCCGAAGGAACCGCCTCATTGCCATTAATAGCATATATGAACCGGTCAATATCAAATAAATCTTCACCTTCTCTAGCTCGTTTTTTAGGCCTTTCCTGCCCGGAAGGAGACGGAGATTTTTGCGCCCCCGCCTTCTTGCGGAAACCTCTACTCTTTTTACCCCTAGCATTCAAATTGTCAAGTTCCAACCCAACCGGATCTAGCGACTCCACCTGGTTAACAGCCTCCTGTTGAACCTCTTGATTCCCATTTGTCGGTTCCTTCTCAATAACGACTTCTACAACAGGTTCCTCTCTATCTAACTGACTAGCAGGATTTTCGTCACCAATGTTCAGCTCATCATTGTCACAAGAATCTACCATAACCTCTTCTCGTTGCAAGTTGTTCTCCTCCGACTCTGCGTACCCCGAACAGTCATCAATACACTCCGGCGTCCACTCTCCCACCTCCTCCTCAACCATCACCGGGTAAGTTTCATTGTTCCACTTTACACTAACAAGTTCGTTGACCCTAGGCCCCGTCTGTCGGATAACCCCCAACAAAACATAAGACAAATCAACAGTAGCCTCATCACACTCCGGTAGTTGAACAATTTCACCAAAGGAATTCCCAATACTCTGGAATACCCCTTCATCATATAATTTTAACGGAAGCCCATAAATTCTGAGCCATGCAATACGTTCATCTTTAAGTTTCTGCCCCTCCCATCTTTCTAACGTGTCAAAACAGACTCTCCAAACAACCATCGCTTCAACGAAGGCTTCCATGCAAACACAAGATTCAAACAGTAAGACGACCCATAATCCTCCCAAGTAACGAATACCAACCTTATTATGTCCAAGCAGATCCAACCAGACACGAAGCTTAGACAGTTTCTTTAGGTCTGAGACCCTCCCTACAGCGCCACAACCATCCCATAATAGACCTCCACCACTCGATACCTGGACTACAATCTCCGGAGTAACTTTCGGCCGCTCAATGTTAAGCAACGTATCTCTGAACGACCTCCCATCCCCTTTAACATTACCCACATTACCTTCCTCATTCATAAACTCCTCCTTCTTTTCACCCGTCCCCTTCTCCTTCTCCTGTTTGTTGTTGTTCATCGGTACCCATTGTTTTTCTCCCTTCCTCATCACTTTCTCACCATCGACAAAACGCGCAAGCACCACAAAAAGTTTATAGGATCCTAACCAGACATCCTTCATCAATCCCTCTAACTCCACCGGTTCTTTAACATTAGCAAAAGAAACAAACCCGAACCTCTTACCAAGTTTATCAAACTTACGAGCAATATAGGTACCTTTGATCGTGCCAAAGACTTTAAACACAGCAACCAAGTCCGCTGATGAACACCCATTCGGAAGGTTAGAGACGAAGAATTTCGTCACATTGTCTTCTGTAGCCCTCGTCCCCTCTCTCTGATCTGATCTTCTGCCTTTTCTAACCGGTGCATCATACCATGTATCTACCTTGTATCGTTCCCTACTCGCCATGCTAACGTAAACGGTAAAGCCTGCCCACCGCCGCCGATCGCCTCCTAGAGTTTCGGAGGATTAGGGTTTAAATGGGATAAAAGCTAGTAATAGTATATAATAATAATACTAATATAATAATAATAATAATAATATATAAAAAAAAAGAAAAAAAAAGAAAAAAAAAGGGTCAAAGCTTGGGCCGTAGCCCAAGCCAAACAACAAAACAAAAGTTTAAAAGTCGGTGCATGAAAGGATGAGATAGAGATATATGTTTACCTTTTGACGGCAGGAGGCATATTATTATTTTTATTCGACTTCGACAAGAGTCAATTGAAGAGAAGCTTTGATCGAATATTCTTGGAGTAACTTCGAGGGAGAAGGTCCCGGGCATGTTAAAGATTAATTTTTAAGGAGCTTCGGGTTTGATTTAGTTTTCGTTTATATTTTTATTAGACATGATTAAAACTATTTTTATTTATTTTGTGATGATGTTTTTAAATATTATGAGTAGCTAAACCTTTTATTGGTGACTTGGGATGATAAACTAGATTATGGTTTTTAATTAAAGACTTATGTTTTTCGTTTTGGATGTGTTGGGTTACATGATTTAATTTTTATGTTTGATTTTGAATATTTTTGTACTGGCGCTTTTTGATTTGATTACTTGTTTGTTGGTTTTGATGTTCTAGGCATATAGGAATATCCCCTAGATCTAGAAATCATTCTAATTTGATTAACTTTTGTTGTTGAGCTAGTTCTTGCAGTTAAGAATAGCGCAAGTTTAACAGGTTTTTTAAAATCAATTAGCTAAGGTGTGCAATCCCTTCCCGAAGGTTAGGAATATAATTCGGGATTGCTAGGTTGACTAACTAGGCATTGTTTGGTAGTTTGGTTATCACTGGGGTGAGACCGGTTACTTATTCCTGTTTAGAGTTTTCCTAGGATTTCATTCGTATTAGTTAAGTCTGCTTCGCAGTTTGGGAGTTTTCGATCCAAGAGTGGTTGATTAAAGGTTACTGTGGGATTTGGTTTCGCTGGGGCGATCCACTTTCATTTTAGCATCTCAATACTTGTCCCGCCTTGAGTCTAGTCGACTATCCTTGACAGGAGGTTTATTAGGTGAGAACAGGGTCTCCAACCGGATTACATAGGTCAGCTTTTATAACCAGAGTCTAGGGATTCTACCCAAGTTACCAGATTTCTCCTCATTAGAGTTCCAACCCAGTTCGTCAGCTTTTGTCTATTTTCAGTTTCTTAGTTAATTAGTAATTTAGTTTTAATTAGTTTTAATTAATTTTAATTAATTTATTTTAATTTCAGTTTAAACCCCCAATCAATCAATTTAATAATAATATATCAGGTAATTCATTAGGAGTAATTTCAAAAGTGTTAGATAAAGTCCTTAGGTTCGATACCTGGTCTTGCCTACTTGCTACTTGCGATCGGTACACTTGCCGATAGTGTGTGGTTTTAGAAGAGTCTAGGATTTAACTTGATTAATTTATTTATATACTTATTTGCACACATCACTCACGCAATAGGCGAGCCTTAAATCGTTGGAGCAGCATGCTTGGTGGATAATTTTGGAAGGAACACCTTAAATCACCATCGCAACATCATCAGCAGTCGTTCGATGTGGTTACTGTTCACCACACCACAACCCTTCAACAGAGCCACCATCATCACATACCTTCAACCACAACTGTCATTACCTCAGTTAGCTGGAACCACCGTTATCGCCGTAATAACCGCCACCGTCATCACGTACTGTTTCTCTTCACCGGAATAAGGAGGAGGCCATTCGTTGGTGGTTGCCTGAATGTCTTGTTCTGATGAAACCCTAGCAAACTCACACCACCATCTCTTGAACCATAACTATCGATCAGCCTACTCAAATCAACACCGACTTATCGTCGCTTCTCATACCCATCACCCTTGTCACGTGTTCCATATATACAGCAACTTGTCATCGACCTGAGAACCAAGCACCCACCGTCGCCTCATAACTTATGTCCACCATCGTTGCCTGGTTCTTCATCACCCGTATCGTCGAAACTCTAGAGGTCAGTTTGGAGTTTTGAGTTTGAGATCTTTCGGGGGGTAGTTGTCTTGTTCTGGCGTGATTTTTGTGTGAGAGAGACGCTGAGGCGGGGCTTCAAAGAAACACGTAGCAAAGGCA
Organism: Ambrosia artemisiifolia; assembly: GCA_032199755.1. Classification (NCBI taxonomy): domain Eukaryota; kingdom Viridiplantae; phylum Streptophyta; class Magnoliopsida; order Asterales; family Asteraceae; genus Ambrosia; species Ambrosia artemisiifolia. Next base: position 30,080,311 of record CM063514.1, on the reverse strand, counting down.
AAAAAACATGGCAACATAAAGATGTTTGGCTGCTTGAACAACTTGTACGCTTTGCATAAGAGTTTATACAGTTTGCAATAGTTCCTCCACACTCACAGACCAAATCTACCAATTATAGTATGAATGAATAATATCGATGTTTGTCAACAATCAACTCAGTCTTACATTGGATGAGTTGCTTGATTTGAATAAGAGAATGTGTAGTTTCTTTTAGGTTATCTTTCTCTTTTCTTATGTTAGCTTAGACGATTATAAACCAGAATACTAAATATTAGGGTTAGGATCACATACAAAGTGAACGAAAAATAGGAGGTCATAGGAAGGGTATCAAACGGACTTCGATTGAACTCATTCAAGCGGCATTGGAACCGTCTCATCGGACCCTCCAATCTTAGTTTTTAGGTTTTCGCTTTTTTTGATTTTTAGCTTATAGTTTTTAGAATTTACGTTACATCATCGTGTCTTTTATGTAGCATTGCACCTTTTTCTTATTTTCATCACTGTGTCATTTTTACGATTCATTATGTCTTTTTTCTTCAGCATTGTCTTATATTTTTTCGACATTATGTTATATTTTGTGGCTCATTATGTTATATTTCGTGATCTATTATGCTTTTTATATTTTGTTATACTGTATAGGATGACTTGTGTAAGACCCGACCCCGTTTAGATAACAATCACCCTTATTCATGACATGTTTTTGTGATTTGACAAGCTTCACATTTCTAATTACAAAGAGTTTGAAGTGTTTAGAATTTAACATTCACCGCCAAAATGGGACTTACATAATTTACAGTTTCCAAAATAGTTAAAAACTTAAGTCAAATGCTTAACAAAGTTCAAAAACAAAGCTAAGTTCCAATGGGTAATTCACGGCGTTGCGGAAGCGATGAGATGCGGCGTTGATTCCTCAAAATATTAGTTTGATCCTCATCCATACTTATCTTGCACATACCTAGGGTCAAACACGATTAATAACCCATTTGAACTCGTTAGTTATGTCAAAGATTGGAATAAGAAACAAAAAAAAAAAAAAAATAGGAGTTAAGACCCTCCTCGCCGTAGCTTACGACCGCCCAGCTCTGAAATTATGATGCAAAAGACCAAAAACCGCCATGAAATCTGCTTAGGAACACCATGAAATCTGTTGTGGAAGGTAAACACCGTTTTCTAAAGTGAGAGACCGAATTTATAGAGAGAGAGAGAGAGAGAGAGTAGATTTATAGTGTGAGAGCCAGATTTCTAGAGAGGGACCATAATTCTAGTGTGAGAGACTAGATTTCTAGAGAGAGACCCAATGTCTAGAGAGAGAAAAAGCAGATTTCTAGAAAGAGAGAGAGCCATTAGAGATCATAAATACTTTTGAATAGAATGTGGTTAGGTTATTTTGGCTTTTTGGCTAATTGGACAAAAATGCCCTTGGTTCCCCAGTTCCCCACTTTTTTGTGGTTCCCTATTGAACCCACCCCTATATATATATATATATACTAGGTTAGAGACCCGTGTTAACACACGGTACATCCCCAAGACAAATGACAAAATTTTATAAAGGTTGTAATATACAAGTTTTATTTATTGAAAGTTACATAATAAAATTCGTATGAATTTTGGTTGATTGCAAAATCTCATAAAAAGGTTTAATGTCACCCAATAACGAATATATGAATCCAAAAATGTTTGATTTAACGTGATTTAAAAATAAATAATGAAATGAATAATAACATATTTATTGTAACAACATGCGAATGAAGATTAAAATTCAAAGTAAATAAATATAGTTTAATAAATCATAGAAAATACAAAAACTAATGTATTATCAATAACATAAAAGCGATTTATACTTATACCTCTTCTCTTCCATGACAGAGTCATTCCCTGTCAATGATTTATTATCAAAAAGGTATATGAGTATATCAATTTTAGAGCCGCATGTTAAAACTTTTTGAAGTAAAATGTTAGGAATTATTTTAAATATAATCGTAGACTTGTAGTTACAGAACCTTGTATTGATCTTCATTGAAACACGAAAAAATCAATCCAATAAACCAACAGTAATGGCTAAAGATTGATTGGATTCTAATGATAGATTTAACACAAATATACTTTAACATGGTACCAACTACAAAGAGCAATTTGATGATTCAATCAAAATTGCAAGAAAAGTAATCTTTACACAAACCAACAGTGATAATACCAGACATGATACATGAATGTGACCCTTGGAACATATTTAAAGTAAACCATGCAAGTTGTGTAGATCCTGGTTGTTGCTTTGCTGATGTGATGAAAATGTTCTGCCGAAGTTGAATCCTGAAGACCTTCCCAACTGCATTTGATGAACCACAGAAGTCAAGATGCAAAATTAAGAAAAATCAATGTTGTCAAAGGTGTAAAGCGCACTCAAGGCGTTTTGGCACCGCTTGTGGCCTAGGCAAGAAGCGCCAAAAAGCACAGGCTTGAGAAAAAAAAAACGCAAATAAAAACAGGGGAAAATCACCAAAATCATTAGAAAATAACCATCAGAAACAAAGATCAATAACAATGGTCTTATCTATTACACTAATTAATAAATCATAAGTAGTTCAGAAAAACTCTTTAACAGTGGTCTTATCTATTATGTGTTCTTAGTGAGTTCAACAATCGTATAACATAAGTATTTTACAATGTATAAATTTGAATTTCATTATATGTAGAAAGAGTTGTTTATTGCCTCATTATAACAAAAGTATTTAACAATGTATAATAGATAAGACAGAAGCAAAAGAAAATAAATACATCATAAACTGTTCAAAAAAAAACTCTATTGTAACAGAAGCATTATAGGCTAAAAAAATAGATTAAAAAACTGACGGAAAAACCAAAAAAATACACAAAGAATAGAACATACATGCCAAAAGAATTGATTCAGAATTTTTTCTGTTTGGTTTATTATGATCGAATGTAGGGTATAGGGATAGAGGCTGTTTATATAGATCGATATGCATAACTGTTTAAAAAAAAAGATATGATTTGAATTTGTGTGTATCTCTAAAATTTGGTAAATAGATATTTTTATTTTCCAACGAAATAGCTGTAAATTGGTAAATGAGGAAAATTTTAGAAAATGAAATCATTGCATTTTTTATATAAGAGAGAAAAACGGACTTTTTGGTTGCATCTAGGTATTTGGTTGCCTAGGCGCCAAAAGCGACCGCTTTTGACAACACTAAGAAAAATAGAATAAAATAATAAAATAAAAACGATAAAGAAAAGTGCCACCATTAGCAAATATACCAAGGAAGCATTTTCATATAGATGCTCGTTAGGAAGCTAATCAATACCATAAACAACGTTGCCACCTTTGAATTAAAAGATTGTTAGTAATCCTAGATAGGGAAGGCAAAAGTGGGTCGGGTTAGGTCGGGTAGAGTTGCATACATTTTGTGTCCGCATTAAGTTGTATTTTCAATGTGCATGTGCTTAAAAAGTCTTTATAAAAAAAATTAAAATACCTATTTTGACATGTTTTCTAAGCCAACCCATTTAGCTACTCTTTCAATAATAATTTTAAGTTTCATTGGTTTGTCACTCCACAATTTTTCAACAGCAAGAACCCATTCTTCATGTTGCAAAATAAGATAATAACATTCTCCAAAGTGTCTATGATAACCAGCCATGTAATGTAATATGCATTAGCAAGATTAGTCGAAACATGAGAAGCTTTCGGATCTGCTTTTGTAGCAACTAATAAACATTCTTTAGTTACATTAACTACCACCTCTATTTAAAAAAAAAGCTTAAAAGCCCCATTGTATGTGTGCATCAGACCAAAAAATTTTCAAACTAAATAAGAAAAAGGAATTCGTAAAAGGAATTTGAAACATACAGACACCAACGGGCAAGTGAAGATATGTATGTACGTATGTATGTATACCAAAAAATTTAGATCAGCCCAATTGACCCATTAAGAAAAAAAAGGAAAAAAAAAATACCAAAACGCATACAAGGTTAACTGGATCAAAATATTGAGCTTTATAGCGAATGGTCAAGACAAAACACCAAGGATGATGAGAAGGTTAACCCAGACTAATTTGAACTGTTATCCAACACCCCTGACCCATTTGACCGTATTAGAAAGTTAAAAAATCCTGTATTAATTTTTTTTGAAGTTAAATAGTTTTTACTCGTAATTTTCTATTCATATATCAGTAGTTTTAGTCATTTGATATCTTATTATAAAAGACCCATTTTGACCCAAACCTACTTTTGGCAAAACCAATTCTGACCCGACCCAAAGTGACCATGTTATAAAGTGACCCGTTTTGCCCCGAACCCATCCTGACCCAGCCCATCTTGAGTCTTGACCTAAACCCATCCTGACAATTTTTTCAATCGGCCCATCCTGAACTTGCAACCAAAACACCCATTTTGCCACCTCTAGTATTGACATTCCAAAGTGTGGATTAGTTCACTTTGGAAGCAAGCAAAAAAAAAAAAAAAACCTAACTTAAGGTGACAATAAAGTCAAACTCTTAATTGAGCATAAGGAACATTACTAGATTCTTTTCTTTCTGATCAATTTGAAGTGCATCATATTCAGATGTTTTGAGCTCCAAATTATCATGCTCGGTTCTTTTTCAGTTTTATTATGCCATGCTGCATAAAGTTACAAAACTTATTGCAATCCAAACCAAATGTCAATGGATAAGCCAACACTTAAAAGAGTAAATATTTGCAGGCAAACCTTTATGTCTGATTTAGCCTGCATTTGAGCCTTAACTTTTGTGCATCGGCTGCTTGAATCAATGTAAAGATCCCATGCTACCTTAACCTCTTAATCCATGGATCTCTAAGAAATGGTAAGCATCATACATACTAATAAGAAAAGGACAAACATATAAAAGAGAAAGGACACACGAAACAACTGAACTGATTTTAACACTTGACATTCACAATGTTTCGAGTAGAGTTCAAATTTTGACCACATTACTAAAGTATGGGTGGATGTTGGTTATGTGTCTAAAGAGTCAAACTTGTTCAATCTAAAAAAAAGAAGGTGAAAAGAAACATGTCTAAAGCCTGATCAACATGTATTTTATATTCACAACCTAATCATTTTACTCAAAAAAGTGGATTATTATTAAAAAAAACATAAATCTCTAATCACACTAATTAATTATATCAGAATAAGCTTTCACTTTATTTTTTTCAAATCAAGATGCAATGACTACTGAAATAACAGGTCACAGATGTTTATCCATTTCAATTTTCTAACCCTAATTTTGCTAACAAAGCCTTTCTTATCAAACATGTTATTATGGGTGCACTAAAATCATTGCATTGAGGTGATCTACGTATGCAGCATAGAGCTTCACGAAGCAAATTTGAGTTTTTTTTAAGAAAAAAAATAACAAAACAAAGTTAAAACTGTAGCACTTACTCCAACATAACATAGACTTTTTCGTGATCGTCGCTAGACTTTTTCGTGATCGTCGTTAAGCGAACAACAGGTTAAAGACGGACGGTAAAACATGGTTAGGGGTTCGTGTGAAACTCTTTCAATACACAACTCCAATTACTGTTTTCAACGACAAATCATCGTTAAGCGAACAACAGGTTAAAGACGGACGGTAAAAAGTATATAACCTTTATTGGTTGATTGTTACATATATTGAAATATATTTGTTTTTTAAAATGACTTAGTACTGGATTAAGAACATGGTAATAGCGTTGGCAAGATGAACATAATGGTGACATCTTCACTTTCAAGTAAGTTTACAATTTTTAGTCACTCGCTAAGAGAAATTTGGCCAATAGCCGCAACACGTACGCGGGTCGCTGCTATTGCTCAAATCCGGATGAGGACTTTGACATTCATGATTTGGCCATTGAATGGCCGTATTTACATTTTTTGTCGCGATTGCTTAAAGGATTATTCGAGAAAATGATTCATAATACCAAATCATTCAAACCAAAAGAACACGGATCGGCTTCAACCTCACATGAATAAGAGCCCATAAAAAAATCATTCAAATCAAAAGAACACAGATCGGAAAACAAAATCATTCATAATACCGAATACACAATTGAAAACATATAAGAAACCAATTAACCTAGGTATTGTACCTTGTTTGTGTGAGGTTAAAGCCGATGATATGGAAGGCACGATTATGTGAATGATAATGCAGGTCGGCGGGTACAGAATTGAAAACTGAACACACATCTTCGATTAAAGATGGCCAGGCAATAATTTCTATATATTACAAAATTAACCTTTTCTTTAAACAGTTGCAATAACCAAAACAACAATTAAAAATACAAAAAACAATTATTATCAAACCAAATGTCATAGACACATTAAACGATTCCTCCGTCAAGAAAGCATTTTCCCCAGGACCAGCAGAGCCTTCAAACATCATCTGGTGCTCTCTACGATCAAGATCTGAAGCAAGTGCGGCCAAATCGTATTCGAAGAAGAAAGGGCCTTGCAACACCGTGTTAACGCAATGAACAACACATAATAGAGATGAATCAACGATTTTGTGATTGACCTCTAGCTGCGGGTATTAGATTAGATAATAGAGGGATGGGTTTGTTGGATGTAGAGGGTAACTTGGGTTTAGAAAACTGAATATGAAAAAAGAAAAGGAGGCGTCGTATCTAAAACACGGGTTAGTGAATGCTCCATGGGTCGGGTCCGTGATTTTTATCACGCATTGTATGCTTGTCACGTGAAAGCTGATATGGAGCCTATGTGGAGGCCCTAGTAAAGCGCCAAGTGTCGCCTTAGCTACTCCTTTATTAGGTAGGGTGTATATATATATATATATATATATATATATATATATATATATAGGGTTAGGATATTTTGAAAACCCATCCTTATACGGTAAACTCTGGAAACTCTGACTTCCCAATTTTTTTTTGAAAAAAATAGGGCAAGTAATATACATGATTTTAAGCATTTTGGGCCAAAAAATTAAAAAAGCGCCGAGTAGTTTTTTTTTTTAAAATAAATAAAATTTTGAGTAACACATGTTAAGCGAAAATAACACGTGTTAACTATATGTTAACAATAGACGTTTTTTATTTTAAAAAAAAAAACCGTTCGGCGCTTTTTTGATTTTTTGGGCTCAAAATGCTTAAAAAAATGTATATTACATACCCTAAAATTTTCATAAAAAAAAGTCGGGAAGTTAGAGTTTCCAGAGTTTACCATATAACAAGGGTTTTCTCTATATACTTCCACTATATATATATATATATATATATATATATATATATAGGCTAAGTATCCTGTGGAAACCCACTTGAGTTGGAGAAACCCTTGGCACCCCTATGTAACAACATTATTTTTTCCTAATTTTTTTAGGATAGCTTGTATACTAAATTTGATGAGTTTCGGTCAAAAAAAATTAAAAAAACGCCGAGTAGATTTTTTTTAAAAAAATAATGTAACATGTTTGTTACATATGTAACAATGCTGACGTATGATAAATCCGAGTTTGTGTAACACATGTGTAACAAAATTATCTACTCGGCGCTTTTTTGATTTTTTTTTGCCGAAACTAATAAAATTGAATATAAAAGCTATGCTGAAAAAATCAGGAAAAAATAATGTTTTTACATAGGGGTGCCATGGGTTTCTCCAACTCGAGTGGGTTTCTAATTTATCCTTATCCTATATATATATATATATATATATATATAGGATCCGGATATTTTGAGAACTCGTGTGAGTTGCGAGAACTTGAGAACTCATCTGGACCAATCAAAATGTGACACATCTTCATTTTTTGTAATATTTTGATATATTTTAATGGGGGTTAACAAAGTCATTTTATACTATGCTGGATGGGTATTTTAGTAATTTACAATATCAAATGATTACTCCTTATCATGTTGCAATCTCTCTCTTTATTATTTTGATCATCTGGATATTTTTTTTGTGTTCTTTCATCTTATCTCTCTTTCTCACTTCCTCTCACACACACTAATTCAAATCTAGAAACAATCGATCAAACACACACCTCTCTTTCTCTATCCCCCCATTTGATGAAGATGAAGAAGATCCCTCAAAAAATTTCAAGATCGAAGGCCAGATCTGTATCAATAATGGTGGTTATTAGCTTAATAATGGGGGAGGTGAGTAGGTGACGAACAAGATGAACAGATCTGTGGTAGTGATGGCTGTTCGTTCGTTTGATGATGGCTGTTCGTTTGATGAATATAACCCCAAAAGATGAACAGGTCTATCTGGTAAGATTATTATTATTATTATTATTATTATTATTATTATTATTATGCAGCAGGGGTTTTTAATGGTCAGTGGTGTATATGGTTGTTGGGGTGCAGGGGGAGGCGTCGGTGGTGTAGGAGTTGTTAGGGTTGGGGTTTCAGGCGACGACGGTGGGGGTTTCAAACATGTTGTGCTCCTTCGATGATGATGATGATGGTCTGGTAAGACCCGCCCCTCTTTAATCTTTATCGTTTTTTTGTATTTGTTGCAATTGATATGTGTTTATTTTTAAAAAATAATAATAAAATAAAAAAATGCTAACATTGACACTTTATGTAGCAGTAATTTCACATAAATTGTCGTATGGGAAATTAAGCACATCAGTTGGGTGGGTTTTGTTAACTTATATGATATGCATCATAGAAAACTTTAAATATAGTTTATGATTTTTATAAGTATATAATGTTTTCTTTAGATTTTTGTAGTGATTTAATTTTTACACACATGTAAACACCTTGTTACACCTATGTAAATGGTTGTTAGTCGTTCGTGCATAGTGACTTTTGTATTTTACAATAATGGAAAAGTTCAGGTATTTTTCTTTTTAGACTTCAACATGACCGAATTATTCGTGTGCAGGTTAACAATTTTCATTCGTTTGTTTTGTAAGGTGGTGTATGTGTCTATTAACCATGGTTTGTTGGTACTTGAACGTATAAGTAGGTCATGGTTTTTTAGGTTGTATAGATATATAATAGTAAAGACTAGAACATAGTGTATGCTTGTATGGACCATCTTTTATTCAAATTGAGAATATGAGTCGTCGTTGACTTCTGTTAATGCAACCAAGGACCACTAAAGAGAAAAAGACAAGAAAGTTATAAAATATGATTCGTTTACACTAATGTAATTTTTTTGGTGTACAATATGAGAAGATCACAGATGTATGATATAGTATGGGCGGATATGGTGAGGTTTTCGTTATGATGGTCATAATACCTATTTATTATGTTTATCTTTTTGGTGTACACTATTTGTAACAGATTTTTTATGGTAATAGTTGGGCGCTTATGGACTGTTGACAACATATGTTTCTTGTTTGTCACACACATACATACAAGTGAATTAGGAACACTAAAAACTGCAAACTTTGATACAAGTTGGCCTGTTCTTTGTTTTAAAAAAGCGCGACAGAGTTTGCGTTGGCCTGTTATTTGTTTTACACCTATGTAAGTTTGTTACATGTGTGTGATTTAGTGTTTATTTTTTACTGGTTTACACCAATGTAAAAACAGGATTTTGATTTCGTGGTTTTTACTAAATTTGTTATGTGTGATTTGCTAGAATACATCTGATATGTGATATTTTTGCTTCACAGCTTTGATTATTTCTTTGATTTACACCAATGTAAATAGTGTTTATATACTCTATTGTGAAGTAATATATGTTTTTTGTTCTTTGATTTACACCAATGTAAATGATAAGGATGTTAATTTTTTAGGTTGTAAACCTTTGTATGGGTGTTTCTATATATAGGCAGGTAAAGTAAAGGAGGAGGGTTGGGAATTTTTGACTGTGAATCAAAGTGGCTATGTGTATGGAAACTAAAATATGTGATATGTATTCAAGAAGATATGTGCAGGACATTTAACTACGAATAAGAGTTTCGATATGTGCCAGGAAAGTAAACGAGTGTGTGTAGTATATCAATTTTTATTTATCGTTATATCAAAACATGAAGTTAGATGAGCAATAATTGTGTACAAGTGATCTCATAAGTGTTTTGATTTTCTTCACGTTTCAATGCAGACGGAGCATTTTGTGAGCATTTTGTTGGCGGAGAAAAGAAGTTCAATGGCAATTTGGATTTAGCAGAATTCTCATTTTGGGAAACTCGATGATTTGCAGGTAATCTTCTCACACTATATATACAAGTGAATTTGGAACACTAGGAATTGTAAACTTTGATACAAGTTGAAAAAGGGTCGGGGGCCTGGTTCTTTGTTTTTAAAAAAAGCGCGCATGAGTTTGCCGTAAGCAAGATAGGCATCCCTTCCGACCGTCTGAGGCGACTTGTTTTCTTTTCTATAAAACCACCACATTACACACTTATTATTATTATTATTTTTATTATTATAAAATTACCACATTACACAACTATTTGTTTTCTTTTTTACACCCATGTAAGTTGTTACATATGTGTGATTTAGTGCTTATTTTTACTAGTTTACACCAACGTAAAAACAGGTTTGTGATTTCGTGGTTTTATTAAATTTGTTAGGTTGGACAACGAAAAGATGCGAATGATGATGATCAACATTTTGGAGAGCAAGTTCGCGTGTTTAAGTTTTTTTAAGACGTTTTTGTGGTGTTTTACACCAACGTAAATTTTTACAAAAGTGTAAAACTCGAAGGGAGAGATGACATATTAGCAGATGTAAAATTGTTGAATTTTGAAATTTTACACTGGTGTAAAAACTTTTCATACATGGGTTTACTGAATGTGTTATTTTCTTTAGAAAAATAAATGAATTAAAAAAGTAAATTAAAGTTAAAAAATATGGTTATTTTAATAATGGAATAAAAAATTAATATGATATTATATTAATTTTTTTCTCTCACATGCCATTTTACTCAAATACCCCTTTCATTCATTTTATTATATTAAAAAATACTCAAAAAAACATGTCAAGACAAAAAAGTCTAATCATTCGATCTCAACCACTGGATCATCAAGATCAATGGCTCAAAAGAGTTCCCATGGTTCTCACAACTCACATGGGTTCTCAAAGTATCCTAACCCTATATATATATATATATATATATATATAGGTAAAGTATATGGAGGAAACCCTCCTTATTTGGTAAACTCTGGAAACTCTGACTTCCCAACATTTTTTTTTGAAAAAAATAGGGTATGTAATATACATTTTTTAAGCATTTTGAGCCAAAAAAATCGAAAAAGCGCCGAACGTTTTTTTTTTAAAATAAAAAACGTCTACTGTTTACATGTAGTTAACACATGGTTAACACCTGTTATTCGCGCTTAACATGTGTTAGTCAAAATTTTATTTAAAAAAAAAAAAACTACTCGGCGCTTTTTAAATTTTTTTGGCCCAAAATGCTTAAAATCATGTATATTACTTGCCCTATTTTTTTCAAAAAAAAAAAAAAAATATTGGGAAGTCAGAGTTTCCAGAGTTTACCAAATAAGGAGGGTTTTCTCTAGAACCATTCCTTATATATATATATATAATATATATGTAGGATCCTGTAGGAAAATTGATTTGTGTAGGAAGTGTTTTCGTCCATTGGATTAAATAATGAGATTAAGGGCATTTAGGACCTTTTAACTCTTTTTCAAGTCAATCAAATCCCACAAATTTCGATCTGCATATCTTCTATTATTAATGATCTTGTTCCAATTCTAACTAATTTAATCATATTCCAAAAAAAATCGTTGCATATCTTCTACAAATAAAAGAATTGTTATTTCTTCATAACATTGAACTGCTATAATCTCTATTATCGATCTTCTTTTCTATTTTTTTTGCAGTTTGTTTTTTTTTTATCAATTCATATGAAACATGATCATAACAGGAAACACCCTTTTTTCTGGAAACGAATTATAGATTGATATGGCAGATGTTTTACAAGACGATTCGCAAGGGTTTTTTTTTTTAGTTAGTATTTACTCCGCTTTTTTTTCCAATTTTTGTAAGGTAATTGTTTTGTTTGTTGATTTTTGATAATTCTACTTGTTCATGTTAGGTGTGTTATCATAACATCAGTAGTGTTTTATCATAATATCAATAGTGTTTTATCATAACATCAGCAGTGTTTTATCATAATTTCAGTAATGTTTTGAAGTATAACATTTCAAAACAGGTTAACATCAATAGTGTTGTATCATAACATCAGTAGGGATTTATCATAATATCTCCTTGCATGTCTGAAATGTGTGAGTTTGTTTTACAAATAGATAGGAGAGATAATGTTGGTAGAATGAAATTAGGAGAGGAATGATAATGTTGGTAGCATGAAATTAGGAGATGAGAGAAACAGTTTCCGTAATACATTAACACAATGACATTCATATACCTTCAATTAAAACACTTAATAGACGATCTTACCCTCAATTTCTATAATACATTAAATAGATTCTAAGCACAACCATATTTTTAATATCCACCATCCATCTCTAGATCCAATGGATGAAAACACTTCCTACACAAATCAATTTCCCTTGAGTTAAGAAAACTTAGAAAACTCTTATAAAAACCATCTAAAATTTGTTTTTTTTTTTGAAAAAAAATACACAAAGTAACATACATGTATTAAACTATTTTGGGCCAAAAAAATAAAAAAAACGCTGATAGGATATTTTTTAAAAAAAATAAACAAAGTTTGTGCCGTTACATATGTAACAACACCATTTTTGTTTATTTTTTTAAAAAATATCCAATCGGCGCTTTTTTTTTTACCCAAAACGCTTAAAAACATGTATTTTACCTTGTTTATTTCTTTCAAAAAAAATAAACAAAATTTAGATGGTTTTTACATTGGTTTTCTAAGTTTTCTCAACTCAAGGGGTTTTCAATTTATCCTTCCTATACATATATGTACTAGCTGATTACCCCGGGAGTGTCCCGGGGTTGAAAAATCTAATATGACTTAATAAAAATGATAAAAGTAGAAATCATATCAATCGTAAACTCAGTCATACGGATCATTAATTCTCATTTGCGTTCACTGACCTGAACCTTAAAGCAAATGTGGTGATTCATAGCTCTCTTAAGTAGTAACAATATACAATTCTTATACTAATAATAAATAATATATCAACCCATCAATTAAATACTATAGCGGCAAAACCGCTTTAAACCGTAACTCGTTTCGAATGAGTTCTTAAAATGACGTTCCATAGTCGGGTATCCCACGAACCGACTATACCCAAATCAGATCCAAATCAAGACCGTATGCACACAAACATACCATGCGAAACTTTCTTCAATACAATCACCTTTATGAAACAATTACTTGAAGCCTACTAACATCACCACCACGTAACTCTGTACACCATCAAAATTCCATGCAACTTATAATCTATCTTCTTCACCATAACTACTCCCTCATGTCACTACAACATGCATTACCATATTCCCTTCAAAGTATCCACGCACACATATGATCTTTATATTCTTATTTCCATCAAATCAATATTAGCATCTTCATCCTATGCGCAACCAAACCAAACCATCATACCAAATCACATGGCATAATATTCCCACAAAACATAAACGCAAAGCACATAAACCACCGATCTCACCATCAACCACTCCGTCGACTTCCACCGTCAAGCCCAACATCATCATCGTACGCCATCACTCATTCTCCATCTCCGATTAACTATCACCACGAACACATATACTACTCGAGCCAAACCTTAGAACGTAACCGTGCGTAACCGAATGAGTACACTTGAGTGAAACATAAAAGATTACCTTGTCAACAATTAGGGAGTCACATGACCGGGAACCGCCTAGAACCATCGTCGTTGTCGTTAGCTCCTCTACTGCTCGTTTTCTTCTCTGCCGCACCCTAGGTCGATACATGATCTAGGGTTGTTTCCTCTTTAACTTGTATTAAAACTCAAATTATATTCAGCTATCTTGATTTCACTCAATTGACAAAATACTTATACGATATGTTTGATTTATTTGTTAGAACATAAGATGGGGGCTAGGGTTTTGAGGAAGAAGGGAATGAGAAGGAGAAGAGATGAGTTAGGGTTATATATTTATTAATTTGATTAAAAAAACAAAAATAAAAAAATATACTTGAACCACATTATGCGCGTGGCACATTCAAGGGGGGGAGGGGGGGGGGGGGGGTGAGACCACCAATGAATGTCATGTCATCAAACACCTACTCTTTTTTATATATATTAATAGATAATAGATGAATTACCTAAAAACATTGTGTTTTTTTTGCATGAACAAAAACTCACTAAAAAACATTTTTTTTTCATTTTTTGTATAGTAGTATGGTGCTCGTTTGAAAGATAATAAAGCGCTCGTTAATTTGGTATAAAAATTTTTTTCCTAAAAAATGTCATACATAACAGTTACGAACGTTTAAAAATTGTGAGGAGAAAATAAGGAAAAAATAAAGATAAAATTATTAATTAACATATTGAAATTTTAAAATAATAATTAATAGTTCACTAACATTTAAAAAATGTGAGGGGAAAATAAAGAAAAAAATATTAATTAACATAATTGAAATTTTAAAATAATATAGATATAGATTTTTTTTTAAAAAATAAAATAAATAAATTTAAAAGAGAGCTTCACATGATGCCACATGGCACATTCAAGGGAGGGTTGAGGCCTCCATTGAATGCCACATCATCTAAATTCAATTCTTTTATATATAGTTATTATTATATATATATATATATACCACATCATCTAAATTCAATTCTTTTTTATATAGTTATTATATATATATATATATATATATATATATAAAGGTAAGAAGGCTTGTGGAGTGGCACGTAGCAGAGTTTTATTTTAATTATAAGGGCAATAAAGTAAATACACAATTATTTAAGTAAAAAAATCAATCTCCTAATTAAAAGGAAAGATTTACGAATAATTAAAAGGAGAGATTTACGAATTTAATTTTTTTTATGAGTTCAATAAAAATCTTTTTTGATCAGCCATAGGAGATGGAAATAAATAAATAAGGTTTAATATGTAATAAATAAATGCCAATTAAACCAAATCATGCTAATTAAAAGGTGGGTTAGTTAAAGTCTCACTCTCTACATAGTAGTAACCTTACGCTTTAACTAGCCTATTATCACGGGGTTATCTTCCGATCCCTATGTGGCGTCATCGGTTGCTCAGAATTAAGGATTATCCATGCCCTTCTTTATCTGGTCATTGATTTCGTCCTGCCTTAGACTCATCAACAGAACGACAATAGCTCTCGACCAACAATGAGTTCCTCATACCCACACAACTAGGCACATTCACCATCTTACTCCGCTGAAACCATCCTTGAAAAAGTCCAAGACCAGCAACCCAAACACTCAAGCACAATCAACACGACTATCAATCAATGTTTTTAGACCCGAACCAGACCAGCTGGTCCGATTAGTTGGACTGGGGACCGTGGGTTTAGGCCGTCCAGTTCACGGTGTTAGACCGTTTGGAGAGGTGACCGTCCGGTCGGATCAGAAACGACAGATCAAATCGGAGAACCGGTGTTGAAACGGAATTTAAAACAAAGAATCGGAAGGAATGTTTTAGTAGTTTACAGAACAGAAACAAGTTACAGATTGTGTCACTTGGAACAATATAAGAAATATTACATAAACAAACTAATCGACACATATTTGGGTTCGAAACCCTAGATGAGAAAATAGTAAGTTGTACGAAGACTTGTTTTTTTAATTATGTGTAGAAGCGTTTCGACAAAATCAAACTAAAATTGAAGCAAAATCCACATCATGTATCAACAAAATTCGCAAGTAATACAATCATGTTGTTTAATTTTGGTGATATAAAGGTTGTACAATATGGCAAAGAAGATGAAGAATTACAAAGGAGATGAAAAAGGTTGTAATAGAAAATGAGAATCGAAGTATATATTCTTTATTTTAAATAGGGTTAATTACTTGTTTCAAATTTATGTTTTCAAAGTTAAGCCGGATTCCATTGTTTAAAATACAACAATCTATGTTCTATAATTTAATTACTAACTTGTAAATTAAATTAAATTATCCTATATGTTTATTTACCAAGTTCTATGAATAGTACTTTTTCAGCATTTGAAAAGCTTATTTATATCTACAAGTTCAAATATATTAACAAAAAACGTTATGGTTCAGATGGTGTTACAGCTGTTGTTGTTGGTGATGTGCTTGGGTTCCACTTCTGAAACCAGGCACCCTTTTTATGAATTTTTGAACAGATTTTTTTCTAATAAAAAATAAACAAAGCGTGATCTAGCTGTGTAGTGTATTGATATTCCACATGTTCCCTAGAGTTGGTAATATGCTACTATCCCTTCCACACTTCCACATCCTTATCTTCAATACCCTTTTGTTTCCTCTCTCTCCTCCTAACCTGGTCTCTCTCCACTACCACAACCCCATCTCCTTCCTTTAGTCTGACCTTCTTCTAATCACACCGCCCTACACATAGTCACCTTCTTTATTTTGTTTGTCTGCTTGTATACAGAGTCATTACAGACCTCCGAGAAACAGAACGGGATGGAGAAGGAGACACATCGGAGGGTTCCGGTCACCACCGTCTATGGTGGTACACGGAAGCTAAAGACAGAGAGACAGAGAGCAGGGGAACCGGGAAAGAGAAAAAAGGAGATCTGACAAACAGAAGGGGATAGAGACGGAGAGAGATCGGAGGGTACACGACGGCACACAACAAAGACCCAGCTCCAACCTTAAAGGTGAAATAGATTTAATATATTTTACCATAGATTATTGGTTATTTATATGGTTAAATTCATATTATATGATTTGAAAGATTATGATTTGAAAGATGGACTATTCCTTTCAGCGTGAATTCATATTATATGATTTTAAAAACATCAAACTTCTTGAAGAATCCACTAAGGATATGGCAAGCATAAATAAATTTAGTTATATTTTGGAAGTTGTGTATGTAGGTGTAGAAGGATACATGCATCGTGGGTATTCCAATATGGATGATGGTGATGATGTTGCTAAGCATTTTTTAATGGACATTTTTTTTGGTACAAAATCTTTTCAGTGCCTTCATTAGTTGCGCTATCCATCAAGGTATGGTTTAAGTTTCTTGGATGATTTGTGAGGTTAACTTATTGTAACATTGGATTTAAAACATACGTCATGGTCAACGTTAGGGTTTGATAAAAAGACTAGAATTGTTCATTTGGATGTGCACTATTGGAACGGTGGTAAATGCAATATACAGTTTTTGCAGGTTTTTTTTATTTTATTTGGTGTCCTCGGTGGTTGCTTTTGTCATTTCAAGGTTGGGTGTATATGCCAAACGCCATATATGAATCAACTGAGAAAGAAGGCTTACTATCTTCAACAATGATTTGCAAGTTCATTTCGCTAAACGTTATGTATTTTTCTTCTTTACAGATTGTTCATAATTATTTGAGGTGTCATTGTGAATGGTAGAGTTTGACTCTTTAATGTCAAATTGATTACTCCAACTTTGAAACATATGCAGGTTCGAACCATTGCATTATACGAAACATTTACATGGGCTGCTACAGCTTCCATCTCACCTTTTCTTAAAGTTGTATTGAAAATGAGGGAGAGGTCAGTGGGTTTCTCTTAATTTAAATAACACGGAATTACTAGCCGTGGTTTACAATTTGATATATACACACACTTTTCTGCCATTATACAATTGATATGATGTTGAATTTTGTTTCATTACATTTTACAGAAAAATAAACTTAGAAAATTTTCATTTATCCATATATAGAAGGCGAAGCTCCAAACTTTGGTTCGTAAATGAGAACATATTGCCTATTTTTCTTCTTGTGCTTTGTTTTTCCTTATCGCTTACTTTCGAGTTCAGCACTCACCATTCTCTGTTTTGGTCACACCACAGGTTCAATCGTGTTGTTCATGTAGTTTATTAAAAGTTGTAGTGTTTGTATGTCACACCCCGCCAAGACGGAAACGCGAGGTGCGACTTCGAAAGATTTTCAAGCACAAAGGTCACAGGAGCATTGAATTAAAATAAAGCGAGAACTTTCATTAAACAACCAAATTTGTCCAACATAACGTTAATTATTTAAAACTAAAACCATTGTATATAAATGTCTAGAATTATTTTGACAACACAACGGTCCAAAAGAAGGTATCCCACCAATGCTCGCACGCGACCCCTATAAGTTCCATTATCCATGCTAATTTCTTGAAGAACATGCATGTAAAATATATGGGTCTACACAAAGTTGGTGAGTTCACGGGTTTTCTATATGGTGGACATGTAATCCAAAACCGACTAAATCATTGCCTAGCTAGGGCAATAATCAATATGTGATCTGACATGAGCCCATAACCAAACCTTAACATGTTGTGCCTCGCCCATTGTACCCTAATGACAATGAAGAATGTGAAATACAAGAACTCTTTTGAGATCTGTCATCCGCTCAGAGCGACTGACCAAGAGTGGGGGTGTCAACCCAATAGCTAATGGTTATGGTATGATGTATGACACGAGGGCTTAATGGATCATGAACCTTGATGTCTCATGTTCACATAATAGTCATGATTGTAATTGAAAAATGTACGCATGTTTTGCCCTCGAAAAAATGTAAAAACTTTAAAAAGGGGCCGTGAATATTCACTTGGTATCTGGATGCTAGTACTGAACTGAACCTGAAGCGGTGTGTTTGGTCTGCGAAGCCCTAAATTCAATTTAGAAGCCTCTTAAGTCTATGTTTGGCCCTAATTACCATGCAACTGTTCACCCGACTTTAACACCTATGGACTAGGGCTTCTGTATCACTATCCACGTGTGTCACACACTGTATGTGTCAGAAAATGTTTGTTTTGTTGTTTAGGTGACTATGTTTAGTCTGTTTTTGATAAAACAAGTGCTTTGTCTTACTAAATGTTACCGGGTGTTACTTATGTCTCAGTTATGTAAGTCTAGGGTGGCATATGGACACATCTTTCGGCAGTTTTGCATAAAAACAACACATTTAGGTGTTTTGCCTTTGTACATACTCGCATATCATATGTTTCCAAGAAAACTCTTTTGTTAAGCTTGTTAACACATGTTTTTATTGTTCTTAACACATGTTTATAAAGTAAGCTTTAATATAAGTTGTAAAACTAATAGAATTTGGCTTAGCTTGGGCCGGCCTCGGCCCCATACTCTCACGCATACTAATGTGCCGAGAAATTGATACATTTTAACTTATAATTATCACCTATTTTATACCTAAAATCGTGTTTTTATCTCTGTTTTGTCAGGATTTATCTTTCTTTAATAATAATTGCAGGTTTGGAAGTCCGGTAATGAAAAGAAGTGAAAAACCGCACAAACAGCACAAAACAGACAATGATTTGGAGACTTCGAAGCCTTTCCAGATATGGCACGGCCGTGCTCATTGCCGTGCAACCTTCCCGGGTCAACAAGTCAACATTTCTAAGTCAACAAAGGTCAATTTCAGAGTTTCAGGAAGTGCACAGGCGTGCTTTGGTGTATGGCATGGCCATGTTTTACTCCAGCGTGTTCTCCAAGGCAAAAACCGGCCAAGACTGACAAGACGGTTACATGTAACTATATGCACGGGCGTGCCAAACCTGGTACAGACAATTCTGCATGAAAGGACTCTGCAATAGTACCCGTTGTCTAGCATGGGCGTGCCAAAATGTTGCGGAGGGCGTGCTAGAGCTGAAATGCCTATAAATAGAGGTCTCAACCCCACATTTTGAAGCATCCCTTCTCACTCGAAACTCCACACTTCTCCACAGAGTTTCTGCCTTCTTTGGGGAGCTTTGGTGTCCTTTGGAGCCTTGGATCACTCCATAAACACCTTGAGAGAGAGAGAGAGAGAGAGAGAGAGAGAAACCACCAAAATCATCCAAATCCCTTAGAAATATTCATTCAACCTTCATGATGTCTTGTACACAAACCCAACCTTGTGAGCTTGTTGTATCAACCATGCTAGGCTAGATTTCTGATGGTGTTGCTGGGTTGTTAATGATGGAAACTTGGTATGAATTAATATAGTTTATCTTTTATTTTACAGTGGTGTTTTGTGCTCTTAACAATTCTAACTATTCTAAACTTTGTTTAATGATCTAATTAATAAATCACTTAGTCTTTAGTCTTTGGTCTTGTGGGTGTCTTGATAGGAAGTGGGAGGACTCATGAGTGTACCCTTGGTGTGTAAAAATCCATGCACTTATGAGCTAACCTAATCCTACGAGAAGCGATTAGCACATTTGTGGGTAGAAATACACACACTTTGTGGCTTAATCCTCGACTATCAAGATCTCATTTAGGGTTGGTACAGTCTTCATACTTGGTCCTAGTGATAAGTCAAGACTTTATCTTGCGACTTAGCTTCATTGTATATGTGATAGCTTTGGCGCAGGTTAAGGATTGATGAACCCGTGTTGAGAGGAAACGGTCTTTTTATTTTCTTTCATTATCATACTGCCGCACAGTTAATAATAGACCACTCACTTTTTGACAAGTTAATTAAATCAAGTAGGAGATACACGTGTGCCGGTTGGTCACGACTCTTCTATGATATTAAAACATACATCACGGTCAACGTTAGGGTTTGATAAAAAGACTAGAATTGTTCATTTGGATGTGCACTATTGGAACGGTGGTAAATGCAAACAGTTTTTGCAGGGTTTTTTTATTTTATTTGGTGTCCTCGGTGGTTGCTTTTGTCATTTCAAGATTGGGTGTATATGCCAAACGCCATATATGAATCAACTGAGAAAGAAGGCTTACTATCTTCAACAATGATTTGCAAGTTCATTTCGCTAAACGTTATGTATGTTTCTTCTTTACAGATTGTTCATAATTATTTGAGGTGTCATTGTGAATGGTAGAGTTTGACTCTTTAATGTCAAATTGATTACTCCAACTTTGAAACATATGCAGGTTCGAACCATTGCATTATACGAAACATTTACATGGGCTGCTACAGCTTCCATCTCACCTTTTCTTAAAGTTGTATTGAAAATGATGGAGAGGTCAGTGGGTTTCTCTTAATTTAAATAACACGGAATTACTAGTCGTGGTTTACAATTTGATATATACACACACTTTTCTGCCATTATACAATTGATATGATGCTGAATTTTGTTTCATTACATTTTACAGAAAAATAAACTTAGAAAATTTTCATTTATCCATATACAGAAGGCGAAGCTCCAAACTTTGGTTCGTAAATGAGAACATATTGCCTGTTTTTCTTCTTGTGCTTTGTTTTTCCTTATCGCTTACTTTCGAGTTGAGCACTCACCATTCTCTGTTTTGGTCACACCACAGGTTCAATCGTGTTGTTCATGTAGTTTATTAAAAGTTGTAGTGTTTGTATGTCACACCTCGCCAAGACGAAAACGCGAGGTGCGACTTCGAAAGATTTTCAAGCACAAAGGTCACACGAGCATTGAATTAAAATAAAGCGAGAACTTTCATTAAACAACCAAATTTGTCCAACATAACGTTAATTATTTAAAACTAAAACCATTGTATATAAATGTCTAGAATTATTTTGACAACACAACGGTCCAAAAGAAGGTATCCCACCAATGCTCGTACGCGACCCCTATAAGTTCCATTATCCATGCTAATTTCTTGAAGAACATGCATGTAAAATATATGGGTCAACACAAAGTTGGTGAGTTCACGGGTTTTCTATATGGTGGACATGTAATCCAAAACCAACTAAATCATTGCCTAGCTAGGGCAATAATCAATATGTGATCTGACATGAGCCCATAACCAAACCTTAACATGTTGTGCCTCGCCCATTGTACCCTAATGACAATGAATAATGTGAAATACAAGAACTCTTTTGAGATCTGTCATCCGCTCAGAGCGACTGACCAAGAGTGGGGGTGTCAACCCAATAGCTAATGGTTATGGTATGATGTATGACACGAGGGCTTAATGGATCATGAACCTTGATGTCTCATGTTCACATAATAGTCATGATTGTAATTGAAAAATGTACGCATGTTTTGCCCTCGAAAAAATGTAAAAACTTTAAAAAGGGGCCGTGAATATTCACTTGGTATCTGGATGCTAGTACTGAAATGAACCTGAAGCGGTGTGTCTGGTCTGGGAAGCCCTAAATTCAATTTAGAAGCCTCTTAAGTCTATGTTTGGCCCTAATTACCATGCAACTGTTCACCTGACTTTAACACCTATGGACTAGGGGCTTCTGTATCACTATCCACGTGTGTCACACACTTTATGTGTCAGAAAATGTTTGTTTTGTTGTTTAGGTGACTATGTTTAGTCTGTTTTTGATAAAACAAGTGCTTTGTCTTACTAAATGTTACCGGGTGTTACTTATGTCTCAGTTATGTAAGTCTAGGGTGGCATATGGACACATCTTTCGGCAGTTTTGCATAAAAACTACACATTTAGGTGTTTTGCCTTTGTACATACTCGCATATCATATGTTTCCAAGAAAACTCTTGTGTTAAGCTTGTTAACACATGTTTTTATTGTTCTTAACACATGTTTATAAAGTAAGCTTTAGTATAAGTTGTAAAACTAATCGAATTTGGCTTAGCTTGGGCTGGCCTCGGCCCCATACTCTCACGCATACTAATGTGCCGAGAAATTGATACATTTTAACTTATAATTATCACCTATTTTATACCTAAAATCGTGTTTTTATCTCTGTTTTGTCAGGATTTATCTTTCTTTAATAATAATTGCAGGTTTGGAAGTCCGGTAATGAAAAGAAGTGAAAAACCGCACAAACAGCACAAAACCGACAATGATTTGGAGACTTCGAAGCCTTTCCAGATATGGCACGGCCGTGCTCATTGCCGTGCAACCTTCCCAGGTCAACAAGTCAACATTTCTAAGTCAACAAAGGTCAATTTCAGAGTTTCAGGAAGTGCACAGGCGTGCTTTGGTGTATGGCATGGCCATGTTTTTCTCCAGCGTGTTCTCTAAGGCAAAAACCGGCCAAGACTGACAAGACGGTTACAAGTAACTATATGCACGGGCGTGCCAGGTTAAGTGGCACGGGCGTGCCAAACCTGGTACAGACAATTCTGCATGAAAGGACTCTGCAATAGTACCCGTTGTCTAGCATGGTCGTGCCAAAATGTTGCGGAGGGCGTGCTAGAGCTGAAATGCCTATAAATAGAGGTCTCCACCCCACATTTTGAAGCATCCCTTCTCACTCGAAACTCCACACTTCTCCACAGAGTTTCTGCCTTCTTTGGGGAGCTTTGGTGTCCTTTGGAGCCTTGGATCACTCCATAAACACCTTGAGAGAGAGAGAGAGAGAGAGAAACCACCAAAATCATCCAAATCCCTTAGAAATATTCATACAACCTTCATGATGTCTTGTACACAAACCCAACCTTGTGAGCTTGTTGTATCAACCATGCTAGGCTAGATTTCTGATGGTGTTTCTAGGGTGATGATGGAAACTTGGTATGAATTAATATAGTTTATCTTTTATTTTACAGTGGTGTTTTGTGCTCTTAATAATTCTAACTATTCTAAACTTTGTTTAATGATCTAATTAATAAATCACTTAGTCTTTAGTCTTTGGTCTTGTGGGTGTCTTGATAGGAAGTGGGAGGACTCATGAGTGTACCCTTGGTGTGTAAAAATCCATGCACTTATGAGCTAACCTAATCCTACGAGAAGCGATTAGCACATTTGTGGGTAGAAATACACACACTTTGTGGCTTAATCCTCGACTATCAAGATCTCATTTAGGGTTGGTACAGTCTTCATACTTGGTCCTAGTGATAAGTCAAGACTTAATCTTGCGACTTAGCTTCATTGTATATGTGATAGCTTTGGCGCAGGTTAAGGATTGATGAACCCGTGTTGAGAGGAAACGGTCTTTATTTTCTTTTATTATTATACTGCCGCACAGTTAATAATAGACGACTCACTTTTTGACAAGTTAATTAAATCAAGTAGGAGATACATGTGTGCCGGTTGGTCACGACTCTTCTATGATATTAAGTGGTAATTTATTCGGTCATGCTCCGGCCACCGGTAAATTATTCATAAAAGTTTAAATAGTTTGATGTGTATATCGCAGCATTGGGAGGCGGGTAATTCGGGGTTAAGTCAACACAGTCTCGGGTCACTTTCTTTTCAGTGTTGAGAGGTGAGCATACCAGTTCGGTAGACCCTCATAATAACCTTAAGAACACAGTTGTTTGTACAGCTATTGCAATAACAGTCACCTCTAGAAAATGCAGTAGCAATTCTAAGTTAAGCATAAGTGCACAACTCGAACACACCACTTAAAATAAAGATAACTATTTTTCATACCAGGTTCCATCTGATCCCGAAGCAAAACGATTGTTTTGTCATTGATTTCTCTTAAAAGTTTACATCTCTCTTTTTACTTTACTTTTTCTCCGCGCTATTTAAAAAGGTCTTTTTGGTAATTTTAGGAAGCTGAGTAGTAAAAATTGTGTCCACGGATTCGATACTCGGTACTTACACATTTCTATACTATACACGATAGGAGTGCTTGCCTATTGTGCTGGGTCTAGAACGTTGAGCAACTATCGTTTTAAATTATAAATTTAAAACTTGCAAGTGTCTTTTTGTTTTCTGACTTACTCACATTTTCATAAAAACTCTTGGCATTTCTCTCGGGATTTACTCTCTTTAAAAAGAAGTTAAGTTTTATAGAAACACCAGCACACACCAAGTTTTTGGCGCCGTTTCCGGGGACATTACTGTTTTAGAGAAAGGTTTTCTTAAAATTACTTTTTCATTTTCTTAGTGTTTTTACAAAAGTCTTATCTAAAAGTTTCTCCAATAGTGTATGAACTTGCGTCCCTCGCTAATTCTTACACGTCCTCTTGAAGAACCCGAAAGATATTTTAGAGCTAGAAGGAAAGAACAAAAGTTAAAAATGGCACAAGTTGATAGAACCATCTTCGATTTTGCTAGAACTTCCATCAATGCCTTGGGCCCTAGCATCGCCAGACCCACCATTGATGCTGACCACTTTCAAATTAAGTCCCATGTCATCCACATGATACAACAAAACTTCACTTTTCATGGTCTTCCCGATGAAGATCCCCATGCTCATATCGCAAATTTCCTCGAAATTTGTGATACTGTAAAGTTGCAAAACGTCTCTCCTGACGCTATTCGACTCCGCATGTTTCCTTTTTCACTAAAGGATCATGCCAAAGCATGGCTAAACTCACAACCCGCAGGTTCCATTACCACCTGGGCTGACCTTGCCCAAAAATTTCTCTCAAAATATTCCCCCCCCCCCCGAGTCAAAACCGCAAACTTAAGAAATGACATCACTACCTTTTGTCAAGAAGAAGGAGAGTCACTCTATGAAGCCTGGGAGAGATTCAAAGATATGTTGAGAAAATACCCACACCATGGTCTTGAAGTTTGGTTACAAGTTTCACTTCTACAATGAGCTAACGAACCAAGAAATACAGACGCTAGAAGCAACCGCGGTAGGTATTTCTGGGAACAAGAGACCGCAGGAAGTGTATGATCTCATAGAAGAAATTGCAGTTAACAGCTATCAGTGGTACAACCCTCGAAGCTGGCCATCGAAGACCGGCCTCTATTAGGTCGATTCCACCACCTCTTTGCAAGCTCAAATTGAGGCGGTATCAACTCGCCTCAACCAGTTGAGCAAGGCACAAGTCAATGCCATCACTTCTACAGAGTTGCAGCTACAAGACAGGAGTCTTCCTCAAGCCACCCTGGAACAAATTGACTTCATTGGTACAAACCGCCCGCCAAACAATCCTTACAACAATACTTATAATCCTGGCTGGCGTGATCATCCAAACTTTGGTTGGAAAATAAACAACAATACCATGCAACCACCCGGATTTAGTCAACAAAACAACCAGCAACGCCCTCCAAACAACGTTTACCCGTCCGTAGATGAAAGACTCACAAAGCTTGAAGCCCGATCAGCAGCACGAATGGACGAGAAGTTCAACAACACCGACAAGAGGCTTTAAGGACTCGGGTCCACCATCAGAAACCTGGAGGTACAGCTGGGCGTAATGGCCAAGTCTCTCACAAAAAGACCCGTCGGAAGCATTCCAAGCAACACTGAATCCAACCCAAAAGCCGATGTTAGTGCCATAACTCTTCGAAACAGTCGCGTTTATCCTGAGCCAACGGTACCCGCCAATGAAGAAGTTATACCACCCATCCCACCCGCAAATGAACCCACTCCAACCATAACCATTCCCAATGTCACCACACCAGAAAACTCGACTGCCAGTTCACCAATGCCGGTTAATGAAGGCCCCGCAATCAACCAGAACCCTCCAGCTGCTCCACCACCAGAACCACCATCGAAGACATTATGGAGGGAATATCAGCCTAACATACCTTACCCAGACGATTGATGGGGCAAAAGACGGACGAGCAGTACCAGAAATTCACCGAACTGCTAAGCCAAATCCATGTCAACTTGCCATTCATACAAGTCATTCAGCAAATGCCCAAATACTCAAAATTTCTGAAGAACTTCCTGAGCAACAAAAGAAATCTCAAGGCGGCAGTCAAGGGAAACGCACTAGAGTGCGCGGCACTACTCCGGCAACATCTTCCTCCAAAGCTGACTGATCTGTGGAAGTTTTCTTTGCCATGCTCTATAGGCAATTCGCCCACGAATTATGCCTTTGAAGATCTGGGTGTGAGTGTGAATGTTATGCCCACTTATATCTACAAGCTACTCAATCTGGGAGAACCGCGACCGTTGACAGCTACGATCGAGTTGGCGGATGGCACCATAAAGAAGCTTGAGGGAGTTGTCGAAAACCTGCTCATCAAGATAGGGAAATTCGTCTTTCCCGTCGATTTTGTCATCCTCAACATGGGCAAGAGCAATGTTCCTATTATTCTTGGTCGACCGTTCTTAGCTACTGCTCGAGCTACTATACATATGAGTGAGGGAATTCCTACACTTCGGGTTGGGAACAATAGGTTGCACTACACGGCCAGTGGAAGAGAATACGCACCTGAAGATCCATTTGATGTGACCTACTTCATTGATAGACACTCGACTATCAACTGAAGAAAGCCAAAGGCACACCAGTGGCACCACCAGAGGAATCGGCAGTAGGGCTTGACAATACCAAGTGGATAGATGAATACTAGTTCAATCATCAGAAGGCTGGAGGGAAGAAAAGAAACGGACGAAAGAAGAATATTGTCAGTGCCCCAGGGGTAGGGAAGTAAGCAGTCTGAGCATCACGCGTTTTGTCCAGCCAAAGACTTGAAACGTGGCGCTACCGTGGAGGCAGCCCGGATTCTGTAGATTAGGATGAATAAGTTGAGAGGTTGGTGCATAAGGTAGACGAGTTAGTCAAGAACCATCAGGTATGGTCGTTCACTCTTGATACTTTCTATCACTGAGGTATGCCCTCTCGGCATTAGGACCAGAAGCTTGTTTTTATCTTTATTTTTATTTTAGTACTAATAAACTATTGAAGTTCATGCCAAGTGGTTTCTCTCGAGGACGTCGAGGCAGCTGCGGGGATTGACCGCACGTGGACCGTTGGAAGACTAAAAGGGGAGATACTTGTTCCTTTTGACTTGCCCAGTTTTTTCTTTGCACACACATATATTACTATCATTAATTTAAAATTGTGTAAAAGAATTAAGTGTGAGGTGTTTAAAATTTATAAAATTTAAAACACCTCAAAGCAGTCAGTAAACCGTGACTAAAAGGCAATGTTTTTAAAAGAGTTTTTGGAAACAAAAATATTTTCAAACCCTTTAAGTCAGCCCAACGACTTTGCGGGAGATTACCGACGTTTTTGGTAGACAGCAGGATAGCCTGAGGTGTTCCCAATTCCTTAAATAACCCCTACCGTTACATGTGATTATTGAGCTTTATCGAGCACACCATCACATATGTATATACTACGCATGCTCGTTCATTTGTCTTGAGAGATATTCCCGACTGGCATGACCCAATTAGAACTTGTGTGACTTATACGCGACAAGACCACATTAGAGGGGAGTGTGTGAAAATGATCTAGGCAATTAGGACTTACCCATTTCGTTATCAATAGCCTTCCAGATATTTTCCACACACCTAGCCACCCATCTTTGAGCCTTTGCCTTTCATTTCCTTACATCCATTTAACCCCCGCCATGACAAAACCAGGGAAGTGTTGAGGTGTTGAAGCAACTCTTTGGCAATTTTGGGACTTTGAAGCATAGGCCGCACATCAAGAATTCAGAATCGAGATCGTGAAGAGGCTACAAAAGAAAGCCATCAAAAAGAGCATACCAAGTATCAAGTAATCATCCAGCAAGCATCATGTGAAATCTATGTTTAGTTAAAAAAAAAGTGTGTGAATAAAGATGCTATAGAAATAAAGGGATCAAGAGAACTTCAAAAGAAAAGTTTTGCGAAGCTTTCCTAAAAGACCAAGTAATCGACCCAGCCTAGTGGAGGTTATTAGGCGGCCCTCGCGTCGAACAATTCACGAGAGTAGGCCACAGTCGAGCTACAAAGTCCAAAGAGAGATCAACAAAGCCAACTTAGAAGATCGCCCAATATCCCAACGGATACCTCAAGCACCAAACCCGAAGTTAGTCATGGTGGTAGACTTCATTCCTACCCAATTTTCCACTATCCCACTAAAATAACACTTGAAAAGTCCTTTTGATTCACACGCTCTACCTCAAATAAAGTGGTGGAGTTGCGATTTGCACCCAAGCCTATGATTCGATTCAGCCATCGGGTAGAATTTGAGTGTTCACCCCCAAATAAGCCCGAGTGAATGAGAGGCCTGAGGAAAAAGGAAAAAGGGGCGCCTTAGGAATTGTTTTAATAAGTCTCACCATAAGCCATGCCCGAAATCCCGAAGTTTATTAAGTTGGACTCTTAGGAGGCGAGTTGAGCTCGGATCATCGAGTTAAACTAACAATTTTTATCCCACAAAAAATTTCCTAACGTTCGGTTTGCTTGAGGACAAGCAAAAGCTCAAGTGTGAGGTGTTATGATGTGTCGAGAAATTGTTACGGTTTCACTTATAATTATCACCTATTTTATGCCTAAAATCGTGCTTTTATCTCTGTTTTGTCAGGATTTATCTTTCTTTAATGATAATTGCAGGTTTGGAGGTCCGATAATGAAAAAAGTGAAAAACCGCACAAAATGGCACAAAATAGACAACGATTTGGAGACTTTGAAGCCTTGCCAGATATGGCACGGCCGTGCTCGTTGTCGTGCAACCTTCCCGGGTCAACAAGTCAACATTTCCAAGTCAATTGAGGTCAATTTCAGTGTTTCATTAAGTGCACAAGCGTGCTCTGGTGTATGGCACGGCCATTCTTTAGTCCGGCGTGTTCTCCAAGGCAAAAACCGACCAAGACTGACAAGACGGTTACAAGTAACTGAGAATCCGGTTACGGGCCGAACTCGTGGATCGAATACGCATAAACAACTCGGTTTCAGACGGGGAATTCGAGACGAGACAGAAATTAACGACAACAACGTCATCACAGATTCGTATTAATACAGAAACGGTTACAGACACTGTCATCAGTAGGATAAACATCTATCTCATGGCCGGGGGAGGTCGGGCATGACCTCCCCCTTTCAGAGCATTCAAAGCATAAACTCAAATCACCAAAATGAACAATAACACATGAGATTGCTATTTATAGTCCAATACCCAAGTTCCACGTTCGCCCCTTTTGAATGGTCGAATGTGGAGCATTTCCACATTCGCCCATTTGTAATGGTCGAATGTGGAAACCTTCCACATTCGCCCAGTGTATATAGGTCGAACCTGGCATGGTATATTGTCCTATATTTTACAAATGCGTCAGATCCATAAAATGCCCTTATGGATCACCACAATCTCATGTAACACATCACTAAGACTCAACCCTAGTCTATTCGACAGTGACGTCCACATAAAGTGCATCAACAATCTCCCCCTTGGACGTTGCTGGCGAATCCACAAATCTCTTGCACATCATCAGTCAGAAACACAGGTCTCCCCCTCAATACATGCACCATTGCATTGAGTTAGAAATACAATATCCTTCGTGAACCGACCAAGTAATGCACTACGGACCCTCAGCATCAATACGCAGGAAGTCAACTAGACCACGTATATCATTTGCGAATTCAGCAGGTCGCTGAATTACAACCAGATCACCTAGTTACGCCAATGTGAAGTCGACAATGTAATGCACTGCAGTCTCGTAGCATCAGTACCCAGGAATGTCATCTTGACCAAGTACATCACGCGCAACCCAACTAGCCTGATAAGACCCCTACTAGAAGGATTCCATACTGACCGATCAGATATTCAACGTAACATGTAGGTACCACCACTAATTTACGTCTCATATCTGCACTTAACCTTTGCATCACCCTTCACACCAACTGGAGAAGTCTAACTGTCAGTACCCAATTAAACATATCAAATGTGACTATGTGCAAAACAATCCACTCGAACATTAGTATCTCTATGAAATTCTTCATCTGTGCTGACTGTGATTGCATTAACACATTCTTCTCTTTTCCTAGCATCTTCAGTCAGTAATTGTTGAAGTATCAGACACTTACATCAACAATCTCCCCCTTGACTGATGCTTCACCAAGTTTCTCTGAGATCCCGTATAATCAATCAATCATGTTCTTGAGTAATTTCATCTGTTCGACAGAATACAAGCCGTAGACGAGTGAATCAAGCCATCAAAAGGTTTCAGCACTTGAAACTTTCGTTGAACCTACGTGCCACATGACTCCTACTAGGATACCTCATTACTTTCAGAACATTGAAATCTCAAACTTGAATTCCTTCTTCATAACAACTCTTTAGAACAAGTTCCTTCAAACACACAGGAACTGGGTTGACTGTTCTCTTCATGCAGAATAAAATCTGTTCTGTTTTTGGCCTTAAATTTTACATTCGCCCCTGGTACTTCTACATTCGCCCACTTTTGTTGACCCGAAGGTAGAACAGTAACCAGAATGTAAAATAATACTTGACCCTTTCCACGTTCGCCCAAAATCAGCTACTTTCGCCCACTCGACTTCCACCTTCGCCCGCGCGATCAATCGAATGTGAAAATAGTCACCCGAATGTGGAAAATATTATCTCAAAATTCCAGGTTCGCCCAAAATCTCTCCACGTTCGTCCAAAAAACGCTACCTTCGCCCAGTAACATTCCACATTCGCCCGCCCGACTATCTGAAAGGGGCGAATGTGCAGACTGAACATGTTCTTGATCAATATTTTCTTCAAATCAGTCCATAATCACTCTAATCCTTTGAATTTGATGATGAAACTTGTTCAGAAAGGTGCGGAAATGAAAACCTAACCCTCGAATTCACAAAAACATGGAGAAATCACATGATTTCGGGTTCAATTAAGAATCTAGGGTTTCTAGGGTTTCAACCTTTCAACTTTAATCTGAATTTTACGTCTGAAAACAGTAAAAACGAGCTGTGATTGATTCAAATGACTGTTAGATCGTTCAAATCGGTACCACGGCTCTGATACCACTTTGTAAGCGAAAGATTTTGACTAAAACAGGATTAATTTGATCATACAAGTCACAAAACCAGGTGCGGAAACCCTAGCTTTGAACAAACAGATAAAACTCAAATCAAAACACAATCAACATCATTTTCAAAGCTTTTCATAGATTAACTTGTTCAAATACTTGATTACAATCACAATTTAGTTAATCTAGAACACTTAGACGATTTCTCAAAATAACCTGGAACCTAACCTGAACACACACACAACTGAAAACTCTCTCTAAATCACAAATACATAAAATCTATTTATAATAACTGCACGTTCGCCCAGTTGATGTGGTCGAATGTGGAATTCTTCCACATTCGCCCACTCAATGGTACGAATGTGTAACTTGATCAGGTTCCAATCTTCATTCGCCCATAATGTCTCTACCTTCGCCCATTTCCATTCTACATTCGCCCAGTTTTCCACCTTCTACCCATCAGCAAAACTTTTAACATATGTTAACTTTGTAAATCCAATCACTAGTCATAATACATGCATCTACAGTAACTATATGCACGGGCGTGCCAGATTAAGTGGCACGGACGTGCCAGACCTGGTACAGACAATTCTGCATGCAAGGACTCTGCAACAGTACCCGTTGTCTAACATGGGCATGCCAAAACGTTGTCGAGGGCGTGCTGGAGTTGAAATGCCTATAAATAGAGGCCTCCACCCCACATTTTGAAGCATCCCTTCTCACTCGTAACTACACACTTCTCCATCGAGTTTCAGCCTTCTTTGAGGATCTTTAGTGTCCTTTGGAGCCTGGGATCACTCCATAAACACCTTGAGAGAGAGAAACCACCAAAATCATCCAAATCCCTTAGAAATCTTCATAGAACCTTCATGATGACTAGTACACAAACCCAACCTTCTGAGCTTGTTGTATCAACCATGCTAGGCTATATTTCTGTTGGTGTTGCTAGGGTGATGATGGAAACTTGGTATGAATCAATATAGTTTATATTTTATTTTAAAGCGGTGTTTTGTGTTCTTAATAATTCTAACTATTCTAAACTTTGTTTAATGATCTAATTAATAAATCACATAGTCTTTGGTCTTGTGGGTGTCTTTAATTGATAGGAAGTGGGAGGACTCATGAGTGTACCCATGGTGTGTAAAAACCCATGCACCTATGAGCTAACTTAATCCTACGAGAAGCGATTAGCCCATTTGTGGGTAGAAATACACACACTTTGTGGCTTAATCCTCTACTATCAAGATCTCATTTTGGGTTGGTACGGTCTTTATACTTGGTCCTAGTGATAAGTCAAGACTTTATCTTGCCACTTAGCTTCATAGTCTATGTGATAACTTTAGTGCAGGTTAAGGATTGATGAACCCGTGTTGAGAGGAAACGGTCTTTATTTTCTTTTATTATTATATTGCCGCACAGTTAATAATAGACCACTCACTTTTTGACAAGTTAATTAAATCAAGTAGGAGATGCACGTGTGCCGGTTAGTCACGACTCTTCTATGATATTAAGTGGTAATTTATTCGGTCATGCTCCGACCACCGGTAAATTATTCATAAAAGTTTAAATAGTTTGATGTCTATATCGCAACATTGAGAGGCGGGTAATTCGGGGTTGAGTCGACACAGTCTCGGGTCACTTTCTTTTCAGTATTGAGAGGTGAGCTTACCAGTTCGGGAGACCCTCATAACAACCTTAAGAACACAGTTGTTTGTACAGCTATTGTGATAACAGTCACCTCTAGTAAATGTAGTAGCAATTCTAAGTTAAGCATAAGTGCGCAGCTCAAACACACCACTTAAAATAAAGATAACTATTTTTGATACCAAGTTCCATCTGATCCTGAAGCAACACCATTGTTTTGTCATTGATTTCTCTTTAGAGTTTACATCTCTCTTTTTACTTTACTTTTTCTCCGCATGATTTAAAAAGGTCTTTTTGGTAATTTTAGGATGCTGAGTAGTAAAAATCGTGTCCACGGATTCGATACTCGGTACTTTCACATTTCTATACAATACACGATAGGTGCGCTTGCCTATTGTGCTGGGTCTAGAACGTTGAGCAACTATCGTTTTAAATTAAAAATTTAAAACTTACATGTGTCTTTATGTTTTCTGAGTTACTGACCTTTAAAAAGGTCTTTTTGGTAATGATAAAACCACCAGGACACACCACATACACTCATGTGTATGTGTGGGGGTACGTAGATGTCCGCATATGGGTTCTAATATGCACGTAATCATATATATGTGGATGAGTATGTATAAGCTAAAACATTAAACTTTTAACATAAAACTGCAGTGTTTTAGTTAGTTTAACTTGGAAAACTCATGGTCATAGTGTGCGAGTGTGTGTATGCCTCGGGTGAACTTGCCATGATCGAGCATTTTATAGAAACAAGAGGAATTGGTTTGGATTTTATACCTTCAGTGTATAGCCGAAAATAACAAAGAAAAATAACCCAACTCCTCACAATGCAACTCCTAGATACTTGCTAGAGACATGGAACTCCTAAATGGTGGTGATAGTTGATCGAAACAAGCTTCTTGGGGTGTGTATCCTTCGGCCGAGGGGTTCAAGATGAAAAGAGGAGTGTTTAAGTGTTAGTGAGTTTGGTGAGTGTTGTGGTGTGATTTCTTTGTTCCTATGGCCACTATATATAGCCGAGAGAAAGGAAGGGAGGCCATGGATTCATTGGTTCACAATAATGGTAAGTCAAACCTCTCATTTCATGTGGTGCGTAAAGGTAACTTTCTTGTTGGTATAATGAGTTTACTTGGCTTTTGTTTGGATATGTAGAGGGGGCGGCCGATATATTGCATGGGGAAGGGGCATGCTCATCTTGGTCAGGTGATAAGGTGTGGATGATCATGGGAATTATGTTGTCACTAGGTTAGTGTATATGCCTAGGGACTTGGAATATGGAGTTGTGTGTGGATGTATATATGCGTGTATGTGTATGTTGGTGTAGGGTGGGTGGTGTAAGCTAGTTGTAGGTTCTTGGATACACATGTTCTTGCCTTGGACACACATGGGCCGATTTTTATGATCATTGGTGAACAAATTAGGAAGTCAAAATTGTCTAGATCCATGGTGTGGGATAACAAAGTCTCTAGTTGGTGAAACAGGTAGGTTTTTGAGGTTGTTGGGTTATGGTGGTGTTTGGTTGTGTACGGTGGCTCTGAGCCGATTTATGGGAAAAGAAAACATAGTTTTTATGGCAAGTCAACATGGGTTGGAGGTTATGGAATTCTTGTGCTTGCCATTCTTGTGTAAGATCTCATGTGAGGATAAGAATGGTGACTAGTAAGTGAGTGTGCATGTATATATATATATTAGTGTGTGTATTTAGGTAGCCGTGTGTGTGTATACATGTATATGTGATCATGTACATGTATACATATGTGTATAATTTGGATCTTGCTAAGTATTAACTTGTTTATGGAGGTACATATGTATATGAATTGCAACTAATGTTCTCGTACACAAGTTTAATCACCTTTGTTGGACAATGCATGTGGATAATTCATGTTGGTGAACAATTTTTGTTTTTGTTATTGTCGGGGTAACAAGTTGGAAATCTTGTTCAATTGCATGGTTTTCCTAGAATCTATCATGAATTATTTAACTAAATAGGACTAGTGTGTCTACTGTTAGACTGTATGCCTTAGTATTGACTTGTTAGAACCCTGTATAGTCCAACTATGATGAAAATGATAACATGTAATGCTATTCACACTGTATACATGTAGCTAAGTGTATGGATATGACCTGTGATTTCGACGGGTGTCACATTCTCCCCCTATTAGAGGAATTTCGTCCATGAAATTTTCGGTGTGGGTCATCTGAACTGGTGATCTTTTGGAAAAGATGTGTGTACTTGCGTTTCATCTGATCCTCACGCTCCCACGTCAATTCGGGTCCACGCTTGGAATTCCAATGTACCTTGAGCAACTTGACCTGACTACGGCGACGTTTCTGAACCTTCCAATCTGTTATCTCAAGTGGCTCTTCTATGAAATGGAGTTGTTTGTTGATGTGGATTATCTCTAGAGGGATAACCAATGACTCATCGGCAAGACACTCCTTGAGGTTCGAAACATGAAACGTGTCGTGAACACCACTAAGTTCTTGGGGTAGCTTGAGTTTGTATGCAACCGGTCCAATTCGTGCAACAATCTCAAATGGACCTATGTATCTGGGATTGAGTTTCCCACGTTTACCAAACCTGGGAACTCCTTTCCATGGAGATACTTTGAGCAATACTCTGTCACCCTCTTGAAACTCTAGGGGTTTACGCCTCTGGTCCGCATAACTCTTCTGCTTGTCTCTGACAGCTTTCAGTCTGTCCCTGATCTAGAAGATCTTGTCAGTTGTCTCCTGGATGAGTTTAGGACCTGTCAAATGCTTGTCCCCTACCTCAGCCCAACACACGGGCGATTGACACTTGCGTCCGTACAACGCTTCGAAAGGGGCAGCTTTGATGCTAGTATGGTAACTGTTATTGTACTAAAATTCGATCAACGGCAAATGTGTATCCCAATTTTCCCCAAAATCTTACACATGCATGGAGCATGTCTTCCAGCCTCTGGATGGTCCTCTCGCTTGTCCATCTGTCTGAGGATGGTAAGCGGTGCTCATGTCTAACCGGGAACCAAAACCTCGAAGTGAAGCGACTATCTCGTTCAGAGATTATGGAAGTAGGCACGCCATGCCTTGATACAATCTCATTGATGTATAATCTGGATAATTTCTCTGTTTTGTCTGTTTCCTTGATCGGCAAGAAATGCGCAGACTTTGTTAAACGATCAACTATTACCCAAATCGTATCATGACCACGAGATGTCCTTGGCAACTTAGTGATGAAGTCCATAGAGATTTGCTCCCATTTCCAAACGGGAATCTCTGGTTGGTGAAGCATACCCGACGGCTTCTGATACTTTGGCTTGACCTTGGAAGACGTTAAGCAACGTCTGACATAGGTCGCAATACAACCCATGATGTTAGGCCACCAATAGAACTGTTTGAGGTCCTTATACATCTTATATACACTAGGGTGTATCGAGTACTTGGATTTGTGTGCTTCATCTAGGACCAAATCACGCAATCCTCCATACAATGGAACCCAAATTCTATTCGAGAAATATATTGTCCCGTCAGACTTTGTCTCTTGCTGACTAACGTGACTGTATAGAGCTTCTTGTCCAATATTACTATCTTTAAGAGCTTCTTGCTGAGCTTGGAGAATATGAGCAGTGAGATCGGTATGAATGGTCATGCCTAATGCACGAACACGCAACATTTTGGCACGTTCCTTTCGGCTTAATGCGTCTGCTACAAAATTTGCCTTCCTCGGATGGTACTTAATCTCACAGTAGTAGTCATTGAGTAGCTCAACCCATCATCTCTGACGCATGTTCAGATCCTTCTGGTCAAAGATATGCTGTAAGCTCTACTGGTCAGTAAAGACAGTACACTTAGTCCCGTAGAGGTAGTGTCTCCAAATCTTGAGTGCGAACACTACTGCACCCAACTCCAGATCAAGGGTTGTGTAGTTTCCTTCGTGCACCTTAAGTTGACGAGAGGCATAGGCTATGACCATGTCTCTCTGCATTAAGACACAACCGAGACCTTGGTGAGACGCATTGCAATCGACCACAAAATCTTCCGTTCCCTCTGGCAGTGAGAGAATCGGTGCGCTGCATAGCTTGAGCTTCAAAAGCTAAAAAGCTGATTCTTGTGGATCTCCCCACTCTTTGATCGACTCTACCTTGGCTGGATCAACATGTATACCCTTCTCGTGCACCACGTGACCGAGGAAATGAACCTCACGAATCCAGAATTCGCATTTGGACAACTTGGCATACAGTTTCTCCTCCTTGAGTAGATTCAGAATCACTCTCAGATGCTGCTCATGCTCTTCTCGAGTTCGTGAGTAAATCAGAATATCATCAATGAATACGATCACGAACTTGTCGAGGTAAGGCTTGCACACCCTGTTCATTAGATCCATGAACACTGCTGGTGCGTTTGTCAACCCAAATGGCATAATCAGAAACTCGAAATGGCCATACCGCGTCCTGAAAGCAGT
The DNA here is from genome assembly GCA_032199755.1 of Ambrosia artemisiifolia. Lineage (NCBI taxonomy): Eukaryota > Viridiplantae > Streptophyta > Magnoliopsida > Asterales > Asteraceae > Ambrosia > Ambrosia artemisiifolia. Next base: position 30,042,723 of record CM063514.1, on the reverse strand, counting down.
CTTAGGTATGTCCTCTTCGTGAATACGTAACTGGTGGTAGCCTGATCTCAAATCAAGCTTCGAGTAGAAACTAGAGCCTTGCAACTGATCGAACAAATCATCTATTCTGGAAGGAGGGTAACGGTTCTTCACCGTAAGCTTGTTCAACTCTCTGTACTCGATACTCATGCGAAACGATCCGTCCTTCTTCTTGACAAAGAGAATTGGAGCTCCCCAGGGTGACGAGCTTGGTCGAATGAATCCTTTGTCAAGAAACTCTTGCAGTTGGTCAGACAGTTCTTGCATCTCAGATGGAGCCAAGCGGTAAGGTGAACGGGCTATGGGAGCAGCTCCGGGAATGAGATCAATACGAAACTCGACTTGCCTCGGGGGTGGCAATCCTGGCAGATCTTCGGGAAAAACTTCTGGAAAATCTCTCACGATATAGATGTCTTCGGTTATGTTCTCCTCTGGTTTGTTCTCGCTCACAAGCCCTAAGAATGCAAAGTGACCTTTCTGCAAGCACTTTTGGGCCTTCATGCAAGACACCAAACGCAACGGGGTCTTCCTGCGCTCCCCCTGTATGGACAAAACCTCTCCACTGGGCAATGGAACTCGAACCGCTTTCGCAAAGCAGATGACCTCTGCACAGTTCTTCGGCAACCAGTCCATGCCAACCACAATGTCGAAACTTCCCAACTCGATCAGTAGAAAATCGATACTAAACTCATGATCTCCTAATTTCATCGCACAAATCCTAACTACTTCTTCGGACCTAAATGTCTTACCATTGGCCAATTCTATAGAGAAATGTTAATGCAACTTATGTGACACTAATCTGAGGGTTCGTTTAAAGTCAGTTGACACAAAACTTAGATCGGCAACTGTATCAAATAGTACAGAAGCCGTTCAATTGTTTACGAGGAACGTACTCGTGACAACGTTAGGATCCTCGCGTGCGTCATCAGCACCCATGACAAAACCCCTGCCACCAGCTTGACCTTTCATCTTGGGGCAGTCCTTCTTTAAATGGTCGGTAGCTCCACACTCAAAACATCCCGGCTTACCATCAGAGTTCACAACTGCTTTGGCCCGACACTGCACGGTGGGATGTCCCAACCGCTTGCACTTCTCGCATTTGATACTGTCGCACGTCCCCACATGATGATACTTGCACTTGTTGTAGAGTGGGTGGGGCATTTTGTATGGCTTGCGAGTGTCAGTAGCGGTGGCAACAAAAGCTTTGACGGCTTCTGTCACACCCTCAAATTTCCACTGCGGGGTTTTACCGCGAGGCGCATGACATACCAGGATCCCATAGCCATAAGTCATATGAACGAACTCTAAATGCCCAAACCATTTAGTTCGTTTTCAAAAACCAAGTTTAGTTAAGCTGCGGAAGCGTAAATCAAATTTAAACCTTTTAGAAACCATGCGCAAAACAACGCGCCCAAATTAAAACCATATCGGAATAAACGTAAAAGCATGATATGTAAGTTAGGTGTATGCCCAAGACCCCAAATGCAGTGAATGTGCAGTGCTTCCTAATCGTGACACTGGAAGCTAACAACCTGCAAAAGCATGTACATGGTGGGTCAACAAACAATGTTGGTGAGTTCACAGTTTAAGCAACGAGTGTAAAGTTGTTGACTTCCAAAAGTCATAAGAGTTATCAGTTTAAGTTTGTCAGGGGTAGCTAGCCCACTCAGTGTAACTAAACATGTGATTATTGGGAACATACAGAAGTTATAAGTTTTGCCTTAGTACTAGTGTCTATCAACACTAGTAAGTTCAGCTCCTTTAGAGCGTGGTCAGAAGTTCATGCCCGTGACACAAGCACCTCAAGCATGAGGTTGCTGCACAACCTAATAGCGCTATCAACTAATACCCCGTTCGCCTACAGCGATTAACCCAATAATATGTAAGGACTTTAAATGATAGAGTGTGTTTAGTTCACAAAGGACGGTAAAGTTTTAAACTGATAAAAGCGTGATCCACACAAGGAATCGTAAAACCCGACCCACACAAGGAGTCCAAAATCCGACCCACACAAGGAGTCAAAACCTGAGTTATAAGAGTAGTCCCAAACCGGACTAGAAAACGTTTATCAAAGTTGTCTCAAACCCGAGACGCATGCTTTCGAGAAAAGTAGTGAAACTCACCTTAGGTTGCAAGTGAATAATCCAAATTCCACAAATAGTAAAGTGCTACCGACTCCCTATTACAAATGTCACTAGGTGAGTATATGTGCATAACCAATACACCATATAACTCGTTTGTCCAAGACGTTTTAAAATACAAAACCGTGTAAGTGACGCCTAGTGTTTCTATATGCACAAGTAAACCTTACGAACCCGTTGGTGAACATATTGATAATCATCAGTTTTATACCTCATATACATCTCATATAAGTTTCCATACAAGTTCATGTCAAATACATACCATATAAGACTCCAAATAGTCACATAAACATCCCCTACACAATCTGCGTTTTTAGGACAGATTGTATGCTGTGAAAAACGAATTATTTAAAATACTTAACAAACGAATTAAACTCCCAAATTTTTAATGAATATTCATTGGGATTCACTTGATAATCCATATTTTTGTTTTGTCTCAAAACCAGACACAAAAATTATGAAAATTCGTACAACACAGCTATGTCCAGAAAATTTTCACAACAGGTCAGTTTAGTAGAAAAATTCCCAAACATTGTGTATTCACCCAAACGGGGTGAATCCACTTGGAAAAGCCAAGTTATTCCAATGTTGACCTACTGTCCAAATTTCATAACCTAACTCTTTGTAAAACTCAAGTTATGATCGTTTAAAGTTGACCCAGTTTACTACTCCGAAAATCTGATATGACCTTTAATCAAATAAAATTCCAAAACCCACACAAACGATGTCCAAATCAGATGATTTTGCCCATTATGAAAAGCTAAAACCATGTAAAATGTTTTCATGCAAAGAAATCATCAAAACAAACACATTAACATCACGTTACAGACCCTACAAGTCGGCCTAAACAATCTATCCAGATTTTAATCATGCATAACCCTAGTTTAATTTAATCAACTATCTTCGCATATTAACGATCAACAATACCCAACAAACATCATACAACGCCAATAACACATAACCTAATCAAAACCTTGCAAGATACATGTTAAACATCATCAATCATAAACCCTAGAAGTCTAAAACATCAAGAACATGCAAACTCATGCAATACATTCAATAATCATCGCATAACATCATGTTCAACCCCATTAATCTTTATGAACAACAAGTTTTAATCTTTAGAGAAGTGTTTCAGATCTGGACAAACTATATATCATAATTCATGCATAGCAAAAGAGATTTAAACACATGTAGAGTTGTTATATACCTTAAGCCTTTAATCTTCTTAATCCTAAACCCTCTCAAGCTTCTAGGATCTTTAGATTATGTTAATGGCAGATAGTAGGGGTTATAAATTCATAATATAGCAGGTTAGGGTGATTAGGGTTGAGTTATAATGAGGAAAAAAAGGATTAAAATCAATATTAGATAAACTTCCAGCGATTTGGGCTTAAATAAAGCAGTTGGGCCTTGGTTAGGCCTGTCCAGCCCACGAGAACAAATAGCAGCTCCATGCGCATTGTTGGCTTCTTGTTCTTTTCATTCCTTCTTCTTTATTTATTATTATTTTGTCGTGACATGTCCCTGGTGCAACAATCAAAGTTCCTAAACATTGAAACTTACCCCTCTTTTTTTTTTTTTGGTGGAACTTGGTCACGCCAAGTTTGACAATTTATATATATTCTTTTTTTTATATTAAGATATAATAATAACCTATAAAATATTTAACCCAAATATTTTATAACTAGTTTACGATTCGCGGTCCGACTAAAACTAGTTATGGACCCGGTCTCGCATACTCACGTAACAAAATTTATTTCGTTTAATTCTAAATAATTTCGCGTAATAAATCTACAAAATATTTAACCCAATATTTTGTAACTTATGTACGATCCTCAGTCTGTCAAGTGTTGGGTACAAACATAGTAATGTGTTTTTGCTTACTAACATGTAACGCCACATAAGTTCACAAATAAATTCACATAAGCACATAATTGCAAATAATATCAAACGAACTATTCCACAATTATTTTTTTTTGTCATTTCACCAACGTTCAGGGTTCAAGACTCGTGTATGTAGTTGTTCACCTATAACCGTGTATCGTATGACTCACTTAACTAACTCTAGTCAAGTAAAATGCTACAAATATATGTATAAGTTAACTAGATTTTAGTTAAAGTGTTAACCTGAAATTTCGGGGTATCACATCATCCCCAAGTTGAAAAGAATTTCGTCTCGAAATTCAGCAAGTAAACAGTAAAGCCATCATAAAAATGTGTGCTTGGTTCCCGGATGTCACATCATCCCCAAGTTGAAAGGAATTTCGCCCCGAAATTCTCTTTGAGAGAGCTGCTTTACGTTTAGTGTTTGGTCTATGCATAGGTTCAGGTTTAGTAAAGAGATGTGGGTATTTAAGCCGCATTTGATCCCTGCGTTCCCACGTGTATTCCGGTCCTAGACGGGAATTCCATCGCACCTTAACAATAGATATGGTGCTCTGTCTGAGTTTCTTGACGCCCTGCTCAAGAATCTCCACTGGTTCTTCCATCATCCATAGCTCAAGAATCTCCACTGGTCCTCTAGTGGCATTACCAGTGTTATATCAGATAGACATTTCTTTAGATTCGATACGTGGAATACATTGTGCACTCCACTGAGTTCATCTGGCAGGTATAACTTGTAAGCTACTGGACCAATTCTTTCGACGATCTCGAATGGTCCAACGTATCACGGGTTCAACTTTCCCCGTTTTCCAAAGCGTATCACACCCTTCCAAGGTGACACCTTTAGTAGTACCTTGTCCCCAATCTGGAACTCCATAGGTTTCCTACGCTTACCAGCGTAGCTTTTCTGTCGATCACGAGCAGCCATCCGGTTTCTGATTTGCACTGTCTTCTCAGAAGTTTCGTGCACGAGTTCGGGACCTGTCAGCTGGCTATCCCCAACTTCAGTCCAGTAGATGGGAGATCTACACTTGCGTCCATAAAGTGCCTCAAAAGGCGCACACTGAATCGAAGTGTGATAACTATTGTTATAAGAGAATTCAATCAAAGGCAAGTGCTTGTCCCAACTGTTGCCAAAGTCCACCACGCATGCTCGCAGTAGATCTTCGAGTGTTTGGATGGTACGTTCACTCTGCCCATCCGTCTGAGGGTGATAGGCTGTGCTCATGTCTAAACGAGTCCCCAATGCATCATGGAGAGTGGTCTAAAAATGAGAGGTAAATCGCGCGTCGCGATCTGATATAATAGAAGTAGCTACCCCAAGCCTAGAGACAACTTCCGTAATATATAGGGCAGCTATACATTCCTACTTGTCCGTCTCTTTAATTGCCAAGAAATGTGCTGATTTGGTCAAACGATCAACAATGACCCAAATCATATCGTGCCCGCTGGGCATTTTGGGGAGTTTGGTGATAAAGTCTATGGAAATACCATCCCATTTCCACATGTGAATTTCCGATTGCTGAAGTAGGCCCGAAGGTTTCTGATATTCAATCTTAACCTTGGCACACGTTAAGCACTTACTAACATAAGTGGCTATCTCAGCATTCATGTTTGGTCACCAGTAAAGAGTTTTGAGGTCTTGGTACATTTTATCCAAACCAGGATGTATTGAATAACGAGAGGTGTGAGCTTCATCGAGCACCAGTTGTCTGAGATCCCCAAAACGTGGAATCCAGACTCGATTCATGAAGTACTGAAGACCATCTGTCCTCAGTTCTAGGTGCTTATCAGCATCGTGCAAAGTTTCAAGCCCGATGTTTTCCTCTTTCAAAGCCTCGCCCTGGACTTCACGAATTTTATCAAGAAGATTAGAATGTATGGTAAGTTGTAAGGCACGCACTCGTTTGTGTCTTGTTTCCTTACGGCTCAGGGCATCTGCTACTACATTAGCCTTCCCTGGATGGTACTTGATGGCACACTCATAATCATTCAGAAGCTCGACCCATCGACGTTGTTGCATGTTCAGCTCCTTCCGATCAATTATGTGTTAAAGGCTCTTGTGATCAGCGAAGATCGTACACATTGTTCTAAAAAGATAATGCCTCCAGATCTTTAGAGCAAAACCCACTGCTCCTAGTTCCAAGTCATGGGTGGTGTAATTTTTCTCATGAACCTTCAATGTTCGTGAAGCATACGCGATCACCTCGTCACGCTGCATCAGCACACACCCTAAACCTTGGATAGACGCATCACAGTACACCACAAAGTCCTCTGTAGCCTCAGGTAGTGATAGTATAGGTGCACCGCAAAGCTTTGCCTTTAACAAATGAAAAGCGGATTCTTCGGCATCTCCCCACTTGTAAGTAATACCCTTCTGCGTCAAGCAGTGAGGGGTTGAGCGATCTTAGAGAATCCGTTAATGAATCTGCGATAATATCCCGCAAGACCAAGGAACTGGCGCACCTCTGTAAGAGTCATAGGAGCCTCCCACTTTTTAATAGCATCAATCTTGGCGGGATCGACTTGTATTCCTGCCTCGTTAACCACATGTCCTAAGAATTGGACCTCATGAATCCAGCAGTCACATTTAGAGAACTTCGCATACAACTGCTCATTTCTCAAGAGTTCCAAGATCAACTGCAGGTGTTGCTCATGCTCTTCCCTGCTCTTGGAATATATTAAAATGTCATCTATGAACACTATGACGAATTTGTCCAAATAAGGCTTACACACGCGGTTCATAAGATCCATGAACACATCCGGTGCATTGGTTAGCCCAAATGGCATTACCAAAAACTCATAATGTCCATAACGAGTTCGAAAGACTGTCTTCGCCACATCCTCCTCTCGGACTCTCAGCTAGTGATACCCTAACATCAAGTCAATCTTGGAATAGAAACTCGACCCTTGAAGCTGGTCGAACAAATCATCAATACGAGGCAAAGGGTAGCGGTTCTTAATCGTCACTTTATTCAACTCCCGATAGTCAATACACATGCGGAAGCTCCCATTCTTCTTCTTAACAAACAGGACTGGGGCTCCCCAGGGTGAAGAACTAGGCCTAATGAAACCCCTATCCAATAGCTCTTGGGTTGGGTGGATAGTTCTTGAAGTTCGCTTGGTGCTAAGCGATATGGTGCACGTGCAACTGGGATTGCTCCAGGTGCAAGTTCAATTTGGAACTCCACTTGACGAATAGGTGGAAGTCCAGGTAGTTCCTCGGGGAAAACATCCGGAAAGTCACGAACCACAAGGATGTCCTCAATCTTCGTTTCAATTTCAGCTCGAGTATCGGAAATGTTAGCCAAAATGGCTGGGTAGCCCTTTCGAATGCACTTATGGGCTTTCAAGAAGGAGACGATGCCCACTATGGCACAACACGATCACCCTGAATAGATAATAGTTCTACACTAGGGAGAGGGATATGAACAATCTTCTCCTGACAGAGAATTTCAGCGCGTTGCTTGGACAACCAGTCCATGCCAACCACGAGATCAAAGCTTCCTAGGGTGATAGGCAGAAGATCGATGGCAAATAATTGCCTATCTAGCTCGAGCTTACAGTCACGATTGATGTGGGTTACCTCAACAGGCTTTACATCAGCTAATTCTACAGAGAGTGTGGTTTCGAGAAGAGTAGGGGCTAACCCTGGGAGTTTACTAAGTTTTAAAAGAAAACACAAAGCTGATATTCGCACCAGAATCGAAAGGAACAGCAGCAAGATTGTCTTTCATAGGAAACGTACTCGTCAACACATTGATGTCGCTCTTGGCTTCTCCCGAGCCAATTACACATGCCGTTCCCCGAGCACCTCTGAGGTTGTTGCCATTCTAGTTGTTGCTTTCGAAGAACTTATATCTCACTCCATCCAATGTTCTCTTGCTATCACCAACGACAGAAAATGAAGCACTATGCTTTGAAAAAGTACCACGTTCGACAGCCTTGTAAGTGAGGTTGCGAGCCAGGTGAAAGATTTGTTAGATTCTGGATAGGTGAGCTATAGTAGCTTGATCCGCTTGTAAGGTAGGTTAAATAAATTTGAGCATATTGTAGCTAACTCTTGTAGTGTAACGACCCGGTCAATCGGTGACGGGTCGTCGGGTCGGGTATCAGAGTTGCACAGCGGAATAGGATCGTTGATAGTCTTGACCTTTCCAGGATCCACGTCATCGCTATCTGATTGGTTACCTGAACACATGCCAAAAATAGTTTCTGTCAACATAAAGTTGGTGAGGTCGTGTATTTTATAAATAGAATGGCCAGTTCTGTATTTATATTTCTTTAAATAATTCTTTTAAATAAACATGCTTTACAATTCTATTGGGGAAGATATATTCTATTATACCAATTCGATTAAAGTATACCGATTATAGGTCCTTCTATTATATTCTATTAGTTGCCATTCCTATCGATTATACCACTCTGTTTGTGGTAAATATAATTATGCCTACCCTCTACTCGGGTAAGACTGGTTCTTGTCCTCTAGTCGGACAAGAAAGGAAATGGCGATATACCGGTCAGTACTGGCCTAGTTGTTTCTATTATCCCCTTTTCTATTATAATTCATTTATAAATTCTATTATGTAAAGCATTTCTATATTTTCTAATAAATGACATGTATTTCCCCTAAAACGTTTAATAAAACAGTAAAGTGGGGAGTTCACGATACTCACAGGTTTGCGTTTAATCTTCTATAGTCTCTTTTATTACAATTATATGTCATATATATATCGATACGTTTTACGCGTGGGACTTGTTAGATTGTAATACTTAGGATATATATCATATATACAATTTATATATATAGAATTCGGTATATATTAGATAGTCCTAAACTCGGGGTTTATTATTGACACGACACGGACATCCTAAATCTAGCTGGCTATTACAGCTTAGCCTCATAAGCTGGCCATTACAGCTTGGCACTCGTAGCTACTGAACTATAAATACGTACTTACCCGGATGCTGGATCGGCTGAGCATATTATTATTAACCCGAGTCTAGTATATCGTTTTATATATCGAATCTTATATATACAAACATATATATATTTTATATACGATTATTATTCTCTTATTATTATATCAAGTCCGTACGTTCCCGTATTATATATATATTCGTATAATTCTAATAATCCTCGTCTAGCTATTGGACCGGGTTTTATTCCGGGGGTTGACCGAGTCACCGAGTCGACTCGGTATCGGTTTAACTCTCCGATTCGATTAACGGTACCTCGCAATAATCAATATAATCACTATATTAGTATTAGATTACAAGCTTATAACCATTAATCCAATAGAAATATATACATATTACCAAATAAGTAACCGGACCTCACCGGATAATTATCGGAACATGACCGGAAGTTATATAGAACCGGGTATCGGACCCGTCTCCCGAATTGATACCGGTTTATTAGCGAACATGGCTGAAGATTAACCGGAGCTCGAACAGAAGCCATCCCGAAACCTATACGGTCACAACCACGACATCAAAATAAAACCAAGAAGCTGGGTTAACATCGGAACTCGATGACAGTCACCGGATTTGGTGACTGTCCGGTTACTATAATAGAAACAATACCATAACAAAGTAACCGGTTATAATAACTGAAACAGAGGAGGATTTATGACACGAATAAAGGCTCGGGTTTATCAAGATCTATAATAAACATAAGGTTATCGGGTGGTTTGGGTTTAGAGGGTGGTTACCGATGACTCTGGGTCACCGACGGCAGCCACCAAGCTGGTGACTGACCCGGCTTCGAACATCAGAAACAGAGGAACAGGTTCAGTCGAATACCAGTCAGAACAGAAAGGATGGTTTGCTGGTTGTTTATCAAAACATGTAAGTGACTCAGTTGGTTTATCGTTTTCAACACAGACACAAGGAAAAGGGTGTTGGGTTATTATCGGGTCACGATAAGGAGGTACTCACCGGGTTTGTTATCGAAATAAAGGAGGAGGAAGCTGGTTGTGCTTACCGGAGAAGAAGTAGGACGAGCGGCGGCCGGCGGCAGCGGTGACCGGAAACAGCAGCGGAGGCGGCGAAAGCCGCCATGGCTGTCCGGCTACCTGATGCTGCTCTCGTGGAAACACGCACAAGTGTGTGTGTGTTGTCTGGGTACCGAGAAACAAAGAGAGAGAGAGAGGTGTATTAAAAGGGATAATAATACAAGGGGCGTTTGGCAACGAGGATAATAACTGAAACGCGGGTGTTTGGTAACGGGTATAACTATAAAATAAGAAACGTTTGGCAACGTTTTAATATAAGATAAGGAGCGTTTAACCGAGATAATAAAAGTCTAGTAATTATTATCTATATAATCGATTAAAACGGTTGGTCGCGAGATTCGAACTTAAATAATTTATTAAATAATCGGGTGGTCGGGTACGACCCGACCCGTTTACTAGACCCGAAACAACCTCGGGTTGTTACATTCTCCCCCCCTTAGGAAATTTCGTCCCCGAAATTGGAGTAATCTTGTCCTTTACACCCTTAATCTATAAGGATGTCACAATCTAAACCGAACATTTATCAGTGAGACACGATCGGTTTTTGTGGTTTACAAGGAACTTGATCTTATATCAATTAAAATCTACGTTTTAACCTTTCTTGCTATAGTCATGTTAATACAGATATACGGACTATCTGTATTTTCAGGTATGACTATTAAAGGTTTTTCCGTATAGATTGATATCTTTCTTTATACTGTGAATATTCTTCTAGTCTTGTTCCTCGTTAGAGTGAGAAATAGACTGAATATCATTCTTATATAAAGACAATCCAACCATACTTGAGATTCTAATTGTTTCTCTTCTGAAAGATTTACAAACCTCCAGCAAACATCACTAGAGTCTCAATCGATACGATATACTCATCGTTGGATATTCGGATTTAACTACAACGATGGATTCTATATGGTTCTAGAGAGATAGATACGGAAGTCCCTTCATTATCATGACTTGAATGGGATCCGAGCTACTACCTCTTTTATTCGAACTTTAGAATTTACCATCATTGTAATTCTGATTCTTAGAGAGTAGAAATGATTTCTCAGATCATTAGACGTACCTTATCCGGAATCAAAAGGTGCCGGAAAAGACTAATCGAACTTGTTGAATTACACGGTTTCAACAGTTCCTTTTTATCTCTGGAGAGATGAAAGGCATCATCATTGATGAGTCTTTTAGAAAAGATCTTCGAATTATATTCTAATAATTCTTTCTTTGATAATGATTCAACTGACATTGAATTCTTATCACTTTTCCTTTTTCATTATCTTGACCTACTGAAATCGGTCATTGAGATTTCTCTTAAATCATCGATAGTAGTCTTACTGACTATTTCATTGATGATTGACTGTATTATATCTTATTACATATTATTTGACTTTTCTTATGGTATTATTGTGAATGAGGTCTTTCACAATTCTACAGTCAATATATGTAATTTTCTCTTTAAAGCTCGGAATCTACTGATAACAGTCGTCGTTATGATTCCTTGACTTTAGAATTTTACGAATAATGCATCAATTATTCTTTCTCAAAATCATGATTATCATTCGAATTTAATGCATGAATACTTATTGCGTTAAGTATTTCTGCAAATATTCCTTCTTGATATCATTTCGGGATTTAATACATTCTCGGTAATTTCTTCTTATAAATTATTCTTTTATAAAATTCTAGTCGTTTCCTTACGACTAATATTCTTATCTAATAATTATATTTCTTGGCATATCGGATGCCTTTCTATTATTCAGACATATCGGATGTCTTTCTGAATTATAATTCTTTTTACCTTTCGATTTATATTCTTTTATTTATCTATCTATATCCAAGCAAATACTGATATTCATTTATAGCAGACACTATAAATCCAGTATTTCTATAATATATGCTTGCTTGGAATAATTCTTTTATATTTATATATTCGATTAAAGTCTATACTTTCAGTGTCTGAAAACACTTTCTGGTAAACTTATATATAGGCAATCTATCATATTTTCTTAATCCAACTTATTATAAGCGAAGCTTATCTCGTCGGGATAATCGTATAGATAGTTCTTGCCAGAATAGTGACTTCTTAATTTATCTCTCACGGCCTTTAATTCGGAACAAGAATTCCGTCATTCCTTGGCCAGAGAGTTTCACTGGAAAAATGAGCATAATTCTATTCATTTTTTTGTTTATATTTCGATTATACCTTGCGAATCTCTACGCGATTCCGCTTGGTATCAATCGTATTTCAATATATTCGATAAATTATTTCTTTTAATAATTCGTTGGATTCTACCATTTCCGGTTTCTGAATCCATATAAATTGTTATCTATTATATTCTTACAAGAATCCTGTGACTTGGTAGCAAATGTCCGGATATACCTTCTGTAAGGGTCCAGATATCATTTGCCCTGGGGATTGCATAGTGGACATACGACTTATCTTTGGTTGGCAATCAGAAATCAATATACTGATTTCTTTGATTCATAGAATTTAACCAATCGATGGTTTCATTCTGCAAACATATTCTTAGTCATAATTCGCAAAGGAAATTTCAACTAGATTGCCAGTTTTGTGGTCGTATTCTCCACATACGATTCGCTGATAATTCGAGTATATATTTTTCTTCATATTATTCATATTCTTATTATTTCTTTTAATATGTTTATGACCCTAACAAATTGTGATCTTGATAAATTCCTACTCGAATGTTCCTGTGCCTGTGACATTCATAATTATGTCGCGATCATAATTACTATTTCACCTCACCTAACATTCCAGTATTTGTTTATTTTAATCACAATTGGTATGTGTCCTTCACACATTATTCTGATATTCTGTTCTTTATTTTCTCTTAGATTCGAGATTATATTATTCTGGAAATAAATTTATCGATTCGAGTCTAACGTAATAGACTACCAATCGTTCAAGAGTTTGATCGCGTCAAAGGATATTTGATATAACGATCCTGAAACTTGTGGGTTATGGTCCCACAAACGATCCATTCTTTTTATCTTTCTGACTTATCCGAGTCAGGAGATTAAGATGGTACTTATATTATCGTATTATCGAATGAATAAGAGTTTGGTTTCGATAGATTCCAAATTATATCTATCACGAAATTCGAAATAACAATATTTCCGTTCAAAATATTATTTAACTTCTGGGAAGGATCGAGGATAACGTATAACTGAGATTTCGATATATGTGCGCAAAGATAGATTCGGATTACAAAACGGGATATCTATATATATATATATATATATATATATGAATTTCATCGTTTCTATCAGGAAAATATCGAGGAATTATAAAATCGAGCAGAGATATAAAATTATTCTGAAAAGACTCTTGGAATTTATATAAATTTCTACGGAAATGACATTAATTATAAAATGAAATATTTTTCACAAAATAACGTTAAATACAAAACGAAATATTTTTCGATAAAATAATATGGTCGTGTTTCTGTAAGATTTTTATATCAAGGTAAATTTCTAGGAAGGATTTAAAAATAGTAATACTGATTCGATTACATAACGATATATATTTCTAAAAATGAAATTAACGGTTCAACGAAGTTATTATATAAATTTCTGTAAAAATTCTTGAACTTCTAATAAACAACTTTCTTTTTATGGGTTTATAAAACAAAATAAATTTCTAAAAATATGAATGTCAAATTTTTAATATTATACAATAGTTTCGGATGAAATCGGAGATAAATTCTGGGGTATTTTTAATATCATAAAGAATATTAATACTTGATTTTATAAAACAAACATTAATAAATTTTCTTAATCTTATAAATTTGAATAATCTTCTATTTAAAACTGAAAATGGAGGGGGTACTTATATAGTTTTACTCAAAATTTGGAACACTAGATTAGTATAAAAAAAATAATAGCGATTGAGAATAAATTCGATAAATTTTAGAATTATACTGAAAAGATTTAAAACATCTTAAGTTATCGAGGAATCTGTCCGATTTTTGATTAAATAATCGAAGGAAATTCTTTAGAAACACAATATTTATATGTTTCTAGTCTATTAGATTTTATAAAATTTCGGAAATTACGGGATAAAATAATATTTCTGGAAACTCGATCATAGGAATGTTCAAGTCGGAGTATACTATTCGTATTCTTATTTATATATATCGGAATAACCGTGAGGTTAACGATCTGAATGATTACTGAGACTGGAATAATTCAACAAACTTATCTGAAGTTTCTTGAATTACGAAGAATGATTTGTGTTTTATAATCTATTTATTTTTCTATAAAAATATATATATACTTTTTATAACTTTCGTCATTTCTTATTTATATCTTGATCTATTTTTGAATTTCTTTTAATATATCTGGTTTCTGTTCTGTATTATTTCTCAATTATTATAGCCTTAATATCCTGTAAGATTTCCCAGAAATTAGATGTGCGTGTAAATTCACAATTGTGTACATAATTGTCAATTTACCCCACATAATCATTCTAGTAATATCCTGTAGTGGATTCATTTTAATTTCTAATATACTATTATGGTGCTCACCAACTTTATAATTGTTTGGCATTTAGGTACCCAAAAATTTTTCTATCTATTATTCTTTCTAATATTCCTGATATAACTTATATCTTTCTAAACAAAAATTCTTTTAAATGATATTGTCGTAGATCCTGGATTGGTAAATACTTTCAAGACTATCATTAAAAGATTTCGAGACTATCAATAAGCGCTGCTCTGATACCAACTGTAACGACCCGGTCAATCGGTGACGGGTCGTCGGGTCGGGTATCAGAGTTGCACAGCGGAATAGGATCGTTGATAGTCTTGACCTTTCCAGGATCCACGTCATCGCTATCTGATTGGTTACCTGAACACATGCCAAAAATAGTTTCTGTCAACATAAAGTTGGTGAGGTCGTGTATTTTATAAATAGAATGGCCAGTTCTGTATTTATATTTCTTTAAATAATTCTTTTAAATAAACATGCTTTACAATTCTATTGGGGAAGATATATTCTATTATACCAATTCGATTAAAGTATACCGATTATAGGTCCTTCTATTATATTCTATTAGTTGCCATTCCTATCGATTATACCACTCTGTTTGTGGTAAATATAATTATGCCTACCCTCTACTCGGGTAAGACTGGTTCTTGTCCTCTAGTCGGACAAGAAAGGAAATGGCGATATACCGGTCAGTACTGGCCTAGTTGTTTCTATTATCCCCTTTTCTATTATAATTCATTTATAAATTCTATTATGTAAAGCATTTCTATATTTTCTAATAAATGACATGTATTTCCCCTAAAACGTTTAATAAAACAGTAAAGTGGGGAGTTCACGATACTCACAGGTTTGCGTTTAATCTTCTATAGTCTCTTTTATTACAATTATATGTCATATATATATCGATACGTTTTACGCGTGGGACTTGTTAGATTGTAATACTTAGGATATATATCATATATACAATTTATATATATAGAATTCGGTATATATTCGATAGTCCTAAACTCGGGGTTTATTATTGACACGACACGGACATCCTAAATCTAGCTGGCTATTACAGCTTAGCCTCATAAGCTGGCCATTACAGCTTGGCACTCGTAGCTACTGAACTATAAATACGTACTTACCCGGATGCTGGATCGGCTGAGCATATTATTATTAACCCGAGTCTAGTATATCGTTTTATATATCGAATCTTATATATACAAACATATATATATTTTATATACGATTATTATTCTCTTATTATTATATCAAGTCCGTACGTTCCCGTATTATATATATATTCGTATAATTCTAATAATCCTCGTCTAGCTATTGGACCGGGTTCTATTCCGGGGGTTGACCGAGTCACCGAGTCGACTCGGTATCGGTTTAACTCTCCGATTCGATTAACGGTACCTCGCAATAATCAATATAATCACTATATTAGTATTAGATTACAAGCTTATAACCATTAATCCAATAGAAATATATACATATTACCAAATAAGTAACCGGACCTCACCGGATAATTATCGGAACATGACCGGAAGTTATATAGAACCGGGTATCGGACCCGTCTCCCGAATTGATACCGGTTTATTAGCGAACATGGCTGAAGATTAACCGGAGCTCGAACAGAAGCCATCCCGAAACCTATACGGTCACAACCACGACATCAAAATAAAACCAAGAAGCTGGGTTAACATCGGAACTCGATGACAGTCACCGGATTTGGTGACTGTCCGGTTACTATAATAGAAACAATACCATAACAAAGTAACCGGTTATAATAACTGAAACAGAGGAGGATTTATGACACGAATAAAGGCTCGGGTTTATCAAGATCTATAATAAACATAAGGTTATCGGGTGGTTTGGGTTTAGAGGGTGGTTACCGATGACTCTGGGTCACCGACGGCAGCCACCAAGCTGGTGACTGACCCGGCTTCGAACATCAGAAACAGAGGAACAGGTTCAGTCGAATACCAGTCAGAACAGAAAGGATGGTTTGCTGGTTGTTTATCAAAACATGTAAGTGACTCAGTTGGTTTATCGTTTTCAACACAGACACAAGGAAAAGGGTGTTGGGTTATTATCGGGTCACGATAAGGAGGTACTCACCGGGTTTGTTATCGAAATAAAGGAGGAGGAAGCTGGTTGTGCTTACCGGAGAAGAAGTAGGACGAGCGGCGGCCGGCGGCAGCGGTGACCGGAAACAGCAGCGGAGGCGGCGAAAGCCGCCATGGCTGTCCGGCTACCTGATGCTGCTCTCGTGGAAACACGCACAAGTGTGTGTGTGTTGTCTGGGTACCGAGAAACAAAGAGAGAGAGAGGTGTATTAAAAGGGATAATAATACAAGGGGCGTTTGGCAACGAGGATAATAACTGAAACACGGGTGTTTGGTAACGGGTATAACTATAAAATAAGAAACGTTTGGCAACGTTTTAATATAAGATAAGGAGCGTTTAACCGAGATAATAAAAGTCTAGTAATTATTATCTATATAATCGATTAAAACGGTTGGTCGCGAGATTCGAACTTAAATAATTTATTAAATAATCGGGTGGTCGGGTACGACCCGACCCGTTTACTAGACCCGAAACAACCTCGGGTTGTTACATGTAGCTTGGTAGTGTAGGCTTCGATCTCAAACCCAACCGTCTCTAGATAACAAATTTCTAAATTTCATCACAGGGTGTTACATTCTCCACCCAAGTATTTGTAACTCATCGAGCGTGCATGTAGCATACATTACCCATCCTGCCTGGGGCAAATGCACATGGCCAGACCTATACTATCGAGGTAACCAAACAGTCTCCTTCAGTCTCGTTGGAGTTATTGAGGCTTCAACTCATAAAAGCCTTGGAAATAGGCTAGCGAGTTGTTGCGGCATGTGCGCTCATGGAATAAGGAAGTTCAATTGCGAAAGTCAAGGGAAAAGAATGATTTAGCAAAATAGATCTTTACTAGATTGGAAAGATGCGAGGGCCTCAACCACCCTATTTTTTATCATAAGCATTTACTCTTATCTAAGCTCACAAAAGAAAAGTAAAGGAAATACTAGCAAGGAATGGTAGGAGCAAATCGCCGTCACGCTCTGTCGAGATACTAGAGCCTTCATCCTCACTTTCCATGTGTTCGTCCAGCTCAGGTTTTCCTTTCATCCCTTCTTCTTCCTTTTTTTTTTCACGGGAGTCAATGTTATATGGATCTCGTCGTGTATAATCTCCAACTCCGGTCCTGTGTAGGTCTATATGACTAACCCAGTCTCGTCTGAGGTTTAAATGGAAGTATGAAAGATCAAGCGACAAGGAACATGAACTAATTGTCTCCTTGCTTAAGGAAAAGGATAAATCTCAGTATTTGATTTCTTCGAGTTCGATTCGGTTTAGTGGTACCGCGTCATAAACTTTGTGCAGCTTTCTGTGTACGTGCGCCACAACGCTCGTAAGGGCTCTCTCCCCTGTATTATAGTCGTTTCCTCATCCATGAGGTTTGTTAGGATAGTAATCCCAGTAATGCGCCACCTGGTGTACCCTGGGTCCCCACCAGTGACGTGTTCAGGATCATGTTTAGAACTAGAAGATAACATATCTCCTGTAATCGTGTGTTGTAGATTTAGGTAGCCAAAAGCTAGTTGTGCACTTAAGCTGTGAGTGTAACTAATGTAGTACTTATGCTATGATGATTATAGACTAGAATGCAAATCCTAGTTCACTATAACCAATGGCTCTGATACCAATCTGTCACACCCTCAAATTTCCACTGCGGGGTTTTACCGCGAGGCGCATGACATACCAGGATCCCATAGCCATAAGTCATATGAACGAACTCTAAATGCCCAAACCATTTAGTTCGTTTTCAAAAACCAAGTTTAGTTAAGCTGCGGAAGCGTAAATCAAATTTAAACCTTTTAGAAACCATGCGCAAAACAACGCGCCCAAATTAAAACCATATCGGAATAAACGTAAAAGCATGATATGTAAGTTAGGTGTATGCCCAAGACCCCAAATGCAGTGAACGTGCAGTGCTTCCTAATCGTGACACCGGAAGCTAACAACCTGCAAAAGCATGTACATGGTGGGTCAACAAACAATGTTGGTGAGTTCACAGTTTAAGCAACGAGTGTAAAGTTGTTGACTTCCAAAAGTCATAAGAGTTATCAGTTTAAGTTTGTCAGGGGTAGCTAGCCCACTCAGTGTAACTAAACATGTGATTATTGGGAACATACAGAAGTTATAAGTTTTGCCTTAGTACTAGTGTCTATCAACACTAGTAAGTTCAGCTCCTTTAGAGCGTGGTCAGAAGTTCATGCCCGTGACACAAGCACCTCAAGCATGAGGTTGCTGCACAACCTAATAGCGCTATCAACTAATACCCCGTTCGCCTACAGCGATTAACCCAATAATATGTAAGGACTTTAAATGATAGAGTGTGTTTAGTTCACAAAGGACGGTAAAGTTTTAAACTGATAAAAGCGTGATCCACACAAGGAATCGTAAAACCCGACCCACACAAGGAGTCCAAAATCCGACCCACACAAGGAGTCAAAACCTGAGTTATAAGAGTAGTCCCAAACCGGACTAGAAAACGTTTATCAAAGTTGTCTCAAACCCGAGACGCATGCTTTCGAGAAAAGTAGTGAAACTCACCTTAGGTTGCAAGTGAATAATCCAAATTCCACAAATAGTAAAGTGCTACCGACTCCCTATTACAAATGTCACTAGGTGAGTATATGTGCATAACCAATACACCATATAACTCGTTTGTCCAAGACGTTTTAAAATACAAAACCGTGTAAGTGACGCCTAGTGTTTCTATATGCACAAGTAAACCTTACGAACCCGTTGGTGAACATATTGATAATCATCAGTTTTATACCTCATATACATCTCATATAAGTTTCCATACAAGTTCATGTCAAATACATACCATATAAGACTCCAAATAGTCACATAAACATCCCCTACACAATCTGCGTTTTTAGGACAGATTGTATGCTGTGAAAAACGAATTATTTAAAATACTTAACAAACGAATTAAACTCCCAAATTTTTAATGAATATTCATTGGGATTCACTTGATAATCCATATTTTTGTTTTGTCTCAAAACCAGACACAAAAATTATGAAAATTCGTACAACACAGCTATGTCCAGAAAATTTTCACAACAGGTCAGTTTAGTAGAAAAATTCCCAAACATTGTGTATTCACCCAAACGGGGTGAATCCACTTGGAAAAGCCAAGTTATTCCAATGTTGACCTACTGTCCAAATTTCATAACCTAACTCTTTGTAAAACTCAAGTTATGATCGTTTAAAGTTGACCCAGTTTACTACTCCGAAAATCTGATATGACCTTTAATCAAATAAAATTCCAAAACCCACACAAACGATGTCCAAATCAGATGATTTTGCCCATTATGAAAAGCTAAAACCATGTAAAATGTTTTCATGCAAAGAAATCATCAAAACAAACACATTAACATCACGTTACAGACCCTACAAGTCGGCCTAAACAATCTATCCAGATTTTAATCATGCATAACCCTAGTTTAATTTAATCAACTATCTTCGCATATTAACGATCAACAATACCCAACAAACATCATACAACGCCAATAACACATAACCTAATCAAAACCTTGCAAGATACATGTTAAACATCATCAATCATAAACCCTAGAAGTCTAAAACATCAAGAACATGCAAACTCATGCAATACATTCAATAATCATCGCATAACATCATGTTCAACCCCATTAATCTTTATGAACAACAAGTTTTAATCTTTAGAGAAGTGTTTCAGATCTGGACAAACTATATATCATAATTCATGCATAGCAAAAGAGATTTAAACACATGTAGAGTTGTTATATACCTTAAGCCTTTAATCTTCTTAATCCTAAACCCTCTCAAGCTTCTAGGATCTTTAGATTATGTTAATGGCAGATAGTAGGGGTTATAAATTCGTAATATAGCAGGTTAGGGTGATTAGGGTTGAGTTATAATGAGGAAAAAAAGGATTAAAATCAATATTAGATAAACTTCCAGCGATTTGGGCTTAAATAAAGCAGTTGGGCCTTGGTTAGGCCTGTCCAGCCCACGAGAACAAATAGCAGCCCGGACGCTGCACTACTCCATGCGCATTGTTGGCTTCTTGTTCTTTTCATTCCTTCTTCTTTATTTATTATTATTTTGTCGTGACATGTCCCTGGTGCAACAATCAAAGTTCCTAAACATTGAAACTTACCCCTCTTTTTTTTTTTGGTGGAACTTGGTCACGCCAAGTTTGACAATTTATATATATTCTTTTTTTATATTAAGATATAATAATAACCTATAAAATATTTAACCCAAATATTTTATAACTAGTTTACGATTCGCGGTCCGACTAAAACTAGTTATGGACCCGGTCTCGCATACTCACGTAACAAAATTTATTTCGTTTAATTCTAAATAATTTTGCGTAATAAATCTACAAAATATTTAACCCAATATTTTGTAACTTATGTACGATCCTCAGTCTGTCAAGTGTTGGGTACAAACATAGTAATGTGTTTTTGCTTACTAACATGTAACGCCACATAAGTTCACAAATAAATTCACATAAGCACATAATTGCAAATAATATCAAACGAACTATTCCACAATTATTTTTTTTTGTCATTTCACCAACGTTCAGGGTTCAAGACTCGTGTATGTAGTTGTTCACCTATAACCGTGTATCGTATGACTCACTTAACTAACTCTAGTCAAGTAAAATGCTACAAATATATGTATAAGTTAACTAGATTTTAGTTAAAGTGTTAACCTGAAATTTCGGGGTATCACAGCTTCGGGTCTCTTGCTGTAATTACCCTCTGCACCTTTCCCCTTCATGAAGTTGGACCACTTACGCTTGTGTCCAGAGCCTTCACCCTTGTCCGATTCCTTTTGGGTCAAGGAACCCATGTGTACCGCATCATCGGTAAGGCTGTGTGCAAGGGTGACAACATGCTGGATGGAAGCTGGAGCAGCAGTGGTAACCATGCTACGGATCTTAGGAGAAAGTCCCCAGATGTACCTCTCTACCCACTTATACTCAGGGGTAACCATATGTGGAACTAGACGAGAAAGCTCATGAAATCGGGTGGTATAGGCAGTGATATCCGCCCCGTTGATGGACAAATTCCAGAACTCAGTCTCCAACTTCTGCAGCTCACTTCGCGGGCAATAATTGTCAATCAGCATCGACTTCAACTCAGTCCAAGAAAGATTGTAGGCAGCTTCACGACCCAAGGTTTGCACTTGTAGGTTCCACCATGTCAGTGCCTTGTCCTGGAAGGTACAAGTGACGTACTTGATCTTCTGGTCTTCCGAGCAACCACTGATATCGAGAACAGATTCCATTTTCTCAATCCGTCGGACAATACCAATCGCTCCTTCTGACCCATGAAAGTTCCAGGGCTTGCATGCCATGAAAGTCTTGTAGGAACACCCACGTATGGGATTCTCTACTTCTGCAGCGTCAGAAAGATTGGATCGTAAACGAAAGGATCGGCATAAGAAACGAAAAAGACTAGGATGGAGTAGGCAAAAGCTTTACCATTCTCAGGTTCCTGGGTTCTGCGTCGGCCTGCAGCTCCCGAACTGCCACTAGAATCAGCGTGGTTCGTTTCATGTTGCGCAATAGCCTGTGCAATTACCCTGGCTAGGTCCGCTGAGGTGGTCGGAAAATCTTCTTCCTCAGAAGTCGATCGAGTAGTTCTTTTGGGAGGCATGTTCTTCTAATACACACGATTAAAAGAATGAGGCACATATCACTATATAATATTGTCAACATATGCACCAAGCAAACAACTATATAATCAACACAAACAACAAACAAGATCACAAGGACACGGCACAAACACAACAACAAGATAGGAAACCAAAATACTGAATCTCTAAATAATAGTTAAACATACTAAATAAGTTTCATATCATACAAAATAATAATACTAGCGTACCAACTAACAAGTTTTAGCTACCAAAACAAAAAATCATCCTATCGGGACAGGGGTGGGAAAGCAGTAGACAAATCTGTAACGGCGGCTTGCATCCTGGCCTCAAGGTTGTCCACTCTCGCCTCTAACCCCACAACACGCTCCTCGGTTGCAGCGCGTCCCTGATCCGCCTCATGAACACGGGTACCCAAATCTGCCAGTCGATAGAGGATAGGATCGCGAGTATGACCCGTCAGATAGAGATCATCCTCAATATCCCGCACTCTCCCCCGCAACACCCCAATTTCGGTGTCGTGACGCCCAACTACGTTCTGCACGGAGTAGAGGGTCTGGTGCACAGGAGCTAGCTCAAAGCCGGTGGGTAATGGTGTGTCAGAGAGAGGCTGGGATGGACCACCAGTCTCAAAGGTAGAGAAAGCCTGGTCATCAGTATCCTCGTCAGAGTAGGGTAGGAATCCATCCTTAGTCGGCAAATAGGTCCTCTTACGAGCCCGAGATCTCCGGAGAAGTTTCCTTCTGGGTGGCTTTTGGTCCTCTGGAGCTGGAGGCTGGGGATCGGCTGGTGCTGGAGGCTCGGGGTCAGCCTGGGCAGGGGCCTCAGCTGGAGCGAGAGGAGCCGGTGGAGGGAGCATGTAACACCCCAAAACCATTTGTTCGCCTAACTACGCCATTAGGCGTGCTTAACAAAATAATCACACGAGACTTAGAGGATAATAATATGGGTTATATTCTAACATGGAAATAACCTAGTTAATAATATTATGTTTATAAATTAATAAAAGGTGTTTGAAACTAGCTTATGAGTTAGTTTTTATACAAAAATGACAGTGGGATAACTTGAGGGACCATTGTTGCCAAATGACAAAGTGAGTTTTATTAATAATAATAAAACAATAAAAACACACACTTGGTGTGTGTGTGTGTCGTGAGTTATGATCAGGAGATCATCTTCTCCAACAACCAAACCCTAAACCTCAAGCTCAAGCTCAATCCAAGCCAAAATCAAGGGGATTTCAGTGCATGAGCAAGAAACGGGTCATATGGGTCCTAAACTACAACAAGGTACCTTTAATTCGTGTTGAATTTGATGTTAAACTCGTTTTTGATTTGGGTCAAAATCTAGGGTTTTGGCAAAACGTGAATTTATGAGTTGTTAGAGGTTTCTCTAGCTTTAGGGAGCCTCAATTAAGTATAATTCGGTTATGAATCACATTCTACATGTGCATTTGATTTTGACCATATGATTATGTGAATATGTAAGATTTGGGGTTTAACCTCTAGGTTGAATCAACTTATATCTAGTAATCTTTGTGACTCTTAGGAGTTGTTAATATGAGAAATTTAGGCAAAATGGTCTAAATAATGTATTATGATGATGATTAGACAAATGGTTATGTTTTGGCTAATCTTGAGCTTTAAAACTAAACAAATTGGTGGGTGCACACCAAGTGTTCGATTAAATGCCAAGTTGGTGAACACTAGTGAAACTATGAAGTTAGAATCATGTAAGAGCTATCAATCGTATGTGATATTGGTTTGTAATAAGCCAAGTTGATCGGATATTCTATATAAGAAAATGGCTATGGATTTAGCTATAAATGGGTAATGAATACATGATTTATGGATAGTGAATTAAATCTATGTTATGTATTCTAATAATCAAGTTTGACATATCCCTAACTAGGTACAAGAACTAGGGATGCAAACGGGTCAAACGGATGCGAGCAATGCGTATGGAAGCAAGAACGGATATGAGGTAAGTTTTACTTACACCAATGTACTATAACATAGCTTAATTGTTATAAATATTAATTTTAAATCTTGAGTGCGAGATAAAAATAAACCCTAAGTGGTAGAATCTATTAAGTGGGTCGCCATATGTGCACTCAATACAAAATGTGGTTTATGACCTTAATCGAGATAATGAGTTATGACCAAATGGAGAAATCCATCAAACGGGTCAACTAATAAAGATATGTGAGAAATGATGTTTTAATCCAATTAAATCAATTTAATGAAGTTGTTAAGCATGTTGTTAAATGGGTCAAGTTTGTGACACTTGAACTATATATATAAAACTTGGATAACTTAGTATTATGAACGACGTGTCTAAACGGATCAAATGGTGATATCCTCACCATGTGAGTCCAATACTTGCTTGTATTTCAAGCAATAAGATTCATGAGGTTAAACGGATCAAATGGCAAGGTATTACCATTTGAGTTTCGAGGAATTAATGTGTATATTTAGAAAGCACGCAGGTAGATGCATTTGCGCATGCACGCTTGATGCTAAGAATCGTGGAGGATACGCACAAGGTATGAGAATGGGTCAACGCCACCCGGTAAGTCCGTAGTCGAATAAACGCCTTCGGGCGAAGCAACATAGGTGATAAAAGTACTCACATGAGGTGTGGGTGCCAATCAAGTAAGTTATTTTCATAACTGTGTCAAATGCGCGCTAATGCTCTTAGAATTGACTAAACAGGTGAAAACTTGAGAAAGGATGAAACTCTAAGTCCGGAAGGACTTAGAGGTTTTTAAACAAGTCATTGAGTTAAAAACATTGGATTTGAAACAAGAAGTTTCGCCACGAATGGCTAAATTGAAAGATTTGGTCATGAGGGGCATTTTGGGGATTTAAAGGATTAATAAAGGTTGATTCTAAGACTCTAAGTCGTAATGAAACAAATCGGACAAACCCTTTTGTTGATCAAGTGTCTAATGACTTGACAACTCAAACGGTATGCAATTTAAGTGGTCAAAAGGTCCTTGTTTGATTTAAGGCCTAAATGGGTCAAATTAGGTAAAAGTCGCCATAAACATTCAAAACTAAGAACCGGATCATGGCGACATGAACCGGACTATAATTTCAGTCTAACAAAGGTTTATTTAGTCGGCAAGTCAATGCTTAGCCTTCGGGAATCATCAAATGCGGTTGCAACATGATTCCCATGCTTAAAAGTCACCAAACAAACATCAGAGGCTTCGCGTGGCCGCTCACAGGGACCGCGCGGTCGCTCACAGCGTCCAGCGAATTGATAAAAATGATCAGAAGCTTCGCGCGGCCGCGCGATAAAAGCGACCGGCCGCGCGCAGAGAACAGCCAGACAGCGCGATCTTTAAAATTCAATATAAAATCGTAGAAAAATCGTTAGGAGGTGTTCTTTATATGCCTCGAAAGATCTCGGAGCATAGAACAACTCTTATTTGAAAGTCGAAGTCGGATTTTGGGTTTTAGAAGGGGTAAAAGCGATCCGAACAGCTGCTGCGCAAAAGTTGCAGCGGTTTGTTCTCCTGATAAAGGGCCGCTGGGCCTGGTTCGTTCCGTTTCGACGTGTGACGACTATCATACTAGTTTAAATGTATCATTGATAACTCACTAACCATTCTTTGTGTAATGGTGCTAGGTAAACAAGGGATGGAAGTTCTGTAGCAAGGGTCAAGTCGCGAAAAGAGCCGAACGTACTCGATCACTCATCAAGCTTCCACAATAGAATCTAACGAACTCCCGTTAAAACTCAAAATAGTAGTCTATGTTTTAGCTATAAAAGTGTAAAAATTTGTGGGAATCAAATGTGTGTTTGATCTTAATGGGTTGACTTATTATAAAATTCAAAGTTTTAATCGGGAGTGGTTTAAGTAAGGCCAAAACCCGCATGATTAGGCGTTGATCGCATGATTACGGGTAAGGGTCTTACAGAGCACTCGTTTCCGAGGGGTGTACATCATACGAGTACCACCCGGACACGGGGGATAGGGTCGAAAGGACGGCATCCGGGGCTCTAGCTGCAGTGGGGGTGCATCCTCCTCCTGTGGCTCGCCAGCAGGCACGGCCTCCTCATCGTCGGATACGGCAGGATCAACCTGCATGTGATCGTCCTCGGTGTCAGAGTCACTCGAATCGGGCTCATAACCCTGCTGAAGGTCGTCGACTGGAGGGCTATCTGGTACAATCTCCTCCTCAAAATTCGAGAGAATGATAGGGTCGTCTTGGTGTGCCATGATCTTGAAAATCAATGAACACACGTGCGTGTCAGCAATCATGTGGTGTACTTAGTACATCTATTAACATGTGAAGTACATAACCGGCATGGAACCTGCGTAGCGCGTAGGGATAAGCGTTGTGTTTCTTTCTTTGGAAAACATTTCGAAATCAATTTTTATTTAGATTATAGTTTGACTCAAAAGAATCTTAGTTCGCTATAACCTCATGCTCTGATACCAATCTATCACACCCCGCCAAGGCAGAAACGCGAGGTGCGACTTCGAAAGATTTCCAACCACAAAGGTCACACGAGCATTGAATTAAAATAAAGCGGAAACATTCATTAAACAACTAAATTTGTCCAACATAACGTTAATTATTTAAAACTAAAACCATTGTATATAAATGTCTAGAATTATTATGACAACACAACGGTCCAAAAGAAGGTATCCCACCAATGCTCGCACGCGACCCCTGCAAGTTCCATTATCCATGCTAATTTCCTAAAAAACATGCATGTAAAATATTTGGGTCAACACAAAGTTGGTGAGTTCACGGGTTTTCTATATGGTGGACATGTAATCCAAAACCGACTAAATCATTGCCTAACTAGGGCAATAATCAATATGTGATCTGACATGAGCCCATAACCAAACCTTGACATGTTGTGCCTCGCCCATTGTACACTAAAGACAATGAATAATGTGAAAAACAAGCACTCTTTTGATATCTGTCATCTGGTCAGAGCGACTGACCAAGAGTGGGGTGTCAACCCAATAGATCGATTCCGATGTTTCATGGCTAAGTCCATAGCTAATGGTTATGGTATGATGTATGACACGATGGCTTAATGGATCCTGAAACTTGATGTCTCATGTTCACATAATAGTCATGATTGTAATTGAAAACTGTACGCATGTTTTTCTCCCGGAAAAATGTAAAAAACTGTAAAATGGGGCCGTGAATACTCACTTGGTATCTGGATGCTAGTACTGAACTGAACCTGAAGCGGTGTGTCTGGTCTGGGAAGCCCTAAATTCAATTTAGAAGCCTCTTAAGTCTATGTTTGGCCCTAATTACCATGCAACCATTCACCCGACTGTAACACCTATGGACTAGGGGCTTCTGTACCACTATCCACGTGTGTCACACACTGTATGTGTCAGAAAATGTTCGTTTTGTTGTTTAGGTGACTATGTTTAGTCTTTTTTTTTGGTAAAACAAGTGTTTTGTCTTACTAAATGTTACCGATTATTACTTATGCCTCAGTTATGTAAGTCTAGGGTGGCATATGGACACATCTTTCGGTAGTTTTGCATAAAAACAACACATTGAGGTGTTTTGCCTTTGTACATACTCGCATATCATATGTTTCCAAGAAAACTCTTGTGCTAAGCTTGTTAACACATATTTTTATTGTTCTCAACACATGTTTATAAAGTAAGCTTTAGTATAAGTTGTAAAACTAATCGAATTTGGCTTAGCTTGGGCCGGCCTCGGCCCCATACTCTCACGCATACACTCGTGTGTATGTGTGGGGGTACGTAGATGTCCACATATGGGTTCTAATATGCACGTAATCGTATATATGTGGGTGAGTATGTATAAGCTAAAACATTAAACTTTTAACATAAAACATAAGTGTTTTAGTTAGTTTAACTTGGAAAACTCATGGTCATAGTGTGCGAGTGTGTGTATGCCTCGGGTGAACTTGCCATGATCGAGCATTTTATAGAAACAAGAGGAATTGGTTTGGATTTTATACCTTGAGTGTATAGCCGAAAATAACAAAGAAAAATAAGCTAACTCCTCACAATGCAACTCCTAGATACTTGCTAGAGACATGGAACTCCTAAATGGTGGTGATCGTTGATCGAAACAAGCTTCTTGGGGTGTGTATCCTTCGGCCGAGGGGTTCAAGATGAAAAGAGGAGTGTTTAAGTGTTAGTGAGTTTGGTGAGTGTTGTGGTGTGATTTCTTTGTTCCTATGGCCACTATATATAGCCGAGAGAAAGGAAGGGAGGCCATGGATTCATTGGTTCACAATAATGGTAAGTCAAACCTCTCATTTCATGTGGTGCGTAAAGGTAACTTTCTTGTTGGTATAATGAGTTTACTTGGCTTTTGTTTGGATATGTAGAGGGGGCGGCCGATATATTGCATGGGGAATGGGCATGCTCATCTTGGTCAGGTGATAAGGTGTGGATGATCATGGGAATTATGTTGTTACTAGGTTAGTGTATATGCCTAGGGACTTGGAATATGGAGTTGTGTGTGGATGTGTATATGCGTGTATGTGTATGTGTATGTGTATGTTGGTGTAGGGTGGGTGATGTAAGCTAGTTGTAGGTTCTTGGATACACATGTTCTTGCCTTGGACACATATGGGCCGATTTTTATGATCATTGGTGAACAAATTAGGAAGTCAAAATTGTCTAGATCAATGGTTTGGGATAACAAAGTCTCTAGTTGGTGAAACACTTAGGTTTTTGAGGTTCTTGGGTTGTGGTGGTGCTTAGTTGTGTAGGGTGGCTCTTAGCCGATTCATGGGGAAAGAAAACATAGTTTTTGTGGCAAGTCAACATGGGTTGGAGGTTGTGGAATTCTTGTGCTTGCCATTCTTGTGTAAGATCTCATGTGAGGATAAGAATGGTGACTAGTAAGTGAGTGTGCATGTATATATGTATTCGTGTGTGTATATAGGTAGCCGTGTGTGTATACATGTATATGTGATCGTGTACATGTATACATATGTGTATATTTTAGATCTTGCTAAGTATTAACTTGTTTATATGCATTGCAACTAATGTTCTCGTACACAAGTTTAATCACCTTTGTTGGACAATGCATGTGGATAATTCATGTAGGTGAACATTGTTTGTTTTTGTTCTTGTCGGGGTAACAAGTTGGAATTCTTGTTCAATTGCATGGTTTCCCTAGAATCTATCATGAGTTATTCAACTAAATAGGACTAGTGTGTCTACTGTTAGACTGTATGCCTTGGTATTGACTTGTTGGAACCCTGTATAGTCTAACTATGATGCAAATGATAACACGTAATGCTATGCACACTGTATACGTGTAGCTAAGTGTACGGATATGACCTGTGATTTCGACGGGTGTCACATCGTATGTTAGGTAATTGGGGGTGTTGTTCAAATTTAACATTTGGGTTTTTATGTGTTATGGGTTATGAATGTAGCGTTTTGAACATTTGGGGATCTTGAAATTGTGAAAGTAAATTAATTTTTTTAATATCAAAATCCTTAGCTTTCTATTTATAGTGAGTGCCCTGGTCTTTCTTTGTTCTATTATTTGAAGATTTCTAAGCCTGTGATGATAAGGTTAAATTTGTCCAGATTTGAGCCTTTTTCGTATCTTTTGATATGGATCTGCTCTATGTAATTGTTTGGGTGAGGTTGGGCATGCAGTATGTTTTCTACTCAGATGCACTCCTTTAATCATCCTATAGTCACTATGATAATAATTAGGATTTAGATTTACTTTTGTTTATTATGTTGGAAATTGATTGTTTTAATTCAGTCTATAAGAGAAGAAATGTAACCCGAACCCACCCGTCTCTTAGTAATTTGTGTTTTATTTATTCACTTATTTATTTTATTTTTTTGGTTTTTATTATGTTGTAGTGGACTCAACTTAAATAGTAGAATCAACAACTACAAGTGAGAAACCAAAGGGTTTTTTTTTTGAAGATTTGAGAGAAATGGGTTGGAGGAATTGAAATACAAGAAAACAATCTATGACTTAGCTGTAGAAGGGACATATTCAACATCTGTTGAAGCTACTTCTTATAATACAATCAAATCACAATGGTAATTTGACTTTCAATACACTGTAGGGATCCAATTTCATCTATAATTACTTTCAGTTTTGACTATCATTTGGTGCAAATTGGTGTTAATTTCAATGTCAAACACTTGACTAATTTTTTAGTCTTTGATTATGTAGGTACCAGTTGGCAATGAATGTTATTGTGTTTATATGTGCAATATCCCAAGTATCCTAAGATGTAATAGTCTACTAATGGCGTCAAGATTCGAGACGTGTCGTTTAAATCAGCTGTGGCAATACAGTTTGAAGTTACATAATGCCAAGTATGGATTTGATTCTATTCATGACACAATCAAGACTTTTAATCCGTTTGCTAACGAAGGAAAATGTATATGTACCAGATATGTATTTGGTTAACTGTGTGTTACGAATTTTCATTGCCTTTGTACCGAAGGATTGTGGTGTTTTGACATGTGTGTGCATAATTACTTCGCTTTAATGTTTACGGTCGCAACTACTTGAGGCTTTTTTCTATACATGCTTTGACAAACGCGCAACGCGCGTTAATGAATACAACTAGTTAAATTAATAAATCACTTTCATTTTATTTTGTATTTATGGTTTTGCTTAAATGGTCACTTTTCAAGTTCCAGAGTGTGTGAGAATTTTGTTATGAATTCTCTATATATATTTTAAAAATATATGTTTTTTTGCTACGGTTTTAAAATCTGATTATGTTATGGACTGAACTCATTGTAAGGTATGGGACTTGTCCCACATTGGTTGTATGGGCAACCAATGTGGGGTTTATAATCCAAGTGGGTTCATTCTCCCATCAGACTAGTCTTTTGGGATGAGTTTTCCTGTTTATGTTGTAATAGATTCAAACGGTCCGACAAATGAACCGATAAGACACTCGGTTCAATGTCTGATGATCCGGTTATTAAAACATTCATAAAATAATTGTCTTGTACCCAAACGACCCAAAAACTAAAACCAACTCAAAGCCTGCAATGGAAATGAAAACGCAAGTCAACAGTGTCATAAAATGAGCAGTAGAGCCAAGAGTATGAGAGACATCGAACGAAGAATCCTTCACCACCTTCATGGCCGCCATAGTCGAATCCATCTCACCCAAATCCACGCACATATCCTTCGCCATAACCTCCATCAATCCAACCAAATCCTCTCTCACTTCGTCTCCGTTTGCGGCTCCCTCCACAAAATGCACTACGCCCATCTCCTCTTTCTCCAAACCCATCACCCAAACATCCTCCTCTTCAATTCCATGATCAAAGGCTACTCCTTATCACCCCCTTATCATATAAACTCACTTCATTTGTTCTGCTTAATGAAGAAGCGTCTAATCTGGCCTGATGACTTCACCTTTCCTCCTGTACTTAAGTCTTGTTCCAATCTTGGCAATGTTAAGTTCGGGCAAACGGTGCATGGTGAAGTTTTTTCACGTGGGTTTTATTGTTTTAATGCTGTGAGAATTGGGGTTGTTGAGTTGTACGTTAGCTGTGGAAAGATTGATGATGCCAAGAAGGTGTTTGATGAAATGCGTCAGAGAGATGTTGTTGTTTGGAATTTGATGATTCGTGGGTGTTGTAAAGTGGGGAATGTGGACATGGGTTATGACTTGTTTAAGGAGATGGGGGAGAGGAGTGTGGTTTCGTGGAATACGATGTTAGCTTGCTTGTCGAAAAGTGGGCGAGAGAGTGAAGCTGTGAAAGTTTTTTATGAGATGTGTGGTGAGGGATTTGAACCGGATGAAGCGACTGTGGTGACTATGCTTCCGGTTTGTGCTCGTTTGGGAGAGGATGGGATTGGAAAATGGATTCATTCTTATGCCAAATCGAGTAAACTTTATGAAAAACATGTTTCTGTAGGAAACTCGCTAGTTGATTTCTACTGTAAACGTGGGCTTCTTGATGATGCTTTCACAGTTTTCAACGATATGAAGTTGAAAAATGTGGTTTCTTGGAATGCCATGATATCTGGAATGGCTTTCAATGGGGAAGTTGAAAAGGGTTTGGCTTTGTTTGATGAGATGATGAAGAGCGGATTGAATCCAAACGAGTCCACTTTTGTCAGTGTGTTAACATGTTGTGTACATTCAGGATTGATTCAAAGGGGCAAAGACCTGTTTTCTTCAATGGTTGTGAACCATCAAATGAAGCCAAGGCTTGAGCATTATGGGTGCATGGTTGATCTTTTTGGGCGCGGTGGGTTGGTGAAAGAGGCTTATGAGTTAATAAAATCAATGCCCATGAAGCCAAATGCTGCATTGTGGGGTGCATTGCTTAGTTCTTGTCATAATCATGATGATATGGAGGTTGCGGAAATAGCAGTTAAGGAGCTTATAACTTTGGAACCATGGAATTCTGGTAATTATGTGTTGTTATCAAATATATATGCAGAAAAAGGGAAATGGGATGAAGTTGAGAAGATTAGATTGTTGATGATAAAAGGTAATATTAACAAGGCAGCAGGGCAGAGCATGATTACATGACCGTCCGATGTACTTCACAACTCATAGGAAAGGTTCAAGTAATGTATTTGACTGTTAGTAATAGATCTGGATCTCTCTCTCTCTCTCTCTCTCTCTCTCTCTCTCTCTCTCTCTCTCTCTCTCTCTCTCTCTCTCTCTCTTTTTTTTTTTTTTTTTTTGACTAGCTACTTATGAAAATGCGTTCATTTTTAGAATTGTATGTTCCTGTTGGATTATATAGTCTATGCTGAGTTATAGGTCCACTTTCAACTTTGGGACAATAAGGCTATTGGGTATGGAGACGGGGAAGAGGGAGACGGGAGGTGGGGGCGTTGTTGAGACGGGAGAAGGTGATTGGTGGTTCACACTGATTGCCCTGTCTGTTTACCCATCGGCCTAAGTATCCGTTGTACACTTGAATTCATACTAGTACAATGTTATTTTGTTTATTGACAACATAAAACATGCATTTTCGTTTCTTTATTTGAGTATGAATGGAACATGAAGGTTCATTTTGTGATGTAGAAAGAATCATTTACAGAAGTAAGCGAGTTATTTTTTCCGAATGCGCGATTGGTAGGCATATCATGGAAAAAGCATTCTTGGTGATGTCGCTGATTGATCTAGCGACTTCTCTCACCCTTTTCACTACTTACGATGAAGTTTGATTTCGTGTAAGAGAATGTTGCTAAAGTCGCTAATTCAGTCTAAGGCTTCACTGATGAAGTCGCTGAACCAATAGAAGGCTTCTGAGATGTCGCTGACTGATTATGAGGCTTCAAAGTGATGCCGTAGATTGATTATGAGGCTTCAGTGAAACAAAATTCGTATGGTTTTGTTGGTGGAGACGACATTTTATATAAAAAAAAACACGTTTATCAAGACGACCTTAGTAAAAACAACATGTTTTCTAATTATAGTTACATAGAAAACAACATTTTAAAAAAAATTCACATAAAAATAAAAAATTGCATATATATATATATATTTTTTTATGAAAAAATAACATTACAAATCTTACACACCCATCTAACCCTATCCATCCCACCCAAATTGGAGTTCAAATTAATCAGGCCTTAACTACGGCCCGTAGAGGCCTCTACGGGCAGTAGAGGGGATCACAATCATTGGTAGTCAGGTCTGAACCTCGTACCTCGTTTTCATGTTCTTCTACGGCCTGTAGAGGCCTCTACGGCCCGTAGATGGTCAAAATTTGTTCTCTACGGCCCGTAAGGGTCTCTACGAGCCGTAGAGGTTGTGTGAATAAAATTCACAATTGTGTGAATAACCGAATCCTTTTTTAATAGCTAAAATCATCACAACATGCAATTATTTAGTTGGAATATACACTTTACCTCTAAGCTAGACTCTTGTGAACAACATAAAGAATGTTTTTTTTTTTAGTTTGATGTAAAAAGAAAAGGCATTTTCCCTACAAATTTTAAGTATTCATATTGTAGCATATGTGTAAGGTTTCTTCATTCTATACGAGTTGAAGGCCCAAAAAGTTCTTTCAGGCCATATTAAGTTTTTTTTAATAGTGATGAATGTTAAATAGTTACATGTTGATGTTTTAACTTTTAACGATATACGTAACTGAAATCACGGTCAAACCTCATACTAACCAAATCAAACAAATATGAAAACTCAATCTGACGAAAAAAAGAAGCGGTAAAAGATCAAGGAATAGACTTGATGGGTCAAGTTATTTTACACAGTGTAACAAAAATGACAAGGGTGAGAAAGATATAAAAAACATAACAGATCGTGAAATATGACACAATGAGCCATAAATATAACACAATGCTGAAGAAAAATGACACAATGAATTGAAAAAATGACACAATGATGAAAATAAGAAAAAGACACAATGCTACATAAAAGACACAATGATATAACGCATATTCTAAAAACTATAAGCTAAAACCCCAAAAAACGAAGACCTAAAAACTAACATCGTAGGGTTTGATGAGACAGTTCCAATGCCGCTTGAATTAGTTCAATCGACGTCTGTTTGATACCCTTCCTACGACTTCCTATTTTTCTTTCATTGTGTATTTGATCCTAACCCTAGACTTGATAACAAAATTTCGATGCCAGACGATTCTCACATAACGTATTCATTTTACTATTAAGGGTCTGTTTGGTATGGGGTAATGAAATGAATGATGGAATGGAATAGACGAGGTAATGGAATGGATAAGGTAATGGAATGGATCATTACCATTCCATATCTTGTTTGGTTGCCATGTGGGAATGAAACAAAACATTACTTTGTGTTGTTGGATAGGCAGGAAAAGACGAAGGAATAAAATCGGTGGTGAGTGGCTGTGGTGGGTGGTGGTTAGTGGCGGTGATGGTGGGTGGCGGCAGCAGTGGTGGCGACGGTGGAAGGTGGAGGGGGATGGCCGTGACGGTGGGTGGGCGACGATGGTGAGTAGTGGTGGTTGGTGACGGTGATGGTATGTGGTGGTGTGTGGCGGTAGCGTGGTGGTGGGTGGCGACAGCAATTGTGGGTGGTGGCGAAGATGACGATGGGTGTAGGTGGATGGCGGTGATGGTGGGTGGGTGACGGTGGTGGATGGTGGCAAAGATGGCGATGGGTGGAGGTGGATGGCAATATTGGTGGGTGGGTGGCGGCGATGGTGTGTGGGTGAAGGTAGTGTGTGGCAGTGGTTGGTGGCGGTGACGACGGTGGCGGGTGGTGGCGGTGGTGGGTGACGGTGGTAGGTGGTGGGCGACGGTGGTGGGTGGTGACGGCGGTGGTGGGTGGTGACGATAGTGGTGGGTGGTGGTGGTGGTTGGTGAGTTACGGTGTTGTTAGTAAAGGATGAATGAGAGATGGAATAGAAAAAAGCATGGGGGTGAACGGAATGGTTTTGAGAGAATGGAATGCCTTGTGGAATGGGGGATTCCATTTCTTTAACCAACCAAACACACTATTTTTCATTACCTTGTAATGGTCCATTCCATTCCCCCTTTTATTCTATTAGGGTCTGTTTGGTATGGGGAAATGGAATGGATGAGGGAATGGAATGGAGAAGGTAATGGAATGGACAATGGAATGAAATGGATGATTACCATACCATGGTCTTGTTTGGTTACACGTAAAAATGGAATGAATCATTACTTTGTATTGTTTGGTATAGACGAAAAGACAAAAGAATAAAATCGGCGGTGGTGAGTGGTGGCGATGACCATTGGCAGCGGGTTCCGGTGACGGTGGTTGGTGGTGGCAGAGGTAGTGGTGGTCGGTGGGTGGGTGGCGGCGGTCCGTGGTGGCGGAAGCGCCGACGGTGGTGGTGGCTGTCAGTGGCGGCGACGACGATGGGTGGTGGTGATGGTGGTGGTTGATTGTGGGTAGCGACGTCTGGTGGTGATAGTAGCGGTCGCGGCAGGTTGCGACAGGGAGTGACGGCGACAGTGAGTGGTGGGGACAGCGGTGGGTGGCGGTGGTCGGTGACGGAGAGTGGCGGTGGTCGGTGGGTGGCGACGGTCGGTGGTGCGTGGCGATGGCGGTGGTGGTGGTCGGTAGTGGTGTCGATGGGTGATAGTGGTAGAGGTGGGTGGTGGGGGTGGTCAGTGGTGATGAAAAGTGACAGAGGGAATGGAATGGAAAAAAAATAGGGGGATAGGATGGAATGAATATGTGGGTTTTTAGAGGGAATAGAATGAAGGAGGTAATTGATGATTCCATTACCTTGACCAACCAAACACTTTTTTTTTCATTCCATCGTAATGCTCCATTCCATTCCGCCTCTCATTCCTGCGTACCAAACGCTACCTTATACCAAACACTAGCTAAATGTACATTATGAATTTGAGTATTTCAGTTACCATTTCTTCTCAACATTTTGCTAACTAGTAACTATAAGGCGTTCAAAAATCGTCTGCGTGAACTGAATATTTTGTATTTTCAACAACAAAGCAAATAAAAAACTACGTAGTCCAGAAAAAGCAAAATATGTTCAAGTAAAAAACCATTTTAAGTGGAGATGCGGGGTATTGATCCCCGTACCTCTCGCATGCTAAGTGAGTGCTCTACCATCTGAG
This sequence comes from Ambrosia artemisiifolia, assembly GCA_032199755.1. Taxonomy (NCBI): domain Eukaryota; kingdom Viridiplantae; phylum Streptophyta; class Magnoliopsida; order Asterales; family Asteraceae; genus Ambrosia; species Ambrosia artemisiifolia. Next base: position 30,005,858 of record CM063514.1, on the reverse strand, counting down.
CTTTTTTTTGAACGCCAATCACTTTATAGCTGCATATAAAGAGTCAGCCAGAAGCTGGGAGAGTACACCAAAAACAGAAATACAAACACCAAAAAACCAAATTACACATATAGGCTAACATGAAAATCGGCCCAATCAGCCCAACCTAAACTATGGGCCTTGGCTCTATGGACAGCCCACATGTAGGAATCCTCCTTAATCGCGTCGATCGAAACTTGCACCGGAATAGGGGGATGCCAAAGGCAGGGCTGGTGACTGGAGTGAAGTCGTATCGAGGTAGCCGTACTGGAAGGTGCGGCATGAAAAGAAAGATTAGAATGGTCGAAGCAAGACTTCCCGATTCCTTTCTACTACTAATGTAATGTCTACACCTCTAAAAAAGAAAATATTTAATGAATTGATCGTAAATTATCGGATTTCACTATCCCTTTCCTTTCTAGGGAAGATCTTAATCACAGAAACAATGGAATTTCCATAATGGTTGAAGAAACCTCTGACATTACTTGCAAATGAAAATTATTGTTGTACCCAAAAAATGGAGTCTGTTTAGAATCATTAACAGAAAGAATTAAATGATTATGTTGATACATTCGAATGATTAAACGTTTCACAATTAGTAAATTGGATTTATTGTCATAACCTGCATTTTCCAACAAAATCGATCCATTTAAACCAAGAAAATGTGGTCAGAAGTTCATGCTCGTGACCCAAGAACCTCAGGCATGAGGTTGCTGCACAACCTAATAGCGCTACCAACTACTACCTCGTTCGCCTCCAGCGATTAACCCAATAATATTGTAAGGACTTTCAATTGATAGAGGTTGTTCAGTTCACAAAGGACAATTTAAAGTTACAAAATTGATAAAAACCTGATCCACACAAGGAATCAAAAACCCGACCCACACAAGGAGTCAAAGCACCCCAAAACCCGAGATGTAAAAGCAGTCCCAAACCGGACTGGAAAAAGTTTAATAAGTTGCTCAAACTCGAGACGCATGCTTTTGAGAAAAGAGTAGTGAAAGTAAGCTTAGGTTGCAAGCTAAATCCAAACTTCACAAATAAGGACGTGCTACCGACTCCCTATTATATGTGCCACTATGTGAGTATATGTGTATAGACGATACACCACACAACTCGTTTGTCCAAGACGTTAATTTATGCGAAAACGTTTAACTGACACCTATTGTAACTACATGCACAAGTAACCCTACGAACCCGTTGGTGAACATTAGGTTTACTATCAATCATACGCGTCATTTACATCTCATATAATTGTACATGCAAGATCAAGTCAAAATCAAATCATACGAGATTCCAAATAAGCACATATACACATATATCATAATCTGCGTTTTTAGGCTAGATTATACACTACAGAAATGAATTAGACTCCCAAACTTTTACTGAATATTCCTAGGAGTCAGTCGTCGTGGAACTATTTTTGTTTCGCAACAAAACCTTGTCGAAAAATTATGAAAAATCAATTACTACAACTAGGTTCTGAAAACTTTCACATAAGGTCAGTTTATGATAAAAATTCTCAAAAATCGTGTATTCATCCAAATGGGATGAATCCACTTGGAAACCCGAATTTTAAACAATCATAACTCGAGTTTTAGAAGGAATTAAGTTATGCAATTTGGACAGTAGATTAACATTGGAATAACTCGGCTTTTCCAAGTGGATTAATCCCGTTTGGATGAATACACGATTTTTGGGAATTTTTCTACTTAACTGACCTGTGGTGAAAACGTTTTGGACATAGCTGTGTTATATGAATTTTCATAATTTTTGTGTTTGGTTTTGAGGCAAAACAAAAATATGGGTTGTCAAATAACCCCAAGGAATATTCAGTAAAAATTTGGGAGTTTAATTCGTTTGTTAAGTATTTTAAATAAATTGTTTTCCACAACACACAATATGCCCTGAAAACACAGATTTGCGTAGAGTATGTTTACGTGACTATTTGGAGTCCTATGTGGTATGTATTTGACATGAACTTGTATGGACACTTATGTGGGATGTATATGAAGTATAAAACTGATTTTAATCAATATGTTCACCAACGGGTTCGTAGGGTTCACTTGTGCATGTAGAATCACTAGGTGTCACATATACGGTTTTGAACATTTAAACGTCTTGGACAAACGGGTTATATGGTGTACTGGTTGTACACATATACTCACTTAGTGACACTTGTAATAGGGAGTCGGTAGCACCCTATTGTTTTGGAATTTGGATAATTTGCTTGCAACCAAAGGTAAGTTTCACTACTCTTTTCTCAAAAGCATGTGTCTCGGGTTGAGACAACTTTCTAAACTTTTCTAGTCCGGTTTGGGACTACTTTTACGTCCCGGGTTTTGGAGTGCTATGATTCAATGGGTGAATCTGCTTTTACTAATTCATGTTTTATGTCCTTTGTGAACTAACACACTCTACCACTCTAAAGTCCTTATTATATTATTTGGTTAATCGCTGGAGGCGAACGGGGTATTAGTTGATAGCGCTATTAGGTTGTGCAGCAACCTCATGCTTGCGGTGCTGGGAGCACGGGCATGAACTTTTGACCACGCTCTTGAGGAGCTGAGTAGTGTTGATAGACACTAGTACTAAGGCATCTTAACGTAAGTTAACACACTGTGTGTTCCCAATAATCAGCTGTTTGGTTACAATGAGTGGGTTAGCTACCCCTGGCATATGAATTAGTTGTTTACTTGTTGTTACGTGGTCTGAGAGGCCGACGCTTTTACATGGTTACGTGGTTTTGGAAACCTACGCGTTTACTTATTCATTTACTTTACTTAGTGAACTCACCAACATTGTTTGTTGACCCACCATGTACATGCTTTTGCAGGTAGTTAGCTTCTGGTGTCACGATTAGTGAGCACTGCATGTTCACTGCATTTTGGGTCTTAGGAATACGCCTAAATTACATATCATGCTTTTACGTTTATTTCTATATGGTTTTAATTTGGGCGCGTTGTATTGCGCATGGTTTTTAAACGAACTAAATGGTTTGGGCATTTAGAGTTCGTTCATATGACTTATGGCTATGGGATCCTGGTATGTCATGCGCCTCGCGGTAAAACCCCGCAGTGGAAATTTGAGGGTGTGACAAATTGGTATCAGAGCCATTGGTTATAGTGAACTAGGACTGCATGTTGAGTCTAGTCTATAATCATCATAGCATAAGTATTAGTACACTCACAGCTTAAGTGCACAATTAGCTTTTGGCTACATATATCTACAACACACGATTTCAGGAGATATGTTATCTTCTAGTTCTAGACCTGATTCTGAACACGTCACTGGTGGTAACCAAGGGTTACACCAGGTGGCGCATTACTGGGATTAGTATCCTAACAAACCTCATGGATGAGGAAACGATAAAAGTATAGGGGAGAAATCCCTTGTGAGCATTATGGCGCACGTACACAGGAAGCTGCACGATGCGCATGATGTGTTACCATTAAACCGAATCATATTCTAAGAAAGTCAAATACTGAGACTTATCCTTTTCACTAAGCAAGGAGACGATTAGTTTCTATTCCTTGTTATTTGATCATTCTTACTCTCATTTGAAACTCAGACGAGACTGGGTTACTCATATAGAATTTTATTCTTACTCTAGTACCTTTACGCTCAGTACGAGCGAGCGATTGTACGACATGCATATCCCTACTCATCGTGAGTTTATAGTAAATTCCCGGGAACACATCAGGTCAGAACTTGTTACTCACACTCTTGAGGAGTGGTGTAAAGCCTGCGACGTAGTGCAATATCTCAAGGGAGACGAAATCTACTAATGACTGACGATCACGATTGGAGGAACGAGTGGTGCAGCCGATCACTGAACTGGCTTACATGGGACTAGGGAAAGAGATTGTACGTGATGAGATACATATAACACTGACACCACGAAAGAGAAAGAAGAAGGGATGGAAGGGGAACCTGAACAAGACGTGCACGTGGAAAGTGAGGATGGAGGTTCCACTATCTCAACAAAGCGCGGCGACGATTTACTCCTACCTTTCCATGCTAGTATTTCTTTTCCTTTTCTTTTTCTTTTGTGAACTTAGAAAAGAGTGGATTTTACGAGAAACAATAGGGTGGTTGAGGCCCTCGCATCTTTCCAAGCTAGTAAAGATCTATTCTGCTAAATCATTCTCTTCTCTTGACTATCGCAATTGAACTTCCCTACTCCTTGAATACATATGCCGCAACAACAACTCGCTAGCGTATTTCCAAGACTTTTGGGGGTTGTAAACCTCAATATCTCCAACGGGACTGAAGGAGACTGATGATTTCTTTGATAGTATAAGTCTTTGCCATGTGCATTTGCCCCAGGCAGGATGGGGTAATGTATGCTACATGCACACTCGATGAGTTACAGATACTTGGGTGGAGAATGTAACCCCCGTGACGAAATTTAGAAATTTGTTATCTAAAGACAGTTGGGTTTGAGATCGACGCCTACAGGAGTTAGCTACAATATGCTCAAACATATTTAGCCTACCTTACAAACGGATCGAGCTTCATACCAAAAGGGTGGGTCTCTCAGATTCGTGGCATGGCCACTGCAGCTCACCTACCCAGAATCTAACAAATCTTTCACCTGGCTCGCAAACTCACCGACGAGGCTGTTGAGCATGGTACTTTTCTGAAGCAGGGTGCTTCATCTTCTACTTTTGGTGATAGCAAGAGAACGTGGGATAGTATGAGGTATAAGTCCTTCAACAACAACAACCACAACGGTAACAACAACAATGGGGCTAGTGGAAGAGCATTTGTGATGGACTCTGGGGAAGCTAGGACTGATAACAATGTCGTGACGGGTGCGTGTTCCTTGAACGACACTCTTGCTTCTATTTTATATGATACGGGTGCGGACTATAGTTTTGTGTCATCAAAACTTTGCAAACAACTAGGAATGGTTCCTACTCTTCCTGATACCCCGAACACCATAGAGCTAGCTGATGGGAAGCCTGTTGAGGTAACCCACATCCATTATGACTGTAAGCTCGAGCTAGATGGGCAATTGTTTACCATCAACCTTTTACCTATCACCCTAGGAAGCTTTGATCTCGTGGTTAGCATGGACTGGTTGTCCAAGCAACACGCTGAAATTTTCTGTCAGGAGAGGATTGTTCGTGTCCCCCTCCCAAGTGGAGAACTTTTATCTATACAGGGTGATCGTGGTGGTGCCATGGTGGGCATCATCTCCTTCTTGAAAGCCCAGAAGTGTATTCGAAAGGGCTGTCCAGCCATTCGGGCTAACATATTTGACACTCGAGCTGAAGCTGAAACTAAGAATGAGGACATCCCAGTAGCCCGAGATTTCCCAGATGTTTTCCCAGAGGAACTATCTGGACTTCCACCTGTTCGTCAAGTGGAGTTTCAAATTGATCTTGCACCTGGAGTAGCTCCAGTTGCACGCGCACCATACCGCCTAGCATCGGGCGAACTTCAAGAACTATCTACCCAACTCCAAGAGCTATTGGACAGGGGTTTCATTAGGCCTAGTTCTTCACCTTGGGGAGCCCCAATCCTCTTTGTTAAGAAGAAGGATGGGAGTTTCCGCATGTGTATTGACTACCGAGAGTTGAACAAGGTGACGGTTAAGAACCGCTACCCTTTGCCTCGTATTAACGACTTATTCGACCAGCTTCAAGGGTCGAGTTTCTATTCCAAGATTGACTTGAGGTCAGGGTATCACCAGCTGAGAGTCCGAGAGGAGGATGTGGCACAGACAGCCTTTCGAACTCGTTATGGACATTATGAGTTTTTGGTAACGCCATTTGGGCTGACCAACGCACCGGCTGTGTTCATGGATCTTATGAACTGCGTGTGCAACTCTTATTTGGACAAATTCGTCATAGTGTTCATAGATGACATCTTAATCTATTCCAAGAGCCGGGAAGAGCATGAACAACACATGCGGCTAATCTTGGAACTCTTGAGAAATGAGCAGTTGTACGCGAAATTCTCTAAATGTGACTTCCGGATTCGTGAGGTCCAATTCTAGGGGAATGTGGTTAGCGAGGCAGGAATACATGTCGACCCCGCCAAGATTGATGCTATTAAAAAGTGGGAGGCTCCTAAGACTCCTATAGAGGTGCGGCAGTTCCTTGGCCTTACGGGATATTATCGCAGGTTCATTGAGGGATTCTCTAAGATCGCTCAACCCCTCACTGCCTTGACGCAGAAGGGAATTACTTACAAGTGGGGAGATGCCCAAGAATCTGCTTTCCAATTGTTGAAGACAAAACTTTGCAGTTCACCTATATTATCACTACCTGAGGGTACAGAGGATTTTGTGGTGTACTGTGATGCGTCTATCCAAGGTTTGGGGTGTGTACTGATGCAACGCGAAAAGGTGATCGCGTATGCTTCACGACAACTGAAGGTTCACGAAAATAATTACACTACCCATGACTTGGAACTAGGAGCGGTGGTTTTCGCTCTCAAAATTTGAAGGCACTATCTCTATGGGACAAAGTGTACAATTTTCACTGATCACAAGAGCCTCCAGCACATATTTGATCAGAAGGAGCTTAACATGCGACAACGTCGATGGTCGAGCTCCTGAATGATTATGACTGTGCCATTAAGTATCATCCGGGGAAGGAGAATGTAATAGCAGATGCCCTGAGCCGTAAAGAAACCAAACCCAAACGAGTGCGAGCCTTACAACTTACCATACATTCTAATCTGTCTAATAAAATACGCGAAGCCCAGGGCAAGGCTTTGAAAGAGGAAAACATCGGGCTTGAAACCTTGCACGGTGCTGATAAGCACCTGGAACTAAGGACAGATGGCCTTCAGTACTTCATGAACCGAGTCTGGATTCCACGTTTTGGGGATCTCAGACAACTAGGGCTCGATGAGGCTCACACCTCTCGTTATTCGATGTAGATGCGTTTTGCGACTAATGATTAGATAGTTAACATGTGTTAGAATAGGCTGATGGGGCGAAGGTAGATGAGATGGGCGAAGGTGATGTAAAGTGGGCGAAGGTAGAAGAGCTATGGACGAATCTGGAATGGAACAAGACTGAAGAACACATTCGACCACAAGAAGTGGGCGAATGTGGAAAGGCTTCACTTTCGACCAGTCAAACTGGGCGAACGTGCAGGTCCTATATATAGATTTTGTGATTTTGTAAGTTTAAGGGAGTCATTAGGTGTGTGTGTTTTCAGGTGTTGTTCCAGAGAGGTTTGAGATAGTGTGTGTGTGATCTAGATTAACTGTAATTGAATTGTAATCAAGTTTTTGAGAAAGTTAATCTATGAAAAGTATTGAAAATGACTTTGATTGTGTTTTGATTTGAGTTTACTTCAGTTTGTTCAAAGCTAGGGTTTCCGCACCTGGTTTTGTAACTTGTATGATCATATAATCCTGTTTTCGTGTCAAATCGCGTCTCTACAAAGTTGTATCAGAGCTTAGAGGATCATACAACAACAAATTGATAAACTCAGAGCTGATTTGGACATTATTTTAATCAATTCACATCTGTTTTTGCATAAAAATGGTTTTTGAGTGTTTTTGAAGGATTTAGAGTTGATTTTGTGGTTAAAATTCAAAATTCCAAGTATTAAAGTTGTTCCAAATCATCTCCGAAGCAAAACCTAATCAAGATCAATCAAATTCACAAACTTTTGAAAATCAGAGATCAAAATAACCGTTTTTCAAAGTGTAACCGTTTTTCAAAATCAGAAATGGGCGAACCTGGACATTAGTGGTCGAAGGTGTAGTGTTTTGGGCGAACCTGAGTGTTTTTCTGGGCGAACCTAGGGATTATTGGGCGAACCTAGAATTTTCCTGTTGAATTTTTCACATTCGGGTCTCATATTCTACATTCGGGTCATCGGGGGTACGAACCTGGAATTAGAACGGGCGAACCTGGAGTAGTTTTGGGCGAACGTGAAAAGTGTTAGTGTGTTTTTACTTTCTGGTGAGATTTTACATTAGGGAGTTACTGTTTGGGCGAACCTGAAGCAAAAAGGGACGAACCTGAAACAGTTTGGGCGAACCTAGAGCTAGTTTTTGGAAAATTTTTCTAAGTGTTGAATTTCTCGAAGTTCGTGATCATGTGGAATTTTCCGACTACTCCTACACCAGCAACTACACAACCACAACAGCAGGTGATGGACCCATGGACGGTAGCAGCACAGAAGACGAGCACACAGTCTTCGCAGCCGGTTAACTACATGACTCAAAGTGCACCTCCAGCACCACAATCTGACTACTGGGGAGTAGCAGCAGCGGTGGTAAACACTCAAACTTCAAATGCTATTTCCACACTGATTAATGATTTGTCTTCAGGTAGCGGGAATCGGCCACCAAAGCTTATGGAGATTCAAGAATACAATCAGTGGCAGAAAAAGTTCAAGATACATTTGGAAGGCATGGGAGTGGAAGGTGCAGAAGCCTGGAACATGATTGCTAAAGGTTACACACCACCAGTTTTGGAGAACACAGGTGAACCAGTGCCATTGGAGAGCATGGCTGAGGATGAGAAAAAGAAGTTTGCTGTGGAAAAGAAGGCGTTTTCCCAATTGACACAGGCAATCACAAATGATCTTTTGCATCAGTTTGGGACTTGCACAACATCTAAGGCACTATGGGAAATGCTTAAAAGGAAGCATGATGGGAATGAGAAGACTAGAAGTTTGAGGATGGAAGAACTTATAAAGGAGTTTGAGAATTTTACTTATATTGGAAATGAAACTTTGAAAGAACTAACTCCTAGATATAATCATTTGTTATCTGAATTGTCTAGCTATGGTATACAGATTCCTATGGCAAAGCAGGTGGACAAGTTTGCAGATGCATTACCACCAAACTGGGATCAGCATGTGGAAGTCCTGAAGGAGAAGGATGCTTATCAATACTGGTCTATTCAGGAGTTCATAGAGAAGCTGGAAAACAAAGAATTGGAAGAGAAGAGGAAAGCTAGAAGAGCACATATTCCTCAGAATCCCAACTTATACTTTGGAGGATCTCCAGTTCCAGCTAGTACAAGTTCAGGAGGGCTAGTAGCACCACATGTTGCATGTATATCCAATGTTATGGAATCACCTACCATGAATTACCATCAACAAACATCATCCTTTTCACAACCACCACCACAACAATCATACAACAATTCATACATTCCACCATTCTCCCCAATGCAACAAGCAGCTTTCTACACTGCTAGCCAATCTCAACAACAACCAATGAACCAACCTAATCAACAAACGGTGGTTTTGGAGACATCTAACCTTGGTAATGTGACAGTTGAAGTTGCTCAGCAACACATTGCATTAGTCTCTGCAATGGTCTCATCCTACAATGGACTAGTTGCTAGTCAAATTGGGAATAACAACTTGACCAATGAAGACTACGCACAAATTGACAAGGAAGAGATGGAACTCATTGATATTCAATGGGCCTTTGCGAGCATAATGAGAAGAGCAACGGAGTTTATTGAAAAGACAGGAAGAACTGATTTGGGAACTTCTCCTAACACAACCTACGGGTTCAATAAGGAGAAAGTGACTTGTTTTAACTGTGGAGGGAAAGGTCACTTTAAAAGAGAATGCACTCAACCACCAAAACAAGGCAATAGGAACCCATTCAATGCCAGCTACCAGAATCGTCAACAACAAAACCAAAACCAAGTTTCTTACCAAAACAACAACAACTACCAAAACCGTCAAAACAACTTTAATAACAACCAAAATAGACAACCAAACACACCAAACCAGACACAAAACCAAACACCAAACAATTCTAACCGAACAGTCATACCAATAACTACACCAAATGAACAACAACAGAATACCAATCAAGCATTGGTGACTCAACAAGATGAAAGGTTTGACTGGTCGAGTTTGCAGATAGGTGTTGAAGAAATTACAACTGGTGGCAATGTGGCTTGTGTTGCATATCAGGTTGATATTGAAGATTCAATGATGGTGGAGGAGAAGGTAGGAACTGAGGTTGAAAGTGATGAGTCTGAGGCTGAGATGGATGAGGAGATTGAACCTGTTAAGGTTAATGCTGAGGTTAATGTTGAGGTTGAGACGGAAGAGACAAATTCTGGAGTTGTGATCGATACTGTTTCTGATATTCCTGAGGAGTGTGAATCGGTTTATTCTGATTCAGACAGTGAATCGGATACGGAAGCAAGTGTTAATTCTCTAGATGAAGATATCGATCAGTTGCTTGCAGAAGCGGATTTTCTGATGACAAGGAAGTCGTGCATTGCAGATGATGCTTTCACAAAGATAGATTATTCCAGATTCTTTGCAGGGAAGGAAGCTCATTTCGCATTGATGGCCATGACTGATCCGCCAAAACCTGTAAGTTCTGAATGTAGCACTGATGTTACAAGTGATAAATATTGTGGTACATGTGATAGATTGACTGAGGAGAATAAACAACTCCGTGTTCAACGTGATAGTGCTATCATGAACAGTCAATCTACTCGCAAAGAGTTGAATGCTTTTAACAAAGTATTAGATGGCTACAAAAAGGACATTTCCGACTTGAAAAACACTTTGTCTTTAAAACAATTGGCAATTAACAACTATATCAATGAAATTGAAAATACCAAGTTGGAAATGGCTGCCATCAAATGCTTTGCTGAGAAAGTCAACAAAAAGCTGGAAAGTTATAAGCATATTGCTTATGTGGTAGATCACATCATTGATGATAACACTACCAATTATCGGTCTGTACCATCTCCGGTTCTCTTTGAAAACCATAACTGTCATCAAGTGACACCGGAGAGTTCGGTAAAATCTGACACAGCATCGGAAAATGAATCTAATACTTCAAGTATTGGGGATCCAAATTCCGATGTTAGACCGATTTTGGGGATCAATGATGAGGGTGTTACTGCTGAGAGTGTAGATTCAGACACTGAGAGTGATGATACTGGGTGTAACCAAACTGTTAATGCTTGTGAGATTCCAAAAGAAAATCACATCATTACAAATGAACCAGTTTCACCATCTCAGATTGTGATTCCAATGAAAAATGTTCATTGTGAAAAGAAGTCTGAAAAGAATGTTGTGAAGAAAGATCTTAATGTGGTTAAGAAAGATCTTGAAAAGAATGCTAAGAACGAACAATGTGACAAACCTGTCAAAGTGTTTTATCGGATGGAAGGATCCGATAAGATCATTTCTGACGAGGACTTTCCAATAAAAAATGCCAATTATGCTAAAATAGAAAAGATTTGGCAAGAAAGTACCATTTGGTTTCCAAAACATGAGAGAACAAATGAGATTCCACCAGCTTTGTTAAAGAAGTTGTATTTGGATGTTCCTCAAGAACCAAAGGTCCATGTCACAGAGTTTGTTCGACCCAAAAACAGAGCTAATGGTTTTAATGAGCCTACTTACTCAAAAGGGCCACTTCCTGAGAGTTTAAGGAAGCAACAGTACAATGATCAATACCCTGTTAGATCATTTGCTCAACCAAATGCTCCGAATGTTTTTGAAGAGTACCGTGCATGCTTTATATGTGGGGAACGAGGGCATTTACTTGCTCAGTGTCCATATGTAAGGCATAAGAGGCACGAGGTGGAAGTGAGGAATTCCATGCGAAAACCGATTGATCATTATGTGCCACCACATAGGAGAGTTGTTCCTCAACAACCACAACCGTTTTATAATCATAACAATTTTCAACAAATGAGGAACACTCGTCCAATGCACTATGATCGAAGGAATCGTATTGCTATGGAACAATCATGGAGGAAACCTGTGGTGAACGCAACAGTTGATAGGCAAAAGGTTCCATCAAAACCGATTGTCAAATCAAATGTTGGACCTAAGTCTGTTAAATCAGATAAGGTTACCAAGAGAGTTACATTTGCTAACAATGTTCAGAAACCGACTGAGAACCCAAAGTCTCAGATTCGTATCCTGAAAAGGTCTGAACAATCTTGGACACCCAATGGTAATCCAGGAGCCTCAACTTCAAGAGTTAATGAGAAAAAGGAAACTATTTTGAACAATCAGAAAAAGATTGATCAAAAAGTTGTTGAAAATGCTTGTGAGAATGTTACTTTGAAACCTGATGTTCAAAGACCCAAGACTCAGGCTTGGGTCCCCCGAAAGAACTAACTGATTTACTTTTTGTGTGCAGGGAGCTTCAGCTGGCCCTATTAGCAGTCTTTGGATTGTTGATAGTGGAGCTTCAGGCCACATGACAGGGGATCTTGCGTTGCTGTTCGACGTGAAGAACATCAATGGAGGGTATGTAGCTTTTGCGGGAAATAAAGGAGGATATATCACGATGGAAGGAAGTGTGAGCAATGGGATAGTGAGTTTCGAGCGGATTTCGTATGTGAAGCAGATCGATTATAATCTGTTGAGTGTCAGTCAAATATGTGATAAGCAATTTACTGTGCATTTTGATGACAAATCCTGCTACATTCTGAAACCGGGCTTTACAATTCCTAAAGAGTGGATAATGTTGAAGGCACCTCGCGTCAACAATCTATACATTCTTGATATGTCCAAGGCGATGACATCACAGGGGCAGATAACATGCTTTTTGTCCAAAGCGACAGAGAAAGAATCAATAATGTGGCACCGAAGAATGGGGCACATTCTTTTGAGGAAAATGAATCAACTTGTGAGAAATGGACTTGTCGATGGAGTAAACGTGAAACATTTCCATCTGAATGACAAGTGTGTGAGTTGTAAAAAGGGGAAGCAACACAAACAGTAATACAAAGTGAAAAAGGTTAACTCTGTTGAGATGCCACTTGAGCGACTGCACATGGATCTTTTCGGACCGGTCAAGCGCAAAAGTCATCTTGGAGAGCTATATTGTTTAGTCGTCACTGACGATTACTCAAGATTTTCATGGGTGATGTGTTTGCAGAATAAAAGCGACACCTTTATCAATCTACAAGTTCTGTTCACTCGATTGGAGAATCTCTACAATGTGAAGATAAAGAGAATTCGGAGTGACAATGGGACGGAGTTCAAAAATGCCAAGATGGATGAACTTTGTGAAAACAAAGGGATACATCATGAATATTCGGCTCCGTACACCCCACAACAGAACGGTGTTGCTAAACGAAAGAATAGGACTCTAATTGAAGCGGCTAGAACAATGCTTGCTGATTCAAATCTTCCAGTAATGTTCTGGAATGAGGCGATTTATGCAGCAAATTACACATTAAATCGGGTTCTAACAGTGAAGAAGTTTGGTAAAACATCTTATGAGCTGTTACACCGAAGAAAGCCGAACTTAGAGTATCTAGAACCTTTTGGGGCGCCATGCACTATGTTGAATCCAAGCGAGAAGTTTAGTCCTAAAGCCGAGGAGGGTTACTTTGTTGGATATGCAACCCCGCTCAAACGGGTATACAACAAGCGAACTCGTCGAGTGGAAGACTGGGCTAACGTGGAAGTTCAACGATATACTCAAAATCTTCAAGGCACGGGTCCTGATTGGATGTTTGATTACAAAGATTTCTTTGAATCATTCAATCTAGATAGCTTGGTCGAAGAAGCTGTTATTCGATTACTTTATGAGTGTGAAAATGCAACAACTTCACCGTTGGTGCGTCCGATCACCGTGAACCCCCTACCAGCTTCTAATGATACCAATGCTCCTATACAAGAGGAAGAAGTGTTTCAAGAGGCTTCAACTTCATTAGACACTTCAGAATCTGAAGATGAACAGTTTGAAGAAGCTATTCTTGAACAAGCTGAAGAACCAGAGGCACCGCCAGTGAACCCAACTCCAACTTCAGAGGTTTATGTCGGGCAGCCACCAGGCTTTGAGGACCCAATCCACAGGGACAAGGTCTACGTGCTGAACAAAGCTTTATATGGCTTGCACCAGGCTCCGAGGCAGTGGTACGAGGAGCTAAGTACATACCTCATCACCAAAGGATTTAAGCGCGGCCTCGTCGATTGTACCCTCTTTACGAAGAAGACGGGAGATGATTTGCTTCTAGTGCAGATATACGTTGATGATATAATATTTGGTTCAACTAACGAGCTTTTATGCAGGGAGTTCGAAACTGTCATGCAGGAAAAGTTCGAAATGAGCGCAATGGGGGAGATGCAGTTTTTCCTAGGCTTGCAGGTGGACCAAAGACCCGACGGCATCTTCATTCACCAGACGAAATATGTCTCCGACATCTTGAGCCGGTTCCAGATGGAGGACTCGAAGCCGATGGATACCCCGATTCAACCCAATCACGGGATTGGAGTGGACGCTAAGGGGGAGCTGACGGACCCTTTTACATACAGAGCAATCATCGGATCTCTGATGTATTTGATGGCGTCTCGACCAGATATTATGTACGCAACGTGTCTCTGTGCCCGTTATCAATCGAAGCCGAAACAAAGTCATCTGACGGCGGTCAAGCGTATCCTTAGATATCTGAAGGGTTGTCCCTCAAAAGGACTTTGGTACCCTAATGATGATAATTTTGATTTCATATCTTTTAGTGATGCAGATTGGGGCGGCTGTGACAAAGATAGCAAATCTACTACAGCTGGTTGCCAGTTTTTCGGGAGCAGGTTAATCACCTGGCAATGCAAGAAACAGACTTCCGTAGCACAATCTACCTGTGAAGCCGAGTACATTGCAGCCTCGAGTTGCTGTTCGCAAGTACTCTGGATTCAACAACAAATGGTGGATTACGGTTTGCAGTTTCTTAAAACTCCTATTTACTGTGACAACGAAGCCGCTATTGCATTAACTAAAAATTCGGAAAATCATTCTAAAGCGAAACACATCCGGATCAAATATCATTTTATCCGTGATTGTTACGCTAAGGAATTGATCGATATGATCAAAATTCACACTGACTACCAACGTGCAGATCTATTTACTAAAGCTTTTGACCGTTCACGCTTTGAATATCTTTTAAAAGTAAACAATATAAAGGAAAAACAGGACTAATCGGCACCTCGGTTTATCGCTTTTTAGTTTTTAGTTTTTATATTTTGCTATTTGGGAATTTCTCTTTGCTAATTGGGAATTTCTCTTTACTATCGTAATCCTCAAAGAAGTTGATGCTTTCGAGGGGATTGTTTAATCCTCAAAGAAGTTGATGCTTTCGAGTGGATTGTTTCTTTTAAATTTTTGTTTTTATTGTTTTTCAGAAAAATTAAAATTCCAAAAAAATATGTTCTTTATTTTAGGGGGAGCCATTTTATCAGAAAAACCAAAAACATTATAAAATTCAAAAAGCCTAAAAATTAGAAAATCAAAAATGATTTCCTGGTAAAACAGAGGAAATGATAGTACATCAGTGGGGATCTGACACAGGCTAAAGAATTGTATAGTTTATGAGGCGTATGTTGACTACGTGTGATATGCTGATAGGCTTCGTAGACTAAATATTGCGTGCATTAGTGATACAAACATAACGAACTACGCGTTCGTGGCTGAACACCTCATGGGCATATGGTCTTAGTACCGTAATTTCGTTTGATAGGATTGCCAAAATCTGAGGTTTCGGGTCGTTATGTTATGGTTATCCGGGATATTCTGATAAACTTTTGTCGTATTGATTTACGGACCTAGTTTTATCAGAATATTTGCTAAAAGAGCTTAATTGCCAAAACCATAAGTTACCGAATTGAGGAACTTTATGTTTTAATTGATCATAGATCATTATTACATCGTATTGATCATCTGATGCAAATCAGTGATTAATATCAGTCTCAACCTAGTGTATACGCACATGTTACTCTGCTGCATTCAATTGCTGACCTGTACACCTCTGTGCTATATACTTTGTAACTTTTACGGATAACTCTGGCATAATCACGCGTTACGACGAAGCTTTGTGCAATTACTTGATACGGGAGTATGTCGTGTGTGTGGGCACCACATCGTGTTAGTCTAATACACCTAACTCGTATCATTTTAAAGCATTGCGTAATTGTCTGCATGTGAGCTTAAGTGGACCACAATATCAGCAATTGCCGTGTCACATATTGTGAATCCGGTTACGGACCGAACTCGCGGATCGATTACGCGTAACAACTCGTTTCAGACGGGGAATTCGAGACGAGACAGAAATATAATGATAACAACGTCATCACAGATTCGTATTAATACAGAAACGGTTACAGACACTGTCATCAGTAGGATAAACATCAATCTCGTGGCCGGGGGAGGTTGGGCATAACCTCCCCCTTGAGAGCATTCAAAGCATAAACTCAAATCACCAAATGATCACAAACACATGAGATTGCTATTTATAGTCCAAAACTCAGTTTCCAGGTTCGCCCAATGTTAATGGTCGAATGTGGAGTAATTCCACATTCGCCCATTTATACTGGTCGAATGTGGATCACTTCCACATTCGCCCCAAGTGTATATGGGTCGAACTTGGATCTGTTTTGTCCTATATTTTACAAATGCGTCAGATCCATAAAATGCCCTTATGGATCACCACAATCTCATGTAACACTATACCTAGACTCAACCCTAGTCTATTCGACAGTGACGTCCACAGAAAGTGCATCAACACATATTGTTTCTAATGATAATATTAAACAAAAAGATCAACGCTGTGATCAGATTTCTCAGAAAACTGATATGATCCTCTGACCGGATTTCACAAAAGGTTTACTGCTTTCATTTACTTTGCTGCATTTTATTTTGTTGCAATTTACTTTTATTGTCAAAAAGATACAAAATCCAAAAAGATTTTAGGTGTGTTTTGATAAAATTTCAGAAAAATCCAAAATTTTTGCATTTCTGCTTTATTTTTGATATCCGGGGATGCTTGATAGTCAATTTCTGAGATTTGACAACACCATCTGGGCTTTGTATCATTCTAAAAGTGAAAAATTTGTGTTTTGGAAGCTTAACGGATTGAAAAATGTTGAACGGGATTCGAATTCGTGATTTGGCAAAATTTTTAAAATTTTCCATTTCACATTCGCCCCTTAATTGGGTCGAATGTGGAAAATTTTTCACATTCGGGTGTTTCAGGTTGGGCGAATGTGGGCTTTATAACACAAATCCACTTTCGGGTGAAATAAATTTACATTCGTGCCATTAAGTTTGGGGCGAATGTGGATTTTTACACATTCGACCACCTAGAACGGACGAACGTGGCTTCATATATATATGCCTCTTCATGTTCGACCACTCATTCAAAACTTTTTCAAAATTTCTTCAATACCAGACCTTGTTGATTTTATTTCTCTTGCTTGTGTGTTTTGTTCCTTGCATTTCACTGATCGTTTCCATACCAATATTACAGGTAATGGCGCTGTAACAAGATCAGAATCATAAGTTTTCTCATCGGACCTAGGGTTTTAGGGTTCATGTATTTCCAGTGATTGTTAATGCGTAATTTTGATACACATTCATTCCATATCAGTTTTAGGGGGAGAAGTATAAAGGAATTAGGTTTTTAACATCGTTTCAGGACTGATTGATCGATTGAATACATAAAAACCCTAATTCTTAATGAAAACTGATATAAAATGAAATTTAGGGGAAATTGATGGTTTGCGAGTCTTAGTCGGCCATATTAGACCATGTTTGAATCAAAATCAAGGTTTAAAAACATGATTGAAAAATTTTTAAATTTTGGGCAAGATCAGTTTCTACCTTCGGTCTATCGAACGGACGAAGGTGGAACAGGAGTGGGCGAAGGAATTCAAAAATGGGCGAATGTGATTTTCTACTCAGAATCATTCCACATTCGGCCTGAATGATGTACATTCGACCACATTAAACTACATTCGACCAGATTATTTTGGGCGAATGTGGAATTCCAACAACCTAAAATTTTGAATTTTGACGATTTCGTGTTTTGACGTTTGTTTTTGATTTTATGTTTCAGATGGCTGAAGAACAAGCAAATATAGAGATTCCTGTTGAGACTGCTGTTCCTGATCCAGTCCCAGAATCTGTTCAGGAAGGTGAATCATCAAGCGGCAGTAAATGGCCGTTTGAGAAGAATCATAACTGTTGTGCATATCTTGGAGACGTTGAGAAGAATGTAGAGTTTACAGAGATAATCAAGTTTCTGAAGAGATGCAGAGTGGTTTATGCTTTGGCTACACCAACTATTATCTACAAGGATATAGTTGAGGATTTCTACAACAACGCGAAGTATGATTACTTTGATAATCAGACCGTTATCAGAAGCAAGATTCAAGGAATGGAGATGTTTATTACTGAAGCTGACATCAGAGAAGCTCTCCAAATCAAGTTTGAAGTTAGTGAAGATCCAAGGGAACTCTCATGGACTGAGCAGAAAGCCTGTTTTCTTAGAATGAAATACAAAGGACCGATCACTGATGGTTCGATGTACAAAGGGAAACTGAGCGTGCAGTTTAAGTATTTTGCTCACGTCATTATACATGTGTTTGGATGTGTTAGTGGAGGTTATGACGTGATGAGGAAGAGTTTGAGCTCATTGATGGTTGCGTTGACTCTCAACAAACCATTTAATGTTGCTGGGATGATATTGGATCATATGCTGGAGATGCTGAAGGGTTTGAAGAAGAAGTATTTCATGCTTTACCCTAGATTCTTGATGATGATCTTTGATCACAAGTATCCTAATCTGAAGAACGATCCAACATAGATACTTGCTATGGATCACATGAATATTAGAACCTTGGTGAGAATGAAAGGTTACAAAGGTGTGCCTGATAATGAGAGACCACCTTACAGGAGATTGTTTGGAGCCTTAGCTAGAGAGGATTACATGGATCCTGGAAAGAATACAGCTAGGCATCCTGATAGTGATTCTGACAATGATGATCCGTTGGTATATGCTGATGCAAGTACGAAGAGGAAAAGACAAGTAGTCAATCCTGGAGCCAAAGGGAAGGGCAAAGGAAAGACAGATCAGGGAACTTCAAAACAACAAGCTGTGAGAAAGAAATCTACTGCAAAGAAAGGTACAAGTTTGGTGGATGAAGAGTCTGTAGATTCAGAGGAGACAGAGACTGAAGAACAATGGGATTCGGATGCTGAAAATGTCCGGACCACCAAACAAAAGGCCACTTTGGTTGGTGAGTCTGAATCACTAAACAGATCTATTGAAGAAGCTAGGAAGAGCAAAAAGTCTGTTGGTGCTGAAGATGAAGGGTTAACTATAAACTTGGATGAGTTGAACGAAGGTGAAACTGTAGTAGTTAACTTGCCCAAGCCCAAACACAAAACCATGGCCAAGAAAACAAGTTCAAAGCAACTTAGAGAGAAAGAGTTAGCACAACTCTTGAGAGGGAAGAGATTACCTGAAGCTGGAACGTCATCAAAACAATCTTCACCAGCCACAAAGAAGCAAAAGACTAAGGAGGCAACAACATTACCAGTGGATCAATTCAATATAGCACTGGATAATGTACTTGATATGTTCACAAAGCCTCAGAAAGGGAAGGAAACTGAAATTGAGCCATCAAAGTCAAAGTCCAAGTCAAAGAAAGTCACTGTGGATGACGATGTTATGAAACAAGTGAACAAGAAGATGGACGATATGATGAAGATGTTAGTGGCTCAGCAAGCTGAAATTGCCAAGTTCAAGCTGAATGAAGAAAAGATGCTTCAGATCGTAGTAGCTTCTAAGTCTAATCAAGATGAGATAGACGAAAAAGTAAAGAAGCTAGAAGCAAAGAATAAGAAGCTTGAAGGAAAGTGTTTGAGAAATAAAAACAGATTCAAGGCGATTAAAGAAGATAATAAAGAGTTGAAGGCTGAGAACAAACGCCTTAGTGAGCTGATAGACAATCTGTACAATGTTGCACCCAAGTTGAAGGAGGGTGAGGAAGACAAAGAAAAGGAAGTTGAACAGGTTGATTTTGAACCGTCTGAATCTGATAAAGAGGAGGATGATGATGAGGATGAAGAATCGGAAAAGAGTGATGATGGAGATGATGATAATAATGATGATGATGATGATGCTGAGGGCTCGGGAAGTCAGAAGGAGGATGAGAGTAGTAGTGATGATAATGATGGAGGAGATGATACATCGAAGTTTACATTCGAAAAGAGACCACCTTCAAAGAAGAAGAAAGACACTGGTGAGTCAAGTTCGAAAAAGAAAAGTGAGAATGTTGATTCGGATGAGACTATGTTCTGGAATGAGAAGGTGAGGTCCTTGACTGACGATGCTAAACAAGTCTATAAGGACATGTTAGAAAGACGAGAATGGACTATTGAGTTCACAGGTCGTTTTGCTGAAATATTCCAAACTGATGATATGCGATATGAATTGGAATATAACGATCCTGATTTGGAAGAAGGGGAAGTACCTGCATCTGTGGCAAAGGAGATTTTGGATGGGCTTGCACAGAGGGTAGGGAAAACATTTGAAGAATTTATTGTTGATGAGTCGATTCCACATATTCCTGAAAAGGATATTGGAAGTCACTCTGATGATAAAGACACCCCTGAGTTTGAAGAAGTTGAAATAGAAGATATAACGCATGAGGAATACCCACAATACTTCAGACAAACTGATGAAGATTTGGTGTTTCCTGATTTTACTGAGATTCCTAATACGTCTGCAAAGAAGAAGGCAAAGAAGAGAAGTGCTGAGTTTGTAGAGAAGGTATTTGGAACTGATATGCCTGAATCTTCAAATAAGTCTGATGAATTGAAGAATTATTTGAAGAAGTTAAGATTGATGGATGAAAACCGACCGAAGCCTGAAGCTCAAGGAAACTTTTATAGGTTTCATAATGCAAAGTTCAGAGGCAGAGCTCTCGGGTGGACATACTTAGGCAGGCTGAAGTGTCTAGCTGCCAAGTGGGAATCTGGGATCTTGTATTTTTACAGATTCATTGACTTGCTGACTCTACCGTACTGGGCGGTTAGAGATTTATGCAGATTCCCTATGTCGGGTGCTTCAGTGAATAATACTCATGTCGGTTGGTGCGCAGACAAGCTGGTTTGGGAAAGCAGAACTAGATGGAACAGATTTAAACCACAATATCCCCGGAGGAAAGTTCACAGGGATATTGATCCAAGAACCAAGCTGAGGCGGGTTACTTTGATTTATAAGGCACCTGAAGTGATGAGAAAGATACCTTTGATGCCTATGCCGCAACACTTCAGTGCTGATTTCATTTTCTGGTATTACGATTGGAGAAAGGCAGAAGCGGTGATAGTGTTAAGAGATGGAAAGGATAAATACAAGCATGTGCATGTATTTGATCCTATGTGGTTGATTAATTGCACCTTCGAAGACATCATCATGCTCTTTTATAATCCGATTCATCATGAGCCGAACGATGCAGATCAAGCAAAGAAATACACACAAGTTGTTGGTGTTTGCTTTGCATATGACATAAATGCGGGTAGTAATTTGGAGGGAAAACTTGGCAAGATGGTGAAGATGGCGAACGTGTCTAAACCGGTGAAGAGAAGGTTAGAGCCTGAGATGACGACAGAGCAGAAGAAACAGCTCAGAATCAAGTTGCTGAACAAAGCCATGGACGAGGACAGAAAACGATCTAATCAATAGTCGAGGGGGAGTTTGTAGATGCGTTTTGCTACTAATGATTAGATAGTTAACATGTGTTAGAATAGGCTGATGGGGCGAAGGTAGATGAGATGGGCGAAGGTGATGTAAAGTGGGCGAAGGTAGAAGAGCTATGGACGAATCTGGAATGGAACAAGACTGAAGAACACATTCGACCACAAGAAGTGGGCGAATGTGGAAAGGCTTCACTTTCGACCAGTCAAACTGGGCGAACGTGCAGGTCCTATATATAGATTTTGTGATTTTGTAAGTTTAAGGGAGTCATTAGGTGTGTGTGTTTTCAGGTGTTGTTCCAGAGAGGTTTGAGATAGTGTGTGTGTGATCTAGATTAACTGTAATTGAATTGTAATCAAGTTTTTGAGAAAGTTAATCTATGAAAAGTATTGAAAATGACTTTGATTGTGTTTTGATTTGAGTTTACTTCAGTTTGTTCAAAGCTAGGGTTTCCGCACCTGGTTTTGTAACTTGTATGATCATATAATCCTGTTTTCGTGTCAAATCGCGTCTCTACATTCGATACATCCTGGTTCTGATAAAATGTACCAAGACCTCAAAACTCTTTATTGGTGACCAAACATGAAGGCAGGGATAGCTACTTATGTTAGTAAGTGCTTGACATGTGCTAAGGTTAAGATTGAATATCAGAAACCTTCAGGCTTGCTCCAGCAACCAGAAATCCCTATGTGGAAATGGGATGGAATTTCTATGGACTTTATCACAAAGCTCCCTAGAACGCCAAGTGGGCATAACATGATTTGGGTTATCGTCGATCGTTTGACCAAATCGGCACATTTCCTCGCAATAAAGGAAACTGACACGCTGGAAAGACTGGCCAACTTCTATATCAAAGAGGTTGTCTCTAGGCACGGGGTTCCTACTTCTATCATATCGGATCACGACGCGCGATTTACTTCCCATTTTTGGAAAACTCTCCAAGATGCATTGGGGACTCGTTTAGACATGAGCACAGCTTATCATCCTCGAATGGATGGGCAGAGTGAACGTACCATCCAAACACTGGAAGACCTACTACGAGCATACGTGGTGGACTTTGGCAACAGTTGGGATAAGCACTTGCCTTTGATTGAATTCTCTTATAACACTAGTTATTACACTTCGATTCAGTGTGCGTCTTTTGAGGCACTTTATGGACGCAAGTGTAGATCTCCCATCTGCTGGACTGAAGTTGGGGATAGCCAACTGACAGGGCCCGAACTTGTGCATGAAAATTCTGAGAAGATAGTGTAAATCAGAAACCGGATGGCTGCTGCTCGTGATCGACAGAAAAGCTACACTGATAAGCGTAGAAAACCTTTGGAGTTCCAAGTTGGGGACAAGGTACTATTGGAGGTGTCACCTTGGAAGGGTGTGATACGCTTCGGAAAATGGGGAAAATTGAACCCACGATACGTTGGACCATTTGAGATTGTCAAAAGGATTGGTCCATTAGCTTACGAATTAAACCTGCCTGAGGAACTCAGTGGAGTACACAATGTATTCCATGTATCGAATCTGAAGAAGTGTCTATCTGATTCAACATTGGTAGTGCCACTGGAAGAGATCCAGGTGGATGAACAACTACGGTTCATGGAAGAACCAGTGGAAATTCTTGAGCAGGGCGTCAAGAAACTTAGACAAAGCACCATACCTATTGTTAAGGTACGATGGAATTCCCGTCTAGGACCAGAATACACGTGGGAACACAGGGATCAAATGCGGCTCAAATACCCACACCTCTTTACCGAACCTGAACCTGTGCATCGATCAAACGCTGAACATAAAGCAGCTCTTTCAAAGTGAATTTCGGGGCGAAATTCCTTTCAACTTGGGGATGATGTGACCTCCGGGAACCAAGCACACTTTTTCTAGCTGGCTTTATTGTTTACTTGCTGAATTTCAGGACGAAATTCTTTCAACTTGGGGATGATGTGAAACCCCGCAATTTCAGGTTCTCACTTTAACTAAACTCTGGTTACATTCTATGCATTCTAGTTAACTAGGGTTAGCTGGATAAGGCACACGTTGCACAGTTATAGGTAATAACTGCATGAAGTGGTAATTCGGGGAATTACCAGACAATATACATGAGTAGTGAACCTCGGACGTGGGTGAATGGTCAAAATTAGATAATTGTGAATTAATTGATTGAGATTGATTACAATTATGTGCTTCTGTGTGTGATTACGTGAACTTAAACCGAAAGCATTAATAAAAATCGTAATGGATGGACCATTATGATGGTTGGGGTCTTAACATATGGGGTTACACTTTTTATGGTACAAAATAGCGAAAACATCGAAGAAAACACGCGGTACAACGAAGCAGGCCACCCGGAGCGGGCCGGGGAGGAGTAAGCGGCCGCGCGCAGGGTCCTGACGCAACTAAACCAACCTAAATCGTTATTTAAGCAACCTTAAGCCTCTTGTATCTCCTAAACTCAAACCCTAATCTCCCCTACTGCCCTATTACGAAATATTAACCCCTAAACACCTGCTAAGGCGCAAGAACATCGATCGTGAAGCTTCAAGAGCATTCGATGATTGTTTTAAAGAGCTTGCGGTATAACATTCAATCTCTTGTGTTTTAATCTTCCTTAATATGTTACAAAACCTTATAACTAAATTTTTCCAGGTCTGAAACGTTTTCACAAAGATTAAAACTTGAGGTTTATAAAGATTGAATGGGTTAAACATAACCTTATGCGATTAGAAATTGATAGGTTGCATGTTGCGCATGTTTATGATGTTTATGATGTTTATGATCTTTAGGGTTTATGGTTTTGCATGTGTTATGATAGGATCTGATCTTGTTAGGTCTTATGAATGTTTTATGATGGTTTTGATTATTATTGATTAATAATATGCAACTAGGGTTTGATATAATTGATGATATTGCATGATTAAAATCTGGACATAATCTGAATGTCGGCTTGTAGGGTCTGTTACGTGGCTTGCAAATAATTGGTTTGATCTATTCTTTGCATGAATGGATTTTACATGGTCTTAGCTTTTTAGAATGGGCAAAATCATCTGATTTGGATGTCGTTTGGTATGTTTTTGGAATTTTCTTTGATTTATGGTCATATCAGATTTTCGGATTAACAAACTGAGTCAACTTCAAACAATCATAACTCGAGTTTTACAAGGAATTAAGTTATGAAATATGGACATTAGATTAACATTGGAATAACTCGGCTTTTCCAAGTAGATTAATCCCGTTTGGATGAATACACGATTTTTGGGAATTTTTCTACTAAACTGACCTGTTGTGAAAAGTTTTTGGACATAGCTGTGTTATACGAATTTTTATAATTTTTGTGTTTTGTTTTTAGACAAAACAAAAATATGGGTTGTCAAATAAACCCCAAAGAATATTCAATAAAAATTTGGGAGTTTAATTCGTTTGTTAAGTATTTTAAATAAATTGTTTTCCACAGCACACAATCTGCCCTGAAAACGCAGATTTGCGTAGAGTATGTTTACGTGACTATTTGGAGTCCTATGTGGTATGTATTTGACATGAACTTATATGGACACTTATGTGGGATGTATATGAAGTATAAAAACTTATTTTAATCAATATGTTCACCAACGGGTTCGTAGGGTTCACTTGTGCATGTAGAATCACTAGGTGTCACATATACGGTTTTGAACATTTAAACATCTTGGACAAACGGGTTATATGGTGTATTGGTTTCTGCCTTAAAGAAAAATCCTGACGCCGGATTCAAAAAATACATCAATTCATCTCTCCATTTTCTGTGAAAAGGGGGGGCAGTGAGCGGAATATCATTCCTAACCTAACAGGGGATCTTTTCTTTTTTCGTTTCGCATTTCTCATCAAATAAATAGGGGAATTCTCATTACTGCAACTAGTACCGGGAGAGAGACATATGTGGATTAGTACAATGATTGGCATATTTAGGATTCCAAGAGAGATTGGCATATACTCACTTAGTGACACTTGTAATAGGGAGTCGGTGGCACCCTATTGTTTTGGAATTTGGATAATTTGCTTGCAACCAAAGGTGAGTTTCACTACTCTTTTCTCAAAAGCTTGCGTATCGGGTTGAGACAACTTTCTAAACTTTTCTAGTCCGGTTTGGGACTACTTTTACATCCCGGGTTTTGGGGTGCTATGATTCAGTGGGTGAATCTGCTTTTACTAATTCATGTTTTATGTCCTTTGTGAACTAAACACACTCTATCACTCTAAAGTCCTTATTATATTATTGGGTTAATCGCTGGAGGCGAACGGGGTATTAATTGATAGCGCTATTAGGTTGTGCAGCAACCTCATGCTTGTGGTGCTGGGAGCGCGGGCATGAACTTTTGACCACGCTCTTGAGGAGCTGACTAGTGTTGATAGACACTAGTACTTAGGCATCTTAACGTAAGTTAATACACTGTATGTTCCCAATAATCAGCTGTTTGGTTACAATGAGTGGGTTAGCTACCCCTGGCATATGAATTAGCTGTTTACTTGTTGTTACGTGGTCTGAGAGGCCGACGCTTTTACTTGGTTACGTGGTTTTGGAAACCTACGCGTTTACTTACTCATTTACTTTACTTAGTGAACTCACCAACATTGTTTGTTGACCCACCATGTACATGCTTTTGCAGGTAGTTAGCTTCCGGTGTCACGATTAGTGAGCACTGCATGTTCACTGCATTTTGGATCTTTGGAATACACCTAAATTACATATCATGCTTTTACGTTTATTTCTATATGGTTTTAATTTGGGCGCGTTGTATTGCGCATGGTTTCTAAAAGGTTTAAATTTGATTTACACTTCCACAGCTTAACTAAACTTGGTTTTCAAAAAACGAACTAAATGGTTTGGTCATTTAGAGTTTGTTCATATGACTTATGGCTATGGGATCCTGGTATGTCATGCGCCTCGCGGTAAAACTCCGCAGTAGAAATTTGAGGGTGTGACACATTCTATACAGATTTTAAACTTATCAAAACCTTAACTATAACAAGTCCTACATGCGTATTATCGATCAAGAACACCAAGTAAACATCATACCATATCCCTAATACATTATAATGATCAAACCATGCAAGATTCATCGTAACTAATATCATCTATAAACCCTAGATGTTCAAACATTATAAACACTCAATAATATGCAAGCATATCGAATAATCAATCATAAAACTTTATGTTTATCATGTTAGTCTTTTAGAAAACTCAAGTTTTAATCTTTATAAACTTGTATCAGATCTGGACAAACTTTTTTATGGTGTTTTATAACATAACAAAGGATTAAAACATAAATAGTTTGATATCATACCGAAAGCTCTTCGTTTAGGTGATTAGACACAACTAGAGCTCCAAAACTTGATTGATTTTGATTACAATGAAGGTTATGAGGTATAATATTCGTATGGTGGCTGTTGGAGACGATTAGGATTGTGATTATGAGAAGTATGGGGCTTAAGATCGTTTAAATAAGGGTTTAAAGTCGGTTTCCCGAGTCTGCACCCGCCGAACGGTCGTTCACACGGCCCAAACGGCCGTTCACATTGACAAAGCTCGTTTCGAGCGGGCCGGTTCAGCGTATTGCATGTTTTCTTTGATATAATTTTTATTTTGGACCATATTAAAGCGTAACCCCATGTTTTTAGACCCCAACCATCCTATCGGTTCATCGGTTACGAGTTTGATGACACATTCGATTTAAATAACATAATCACATAACAATTCACACATAGTTCACAGAAGCACGTAATTGCAAATAATATCAAACCATTAATTCACAATTATCTATTTTCTCAATTCACCAACATTCAAGGTTCGATACTCGTGAATGCAGTCTGGTAATTCCCCAAATTACCTTTTACGTAGTTGCTAACCTATAACCATGCAACGTGTGACTCACCTAACTAACCATAGTTAAGTAACATGCTGTGAATGTAAGTAAAAATTAACTAGAGTTTAGTTAAACTGTTAAAGTAGGAACCTGAAAATGCGAAGTGTCACACTATTCTCCAAAGTCACCTGTAAGTCATTCAATTCCTTTTTCAGGATAGATTCCTCCTCCCCTTCATTAAACTTGATGTCTTTAATCCACCTCTGCAGTCCCAGATGAATATTTTTGAGCTTGGCCATGAATGTTTCATCCGAATTGCCTTCCAGGTCTTCATCCAATACCATCGGCTGAATAACTATCTCCTCCATACCCTTCCTTTGAAGCCAAGAGTTGAAAAACCGGAATGGTTTCGCGCCGAAGTTTTAGGACACTACCTTTAGGATTAGCGGACAATGGTCCGATTCCTCCCGAGGTAACGCCCGATACTCCGCATTGGGCCATTCATTATAAAAATTCCACGAGACAAAAATACGATCAATTCGACTTAACTTATCACCCGCACAAAAAGTAAACTTATGGCCTCTCAAGCTGAATTCGCATAAAGCCAACTCTTCGATTAGATTATTAAATTCCAACGAGGCAACCGCATTGAAATTCGAGTTCCTACGCTCATATCGGCATCGCACACAATTGAAATCACCACCCAAAACCCAATACTTATCATCCACCTTAACCACATTTTTTAACTCATTATAGATCCTCCGTTTGTCTATCAACTTTTGCGGCATATACACATTAATAAAAGTAACTACCTTACCACTATCCTTTATCACCCCTGAGACGATTAAGAAATTGAAGTGTTTAACCACCACCGTGTTCACTAGCCTCTTCGGATCCCGAAACAAAATCAGTCCTCCTGAACGACCTGAAGAAGCGACCCAGTCGAACTGAAATTCGGAATTCTCCCAGAACCTACCAATATCCAAACCATGCAAGGAAGTGAATTTAGTTTCCTGAAGCATGATGAAACATACTTCATTAATGCAAGGAAGTGAATTGAAATTCCTAAAGCATGATGAAACCTACTTCATTAACACCTCGAAGCTTCCGAACCCAAGAACTTTTACCCACAGACCCTATCCCACGAATATTTAACGATAGAACATTCATTGGCACACCGATTGTAAACCTTCTTCCCTTACCAAATCAACCATTGAACTTTCGGAATGAGCAATATTACCAACACCTAACTTCACACCCAACTTGACCGTTTCATTAACTTCCAACGAATTGTCATCTATAATAACATGGTTATGTAACTCATGAGAATCTCACTCCTTTTCCCCATTCATGACATCAACATTACGGGCCTCTTTGTTTAAATCCGGGGTCAGAAAAACATCTCGGGCTGGTTCAGTTGCAACATCGATCTTCTCAGTACTTGGGCTCCTGATACTGAAAATAAACCGGTCCAAGTCGAACATGTCATCACTCTCCCTAGGCCGCTTATTGGGCCTTTCCTGGCCCAATGGAGAACAAGAACCATTCCTTCTTGATTTTTTTCGAAATCCCTTCCCTCTCTTTTTCAATTTACCCCTATCACAACTCCCTTCCAACAAGTGATTTGAAAACGTTTCCTAAATACTAGGACCGTTTCCATCTTTATTGCTTTCAAGAATGGAAGTCTCAATATTCTCCACTAATTTCTTACCATCCAAATTATACAAATTACCATTAACTTCACCTTCCAAATTACCTTCCTTGACACCAGGACTGACTTCATCCGAGCTCATTATTACGTCATAATTCCCGAAAACCTCCACATGACCTTCTTCTTCAACTACGACCAAATAGTCGGGGATCCAATCACCCAACTATTCTTCAATCAACACCGTGAATACCTTCGACTGGCAGTTTAGATTAATATAGTGACGAATCCTATGCACCGATTTACAAAGCACCCCAATAAGCACATATGATAAGTCATCGTCTTCTTCAGATACATTTGGAGGTTGAATGACAACTCCAAGTTTAGAACCGACTTCATTAATAACTTGATCAACAACTAGACACAAAGGAACCCCATAGCTTTTGACCCATGCAATACGTTTGAACTCCATGATCTGGCCATCCCATGCTTCTAATGACTGTAATGTCTTCTCCCACGTATACTTTTTCCTAAGAAACCATAACTTTTCATCCGCATTCTCAAACACAAGAACAACGAAAAAACCACCCAAATATTTAATATTAATCTTGCTATTAACAGACATTGATAACCATAACCTCAAATTAGTCAATGAACTAAGATCTTTCACTCTACCTACCAACCAAAACCGTTCCAAGTCGATCGAGTGTTGTTATCAGCTGCCACGTTAACCTCCATCGTCCCATACTCAGGATCGTTATCAAAAAGTGTGTCCTTGAAAGACCTAGGACCAATAACACTCAGCCCTGGTTTGTCGACTAACACCTCAGCAACATGCTGTCCAACCACATTCTTCTATGCCGCTTTATCTTGAACCGGTTGTAAGACCTTCCTCTCGTTCGCATGAATCTTCACACTATCTACAAATCTAGCTAGGAAAATTTAAAGTTTTTAACTACCAATCCATACATCCTTTAGGTCATTCTCAAGTCCCACCGGATCGTTCACGTTGCAAAACGAAATGAAGCCAAACCTCTTCCCGAGCTTATCATACTTCCTCGTAATGTACGTTCCATGAATCTCCCCAAAACCCTTGAAAACTTTGACTAAATCCGCCGAAGAGCATCTCTCCGGTAGATTGGAAACGAAAACCTTAGTGATCTGTACATTGCAAACCGCTTCTCCATGTTGTTTTGATCGTCTGTCGTTCTTCATCGGAACATTGTACCATGTATCAACCCTAAAATGGTCCCTACCCGTCATCTTTGGAGAGAGTTTGTTTCGCTGGTTTAGGAAAACCAAACCTTGACCCAATGACCCATGAACAAAACCCGATTAACTCAACAACAGTCCAACACCAAGACCAATGCATAAACTTTGTTTTGTTTAGATATTTTTGTTTGTTTAGAATATATATTTCCTTATTTGTTGTACTTTTTAGCACATTATCAGCTGGAGTTAGTTAGTTTGGAAAAGAAATCAATCATTTTTAGTTGACTTACGCTATGTTCCTGAGTTTACTTAACGAGAGAAAAGAAAATAAAGGAAAATAAAACCATCCCCTTCCTTTATTTTCTTTTCCTCTTTGTTCTCATCTTTTCCTTTCTATCCAAATCTCTCCAATTTAGGAGGATAAAATTTAACCTATTTTTCTCTCTATTTCCCTCCCTCTCCTTTAAAAAAAACTCTGGAACACACATCTTCCCACTTCTTTTCTTTTCCCTCAACTGTGGAACAAGAATCATTTTCACTTTCCTTTCTTTTCTCTTCTTTTCCTTCCTTAAATGGGACTAGGGAACACAGTGTTAGTCAACTAGCTAGATTTCTAAGAGAGTCGGTTAGTTATTTCTCCTATAATTCATGTTGTCAATATTGAGTTAATCATTATATATTAGAGTAATCTCGTTGCTCTAATAATAAGAGAACCATGTTCTACGTCCTAATAGTAATGTGGCTTGTTAGACTTTCTCCCTTTATACTACTAAAAGTGTCATGCTCCATCTGGATCAAAGCTCGATTATTTTCCTTCAAATTAGCATTCCCTACATAAGACTCCCACAAAGACTTGCTCGTATGATACTCTTCAAACATGCTTATATCAGTTATTAGTTCCATACTAAGGCACTATGAGCTTTATAGTCTCTATGAATTAAAAAGGCATCTGATTCTGAGTATGTGATTGGATTAAGATTTGGCTTGAAACTGTGATCATCGTTGATTATGGGACACCAAGGACCATCGATGATTGAATTACATTGGGCGTAATCCATCATCTTTTGTGTATTATTTTTTATGCCTTTTTATAAAAACCTACAAAACCACTCTCTTATTGGCTTGAGTAGACGTAAACAACATTTCGGTACGACTAGCTCATATGTCCTTGGACAACCTCGGTATCTTCCCATCACTATATTACGTCAATGATGGGTGCACTTTCCCAATGTGTGGTTTTAAGTGGTGAAAGTCTAGGGTTTTTAACAGTGAAGGTTGTGTTTTGTGCAATTTTAAAGTTTTGGACATACTACTTTGATAAAGTTTGTGTTTTGCAGGTTTAATGAAGTTTAAGGTGTATTTCGGAGTTAAACGAAGCTTTGGATTGGATCTAGGATGACCCGGGAAGGAAACATGAAGAAGAAATATGGAGAAACTGGTGCTGATAGTCAAAGTCAAAGAAATCAATGTTTTATGGGAATTAAGGGAACTTTGACCAAGAATTTGAACAAAGACGTTGATCATGGACTTGGAATTTTACCATTATAACCAAAACTTAGAAGATTTGACCAAATTAAATTACCATTAAGAGGGGTTTAACTGGGTATTTGACCATAACTCAAAGTGGAGACTATATAATTAAGTCTTGGGAGTAATCTTTATCATCTTTTCATCATTCTTTACTCTCCACAAACCAATTCATTATCGAAATTGAAGATTAAAAACCAAAACTGAAGATTTGAAGATGCACTTCATGAAGATGGAAGGCTAATTCTCCTTGGAATCACCCGGTGTAGACTTGTAGCTTATGGTTCTTAAACAATTGGGTATTTTTTTTCTTATTTATTTTGTATTTGAGTATTTAACAAACATGTTTATTTTTTTAATCTTGTTTTGAATTCACTTTGATAATATTTCTTATGCCAATTACTAGTGAAATAAATTCGTTTAATTATGCTTTAGCATGCCATTAGGGTTTGTATGTTCTAGAGTACGTAATGAACTATAGTTTAGTCCATCTTTGATGTTGATGAAACTTGACACCTAAGCCTATTGAAACAATTAACCCATTAATCCTCATTGCAATTATCTAATTAACCCCAATATGTGATAGAACTCTTGGTTGCTTGTTGAATCCGGTGTGATCTCCATTTTCACAATCATTGTTTATAATTCAATATTTTTAAACAAGCATTTTAGTATTAATCAAAGTAATTGTTTTTATTATTTCAATCATCATCTTGGATCACTTGTTGGTTTACAAAACTTTCAAACTAAATTCTTAAATGATCAAAAGCTATAAACTTCATAATTGTTTTGCATACTTATTTTGTAAATAGAGCTTAGACAAACAAACAACTAGTGTGGAGCTAACCCCATGCTCCTCGTGGATTCGATACCCTACTTATCCTAGCTACCTAAATTATTTAGGTTTTGCATGACCTCAGACGACAAGGTCATAAAATGGCACCACTGCCAGGGAGCTAGTGCGCTTAGTATTGCATTGCTTGTATGTTTGTGTGTATATTTAGTTGTTTTAAAATTCTAAAAACAGAGGTATTTTTATTTTTAGTTATATTTATTTTAATCAGATTTCACTTTGGGTATTCTAGTTATTTGTGCAGAATCTTTCTTTTACATGTAATAGAAGCTCAAATGTTTTGACCATGTATGCGATTCTCTATACATGTTTCTTTTGTAGGGATCCGCTTCAGGCATCGAAAGATTGCCTAGAGCGTGTGAAGAAAAAGGAGGCAGCATGAAGATATTTGGTAGACTATGAAAGATGGGAGATCAGTCCAGTCTCAAACTATGAAGAACCTGCTCCTCCTCCAAACCTTCAAGAATACCAAATACTAGTAAATGATGAATATGAGCAAGGTGAAGATTACATCGATTATGCACCTGAGATGGTACAGTCCTTGAGTGACGCGGTTGAGTATGATTGCTACTATGAATACTCTAAACCGAGGTACATAGACCGGTACAAGTGTGATCAAAGGAACCATTATGGATGCTCAAATAAACAACTCCAGTCAAATCAAAGCATTCTTGATGACATTATCTCCATTCGGGTGCCCGAAACTTCAAATGTACCGATACTTACGTCCGTTAAGACCCGAGTCTTTTCTTGTGTACGAATCTCTTTGTCATTGTCACATCGTGAGTTCGATTACCGTCCGGTCAGCTTCATATCCTTTATCAGAATCTGTTGCATTATCAGATATTTTATGGCCTTCCAGTTCCTCCATTCGAGTGACCGAAACTTCAAATGTACCGATAGTAAGGTCCTTTAAAACTCGAGTCTTTTCTTGAGTACGAATCTCTATGTCAGTGTCGCATCGTGAGTCCGATCACCGTCCGGTCAGCTTTGTATCCTCTATCTGAGTCTGTAGCATGATCAGATATCTTATTTTCTTTCTGTTCCTCAATTCGGGAGCCCGAAACTTCAAATGTACCGATAGTTACGTCCTTCAAAACTCGAGTCTTTCTTGTGTACAAATCTTTGTGTCATTGTTGCATTGTGAGTCCGATTACCATCCAGTAAGCATCATATCCTTTATCTGAGTTTGTTGCAGGATCAGATAACTTATGGCCTTCCCGTTCCTCCATTCTCGTGCCCGAAACTTCAAATGTACCGATAGTTACGTCCTTTAAAACTCGAGTGTTTTCTTGTGTATGAATCTCTGTGTCATTGTCGCATTCTGATTCGGATCACCGTTCGGTTAGCTTCGTATCCTTTATCTGAGTCTGTTGCACGATCAGATATCTTATGGCCTTCCCGTTCCTCCATTCGGGAGCCCGAAACTTCAAATGTACCGATTGTTACGTCCTTTAAAACTCGAGTCTTTTCTTGTGTACGAATCTCTGTGTCATTGTCGCATCGTGAATCCGATAACCATCCGGTCAGCTTCATATCCTTTATCTGAGTCTGTTGCAAGCTCAGATATCTTATGTCCTTCCCGTTCCTCCATTCGGTGCCCGAAACTTTAAATGCACCGATAGTTACGTCCTTTAAGACTCGTGTCTTTTCTTGTGTACGGATCTAGAAATTGCGTGTTTAACATTGTTTTGGGTTTGTCACCTACCTTTAGACCGAGAGGAGATAGGTTGTGGGTTTGTTAGGATTTATTGGTTTATTTGGTTAGATATTGCACGAGAGTGAATTTCTTTCCCGGTATCATTTTTATCCGCTTTCCCAAACATTTGCTAATAGGATTAGATTCACCCCTTGATACCGTTAGGTGTTTTGTGATTAGTGAGACCGAGAGGAGATCTAATCTTTGGGTGCGTAAACTTTTATGTTTGGTGAGACCGAGAGGTGATCCATTCTTTACCCGGTGAGCTTCACACTGCTTAGGATTTTATTTAGTGGTCTAGTGAGACCGAGAGGAGATCTAGATACTATAGTATTTCCCGAGTTGGTTATACCCGTAGATCCCGGTAGTCATTCGAGTATCCATTTCCCGTTAGTTTTCAGCTTTATCAGTAGGATTCCCAGTCTAGGCAACCATCTTCCGTATTTCTGTTTCCCCTTCGTGAGCGTTACTCTTTGATCTCTCGTCCTCCCTGCTTGTTTATTTCTTGTCTTATTTTATTTGGTTACTTGTTTATCGTTTTAGTTACTTGCTAGTTAAAAAATCATGCTCTTTTATATAGATTAGGACTCGACAGAGGTTTAGTATCGAGGGCTGCATATCAGTGTCCACGGATTGATACTCGGTCTTATCGACTTTACTACACTACGACCGGTACACTGCCGTGTTGTGTGGTTTAGATTGGTGATTCCATTTTTAAAACCAGATTGTGAAACTTAAAATATTTTTATATATAAACCACAACAATCACCAGCTCGGCTCAAATTGGATCAGATCGGATTTAGAACATAGCTGAAAACCCAAGCTCGAGCTCGGCTTGTTTTATACCAAGATGGCTTGGATTAAAAAAGAAAATGTATTATTCAATAATTTAAAAGAAAATAGCCAAAATAGGGTCAACTTAATAAGTTAGGGGTTGATTTCATGCGAGCAAAACCGGCCCAATTTAATTCGTTACAAACCGGTCATATCAAGCAAGCTTTTAACGAACTAAATCCGAGTGAGTTTTGAGAAAGCCTAAGGCATAAGCTTTTGGGACAGCCCTAGGACGAAGGCTGAAAGGGGCACTAGCTCGCGGTTGTGGGGTTAGAGTTTGTGTACAATATAGTTACTGTTTTTAGATGCTCAATTTCATAGAATATATATAAATTTTTTTGGGTCAATTTGAAGGTTTAAGTGAGTCGAGTTTGGGTCGGGCAACACACACAAGAAAACGTATGTTATTTGTTTAATAATCAATGCACCACAAAGAGGAGAATTGTCAAAAAAAAATTTAATAATGTTTTAAATTGTTGTTTAAAAGAAATATAGATAATAAATAAAGTGAAAAATCCATAAAACTTGTAATTATAAATTAAATAAACTAAAACAGGTGTTGAGAGAAAGAAAAAAAACCATAATAGAAAAGGTAATAAGCTGATATTTTTAACAGAAAGAAAAAGAAAAAAAATAAATAAATTGAGTACTAAGTTGATATTTTAAATGTCACCTTTTTGCAATACCAATTTCAAACTTGTCATTTCCTTTTTTTTTTGTATTTCCCGATGCTTCTCTTTAAAATAAATAAAAGAGTCATCTTCTTCATTTCTTTAACTAAGCCGCTGCAAGTATGCGAAGGTTTTAATCCACCAAAAATGTGAGCTTTTAAGTTTCAAACTTTTGATGGGCAACACATTTTGAGGGGTAACAAAAATAATCGTTCAGGGGTAACGTAATATGAAAAACGTAAAAAAAATATATGTATATTCTACTACGCCGGAGAAGTTGAGGGGTAGCAGACGCTACCCCTCACAATATGGTAAGTCCGCCCCTGAACTCGTCCACTTTGCCCCAACCCGTTCCACGTCCATTGTGGATGCTCTAAGTGTTTTCCATTATGCCCTTTATACTTTTCTTATCACATGAAAATTGTTCTCATAAACTCGATATTTCTACAATCCTCCCCTTAAACTTATATAAAAACAAACATATCTAATAGAAAATATACAACTAATAGTTATATATTACATAAACCCGATATTTCTACATTATTACAACATAACATATCTAGTAGAAAACATATAACTAATAGTTATACTTACTAATTACTAGTACAAAAACTGAAAATCTTTTGTCCAGGTGACAATATCATTTTTGGGTCATACTTAGCTTTCCTCTCCGCAAACAAGCTCCATTTTGCACCAAAATGCTTCATCCATTCTTCTTTTGTTTCATAATATCGTGGAAGATATTGTTTGATTTTAATTCCAATTTCATTACATAGTTTTAATATCTTTTTATTCTGATTTTCGATCATCTTTAAGTCTTCAACATTTTTAGCTGCGTGCAATAAACCTACAGTGTAAAATACATCTCCATCTTCCTCTTCTGAAATGACCGATGACATCCTATAATCACACCTGCAATTTTACAAGTAAATTAGCTAAAAAAGGAAAGGAATGTATAAAATAACAATTCTATTTTTAATTAGATTGTCAAGGAAACATTATTTCTTTAATACTATACTTTAGATTTTAATTATATGGAGGATGGTTGATTAGTTATTCGATGAATTAATCAGATTTAAAAAAACAAAGAAGCAAAATAGTTGATAAAATGATAGAATGATTTTTATTCATGAAAATAATGTTAATTATTAAAAATAGTATACTACTAACGACATGTGACCTCTACTACAACATTAAGAAACGGAAGGCAGATAAACAGTGATATGACATGGCAAGAATAATAGAATCTTACATGTTTAGCCATATTGATTAGTACTTTTTAAAATATTTCCTTAATGGTTCTGAAAAGAATTCGTGATTTGATTGAAGGCATATTGATTAGTACTTTTTAAAATATTTCTTTTTAGTGAAATTGTAGTACTTTGTTGTCTAGAGTGGCTTAGGCCTGATGTTTTTGACACAATTTGTATTTAAGAAAACTAGCTAAAAGAGTTATTTATATAATAATAACTTTACTATTTGCATACCAATTAATTAGAAATATAATTTTCATATTAATGTATGCCACTTTTGGGAACATAATCGATTTTTTTTTCATCTAGCAAATCAAATGCAAACTACGGCAAAGTCTTCTAATTCACTTTTTTCGTGAACTTTTTTCCATGAAAAGATAGTGTATTCACGTCTTTACTTTCTAATGTCATCAAATGGCTATTTGCCGACCAGCAATGACAGTTTGAAATTCAAGGGCATGTGATTTGATATACATATCTGTGAACAGCTGTTCAACATATATGTAATTACGTAAGGGTTCTAGGATTCATACACCCTGTGACGTCATATTCTGGGGGGTGTGACATCACATTTTGGGGTATGTGACAGCCTTCTATTAGTATGTGATGTGGGCCAGGATGTATGAATCCTAAATAGAGGGTGTATGAATCCACAATCCCTTACGTAAACAGCCGTTTAAAATTAAAGAGACATGATTTAACATAAAATACTCCAAACGAGGCAGAGAATGTTCAAATACCAGAACAACAAGCTCAAGTTCAGAATGTGGTAGAAGCGTGGCTGTTTGAAACTGCTCATAATTGTTGTGCTTTTGATGGAGACGTACAGAAGAATACATAATTCTCTGGAATAGTATATTTTCTCAAGAGAAGCAGGATCATTCATGCTATTGCAACACCTGCTATCATCTACCAAGATATTATTGAAGAATTCTGGAGGAATGCTCGCTATGATTACTGGGAAAAACAGCTATTGTTAGTGAGATTCAAGGTGAATTTGCAATGGTAACAGAAGATGATATAAGAGAAGCGTTGAAGATAAAAGATGAAGAATGTACTGATCCTAGATGTTTGTCATGGGTGTAGCAGAGAGTGTGTTTTCTGAGAATGAAGTATAACGGACCCATTACTGATGGTGCTTTACACAAAGGGAAACTGAGCGTTCGTCAAACATCTGTTGTCAGAAACGTTTGTTGAAGCCCATCATCTATTGGTCTTCAACAATTCTTCTCAACAGACCTTCCATCAGTAGTTTGTTCCAGATCAGTTGATTCAATCTAGCAGATCACAGCCAGCAATAGTTTGGGAGACTTATATCCTAAGCATTGTTCTATTCCATCAGATGTTAACATGTTTTGGCTTTTCACTTCATCTGTTCTTCTTTGGTCCAGCAGACCCAACAATCCCCCCTAGAATAGATGATGCAAAACTTAGTATTTATTTATGATTTTTATTACTCATCAGGCTCTCCCTTTTGTCCTTTAAATGAGAGTTCAAAGGTTAGGGGAACCA
The DNA here is from genome assembly GCA_032199755.1 of Ambrosia artemisiifolia. Classification (NCBI taxonomy): domain Eukaryota; kingdom Viridiplantae; phylum Streptophyta; class Magnoliopsida; order Asterales; family Asteraceae; genus Ambrosia; species Ambrosia artemisiifolia. The sequence goes on along the minus strand of CM063514.1, from coordinate 29,967,334 downwards.
TATCTTCTGCATCCCTTTCTAGCTCTAAGTTAAGCAGATCTTGGAGATCACTTGTTGATAGATCGTAAGCTTCTTCCATGCTTATCACTTGAGCATTTCCATCAGACCTGAGCAGAGTCCATTCGTGGGTGTCTTTATTGGACTTCCACTTTAGAATTTTTGGATCTGAGGGATTCTTGGGTTGTAGGTTTATTTGTGATGAGTTTGGTGATGAGGGCCTGCAAATCATTTCTCTAAATTTATCACTTATAGGATCAGTAAAAAATTGTACTTGATACTGTATCCCTTCCTTGACAAAGGAATCTTCAAACCTTTTGTTGTCTTCCTCATACATCTACTTCTGCCTTTTGAATTGCTTCTTGGCAGCAATGGTAAGATCAGATGTTGAGAGCATACTATCAATTCTCAGGGTCTGTCTGGGATGAGTTATCATCTTGTCATCATGAGGGTTGGGGTACATTAGAACAGATTGTATATTGTTTACTTAACTTTTAAGAATATTATTAAGAATATATGCATATCTTTGGCTACCCTTTTGTAGTTTTAAATTTTAAAGGTAGATCTTATTGACACAATAGAATTGTTTTACTTTGATGGATATATTTGATTGTAGGTGGATTTCAAGATATGGTGTTCATCCAATTTGACTAAAAAAAAGTCTTCTATCGCTTAGGAAGCATACAAAGGTTTATCTTTTGGTGTCATTTTTAGCTTTGTTGTTAAACCAATGAAGTTGCAAGACAATGGTCTTTGGATGTAAGGGTATAAATTTGTTTAAACGAACGTTATTTTATGATTCTTAGCTTCAGTTTATAGATGCGCGATAACGTGTGTGTGGTTTACGGGTGAGCAAATCATAAGGCACGCAACGCGCGCCCCGTGAAACCCACTAGTTATTTTTAATTATAAGACCAATATTTTGTTCACCAATGGTCATATGTGGCCTCCGCCGGTTGGTAACTACTCAATGAATTCACTGCTTGATTTTGATATTCAATGGGGTGCTACAACAAAATTGTGCTAGACCGGGGGGGGGGGGGGGGGGGGGGGGGTTAAGGCCTTGAATTTCACGAATTGTGTACTGTCATCTCATTTTTATTCTCAACTACCGTAAAACACCTTAATTACTTTCAAATACCTTAGAACCTTTTTTTCTTTTTTAAATAAATACATGTTAGACATTTATCTAAATTTTGATTAAAATAAATTTATACTTACGTTATATTGGTTAAATTGAAGAGAAATTATTACTTTTTAATTATAAGGCCAATATTGTTGTTCACCACTAGTTATATGTAGCCTCTGCGAGTTGATAACTACTCAATGAATTGACTGCTTGATTTTGATGCTCAATGGGGGAGGCAGCAATGTACTTGATCGGGTACAAGTGGCTGGGCTAGGGCGGTAGACTGGAATAATAGTCTACAACAAAATTGTACTAGAGTGGGGGTGGGGGGACTTAATCGGGATTGGTTCGGTACCGAGCTCATCCCTCCCCTCACTTAGTATGTTATTAAATGGATTCACTAGCCGATTTTGAAATGTAATAGAATGACGGCAGTATATCCGACCTATACTTGGGTTACCGACTACAACGTGCCCACCCTAATAAAATCACACTACTTGTAAACTAGAGCCACATTATTATTACTCTGGTACAATTTGGTTACGAAATGTAGTCGAGTTTTGAAAACCGCAAAAATATTTGAAAGTCAGGAGAAAACCAATATATTATCAACCAAGAAAGAAAAAGCTTTTTTCTATTTATGTTAAAGTTCAGTATAATGAATAAAACGTTACAGTTTTGATTTTCTTTCACGATACGTCAACTTGTCCGATCATACATGTGGTTCTCTTTTAAGATACGTTAACATGCTCAATCAGCCAAACCCTTGGGTTGTTATCCCAATAAACAAAAACATTATCACGCATGTTGTACTACCATATGCATTGAAACATATCCATCAACTATTTAATCGGTAGGGTTCACATCACAATTGATGTTCCCCTATATTTGTAATTGATGCCATGTGACAAAAAAAAAAGAACATGTTAATATGCAAATATAATGTTTTGAATGATTGGCAACAAAGTGGCATTCTAGAGACACTGTCGGTAGCAAATAAAAACGCGATTTTACCAAAACAGAAGATCAACTACTATTTCATCAATTAAAAAGCTTAAAATGTCGGTTTCAATCACCACGCCTTCTTCTAAAGCATCAGCCATAAAATCCAACCATTTCCCATTTCCGCTACTCATGTCCTTCTCGACCACCTCATCCACCATCAATTCCTCCATGCTCGTCCAACCACGTATCTCTTTATGTATCTCACCTGCCAGCAATGTCTTTTTGTTTACAAACGTTGACCATTCTTCGTAGCTTCCACTCGAGGCACGTTCACGCCTACCTTCCAAACACATATTCACACAGTCAAACAATGCCTTCCGTTGTGGTTTTAAAAACGGGTCCATGTTTTTCTTCTTATTCTCCAGCTGGTTAAATAGATTGCCATTTATGAGTTTTTGGGTCTGGACAAATGCAAAATCATCTATCACCAACTCTGCATGGTTAAGTATTTCTCTGATGTATTCCAACTCGCGTTGTGATGACCATTTTGACATGGACGTGAATTCAAATATGGTTGTAGGAAGAGATGTGGCAGAGTCTTGCAATTCTATCTCCTCTGCCAATAATTCCATGTTTGTTGCTGACATATACTGCTTGTTCCCCCCTGAAAAAAAAAGGGCACTCAGAACATTAACATGGCAGACTGTTTTGACTCGCACTAAACAACTAGCTCTCACCAAAACCGTCTGAACCAAGCTCCTAGTTTTGGTGTATACAATTAGCCAGACAGACCTGAAAGATAAGTGAGTATGATTACCGTTGCTGGTTAAGGTGGTTGTGCTGTTGGAGCTATTATCTGTAAAAGAGGGTTCCACACTTGGACTTGTGCAAGAATGTTTAATCTCACTTTCATAGTTTTCGTTGTTACTATCACATTGTGTCACTTCAACGCCCTGAAAACACAAAGTTTTCAGCCAATGGAAATTCATATATAACTCGACTGAAAGCATAGATTGCAAAGACATAAATATGTAAATAAACTAAATGTAAAAGTCATCATCATCATGGCAAACAACTAGATTCTATAACAACTCAATTGAGAATGTAAAAATGTAAATCTGTGTGCGAGAAATCCACTTCGCCCATAAAGATGTAAATCATTAATGTTACTACAAATAGAATCTTGTATGATAAATTGTGAGCAAGATAACTATCAGCAAGAAATGGGTACAGTGTGTATACTATGAAGATGAAAACAATACCTGGAACTCCGGTTTAGTTTTTGTCGGTAGCTGATCAACTGAGATATTAGAATCATGTGAAATGACATTCTCGTCCTTGTTCATATTAGAACCTCCTTTAGCAGTTTCACACTGGGACGTCTCAACTAAAGAAGCTAATTCTTTCAGTTTCTGTTCCAATAGAAGACTCAAAGCATCACTATCATTCATTGGTTGATCATCAAACTTGAGACACAAGCCTCGGCTTTTCACTCCAGATTGACCAGTCAACTCAGATTCAGACACTGATTTCTTAATTGGTGAAGTAAACGTAAACGACACCACATCCATACCATTTTTCCTGTCAACAGACTCCCAATTTGATGAGCCATCTATAGTTATATTACATTTTACAGGCCTTTCTTTTTCCTTAATCAGTACGTTGTTAGTACCTGTTCCATCATACATAACATCCCCGTCCGTTGGTCGTTTCTTCCCAGAAAAACTCTTTGTTGTTGGCAATGATTCCTTCCTTCTGGTCCCAACTGCTGAGTTTTCAACGGTCTTCTTTGAGGTCTTAACTTCCTTGGAGCAACCATTTGTGGAACTTGTTTTTCTGTAATGTTGGTAGGGAACTCTAGGTTTTAAATTTGCGCGATCTTTATGTGATACACCGTTTTGCTTTTGATTGTTCTGTGTTAACACGTCATGGGTTTTACCTGTTGTTGATCTATTATGTACCCCTTTTGATGCCGTTCTTTGTTTTTTATCTAACTGAACAGAAGACTTAACACCGTCTTCTTTTTGCTTCATGCTACTCCTATTTCTGGAAGCAGGTCCCTCTAATTTCAGAATATTTGTTTTCACTGGAGAAACAGATTTATGCTTGTTCTTCAAAACCACAACTTCAGATTGACATAGGCGTTTGTCACGAGGCTGTGATTTCGAGGAACTGACAGGCGTACATGCTTTGGATCTTTGTGAAGTTTCATGGATTCTAGATGCTTTTTGTTCAGCTTCCATTTTTTCTTTTAGCTCACGTATTCTGAGCGGGATTGAAGAAGACCTGAAAGGCGGTAATCTTCCATTAAGAGTTGTCTGTGGACTCTGGTCAATCATCTTAGAAGCTGCTTCCATAATATAAGCTGCATTATTTGAAAGTACAAACCCTGGACTCTTAATAGGAGATAACATTCTGTGGTGAGTAATAGGTACAGATTTAGCTGATCTCGGAGGCAATGCCTCAGACTGAAATCTCTCAATTGGTCGGTTTTGCAATTTTTGTAATCTATCTTCAACCGGGTTCCTTGAAAACCCATCAAGCTTATTTCGCATACCGTAGTCCACATACTGATGCTCCGCTTCAAACTCAGTAGTCAGTCTCGGATGAAGAGAATGTCTAAAAGAATAAGCGTCGATAAACGGAGGATCAGAAGCATCTAAAGTTGGTAAAGAATCTAATCCCATAAGTCTAGCCACCACCCCTGGGGCTTTGCTTCCACTTCCTTCATCATTAATCATTGACGAAGCCCAATCATTTCCAGTCGGCAAATGCATACTATCATCTAACTTCATCTACATATATATATATATATCCAAATCATAGACATGTTAAAAACAAATTACTATAACTTTTCAATATCTTAAATTGTGGTCAACGGTAGAAGATATTGTACCTGCTGAAGCCTTGATATAGACATTTTATCTACATTCTCTTTTCCGTGTTCAGAACTCTCTGTGTGACACCATCAGCCCTTAAACATAAGCATACAAGAAAGAAAGAACCATATTCGGCATTTTTATTGTCAATAAGAAAGTATAGTACCAGGAGCATCCGGTCTATTTGAGAAGAGTTTCTTCCGAGATTTGACATTCCAGTCAAACAACTGCAGAAACCCTCCCTTTGAACTTCGCTGCTTCTCGACTTCCATTTTATCATTAATGATTAAAAGATAATTTCTTCAACAACAAACTGGTATCAACAACAACCAACCTGGCACCTGTAATGTAACCATGGAAATGAAGAAACAATCCGACAATGGAAGTTTAAATCACGAAAGGAAAAAAAAACTTAATCACAAAACTACTTAAATCCGATACAGGTTCAAGTTTTACCCCAATAAAACCCTAATTACCTAAAGTTAATTCCTAGGTAGGACCTGAGGTATGATACATTTATTTGCTTGCATAACTTAAAAAATTGTAGAAATCAACAGACGAACAACTTGTTAGACTGTTCAAACGACGCGTGCGGCAAGAATAACGATGGAACTTCATTGGCCCCCAACTATGTGGAGAGGAGGTTGAGATTCTATGGAATCATGGGAGGCGTCACCCATTCCTACTCCTACTAGAAAAAAAAAATATCCCAACTGAACAGCAGTATAAATTCAAAAAGAAACTAGTCTAAAAACAGAAATCAGTAATAACACTGAACTTGAAAAAACTAGTGCCAGTAAAACAATATAGTTACTGCATTTGCTACAATAATCAACGAATCAATCATCAATTATTATTATCTTTTTTTTAAAATAAAAAAATAGGGTTACATAAAGACAAATCAAAGAAGAGATACATTTAATCATACATGAACATCAAATTTAATTGAATCTAGAAAAGAAAAAGAAGAAATATTAGAATGATAAGGAAATGAATAGTTAAACTTACGAAATGAATAAGGAAATTAAAAGTGAAGAGTCAGTCGTAAAGGCAGGCTCGGATCAGATCACATCACATGTAGGTTTTTGTAACGAAATGAATAAAGAAATTTTGTTGGTTTTGAGATGGGTGAAATGTGGAAGCGTAAGATGAGAAGAGTGTAGGGTTTTGGTTTTGGTTTTGGTTTTGGTATTGAGAGATTTAATGTGTGCTTGGATGAAGAAACAAACCTTGAATCACGAGATAGAGAGAGAGAAAGAGAAAGAGTGTGTTTTGAAAAATTGAATTGAATGTTGAAAGGGGAGTTTGGGAATGACGAGGAGGAGAAGACATGCCCCTCCTTCCCCTCACTCTTTTTGCCGTAGAGAATTTAATCCTTCCACTTTTTATTATTATTTAACACTCATTTATTTGGATGTTATTTACCTTTTTAAATATTGATGACCCGCTAACGAACTCTAGCTTAATTGGTGAAAGTTGGGGGAGCTAAAGTGGAGGTCATGTGGAGGTTGAGGGTTCGATTCCTGTCGGAGCCATATTTACCACATGTGGGGGTTTCACCTGGGGAGATCCCCAATCCAGGTGGAATGAGTAATCAGTACAGGCTGGCCTAGGGTGTTAGCCGGAGCTCCACCGGTTACACCACTTGCCGTTCAAAAAAAAAATTGATGATCCGGTAATGATTTTTTTTTATTTTTTTTTCTTTATTTATTAAACACATGCTATTATTGTGTATTTAAAATTTTAAATGTCATTGTCATAACTGCAAAATAAGTTTTCTAAACTAATCGGGTTTAGGGTTCAGTTTTGGCTTTAGACTGTTCCTGAAGCTTCATCAGGAGCTGTAACACAGAGCCGTATCTTAAGGCATGAGGCCGTAAGTTATGATGCGCCCAGCATCAGTTTTAAACAAGCAGCCATAGCTTACGGCTGTTGAGCCGTAAGCTACGACGGGTAATTCCCAAGTATAGTGAGTTTTTTTTTTCAATTTTTACATATGTTAAACCCCTCTAACCTATGTTAAACTTATGTTGGAACCTAGGTATCATTATTAAGGACCCGGGGGTGGATTCAAACAAGCTTTTTGAAGGACCGAATGTAATTTCCGCTTAACGCTTCCGCAATTTATGAAACTCGCTAATAGTTTAGTATAAAGACTAAGATGAACTTGTAGTATGTTTCTTAGTTGTTTAAACTCTCGTATTTTGTAATCACTTTGTGATTTTAGGTGTGTAGCTTGAAATCGCTTTGTTCTTTTATAATGTTTTTTGAGTGAATGTTTACTCCAATCTATTTATGTAAATTAAAGAAACTTAAGCAAGATTTTTTTTTATTAATATAGATTGTTATGTTGGGTAAGACTTATTTATTGAGGATGGATCATACAAGTGATAATCAGAGCCCCGGGTTTTAAGGAAATTACGTTCGGTTCAAGGCATGATCACCGCTCCCGGTAAGTAGTTAATCAAATTATTAGTAAATTTTAAACCATGATAGCACTAAGATTGTATAGTTGATGCAATCTAGTGAGAATACCGTTATAACACTAAGATTGTATAATTGATGCAATCTAGTGAGAATACCGTGATAACACTAAGATTGTATAGTTGATGCAATCTAGTGAGAATACCGTGATAACACTAGGATTGTATAGTTGATGCAATCTAGTGAGAATACCGTGATAACACTAGGATTGTATAGTTGATGCAATCTAGTGAGAATACCGTAATAACACTAGGATTGTATAGTTGATGCAATCTAGTGAGAATACCGTGATAACACTAAGATTGTATAGTTGATGCGGTCTAGTGAAATACTGTGATAACACTAAGAGTGTATAGTTGATGCAATCTAGTGGAATACTGTATTAACAAGTGGTTGTATGAGTGATACACCCTAATCTGATATGTGATAGTGATATAACTATACACTCAGTACCACCTAGTGTCAGAATTTGCAAATTTAATGAATTCTGATATTCAGTTAAATCTTTCAGCTAATCATGTCTGATGAAGCAGACAATGATCAACTTCCTCTCACGCGAGGGGAATTCAGTCAAAGGATCTCGGCAGAGATCGCTAAAGCTTTAGAGGCGAACATACCTCAATTCGTGGGGAGCTTAAGAACCGAACTCCTAGCTTCCATTGAAGAAAGAATGGTAGAGATAAGGGAGAATGTTAAAGCTAGCAAGGGCAAGCAGAAAAAAGAGTTGCCCTTATGATAAATTTATGGCGTGTAAACCAAGCCAATTTAAGGGCGAGGTTGTCCCGGTGAAATGCCAACGATGGTTGGCAAAAATGGAAGAGATTTTCGACCGTATTGATGTTGAAGATTGGGATCGTGTCCCTTATGGCACGGCTTAACTTAGGAGTCATGCCAAAGATTGGTGGGATCTAAGAAAGAGTGGAATGACCCCGGAGGAAGTAAAGGCCCTGACGTGGGAAGACTTCATGACCCCATTCCTTGATCTTTATAGCCCAACGGTGGCAGTCAACATAATCAGAGAAGAATTTCTACAACTCCGACACCGAGGTGAATCAATAGATGAGTTCTCGGGAACTTTTATGGATAAATTAAAATTCTGCAAGGACGTGATCCAAACCGAGCAACAAAAAGTCTATAATTATCACCTCATGTTAAGCAAAGAATACCGTGAGTTCCTTGCATCGTCAAGGTATCAAACTGTCACCGATATCATCAATGCGGCCCGAGAACGGGAGCAAGAATTGAAAAGACAAGTAGCCTTGGGCGAAAGGAGGGAGTCTGGCCCGAACCCGAGCCCGAGTAAGAAGTCAAGACCAAATGAATCCTCTAAGAAAGGGGGTGCTAAGACGGGGGGATCCCCAAATCCGTGCAAAGTATGTGGGAAGAAACACTTGGGCGAATGTTATTACAAAAACAAACCTTGCCCAAATTGCCAAAAGACCGGACATGTGCTTACAAATTGTCCGAGCAAGTTGAATGTTTGTTTCGGTTGTTATCAACCAGGACATAAGAAAGCTGAGTGCCCTAACACTCCGAAACCGGGAGTCAAAATCAAACCGGGAAAGGAACCAGCACATGCTCGGGCACGATATGATCCTTCCAAATATCGGGTAAACGGGTAGGCAGGAGTTACCGGGCATACCCGTTATACTAAACCATCCAATAAGGTGATTAAAGTCTAATTAAACGGGTAGGCGGGAGTTACCAAGCATACCCGTTATACTAAACCATCCAATAAAGTGACGTTTTTGCACAAGCTAAGATGTAAGAAACATAACAGACCATGCTGTCTAACTTATATAGGTACCTTTCTTATAAATTATGTACTCGCGAAGATTCTGTTTGATACGGGCGCTAATAAGTCCTTCATTTCGTACGAGCTTATTGGTCACCCTATGTTTATCCTGTCTAAGTTACCCACGCCTCTAGAAGTGGTGGTGGGTGACAACAAGCACTTTGTAGTGTGTGACGTTTGCTGAGGCTGCAAGATGGAAATCGACGGGGAGGAATTCCCCATGAATTATACTTTTATTTAAATAATAATTATACTTTTGCACCTTTATTTTAACCAACTAACCCCACGATTTTTAAACGTTCATAACTTCTTCAGACGATATTATTTTCTTAATATTATTACACTGTATAAAGGAGCATTTTCTGTGGCTCAGGTAATGACTACCTCCCAGGAAAGGGGCGCGATGGAATATACTATTGTGGTTCTCTTTAATTTGATTATAGTATTGCTATAGTTTTTTAATTTTTAAAAAATTATATGTTATGGTTAAGCAATAACCGAAACGAAAACAAAGGAAAAAAACGAAAACAAACTGAAATCATCTAAACTTTAATATAATACATTTCCCAATGATCTTTTAAAATTCAAGTTTTACAAGTAAATTGATTAGAGTACAAAACACAATGCAGATATTAACTACTTTTTTTAAGGAAAACATGTATTTTAAAAAATACTTACACATGTGCCCCTCCATCTTTACTCAACTTTTTTTTATTTAAATAGTAATTACACTTTTGCACCATTAAATTAACCAACTACCCCCATGATTTTTAAACGTCCATAACTTTTTCGTACATGAATATTTTCTTAATATTATTACACCATATAAACGGATATTTTATTTCTTTTTAATTTGAGTATAGTATTGGTGTAGTTTTTTTATATAAAAAATGATATGGTAGGTTTAAGTAATAATTGAAACGAAAACAAACCGCATTAGACGAAAAATAATCCATTACATGTTTTCCTTGTTTTAAGGAAACTACCTCATTATTTTTAAACACCCATAATTTTTTCATACGTTAATAATTTTTAAAAAAAATTGACATAAAAAGAGAATTTTATTCTCTTTAATTTGAGTAGTAATGCTAATATTTTTTTAATTTTAAAAAGTTGATGTATTATGTGATTTACCAAGGCCGACTCGACCATTTTAGAGGCCTAAAACGAAATTTAAATTTGAGGCTCTTTTAGCAATATAGAGAGCACAGTAAAAAGATCTTATCATTGAAGGAATTGGGTACCAAATCCTCACATGGATTGGCCTACCCCTAAACACTAAAAACAGATAATATAAACAAAACAAAGAGTATATGACATAAAAAATGATATAAATTTAAAACATAATATGAATTATTAGCAAATATTATGTGCATATTTGTAATTATAGTATTGAGCATATTCTTAGGCACAATAGTTGTTATAGATTGATTACCTTCCATAGTTATCGGATAGCATTGTATTATAAATTGTAATCTCAATCAATGGAATAATCATTCAGAAAATAACTCTTATATGGTATCAGAACCTCCGATCCTATTTTTCCTCTTCTTCTTCCTACCCTAGCGCCGCCGATCCTTCTTTCGCCGGCTGCTCTGCTTCCGCCGCACCTCTACTACTTCTCAGCCCCTCCTCTTACCTATTTTTCACAGCCATGGACACCACCCTTCACCCTGCAATGGCTGTCACAAACATCAAGAATATGATACCTCTCATTCTTGAAGAAGAATCCTCACACTTCACCACCTGGACCACTCTCTTTGAGGTCCACTGCCGCGTGTATCAGGTGTACGACCACCTGCTACCCCGCTCATCACCTCCTATCCCACCCACCTCCTCCTCAGCCGAAGACGCAGCCAAGGCGCTCGCTGCCCAGGCTGCGGCTGACGCTCTCTGGTCCCGCCTATACGCACTCGTTTTACAGTGGATCTATGGCACCATCTCAAAACCTCTTCTCCATATTATCCTTGTTCCCGGGCAGACCGCTCATGAAGCCTGGCTCGCAATCTCCAACCACTTCAACGACAACAAAAGTGCTCGTCAAATTCTCTTACAGCAGCAATTCTCCAACATCCACCTTGAGTCGTTTCCAAACATGGCTGCCTATTGTCAACACGCCAAGCACCTGGCCGATCAACTGAACGGCGTTGGTGCTCCGGTTGATAATCAACGTCTGGTCTCCCAACTCCTAGCAGGCTTAACCGAAGCATACGAAAGCATCTCCACGGTTTTACAAAATCGTGACCCATTACCCGATTTCAGTGAATGTCGGTCCCGTCTGACTATGGCCGAGTCCACGAAGAAATTTGTTTCGGCCAGAGCCGCCGCCTCCTCGGCCACCGCTCTGGCTGCCACCACCGTCCAGCAACCACCCGCCTCCTCATCCTCGTCTGCTCGCAGCCGTGGGAACAATGGTGGGAACAACAGACCCAGAAACCGGGGACGGGGCAATAATAATAACCGCGGGGATCGCTCCAGCAACAACCATCCCAACACCCCTACATTGTGTTCCCGAATTCTTGGGCGGCTAGTCAATGGAGCTCACTGATGCAGGCCAGCCCACAACCCGGCGCCGCCCCTTGCCCTTACCCCTCGGCTCCTCGGGCAGCAAACTCATCGGCCGGTATTTTGGGTGCAGCCCCGGCTCAGGCTTATACCGCCACTCTGTCCCCTACTGACATCCAACAAGCCTTGTATGCTCTCTCCATGAGTCAGCCGGATCCTAATGGAGTTATGGACACTGGGGCTTCTAGCCATATGAAAACGCCTCAAGGTACGATCTCCCCGTCTTCTTTTAATACTTGCACTTCTAAATTTATTGTAGTCGGAAATGGTATGACCATTCCTGTGATTGGTCAAGGCAACCTAACCCTCCCACCTCCCTTCCCACCATTTAAATTAAACAATGTCCTATTTGCCCCCAATCTTATCAAAAACCTTATTTCCGTCCGCAAACTTACTACTGATAATTTACTGTCCATAGAATTTGACCCTTTCGGTTTTACTGTGAAGGATCTCAAGACCAAGGCGCACCTCCTACGATGCAATAGCTCGGGCGACCTATACCCACTGACTGCTCCTCTCCCGCTCAAAACCACCCCTACAGCTTTTGTGGCTACCACTCAAGACCGTTGGCATCAACGCCTTGGGCACCCGGGCTTCTCAACTTTGCATTCGTTGCCTTTATCTTTTTCTAGTCAATCTAATAAAAATGACAAAACTTTATGTCAAGCATGTGTTTTTGGTAAAAGTGTTCGATTTCCATTTTCTGATTCTTGTAATCGTACTAGTTTACCGTTTGATATTATACACAGTGACCTGTGGACCTCTCCCGTGCCCAGCACCGGGGGCCACCGGTATTATGTTTTGTTTTTAGATGACTTCACCAACTTTCTATGGACATTTTCCCTCACCCATAAATCAAATGTATTTAATGTCTTCACCATTTTTAACACCTATATAAATACCCAATTCAGTGGCAAAATAAAACAGTTTCAATGCGACAATGGCAAAGAATACGATAACAACGCCTTTCATAACTTTTGTAGTCAGAATGGCATGCATTTTCGTTTTTCTTGCCCCTATACCTCGTCTCAAAACGGCAAGGCCGAGCGTAAGATTCGAACAATTAACAATATGATACGCTCACTCCTTGCTCAATCTTGCATGCCACCCGCCTACTGGCATTTTGCCCTTGAGACCGCCACGTATTTATTAAATATTATTCCCAACAAACATCACCAGTTTCTATCTCCTACCACCCGCTTATACGGATGCGACCCCACCTACGAACACCTTCGCGTATTCGGGTGTCTCTGCTATCCGCTTCTACCCTCCACCACCATTCACAAACTCGCCAACCGTTCTAAACCGTGCGTCTTTCTCGGTTACCCCCCACACCACCGTGGGTACCGTTGTTTAGACCTCACAACTAATGCCATCTTTGTGTCTCGTCATATTCAATTTGAAGAGACCATCTTCCCATTCGCCACCACCTCACCCACCGCCCCCACCTCCTATGACTTCCTTGACACTAACCTTAGCCCTCTGTTGTGGGACAATTTCACTTCCACATCCCCAGACACACCTAATACTCCTTCTGGCCCACCCAGCCCAAGCCGGCCCACCTCATCCCCTACCCCTCACCACCTTACGGCCCAACCATCTACCACCTTACCTACGGCCCAATCCCCTCCAGCCCACACTCCACAAGACCACACCCCTCCGGCCCATCAGTCCCCACACCCCACATCCTCGGCCCCCGCCATACCACCACCGTGCTCCTCCACTGCCCCACCGAACGAACCACCACCACCACCAGCCCGCACCATGCGCACCCGCGCAATGGACGGTATTCACAAGCCCAAACACCCATTTAACCTTCATACCACCACTGTCGTTCCTATACCCAAATCACCACAGGTTGCCTTGTCCTCGCCTGAATGGCACCATGCCATGACCAACGAGTTTAGTGCACTTATTAAAAATGAGACTTGGGAGTTAGTTCCTCGTCAGCCTGATATGAATGTTATTCGATGTATGTGGCTCTTTAAGCATAAGTTCCGTTCGGATGGTAGTTTGGAGCGTTATAAAGCCCGTTTAGTTTGTGATGGTCGTGGTCAGCAGGTTGGTATTGATTGTGGGGACACTTTCAGTCCGGTTGTCAAACCGGCGACTATTCGCCTTGTCCTTACTTTGGCTCTCTCTAGATCATGGTCCATTAATCAGTTGGATGTTACAAACGCGTTTCTTCATGGTACTTTGGAAGAAACGGTATACATGCACCAACCTATGGGTTTTAGAGACCAACGTTTCCCTAACTTTGTCTGCAGGCTCAAGAAATCGCTGTACGGTCTAAAGCAGGCACCCCGGGCCTGGTATCAAAGGTTTACTGATTTTGTATTGTTGCAGGGCTTCACACAGAGCAAGTCTGATACTTCCCTGTTTATTTATCACCATGGGCAGGACACCGCCTACTTACTTTTATATGTGGATGACATCATCCTCACTACATCGTCTGAGGCGTTACGTACCCGTCTCATGGGTTCTTTATCTGGGGAGTTTGCCATGAAAGATTTAGGGCCTTTGACTTACTTTCTCGGCATTTCTGTTACTCGCACCGGCGACCACATGTTCTTGTCTCAGCAATCTTGCGCCCAGGACATTATCCATCGAGCTGCTATGGATTCTTGTAAACCGGTTGCTACTCCTGTTGACACCGGCTCCAAACTCGGTGCCGCCTCGTCTTCACTTTTTCATGACCCCACTCTGTACCGCAGTCTGGCAGGTGCTTTACAGTATCTTACCTTCACCCGTCCTGACATCTCGTATGCAGTCCAGCAAATCTGCATGCACATGCATTCGCCATCTGATCATCATTGGGACGCACTTAAGCGGATCATCAGGTATATACAGGGTACTACGGAGTATGGTCTCTCGCTGACACCTGCTCCTAATATATCTCTTCGGGCTTACACTGATGCTGACTGGGCAGGATGCCCTGATACTCGACGGTCTACGTCTGGTTACTGTGTCTACCTTGGTGATAGTTTACTCTCCTGGTCCTCAAAACGTCAGCCAACCGTCTCGCGTTCTAGTGCCGAAGCCGAGTATCGAGGTGTTGCCAATGTAGTTGCTGAAATTTGTTGGATTCGGAATTTGATGCTCGAATTAAATCAACCACTCACGAAAGCCACCTTAATATACTGCGACAATGTCAGTGCTGTTTACTTATCTGGTAACCCGGTTCAACACCAGCGCACCAAACACATTGAGTTGGACATTCACTTTGTTCGAGAGCAGGTACAACGGGGGTGTGTTCGCGTGTTGCATGTACCCTCCAGGTACCAAATAGCAGACATCTTCACAAAGGGCTTGCCTCGTGTTTTGTTCGATGATTTTCGATCCAGTCTCAACGTCCGACAACCTCCCGATTCGACTGCGGGGGTGTATTAGCAAATATTATGTGCATATTTGTAATTATAGTATTGAGCATATTCTTAGGCACAATAGTTGTTATAGATTGATTACCTTCCATAGTTATCGGATAGCATTGTATTATAAATTGTAATCTCAATCAATGGAATAATCATTCAGAAAATAACTCTTATATGAATATCGAAATTTAAGTATTAGCTATGATTATAATAACATAAACATAACAAAATTTTAATCATAATTTTATTTTCGATCTTTATTTTAACCACATATAAATATCAGTAAAGACATAGCATTTTATTTAAAACATGAATTAACATCCACATTATGTCATATTTTATCTGTATAATTCGTAAGCTGCAAAAATCAACAGTTGAGTAGTAAAAGTTATAGATTATCAATTCACCTTCAAGGGATGCGTAGCAAATTAACAATTTTGATTGACGATTTCGAATGAACTAAGTCGCTAACTACAACACCTTAGATTTTGATTTTTATTTTAATTGTTAAAAGAATTAGAGCAAGAATGCAAAGAAGATAGTTGGACTTTGATGATTGTGATTTTACGATTCAAGTGTACGACCTTTCACCGTTACTACACCATTCGATTCGATTTTCATTCCTCACTTTCCCGCTTTCATTTTTAACCTAACCGTGTTGCCTCTTTTTGGAACGAGCTATGATTCAATACTACATAAACAAGTTCGATATAAATATAAAATAACATCATAGAATGGGGCCTAAAAAAGATGGGGCATTAAGCCCATGCTTTAGTAGACTTATACTTTGGCCAAAGTTTAGTTTTGGTTATTAACAAAATTAACTTAACCGGACTGAAAAAACGACAATCTAATCCAATAAACCAAACCAATTAACCGATTGGTTAATAAGATTATTTAACCATTGACTTTGTGTTCCCCGCCGTTTCGCGCGGGCATACTACTAGTTATATTTTAAGGTGATTACTGACGTCACTTTTTACATCACGCAGGCATTGATGACTTGTCTGTTTGTTTGACACATCAGCTTTCTGACGCCACTCACGACTCTCCTGTTATAGAAATTATAAGGCGAAAAAGAAAAAAAAATAATAAGAACACAAAGGGAAAACTGAAATCGGGTCTATTTTCCTTCATCACTGTTCGTTAATTCACTCCTATCGATCTCCAGATTCATTCAACAATCATCTAACCTAACCATACCATAATATCATACCCAATTCTTCCAATCCACTTTATACCATCGATCACAGCATATTAATTAAACACAGATCATCTCCACCGTCCATCCTCTCAGATCTCCGATCAAAACAAGCTTAGTGCCAATTGAGTTTATTATTATTATATATAAATGGCAACGAGAAACAGAACACCCCTGTTTAGGAAGTATAGAGACGCGTTGAAGAGCGTTAGGGCTCCCTCCACCTTTGCTTCTTCTTCTTCTTCTTCTTCTAGCTCCGGTCCGGTTATTGAATTGGCTAACGCCGGTTTGTTTAAACAGAACAGTAATTATGCTCCCCTTAGTACTGAGGATCCTGGCACTTCATCGTATGTTCTCTGTTTCTACTCTTCGTCTTTCTTTTTATTTTTCCTGCATTGCTGCTAATTCTTTAATTTTTTGTTTTATGCTTATTCCCTCGATTGCTTCATTTCGATTAATTAGGGTTTATTGCTTCATCTCGATTTGCTTTTTTTTTTTATTTGTTCCATCAGTTAATGTGAGTTATTGTGGGGGTTAGGTTTTAAAATACTCTTTAGATCTGAGGATATCTCATCAGGTCAAAGTTAACATGGATCTGGAATGTATCGTCAGGTGTTTAATATGATACCACAAGATCTAGTTTCGTTCAGGTCAAAGTTAGGAGGTTTATATGTCAAAACAATCGAAGCGATGCGGATATTGTGAAAGGTTTACTTGATAGATAGGTTTATATGTAAAATGGATGAGAGGTGCAGTTACTGGTTGGTTGTAGATAAAGATTATCTAGTTGTATGGACGACGTGTGTCTTACTTACATGATGCGTGCACTTCTCGCCTCTATTTAGGGGACCAAAACACCTTGGAGCGCCTCATTTTATAAAAAAAAATGACATGAATCATTATTATTGTTGATAAACTTGAAAGATTGGGAAAATTCACCAAGAAATACATTAGTTGAAGGATCAAGATCAGTGTTGTGCTGCATGCAAAAGTAGATTTTAGAGATGTAGGATCTGGAAGGGGATGAAAACCAAAGTTAAGCTACCTTATAACTATCTAGATTCTAGAAGACTTGAAAATTTGAGTCGTATGAATCAGGTGCCTTAAAACATATTCCACCGTTAATCAGCTGATAACTAGGAATATTATGTGTAATTGAGTATTGGAGATATAGGGCACATGTACAAGAATCACATCCTGACCCAACTGTTCAACATAAATGCTTTATATTCAAGTATGTGTTATAATAAAATTGATGACGGACATGACAACTTTTTGTTTGCTGTTGTTATTCTAACTGTTTTCACTAACATAACGTTGTGGAGTTGGTTTTAAATGGGCGTGGGTATAAGATTTGTGCGAGGCTTTTAGATGCACGGGAATAAAATATTGAACAGCCTCATGGTTGTAATAGTTGTTTTGCTATGCTTACCCTCTTAGATGTAATTCAAGTGCCAAGGAGAAGAGAAGTTAGGTTTCTCTAGTCAAGGGGTTTAGATGTCAACTTTTGTTTATGGGGCTTACAGTAAAGTAGTAATACATTGATACAAGTAACATGACTACATGCAGACTTCTATGCTCTATTGAGTATTGGAAATTCATATCTGCATTCTTAGTTGCTTAGTACAAAGCATTATAAAGTATGACCGGCTTTTAATTTTATTTTGTGTTTTTTATTTAATTTAACCGAAAGACCGCTTTTCAATTACTTTCATTAGTCCCGCCGTTCTGCAGCAAACACAAATTACTTTCATTAGTCTACCGTTCTGCAGCAAGCACAAATTACTTTCATTAGTTCCATCGTTTTGCAGCAAACACAAATGAATGTACTCATATAAAACTCTATTTTTAAGCATTTGACAGTTGATAGCAACTATTTGAACTCATTCTCACTGGTTCATACCCTAATTTCACAATCCAATTGAGATTTTGATTGTTGCATACTTGCATGCTGACCGTGTGAGGAAAGTGTTAGCGTAATAAGTCAGTAGACAATTGGCCACGTCTAAGTAAACTGAATATAGATCTCATGCAATGAAAGCTAAAGAATTCTTGAGCATACTGCCGGTTGATTTATTCAAATTGATGCATTCATCTATGCAGTACTTACTTTTATGCTAGCATCTGTGAAGTGTCTATGATTGCATAGTGAGTTAATTTAAGAATCACATGTTGGCGTTGCTGCCTAAAGTGGAGATGAAAGTTCTTTTCTCTTACAAGATATCAGGTCAATGAATTATACCTGTATTTGGTATTATTTAATTGGTTATAAGTAGAAGCAGCCATGATTTTCTCTGACCATTATTGTTTTCTATGCTTTTCCTGTTTTGAATGTCCAAAAATAAACTCGACTCCTTGGTTTTAAAAAGCGCGCCTAGGCGCAAGGTGACCTCAGGCTCATGACCCGTCGCTTTTGTCAACACAAGGCGAGCTCTGTACAAAAAGCGAGCTTTCTTGTATAGGGGGTGTTTTTATGCTTCAAGGTGTAATACATGTAGCTAAAAAGGTTGTACATTTAAGTGATTTGCAAATTAAATCATATATAAACCTTATATACATCTATCTTTGGGTAAGGGACTGAACACCTATAGGATATTTAAAAAAATTATACAAGCACCTTGCGCCTCGTGTACGAAAAGCCCTCCGCCTTTGTGCTTTGATTTTAGACCTTGTTGCTTTTATGCGCTTCGCGCTTTTTAAAACCAAGCTCGACTCAACATTTTATTGCTACTACTTACAAACACAACAAAAATTATCCGGTAAAAACCCACTCCTAAAGTAGGATCTGGGGAGCGTGAGATGAGGGCAAACCTTTCCTCTATCCGTGAGATAGACAGGCTACTCCCAATGAGACCCTTAGCTCAAAAATCCTCTTTTTAGACTTCAAAGAACAAAGATACAAATCTACAATTAACATGAGGTGCATAGTAGAAAAACAAAAATAAAGAACAAAAGTACCAACAATAATAGTAGTAAAGTACCGATAACTAAAGGCAGTGAATTCTAAGCAGTTAATGCGGTAAAATATCGGTTATCGGTCAAGCACCGATATTTGGGATATCGGTTATCGCGGTGAGATATCGGTAATTAAAGAATATATAAATATATATATATATATATATCAAAATAGGCCAAAAAAAACACCAAACCGATATTATCACCGATACAACCGATATATCACCGAAATCGGCCGATATATCACCGATATTATCACCGATACAACCGATATATCACCGATATCGGCCGAGATTATCGAAACCGAGATAGGGACCGATATTTGTGACCGAGATAAGCCCCTATGACCGATAACCGAGATAGCACCGATATATCACCGAGATATCACCGATATTGACTGCTTAGGCAGTGATAAGTGATAACACTAGAAATACTAGTATAGTAGTAGAATAGAAAAGAAATAAGAGGACAAATGGATCATGAAACACCTAGCCAGTGACTAGCATTGGCACCAAGGAAGAAAGGCAAACCAAATGGTAGCAAATGCTAAGGCAGCAGTGCACCACTTTCTAGGATAAAGTCAAGACTAATCAATATGCCACCTACAAAATCCTAATCTTTATCTGACATCCCCAACAAGTCCTATCACGATCTTGTCCTTGAATAGGTGCAAGTTTAACAAATCTACTTAATTTGCTCATCCCATGTCAGTTTGGGTCTACCTCTACTGCTCTTTCCCTTGACTGTGAGGGTTTTCATGCTTCTTACAGGCGGCATCATCTCTCTCCTTTGCACATGCCCAAACCATCTCAATCTCCCCGCCCTGACTTGTGTGGGGAAATTAAGTCCCTCTAGTATATGTCCTTGTAAATACAAAATACAGTCTTCTTCTATGTTTATTTTATTCAATTATTTTCTTAGCCTCTCATAATCTTTTAATTAACTCGCATTCTTCTTTTTTTTTTCCGATTTGGACACAAAAATCTTTTAACAGAAATACAGGGGCACTAACAGTGGGTCTTCCTCCTGCTTGGGTTGATGTATCTGATGAAATAACAGGAAATGTGCAACGTGCAAGGGCTAAAATGGCTGAGCTAGCGAAGGCTCATGCCAAGGCTTTGATGCCCTCTTTTGGTGATGGTAGAGAAGATCAACACAGGATTGAGGGTCTAACCCATGAGATAACTGATCTCCTTAGAAAGTCTGAAAAAAAGTTAAAAAAACTATCTGCTGGTGGGACTTCCGAGGATTCAAATATCAGGAAAAATGTTCAGGTATAATCTTCAGGAAAATAATGATCATAAGAATAATCCCATCTTCATAAAAAAATAGTTGGTTATGTATTTCTCTGAATTTCTATGGCAGCGTTCTCTTGCTACTGATCTTCAGAGCCTTTCAGTGGAACTCAGGAAGAAGCAATCAACTTATTTGAAGCGCCTTCAGCAGCAGAAAGAGGTCTGTTTAGACTATTTTAACTGTATTGCTTTAGTTATGTTCATAAACAGCACGGTGTGTAATCTCATACATATTCAAACGACTGATTAAATTCAGTTTTCTTTGATTTTAGGGGAATACACATACTTAAGAAACTATTCATGTATAGGTGTAATTTTGACTTTCTTATAGGGTCCAGATGGAGTTGATCTAGAAATGAATCTAAATGGAAAGCAATCTAGAACGGACGATGATGAATTTGATGACTTGGTATGTTGAATTCTCCCATCTCGTCATTTATTTATATCCCTTTTTTTGCTAGCTTTCAAATTAATGTAGTCTATAGTAATCAATTTGAAGTATCTTTATATGAATTGAAAAAGGCGAAGTTTAGTGAGAATGAGTGGTGATTAAAATCATGTATGCAGGGTTTCAATGAACATCAGATGGCAAAATTGAAGAAAAGTGAGGCTTTTACGGTGGAAAGGGAGAAAGAGATTCAACAGGTTGTGGAATCGGTTAGCGAGCTGGCTCAGATCATGAAGGATCTCTCTGTCCTTGTCATTGACCAGGTCAGCAAACCCGTCCTTCATGTTATTGTTGTCTCTATACTATACATGTGATTATTTTCATGTGACGGGATTGGATTGATTTATTGTTTGTAAAAAACCAGGGTACTATTGTTGATAGAATCGACCACAATATTCAGAATGTTGCAGCTTCGGTGGATGAAGGGCTTAAACAGCTACAAAAAGTTAGTTCTCAACTTTATATACGGGTGTCAATCTTGACAGGGCGACATGTTTAAGTAAAAGGCTCAAACAAGTCAACCCGAACGTGACCTGTTTATAAAACAGATTGCCACCCCCATATTCATCAAACATTTGATATATGAATCGCTGATTATGTTTTGATGAAATGAAATTTGCAGGCGGAGCGAAGTCAGAAACGAGGGGGGATGGTAATGTGTGCCACAGTGCTTGTTATCATGTGCTTTGTAATGTTGGTTCTCTTAATCCTTAAGGAGATTCTCTTCTGAACCCATATGTCTAGTATTTCAGACATATAATTACTGTTTTGACCCTCACCTGAAATGATAAGGGTATAATTCAAAGTCATGTATAGATGATTGAGTTACACTGTAGATTTCCTTGTTTTTGTATCGATTTATTCATCATATAGGTAAGAGTCTATTATTTAACAAATTATATGTTGCTTCACATTGATGGTGCAATTACAGATTGATTCAGTTGGACATACAAATTCTGATTAGCTAATCGTGTTCGTGGGTTTGGCCAGAATCTGAATAGACTAAAATCAAACTTGCACATTTTATGTTAAGTTCATGTCGTATTTCCTTTGCAATTGGCTACAAAAATGTGACGAACTTGAGGTTCTCATTAATTTACTTAGTTTTTGGGTCGTTTTATTGATTATTATTTAGCTGTTAAATCGGTATAAAATAACTATTTTATCCCTTTATTTTTTCACCACAAAGTCACTTTATGCAAGAGATTCTATTTATATTAGTTTGGAGTATATATATTGATGTGACCTTAAACTCTAAAACAGTGGTTTTTTTTTTCTTTTTTTTAAGAAACAATATTCTAACCTTTGATTAGGAGGGCTAGACCACGTTGTTACAAGCTTAATCCTTCGCTAGACGAATGGCCTATAGAACCGTGGAGCTGATGAACCTGAAACAAACACAATAATTTGATGTGGGGCGGCCGCCTCGAATCCCGAGAGATTCTACTTAGCAGACACAAAAATGTAGTCGGCCTTATGTGTGTTCTTCAGGGTTTTCTGAATGACCTATTGAAGGAGGTGAAGTGCTCATTAAATAGGTTCCACACGGACCTCAACATTCACCCTTAACTCACCCAATGGGCCGAGGCCCAGTTAAGGGCGTTGGTCCAACGTGGCCTCTATCTGCGGGCTGCAGGTCTGACGTAATGTGATTGGCTGATTCTCTTTGCCGAGTGTACTATTGTCCCTTTCTGCAGGTACACGTTAGTGGAGATCATCGCTGAGATGGTCTCATGTGCTCTGATTGGGTGACGCGGGCAGGAGGTGTACTTTTTGTCTCCTGCGGCGGTTATGCGGATACGTGTAGCTCTCTGATTGGTAGATCGTGCAGCATGCTCTTGCCACACGTCTTGGTGCCGTGATTGGGTCGTACTGGTCTGTACGGCCGTATCAGCGTCTGCCACGTGTTCGTCACCAGCTCTTTAGGGAGGACCTGGCGGATGTTGCAAGTGATGCATGCTTGTCCGGTTCCTGCGTCCGCCAGGAAGGTGGTGACCGCCCAACCGGATCCGCTGGGTCCGTGTCCGCCAAAATTAAGCCCGCTATCCGCGTGGGCCTTTGGCCAGTTACGTCTTCGGGCTTGTTTTTGGGTATGGGCCTGTCTTACTTTTAGTGTAGTTTTTGGGCCCTTATCCCCTCATTTTTTTTTTGGGAGAGGTTAACGTATAAAGCTTCTTAACGTAAAAAGCGTAAGAAGCAATCTCAGCCATTAGATTAACAAGATGGCTGGATCCAGATTAAAAACCCTAATCATACTTGGGTTAAACTAACCAAGGGTAAATTATGAAAAACCGTCTATTTTTTTTTTCAAATCGTAACAACAAAAATCAATCGAAACAAAATTTTTCAACAATTGAAATCGATTAAACCATTCTGAATGATTACACAATCAAAATAATAAAAAACATTCGATTACAAACGACGAAAACGAAAAAAATTATAAAAACAGAGATTTACACTGGAACGATTTTAATCATACGAAAAAACATACAATTATGAATAAACACTCGTAATTGTTGTCAAATACTTTTGATTTTGTCTCAATAAGTATGATTAAACATAAAAATTAGGTTAAAAAAAGTTGCAGAGGAAGAAGATGAAGTTGGTGAACACAGATACTTTTAAACGCACTAACAAATTTTAAACGCACTCATGTACAACATTTAAACGCACTTACAAAATTTTAAACGCACTCATTAAGTAGTTTGGAACCACTCATTGAAAATGTGGACGCACTCATTGAAAATTTGGACGCACTTATTAAAAAGTTTGGAAGCACTCATTGAAATTTTGGACGCACTCATCAAAACTCAAACAAAAATCAAACGCACCTTTACCTTATAATTAAACGCACCTTAGCATCACCAACAAGAAACAAACGCACTCATCAACATTCACTCACAAACAAACGCACCTTTACCAAAAATCTATTCCATCATCATCATTCACTCACAACAACACCCAAAAGTTTACAGATCTCACTCTCACCATCACCATGATCACATGTCACCAACAAA
Source organism: Ambrosia artemisiifolia (assembly GCA_032199755.1). NCBI lineage: Eukaryota > Viridiplantae > Streptophyta > Magnoliopsida > Asterales > Asteraceae > Ambrosia > Ambrosia artemisiifolia. Next base: position 29,943,253 of record CM063514.1, on the reverse strand, counting down.
ATACCTCACGACAGCACCATCACCATGATCACATGTCACCAACAAAATACCTCACGACAGCCTAAAATAAGAATTGCAAGAGAGAATTAAACGGTGAAGATTATATGTAGCGCCCATAGATAGAGGTGAGGTTTCAATTGAGTGCCGGAAGTTCACCGGCGGCGCTGTCGTTGTCGGAGAGGTTGTATGACGGTGGTCAGACCATTTCCGTCATTGTGGTGGTGTTTCTGCTGTCATTGTTGTACGATTGTAGGTGGTGACGGTTAGGTTATATATGACGGGTTAGGGGGATTCGTTGTTTCTTCTGTTTTTGTACGACTGATGGCGGACAGGTGGGTTTGCTGTGGTGTTGAAGGGTGGTGGTGGTGGTCAGATCTCGAAGAGATAGAATAATCGTAACTGAGAAGAGGAAAATAGTTTTAATTGTGGTTTAACTGTGGTTAGGTTAAAATGACAGGTGTCAATCTCTGGTGGCTTCCTACACTTCTCACGTTAAGAAACTTTATATCATATACTTTCTCTATTTTTTATATAAAAATGACAAACTAAATTATGTTCGTTGCTTGTAACAAACATACATAACAAACGTTAAGACATTATTACAATACATATTTACAAGAGCATAATTATAAGATCAAGGTATGGCGATCGCAGATCCGTCCACCTAACATCTTATAAAACCGACCAACAAATCTAAAGTAAAAAATCAAGATACGAAAAGGGGTCGGCCATCTTTTTAGCAGCCACGTCTCGCCTCACCGAACCCCACTTGAGGGCAGCGCGGATCTTACACCACCTTGCGCGTGGTGACCCGTTACTCGAGAAACATATTCCAAAATCAGAAGAAAATATATCTATAGTTTGGTTACTAGGATCTATGAAAAGTTCATTTCCTTGCCATAGGGATGTCCCAGTCTGCCAATCATCAACAACAGCACCTAGATTTTGATTACAGCTGGCTCCATTGATCTGCACATACATGTCATGCATTCCAACTGCACTTTTAAGTGGTTCATCGCGTAGGGTAGACATCGGCATCATTGAGACTTCAAAGACAGATGATGCATCCACTGGAACCATCCCTTCTAAGGCTTTGTAAACCTGCTGCTTCATGGCTTCCACCACAGGCTGCAAACAACCAACATTTCAAAGAAAACATCAGTTTCCGGTATCATCATTCTACATATCAGGACCGTTTAATTAAAATACATACCATCTGAAGCACGGAGAGTTTATCGAGCGACATAAAGTTTTGACCGTCAAAAGTTGCACCCACAACCGTCATAACGGAGTTGAAAACGAGCGCGGTTCCATCTGCACCACTTCTGTAAATGTACAACTTGTCATCTAGAACACAGTCTTTGGCATGCTTAATTATTGCGTCCCATGTCTTGCTAGATGATCCACCAAGTAACTACAGTTTTACAAGAGATAAACTTTATAAAGATATGCTCACTTTATACAAAATTGTGATAAATAATATTTTTGTTACCTTCCGTAGTGAGGACTGGTTGGTAGCATACACCTGCAGAAAGTCTTTGACCGTGCGTATACGGTTTGATGCTAATCGTTTGTGAAAAACCCCGTCTTTCGCTATCTTTTCCAACCTCCAAACGTCGTCAACCAAGGATGGTGGATGGTGCTTCTTGTATGCTGAATCAATTAAGCAAACACAACACATTAGCGTATAAGGTTTAAGGTTTAGCGTTTAATAAAATATATATAGAAAACCGGGTTCTTACATTCTCCGCGATGATCTTTCACTACGAATGCGTGGGTTTTAGCTTCTCTAATTCTGGACCCGGCACACGTATCCTTCTTGACCCGTGCACCGATCATGAACTTTCGGCTCCTCCTCCAGCTCGAGTTATCCGTAAAACATAACTCACCTAAATCCGCAACACCATTTTGTAAAGTGACAACCAAATCACCAGTAATCAGTGGCCTTCTGCCATCTCTTGCAAAAATAACTTTGTCATCAAAATCTTTCTGTGGCCAATCTTGTTCATCATCGGCTGAAAAATCGCCATCAAGCGGAACAATCTCTACTTTTAGTGATGAAAAGGGTCCACTAGATACAACTTTATTAGAGGTCACATCAAACAACACTAGTCTCACAGCTTTCTTGTCCTCAGATTCTATCCTAGTGCCAGTGAAAAATGTATGAGGCAACTTAGCCTCAAACCGCAGCTGCAACGACGTAGTTTTAGATGGTTGTAGCGCATTCATAGGCGATCTATGAAGAAGATCTAAGCTTGGTAATATTGTACCAAAAAAGCTTTGACATGATCGTTGGACCTCCTCACGCACCTAACAAACAAACAAACAAACAAACATATTCTTAGATTTCATACAACAAGAATCTAACCAAACTTGGGTTGGTTTGAAATACATATTATTAGTAAGGGTCAAAATGAACTTGGCCGGGTAAGCTCAAACTCGGTTCGTTTACTGTTTTTTTAAACAAACATGAACATGAACATGAACTTACCCATCTCCGAATCAATGGTTCTAACGTTGAAACCAAATCTTGTGAAGAAGTAAGTATCCTTCGCTTGGTATCTTGATTACCAAGTGTAAAGTCGTCATCTTCTTCTTGATTAAAAGATCTCTTGAAACCCATGGAACACACGTACAAGAAATGATGAATAATATTATTATATGTTGTGGATTGATGAGATGAAACAAGAGTATAGAATCTAAAACCAGATAATTAAGTATCAAGTGCTTGCTAGATCCACAAGTTATATATAGACGTTGGTATCTATAGTTGAAAGGGAAGTTATTTGAACCTTCCAACTAATTTATATTTAATAATAATAATAATAATAAAAAGGTGTTGACAAATACTGCGTGTACCTGAGTGTGTGTGGTAGGGTGCGTCGTTGTTTTACCCCTCTACATAACGAAAAATTTATATTAAAATAAATATATATGTATTGTATATTATATTATATAAAATATAGGGGTACAAATTAAACAAGCAAACCGCGTAAATGTTGATAGGTACCTTCCTAACTACTTCCATCACAAAACTACAAAACGGGCAACGGTTTTTTTGATATATTTTTATTAGAGAGAATTACACAGATTGTCCTTTAGTTTTACCTGAAATTGCATCCTTTGTCCTTTTTTTGAATTTTTAACTCCCTATGTCCTTTATTTTATACATTTGTTACACCCTCTGTCCTTTAGACCAACTCCCGTTAAAAAAGTCAGTTAAGTTACCCATGTGCCCCTCACGTGAGGGGCAAATTTGTCTTTTCAGTCTTTCCAGTCTACAATTCTCTTCCCAGTCTTTCCAGTAGCTCCTTCCCTCCTTCCTCTCTCTCTCTCGTTTAACTCCCTCTCTCTCTAATTTCTAAAACCAATAATACCTCCTTTTTAACTCTTTCTTTTTCTTTCTTAAACAACACTAACAATATCTCAATCACAATCTCAAAAACCAATTTGTCACAGATTATGAAATGGCCAGGTAGGTTTTTCGGATGGGTTTTGGTCCGACTGCAGCTAGTATGGTTCGATCGGAGTTGGTTGGAACTGGGTTTAAGGTAAGAGGCTGTGAATGTGATGGTGGTGACGATCGTAGTGATGTTTGAAGGCGTCGGGTGGTGGTGGGTTGTCACAGATCTGGGTTCTCGGGTGAAGGAGTAGAGGTGGTGGTGGTATGGGTCGGGTTAGGAGCTGGGTTGTCTGGATGGTGGGTTGTCACAGATCTGGGTTCTCGGGTGAAGGAGTAGAGGTGGTGGTGGTATGGGTCGGGTTAGGAGCTGGGTTGTCTGGATGGTGGGTTCCGGTGATGAAGGATTGTGTCCGAGCTCTTGTCCGAGAAGTTTCCGCTGGGTGGTTGGGCTGGTGGTTAAGTCTGTGACGGTGTTTAGAGGTTGGCGGCGGATGACGGTGGTCAACGACGGTGTAACGGGTGGGTTACGGGTTAGGTAGGGTGACCGGTGATGATGTTGTTCCGGTCAAAAGTGGTTTCCGGGTGGTGCCAGGTCCACTGGCTGTGACCACTCGTGACTACCTACCTCCGGTCACCTGAGAAATCACCATCATCGGAGGGGACCCAGGGCCGGCCAAAGGCTACAGCCGAAGGCTCCTCACCTTCGATCTCTCTCTCTCTGTTCTGCCTTCTCTCTTCTTTCTTTTAGCGTTTTGTTTTCTTTGTGTTTTATTGTGTTTGGGAGAAGAAAGGAGTGAAAAGACAAATTTGCCCCTCACGTGAGGGGCACATGGGTAACTTAACTGACTTTTTTAACGGGAGTTGGTCTAAAGGACAGAGGGTGTAACAAATGTATAAAATAAAGGACATAGGGAGTTAAAAATTCAAAAAAAGGACAAAGGATGCAATTTCAGGTAAAACTAAAGGACAATCTGTGTAATTCTCTCTTTTTATTATTGTTTATATGTTGTAGGTAAACTTTTTTCCTTTTTTTAATGTTTATTGCAATTGAAGAGTAGAGGCTTAGTTTGTGTGTATTCTGAAAACTTATATTAGAACGTCTGTTTCATAAATTATTTTGAGTTTCGGTAAAAATGCAGTTTTAAAGAAATTGGAATTGAAATATATTAACTTGTAGTTAATTTCCTACGAATTTGAATATATGAAACTAGCTTACTATTCCGGAAAGATCCCGAGGTTGAAAAATCTAATATGACTTAATAAAAAATGATAAAAAAAAGAAAACCTGGTTAAAGCATTATTAAGATTCGGACCTTGATCGGTTTTATCTGCTTGTACACATGAATCACCATGCATCTTCTGATATTCATCCATCACCTAATCAACATGTGCATAACAAATTTATTGTGTGACCAATTAAAGAGCATATAAAACCATTTAACTCGTGTTAAAACTTAAAATACAATCTACTATATACATGACATGACCTTTCTTAAGACAATCTGTATTAGAAAGCCTGCAATTTTTCACATTGTAATAATTATATAGCAATCAAAATCAGTACCTTAGCTATCCATTGTGTTGATAACTTAACGTTTATACAGCCAGGGCCAGCCATATAGCACGATTCTATCATGTCAGACGCTGGAAGATTTCGCATGATCACCTACATGTTATAAAGAGCATATAAAACCATTTAACTGGTGCTAAAACTTAAAATACAATCTATTATATACATGACATGACCGTAAAACAAAGCTCAAGTTTCGTCAAAGCGTGGCTAACCAGCAAAGACAATATCGCATATGAGGTGCAAACAACAACAGCAACCTTGGTTTTAAAACGCGCGAAGCGCACAAAAGCGACGAGGTCTAAAACCGATGCGCAAAAGTGGTGGGCTTTTCGTACGTGAGGCGCAAGACGATTATATATATTTTTTATGTATGCTATAGGTTTTTAACATTATTAATTCAAAATATAGATACAAATTAGGTATATATATGATTTAACTTAAATGTACAACCTTTTTAGCTACATGTATAACAAATTTAAGCACAAAAACATCATGTATACGAAAAGCACGCTTTTAGTGCGCTTTTTTGTTGCACGGCGCTTTTTGCGCTTTTCTTGCGCTTTTTGTACACTGCTCGCCTTGGGTTACATAAGGCGCACGGGGTTGCGCCTAGATGCGCTTTGCGCTTAAGCGCGCCTTGAGCGCGCTTTTTAAAACCAAGACAGCAACTAAATCGAAAGAACAAAGAAGACCATATCGTTAACTTAAGCGAAATCTGAGTTAAAATCACGGATACCGGCGTATGAGAGAAATTCTGGTTCCGTCAGCTTTCTTTAATCACAAGATCAACACACCTACAATTAATAAAAAAATAAAATCAAATTAAAGTCATTAATTATATACTATTAATAGACAAGTGATTTGAATAATACTTTTATTATTATTTTTTTGTTTATTCAAATAGTAATGGTTCTAAGATTGTTAACTAAAAAAAGTAGTGGTGGAGTGGTTTGTGGTCCTTATGTGTTCTTTGAGGTCTTGGGTTCAAAACCTATTTGAGTCTTTTTTTTACAACACTTATTTATACATAAATACATATGATTCAATAAGAATTAACAAAATTGGGTAGTGGTGGAGTAGTCTGTGGTATATGTGTGTTCTTTGAGGTCTTGGGTTCGAAACCCGTTTCAAACATGGCATTTTTATTTTTTTTCCCAACACTTATTTATTTATAAATACATATGATTCTATAATAATTAACAAAATGGCTTGGTGGTGGAGTGGTTTGTGGTGCATTTGTGTGGTTTGAGGTCTTAGGTTTGAAACCGGTTTGAAACATTGTTTTTGTGACGACCGGGAAAACTTTTCTTCTTTTCGTCTTTTTCGTTTTTGGCTTCGAGCAATATTCAGGACGAAAATTCTTTCAACAAGGGGGATGATGTTACACCCGGCACATTCAGGTTAACATTTTATAAAACACATAAGTCTACCTTAGCGAAAACATTAACAAACATACTTGACGAAGTCAGTTGAGTTGAGTCACATTACGTATTATCCAGAGATCAATGATCTGGAGGATCATGGGGGTTATCACACACACACACACACACACACATAAGTTACGAGTCCCGATGTTGGTGAATTACATTGTTAGGATCTGAGTTTGATTGTTTTGATTTGTTTAGATAAACAATGAAATAAATGAAGTGAGTATAAATGGAAATTGCAGCGGAATGATAAACTATAAATCAAAACAAGAGAATAAATGTTTTTAATCGAAAGCTTTCATTAATTGAAAGATTACAATATTACAAGTACTCCCCCTCAGCCTGATCACTCTATGATTGTTTGTCTTAAGAGAATGTTTTAAGTGACGAATAGAACAGTACAATCACTGTTCTATTTATAGACAAATCTAAACCACTGATGATCTCAGCTGACGTCACCTAAGACAACGACCTCTAACAGAATAACAACATAAAACATCTGTTAACTATAAACTACTGTTACATTGTAAAACACTGCTAAGGTAAACTGCTGTTGAGGAAAACTCTGATGGTCTTGTATCATCTGTTGAATCCAAAGTGCTGTTGGTTCCAACAGACCTTTAGTCTTCAGTACTTTAATCAGCAGTTGTTCTTCATCAGACCTTTAGTCAGCAGTTGTTTATCCAGCAGTCCTTTGCAGCAACAGTTGTTTCCAACAGTTGTTTAGTGTAGCGGATGTTAGGATCAACAGTCTTTTGGGAGAAGTATCATGTAAATACTGTTTATTCAAAGGATCAACTGAGTAGTATATTTTGGCTTTCTAATCATCTGTTCTTCTCCAGGTCAGCAGACCCAACAATCTCCCCCTAGAACAGATGATGCCAAAACTAGGCTTTATTCTTGATCTTTATTTCTCATCAGACTTTCTCTTATTTGACCTTTGAGCTGTAACTCAAAGCTCAATGAGAAAAGGTCTTCAGCATCTCTTTCTAGCTCAAGATTCAGCAATGTTTGAAGATCTTCTGCACACAGGCCATGTGCTTCATCCATGCTAAGTCTTTGAATCTTTCCATCTGATCTGAGCAGAGTCAATTCATGGGTTTCTTTGTTGACCTTCCATTTTAGAATTTTAGAATCAGTGGATTTGCTGAGATGCACCTTTATTTTAGATGAGTTTGGTGAAGGAGGTCTCCTAATGAGTTCTCTGAGCTTATCAGAGGTGGGATCAGAGAAGTAGTGCACTTGATTAAAGATACACTCCTTTACAAAAGTATCAGCAAACCTTTTCTGATCTTCTTCTGACATTTCCTTTGGCTTCTTGAATTGTCTTCTTGCAGCAACAGATAGATCAGAAGTATCAAGTAAGCTGTCTAAAGTAAAAGCCTGTTGAGGTTTCTTCAACAAAGGATCATCAGCATACATAGGTTTTCTGTGCAAGGTAGGGTCTTTCTTCCTGTTTTCTTCTAACTTTTTGTAAGTCTCAACCAACCTCAGCTCTGACCATCTTGCAACAGACTTCATCTCCCCATAATCTGCAACCACAATCTCTTGTCTCATTCTTCTGAACTTTAAGGCTTTGGCTGGATCTCTACCTTTGCTGAAGTCTGGGGCAGAGACCTTTGTTGGAGGATTCTTAGCCATGTCCTCAATTCTTTTGAGTTCTTCTCTGAGAGCATGAGTGGTCCAGCCTGCAAACTGTTTCTTGTTTGCTTTATAGGGCATGGTTGACAGGATTTGTTCAAGAAGTGATTCCCTAACCTCCCTTTCCAAGTCACTGCTGAGAGGCATAGTAGACATTGAGTTGCTCAGGGTCTTAGCAAAATCTTCAATCCTTCTCAATTTACTAAACTCTGCTGAATGGATGCCCTGAGCACTCCTGTCATCTTTCCCTTTGCATTTCTCTTTAATGATGGCATCTGCCTGTTCAGCCTTGTATTTCATATAGGTATCCATGTTTAGGGGAACAGGAAAATTTGGAAGAGATGGGAAAGATCTTTCAGATGGCTGATCAGTATTGTAGAAGGATTGTAATTCCCCCTTCAGTAGATCAAGTTCAAGAGGATACTTTTCAGCCAATGGTGTAATGGTTGGTGGTGGTCTATGTGATGTGAATTGTGAAGTGTGTGGTGAGAATGATGAAAGTGGAATGGCATTTAAGGGTGTAGATTGTGTGGTTGGAGTATTAGGTGGTGTAGTGTGAGTAGACCCTGGTTTGTTGGCATACTTTGATTTTCCCTTTTGTGAGGGTGGACAACCAAAGGGATCTAGCTTTGGCAATCTATCTCTGCCACTCTCCCCCTTTTTGGCATCATCAGCAGTAAATGCATCATCATCATCATCTTTGAGAATTGTGGTAGGAGCAGAGCCAGTAGTCTTCAGCAGGTGATCCTTGATAACTTTGATGTCTGCTTTGGTGTCATTGAACCTGGCATCCACCATGTTTCTGATCATTTGCATGTAGGTTTCTTGAGTCTGATCTGCTAGTTTTCTGTGAGCTATGATGATGGGGGAAACAGATTTCCATAGCTCACTAGCAATATCAGCTGTGGATGGTTGACTCTTGGTAAGAGTAGCCAAGGATCCCAAAATTGTCTTGATATCTGATTTGATATCAGCAACAGAGGTTTCAATGGACTGTACTCTGTCCGTCAATTCTTGGTATTTTAACCATCACCTAAGTTAATAGGATCATCTGGATTCCTACCAGTGGTAGTTGTAACTGGTTCAGTCCTAGGAGGCGAGTCCAAAGGATGAGAACCAGATGCCCCCTGGTCTTGGTTCTGGGGACTTCCAACTGATTTTGGGGACACAATGGTGGCCTTATCAGTTGTTGCCTTCAAGGAAGTCTTAGTTATGTAACCACTGTCCTGTTGTGAGACAATGGTCTCTACATCAGTAGTGGCTGCTTCTCTTGAAAACTCACCTAGAGTTGCATTGAACTCTAGGAGTGTAACCTCCTCTACTGTTTGTTGGTTGGCTGATTGATTTTCCTCAGTCCCAGTCACTTGTGGAGGTATACTCTCATTAATGGGTGAAGGAGAGGAACTGGGATTATCCTGAGTTTTATCAATAGCTTCAAACAGAGGTTGTATAGTTTGAGGGACATGTGTTGGTGAAGGTGGAGGAGTGAAAAGAGAATTAGCCCTGGGAGAGGGGCTTGTGAACATATGGTCAAGTGACTCAAATGTATCATGATGTGGTTCCCTTTGGCTTACAACATGATCCTTTTGTGAGGATGCATGAGGAGTTTGTTTAGGTTTAGATGTATCCAACTGTTGTGAGGAAGTAACAACAGTGGTTTCTGGTTGCTTTTATGTTGCAACAGGGTTTTCTTCTGGTATCTCATCTTCCAGAAACCCCTTTTTAGGTGTAGAGGTGGTTTTTGTGGATGGACGTTTTCTTTTGGAGGTGGCTGGTGTGGGTTTCACGGCACTGGATGCAGTGCCATGATCACCAGGAGCAGTGGGCTCAACAACAGAGGTTTGAACAACAGTTGTTGTCTTGGACCTCTTTGTTTGTGTTTTTGAAACTTTTGACACTTTTGACACCTTTTCTTGGGTAGTAGAACCCAACATTCTAGTGAAAGTTTCATCAGTTAGACTCTTCATTTGAAAAGAATCACCCTTTTTGAAATCTTTGTCTGGTAAAACCTTTTGAAGGATTACACTTAAAATTCGTGGGTAAATCAGAAAAGCATTATTTGACCCAGACTTTATGGCTTTCACATTTGAAACTAAGTCCATAAACAGTCCCTAGGATAAATTGAAGTCAGAGTCTGACAACATAGCATAGCCCAAGTACTGTATCCTTAATGGGATTTCATTAAAGGAGGTGGTCTTAGCTGAGACACAGAGAAGGAGAGTATGAAAGAAAAATTTCATGATTAGTGGGAAAAACTTTTTGAAAAGAGTTGACCCAGTCATCTGTGCATCATACCCTCTTTCCTGAAACTCTGAGTGAAGCTCTGTTTTAGGAAAGGAGTCCTTACCTGACAGATCATTTAGGGGGAAGGTTGTGGATATCATTTCAGGTGTGATGGAGATACTTGTTTCTCCAATTTTTGAGATAATGGATGTAGGCTTTTTGTCTTGAAGAAGAACTTCAGCTTTCAACCAAAATTCTTGTAGGGTTTCAAGATGAATAGGAGCATCAGCGGTGAGAATTGTTAGGTATTTGGAATTTAAAATGATGTCGATGGTGGAATGGAATGGAACGTTGTCATCTGTTTTTACCAGATATGGAAGATAATTATGTGTGGCTTTGGTTTGAAGATCCATTGTAAAGGATTTAGAGTGTGAGAGTGAGTGGAATTTGAGTAAGGGTTTGAGGAAGAAGAAGGCGGTTTGAGTATTTTGAATACAATGAGACAGTGAAACAACTGTTGTGGTAAAACAGGGTTTTTATAGCCTCTGGTGAAACCGCTGATGTGGCCAAAACTCTGCTTTTGAGAGCAGACGTGGCAAACATCTGATGGCCAAACATCTGGTGGTTTACAGCTGTTGCAAAAAGTCTGTTGCAAACAACTGTTGTTTTACCAAAGTATTGATGCTAACAGCAGCACTTACGGTTTATTTTTATGTAGATATATGTATATATATATATATATTAATGGTTATGTAATCTGATCCGAGGTTTGAAACAGATTTTTCAACCAACAGTGGATAGGATGAAACAGTGGTTGTTTTATCTGATCAGATGTTTGAAACAGATTTTTCAACCAAAGGGCTATTTTTTAAGGATAAATTTTTGATTTTCTGAAACATTTTAATGTTTTATTTAAAACATTTTTGTTGTTTAGTCCATGTTTAGCATGCCAATTCTAGAAATCAAATTTGTGAAGGTAGATGTGTCTAAAGCTTTTGTCAGCACATCTGCCAACTGATCCTCTGTTGGAACATGGTGTAGAGAAATCAAACCTTTTTCATAGCTATCTCTGACAAAATGATGTCTGATGTCTATGTGCTTTGTGGTTGAATGAGAGACTGGATTTTTGATGATATTTTCTGCAGCTTGACTGTCCAACATGAGTGGAGTCTTTAATGCAGTTATCCCAAAATCCAGCAGTTGATTTTGAAGCCACATGAGTTGGGCTGTGCAGCTTGCAGCAGCAATGTATTCAGCCTCAGCTGTTGAAGTTGAAACAGCTACTTGCTTTTTTCTTTGCCAAGAAACTAAGGCATTCCCTATAAACTGGCACCCTCCTGATGTAGACTTCCTTGTGGTGTGGCAGCCAGCAAAGTCACTATCTGAATAACCTGAAAGCTCAATGTTTCCATTAGCAGGATACCAGATACCAAGTGTGGGAGCACCTTTTAGGTATCTGAATATCCTTTTCACAGCAATAAGGTTTGACTTTCTGGGTGAAGCCTGGGATCTTGCACAAACACAGGTGGCAAACATAATGTCTGGCCTAGATGCAGTTAAGTACAATAAAGACCCAATCATGCATCTGTAGTGTGTTTGATCAACCACTTCATCCTTGTCATCAATAGTGAGTAGCTTGAATGTACTCATGGGTGTACTACATGGCTTACAGTCATTCATCTCAAATTTAGTTAACAAGTTTTTCACATATTTGTTTTGATGAATGAATGTGCCATTTTGCAGCTGCTTCACTTGGAGTCCAAGGAAGCACTGAAGTTCACCCATAGCACTCATTTCAAACGCTGTTGTCATGAGTTCCCTAAACTCTTCACACATTTTGTTACACGTGGATCCAAAAATGATGTCATCCACATATATTTGAACAATCATTAGATCTTTCCCTCTCCATTTTAAAAATAAGGTTTTATCAATTTTACTTCTTGTGAAACCAATGGATAATAGAAAGGTGGAAAGAGTTTCATACCAGGCTCTAGGTGCTTGCTTGAGTCCATACAAGGCTTTATTAAGCTTGTAGACATAATCAGGATGGAATGTGTCTTCAAAACCAGGTGGTTGACATACATAGACCTCCTCATGAATTTTGCCATATAGGAATGCACATTTGATGTCCATCTGATACACCTTGATGTTGTGGTTGACAGCAAAGGCTAAGAAAAGTCGGATAGCTTCTAACCTAGCTACAGGAGCAAAGGTTTCATCATAGTCTATCCCCTCTTCTTGTCTGAAGCCTTGAACCACTAGTCTGGCTTTATTCTTGACAACTATACCTCTTTCATCAGTTTTGTTTTTGAAGACCCACTTTGTGCCAATTGGACAAACATCCTTAGGCAATGGTACAAGTTCCCATACTTGTTGTCTTTTAAACTGAAGGAGCTCTTCTTGCATAGCTTCTACCCAACTGTTGTCTTTTAGTGCCTCTTGGTACTTGACAGGTTGTGTGAGAGATAAAAAGCCTGCAAAAAGACAGATATTTGAGGATTGGCTTCTTGTGAGCACCCCCTCTCTGATGTTGCCAATGATTTGGTCTGGTGGATGAGCTCTTAGGTAGATTAAATCTCCCTGATATGGTATGATGGCATTTTGAGGTGAAGGACAGAGGTTTGGTGACTCTGTTGACATAACATCTGTTTGCACTTCTGTAGTGTCAACAGATGTTTGAAATGGTGGTGGAGGAATGGGTCCAAGTGGTGTAAAACTGGACTGACTTTTGTCAACAGATGATTGAGCAGTGGATGTAAAAGGTGAAGCAGTGGTTTGAGGGTAAGACTGGCCCACAGTGGCTGACTCAGCTGTGACAGAGTTTTGACAATTGTTTTGAACAACTGCTTCCTCTGATGCAGAATAGACTTGATAGTGATTTGGAATCACAACATCTGTTCTGTAGTCTTGTTGTGGAGATTGTGAAATACCTGCACTGTTAGTTTTGACAGTAATATCTTCAAATTTGAATTTATCTAAATCAAACAACTCAGCAGGATTTGCTGGGATTTTTAAGGATGAAAGTTCATTGAACTTAACATTCAGAGTTTCTTCTATTGTCTTGGTCCTTGTGTTAAACACTTTATAGGCCTTAGCAGTAGAAGAATATCCCAGAAAATATCCACAATCTACTTTGGCTGCAAATTTTGAAATGGAATCTTTAAGATTTAAAATGAAACATGGGCAGCCAAAGATTTTGAAAAATGAGATTAATGGTTTGATTTTGAACAGAATTTCATAAGCAGTCTTTTGATGTCTTGGGTTGATCAAAACTCTGTTTTGAACATAGCAAGCAGTGTTTACAGCTTCTGCCCAGAAAGACAGTGGCAAACCAGAATCTGCTAGCATGGTTCTTGCAGCTTCAATAAGAGTTCTATTTTTCCTCTCAACCACTCCATTTTGTTCTGGTGTTCTTGGGATGCTGTACTGCCTTACAATCCCTTTTGACAGACAGAATTCATCCAGCTCCTTATTTTTAAAATCTGTTCCATTGTCACTTCTAAAGACTTTTACTGGCAAGTCATACTGTTTTTCAACTTTGGTGACAAAGTCCTTCAAGATACCTGCAGTCTCATCCTTAGAGTGTAAAAAGTAAGTCCATGTAAACCTAGAAAAATCATCAACTATGACAAGACAAAATCTCTTTCTTCTTAGATTCATGATTTTAACTGGGCCAAACAAGTCCATGTGCAACGGTTGTAGACATTGACTGGTTTTGGACTCATCAATGGATTTGTAAGAGCTTTTGTGTTGTTTTCCTTTTAAGCAGGAAACACAATGCTCATCACATTTGAATTCTTTTGGTGGCAAACCTCTGACAAGGTTTTGTTTAGAGAGAGAGAGAGTTGATAGTTTGAAGGTTGGTGTGACCCAATCTCCTATGCCACAATTCTGTCTCTTTGGTAGAGGCAGCAGAGAACAGGCAGACATTTGCCATAGGATTATCCTTCAACATATCAACTACATACACATTGCCACTTCTGTGAGCAACAAGTTGTGCTTTACTCTCAGCAATGATGGTGTTAATCTGTTCAACCACTTCTGGTCCAACAATCTTACATGTCTTCTTAGTGAAGAATGACCCATAACCTTTGTCACTCATTTGTGATACACTAAGTAGATTAAACTTTAGATTGTCAATTAGATTAACATTTTCAAACTTAAGTCTCCCTGCTTGAACAATTCCAGAACCCAACACTTTACCTTTTGAATCATTACCAAAGGATATATCACCCCGTCCATGAGCAAGAAAGTCCAGAAGAAGGGCTCTACATCCTGTCATGTGCCTGGAGCCTCCACTATCTACATACCATAAACTATCTAAGCAAGCAGAAGTTCCCTGCACATCCGTAAAGATTTAGTTTTGGTGAGTGTCCAAAGCCAAATTGGCTTTGGATGGGTTCTCAGATGTTTCAGCCTCAAGTTTAGGAGAATGATCAGTGGTTTGAACTAGCTTTTGAACTAAGTTCAACAGCTGTTGTTGACCATTTGCCAGTGCTTGTATGTCAACACTTGGTCGAGCAGATGTTTGATCATTTCCTGTCAGATGTTGATAACCATGAGGATGTCTGTTCACTTTAGGTTTTGAAGGCATTTTGGGCTCTTCATAAACATGTGGCAGACGATGACAAGTTGGTTGTCCATATCCTCTTGGGAATTTGATAACTGGTGGAACATCTGTTACCTGAACATCTCTGGGAGCAGAGTTTTTGCTCAGACTTTTGGTAACAGCTGTTTGGATTGGTTCAAAAGTCTGTTTGGGTTTTCCTTTTGAAGTACTAACCACTTGACTTTCAAGAGTTTTAGCCTTGTACTCTTTTATTTTTTCATCAAAATTTTTGAGATACAGACACTCTTTTGTTTTGTGATTCTTTTTCTTACAAATTAAACATTCATTGATTTTAGAATCACTTAAACTTGTTCCTTTGTTGATATCATATGCTTTTAGAAGAAAACAATTTTTAGTAACATGATTCTTCTTTTCACAAAAATCACAAAACAAGTTATCTTTGGATTTCCCTTTTCCTTTCTTCTTTGCAACAGATGTTTGATCATCTGTTGGAAAATCTTTCAAGGGAATGATTTTGTCCTGTGGTGCCTTTTTACCATCAGGGGTTTTAAAGGTCATTGGTTGAAAATTTTCAAGGACATCACACTCATCTGACCAAGTTGGTTTGAATTGATATTTTTCAATCTCATCAAATGAGGGTGTACCTTCCAATTTTTCAAGAATGATTTTCTTGCCATTGGGTTTAGTAACCTTGATTTCTTGACCTTTTGAGTTGGTTGGAATGATTTCAACCAACTGTGGTTCCTTTTTGTCAGTGGTTTGTGAACTTTGAGCAGTGGTTTCTTTAAAACCAAAGCCAAATTTCACATGACTTTTAGACTGTTGGTTAACAATCATCTCAAAACCTTTAGATGATTCCACCCATTTTTGACATTCAACCTGGGTGGTTTCAAGCTCCTGTTTACAACTGTGATATTTGGTTATCATAGTTTGAAGCTGGTCTTTGGTTATGCTTGCTTCATGTTTTAAACTGCTGATTTCAGATTCTTTTTCAGTTATTTTTGATTTTAACTCTTTAGTGAGTTTTTCAAACTGAATTTCATCTTCCGAAATTTTCTTTCTAAAGTTTTCATTCACCTCTTTTATCTTTGCAAATGCTATGATACATTTATCTGAGCACAAGTCACTTAAGATTTGAGGTGATACCTTAGCAGCAGCCATTAAGGCACAATTACACTGGCAATCACAGTCATCAGTACCCCATGGGTCTGAGAGATTCACAACCTCTACTTCGGATTCTTCAGCTGAAACAACTTCATCAACAACATCATTAGTCACGTTTTCAGACATAGACACCACTCCCTCAGAATCAGTCTCTTCTACAATTGTTTCTAGTGCCACAAAGCAGAAATTATTTTCTGAATTGGCAACTAGAGCAATGTTTTCATCTGTTAGCTCATCTGGTAGACTACTCCAATCAACAAAACCTTGAGTGAAAAAGCTCTGTTGACTTTGCTGACTGGTCTCAGCAGGAGCAGAGGATGAAGCAGCAGTCATTTGCACTTGTGCCTGAGCAACAGGTGATTGGACATAATGATACTGAGGAACAGTGGTTTGGACATAATGCACAGGATCAGTGGTTGGAGTCTGTGCAAAGTGAGCAGTGTTTTGCACATTTGGTCCAGGGGTGTTTTGGGAAAACTGATAAGTGTTGGTCTGAGGCCTTTGGTTTGGATAGGTGATCATAGGTGTACCATTTTGACTCCTACATTCCCTAGCAAAGTGACCCATTCTATGACATTTATAACATTTGATCTTTGATTTATCCAACCCCACTTTTGACCCACCATGTAAACCTGGATACCTTCTGCCAGTTTTCTTATAGAAATTATTAGTTCTTATACTGAGCAAGGCCAATTGATGCAAAATGTCCATTTCTTCTAAGTCCACAGGGTCAATGTATTGAAGGTCATTATACACAAAGGATGTGTTATCAGATGCCTGGATATCACCACTTGCTGCAAAAGCATAATTGGGTGATGAGTAAGAATCAGTGTTAAAACCAGTGTTTATATCAATGTAATGATCATAACCCTGATCCTTACTACTTCCAGGTACCTCATCTTGATCCAAAAGTGTTGTATTCCCAAACACATAATCATCAGACACTTTTCCAGAATCCTGGAGCTTCTTTTTCTGGTTAAGCTCTCTCTCATAGGTTAAGAGCTTACCATGAAGCTGGGTCAGAGTCAAGTATTTAAAACCAATTGAGTTTCTCATAACAACTGCAATAGTGTCCCATTTGTCCTGAAGTGATCTAAGAAACCTATGATTCAAAGTTGAATTTGGGTAAGTTAGACCCACCACTTTTAGTTCACTTATTAAACAATTGAACATCTCAAATTGTTGTGTTAATGACTCTCCCTTCACATGACTGAATGTTTCATATTGTTGATTAAGTATTTCACGGTTGTTTTCAATTACATCCTCAGTCCCACCAAATTGCTCTTTCAAAGCATCCCACAACTCCTTTGCACTGTTACAGTGTAACAGCCCAGCATAGATATCATTTGGTAGAGCCATGGCTACAATACTGAAAGCCTTAGCATCTAACTCAATTTTTTGAAAATCTTGCTCGGAGTAGTTTTCAACACTTTTAGGTACTTGGACCTTGGGATCTTCGGTACTCGGCACCATTGGAACATGTGGTCCAAAGACAACCGACTTCCAACACCCAGTGTTTTGTGGTGCTAGCACATGGCTCATCCGACGTTGCCAGATATTGTATTCAGATCTGACAAGCATCGGTGGCTTGTTGCTAGTGCCAGTGTTATGTGGATCTTGATTAATTGAAGCCATTCTCTGATTTTTACGAAAACAAAATATATTTACTAACGGTTGAATCGAAAATAAACTATTACTCTGTTTTCAATCCGACAAACAAACGATATCAATAATTGTGAGCTGATCTGTTTATATTAAATTGATTGGTTAGATCGAATTTAATTGACCAAGCTCTGATACCAATTGTTAGGATCTGAGTTTGATTGTTTTGATTTGTTTAGATAAACAATGAAATAAATGAAGTGAGTATAAATGGAAAGTGCAGCGGAATGATAAACTATAAATCAAAACAAGAGAATAAATGTTTTTAATCGAAAGCTTTCATTAATTGAAAGATTACAATATTACAAGTACTCCCCCTCAGCCTGATCACTCTATGATTGTTTGTCTTAAGATAATGTTTTGAGTGATGAATAGAACAGTACAATCACTGTTCTATTTATAGACAAATCTAAACCACTGATGATCTCAGCTGACGTCACCTAAGACAGCGACCTCTAACAGAATAACAACATAAAACATCTGTTAACTATAAACTACTGTTACATTGTAAAACACTGATAAGGTAAACTGCTGTTGAGGAAAACTCTGATGGTCTTGTATCATCTCTTGGATCCAAAGTGCTGTTGGTTCCAACAGACCTTTAGTCTTCAGTACTTTAATCAGCAGTTGTTCTTCATCAGACCTTTAGTCAGCAATTGTTTATCCAGCAGTCCTTGGCAGCAGCAGTTGTTTCCAACAGTTGTTCAGTGTAGCAGATGTTAGGATCAACAGTCTTTTGGGAGAAGTATCTTGTAAATACTGTTTATTCAAAGGATCAACTGAGTAGTATATTTTGGCTTTCTAATCATCTGTTCTTCTCCTAGTCAGCAGACCCAACATACATGAATTAGATTAAGTAACAAACCTAAAACGATCTAAATACGTGATATGATATGTAGATACGTGCTTTAACGATGTTTATGTGATTATACATGGTTCTATATGATTAACATGTGTTAGGATTGCATGTTCATGTGTTAGGATGTGATAAAATGCATTAAAACGACAAAACTGGAAAATCTGGAAAAGCCCAGTCTTGGTTCGACCTTAAGGGGGGTCGAACCAGACAACATGTTGCTTGGAAAACCTCATTCGACCACCCATTCCTCATTCGACCTCAAGAAGGGGTCGAACCAGCACATGGTATAAATACCACACTTTGCAATTATTCACCATTTCACAAACCCTAAACGCCTCTAAACACTCTCTATCAATATTAATAATTGGGAAGGAGTTTTTGATCTTGTATTTTATAACCTAACCTACAAACATCTTCTAAACAAAGATCTAAGGTATGTTCTTGATCTAAAACCCATTTTAATGCATTTTGATTCATTTTTATTAAACCCCAAAGGTCCAGATCTATTTTATGATGATTTTCACAATTAAAAACCTTCCTAACATCTTTCTAAACAAAACAAAACCTAACCATAAAACATGAGTTTCATACAATTTAACATGTGTTAATGGTGTTTTAGGATGTGTTAATGATGCTCTATGTTGTGTTTGATGATTTAATGTTGTACAGATGTTGTAGAAATGTTTTGAGGCTGTTATTGATGATGAGTTTTGATTATCTTAGGTTGTTAATTTCTAGATGTTGATATTTTTCTCATTTTGGGGATTTCGGGTTAGAACTAGGGCTTGTTCATGATATTATTGTTAATGATATGATTAGGGGTTTTGTTATACATGATAATTTAAGCAAATTGGGTTGATTGATAGTTGGATTTGATAAGTTTCCAAATCGGGTAAAAGTTTTCATGCATGATGTGACGTTTTCATAATTTTTGCCATTTTGGGTAAGTATTAAAACTGACTGATTGTGGAGTAAAATTGGTAGGGTTTCGTAGGGATATGTTATTCATACTTGACTGCTGTGTTTCGTGATGTTGTCGGATGGTTTTGATGCGATTTGATGCGTTTTAGGAGGTTTGGAACTGCAGGGGTCCAACCTGGGTCATTCGACCCACGTGGGGTCGAAGGAAGGACTCCAGGGGTCGAACCAACCACCTGCAGGTCGAATGTGGGTCAGCTAGGTCGAACGAACTTGATTTAGGTTGAATTAACACGTGTTAGGGTCGAATTAACATACGTTAAGTCGAATGAAATTGTGTTTTGGTTAAATAAACATGCCTATGGTCGAACCAACTTTCAAATGGGTCGAATGGAGTTATATCTGGGTCGAATGTGTCTGGAAAACTCCTGATTCGACCTTACGATTTCGTACGTGCGATTTTTGAGGAAACTAAGTGTTGTATGCTTGAAACTTACTTGTTAGCTCTATGTACTTGATTAATTGATGTAATGGGTCACTAACGGAATGTCGGGTCTCTCTAGGATGTCCGATTAACGTTCAAACACACTTTTAAACACACATAGTCAAGATCTGGACAATCGGGGACTAGTTAGCCTTCGGGTTAGTAGTCATCACACTTGTGAAAACTCATTGATAGGTCGCCACTAGTTGGGACTATCACACACCTATCGGATCACTCTTTAACTGAAGACGCAACCTAAGGTGAGTTCACGACCCCATTTTTATCAGTTTTGTTTTTCAGGGGAGAAACATGCTTACACATTTTTAACACATGTTTTCAAGTTATACTATGGCTATCATTACATTACTATACGGCTCATCTAAATCCCATAGAAACCACTAATACGGGTATGTAGCGGGGAAATGTGGATAGCGCTATTGGGCCCGACAAACCCCACTCGACGGTTGGAGGCCGGGCGGGTGCATAATGTCTCGATCACACCCTACCGGGGATGACGGTAGTCCGAGGGGTATCACACGGTAACAAATTACAGTCAGTAATGGTTTCAACCGTAGTAGTAAATATCTTAACGCCTAGCTAGGGTTCACACATCATAGTAGTAACGGTAACGGTTTTCAAAGGATCAACGAAACGCTTATTTTAAAAACCTGTGAACTCACCAGCATTGTATGTTGACTCTTTTAGCATGTTTTCTCAGGTCGCTAAGGTAGCAGCAGTCGGGCTAGGCGCACGGAGTCCCACTCGCGTCTAGGATCATATTTTTGGAATGTCAAACTTTAAACTCATGTTTTACTTTAGTTTGGATTTTGTGAACTTGAATTTGCTTTCGTTGTGTTTTGGATCACGATTTTTATCTATTGCATGGTTTGGTTTACGTATCTTCTTACATATAGTTGTTGTTTATTGTGACCGTTGACTTGGATCCTGGTATGTCACGCGCCTCGCGGTAAAACTTCGCATGTGGAAATTGAGGGTGTGACAGATTGGTATCAGAGCCAATGGTTATAGTGAACTAGGACTACATGTAGAGTCTAGTCGATAACCAAGTCTCGCACACACTAGACGGTCACATACATATGAGTCATGTCTTTTGGTAAACATACTAATCTTGTCGGGGCGTCGGTATCCTTATCACACAGTATTATATTATCTATCTTATCTTTGGTTATTTCTATCTCTACTCTATCTTTCCCTTCGGGTTAAAGTCGAACGAATTCGTTTGTTGAACCTTACAAGGTGGTGGCGTACATTGGAGTAGCTTCGGCTCATCCTTGAGATATGTCCAGGATTCGGACATCTCCCTTCTATGCTCCAATGGACCCATTTGCTCACACACACTATCTTACACATGTACTCGTTATAATATAAATCTAGGTGATTGATCACTTGGAATTTCCTTTGAGTTGGTTTTTCTCCTATGTTGCGGGCATTGGGTGACTTGGGGTTCAAGCTCGGGGCACGCCTAGAGGACAGTGTAGAGCGATTTATCATTTCGGGTGCACACGAAATCATAAGTCGAAATGCATGGAAGACTTGGTGGACTTCGTGTTGGGATCAATGGTCACGTTTGGACCCAATTCTTGACTCCATTTGATTTGTGATGGTTTAGCGTTGGTGATGGATTTTAGTGTTTTGTTCTTGCTTTTGGCAGAAGATGTCTGGTCGTAATGGGGGACGTACTTGGGGTCGTCGTGCAGGCCGCACTGGCGGAGGTCGAGGTGGTGGTCACATCACCTTGACACAGGATGAGTTGAACCAGATGATGCAACAACAGTTGAACGTGGCGCTGGCTGCCTTCCAGGCCGCTCAGCAGACCTTGGGAGGCAATGCCACTACACAGGTGTCGGCGGGAACCACCTACAAGAGGTTTAAGGACTGTCAACCCCACAACTTCCGAGGTACTGAGGGAGCTGTGGAACTGCTAAGGTGGCTAGAAAAGATTGGGTCAGTGTTTGCTTTGTGTGAATGCCCAGTTGTCAATTGGGTAAAGTTTGCTTCGGGGACTTTTGAGGGACCCGCTCTGACATGGTGGAACTCCATCACACAGACACTTGGTTTAGGGGAGGCCAACGCCATGCCTTGGGCAGATTTTGTGTTTAAGTTGAAAGATGAGTACTGTCCGCGTGAGGAGGTTAAGAGTTTGGAACATGAGTGGTGGAATGGCAGGATGGTGGGTTCTGAGATTGAAGAGTACACTATCAGTCACAATGAGCTGGCAGTGATGTGTCCGGGAGTATCGACACCAGAGTACAGGAGGATTGAGTAGTACATTGCCGGGTTGGTGCCAGAGATTGCAGGGTTGGTGGCTGCAAGGGATCCCGTTACTATTACTGAAGCTGTCATGTCGGCTACTAAGATGACCAACATGAAAGTAGCTGAGGGTGTTCTGCCTCAGAGAGGCTCTGTTGTGAAGGCGTCGATGGAAAACAAGAGGAAGTGGGATGGTACTGGGAAGAGTTCGAATTCAGGACAACCGCAGCAGCAAGTGAAGAAGGTTGAGACTTCGGGATCGTCATCTGATCAGAAACAAGGTGGGTATACCG
The DNA here is from genome assembly GCA_032199755.1 of Ambrosia artemisiifolia. Classification (NCBI taxonomy): domain Eukaryota; kingdom Viridiplantae; phylum Streptophyta; class Magnoliopsida; order Asterales; family Asteraceae; genus Ambrosia; species Ambrosia artemisiifolia. Next base: position 29,920,765 of record CM063514.1, on the reverse strand, counting down.
GGAAGAAGCCTAAGTGTGGTCTATGTGGGATTCATCATTTTGGAGGTTGTGAAAGGTTTCGTTGTGAGCGCTGTGATAAGACGGGTCATTTTGCAAAGGATTGTAGAGCTGTTCTTCCGTTTAAACTAGCTCAGGCTACGGGTGCTGCTCCCGCTACTTAGGGAAATCAGGGTTGCTACAACTGTGGGGAGGCGGGGCATTTCAAGAGAAGTTGCCGAAAGTTGAATCAGGCTGAGGCAGGGACTACAGGTGGTGGTGGAGACAACGAGGGTGGCAGTCGAACTGCTCGTGCTTATGTCATTGGTGCGAGGGAGAACCAGGTGGATCCTGACACCGTTACCGGTACGTTTCTTCTTCCTAATCGCTATGCTATGGTTTCATTTTCATTTCTGCACCGTTAGGAGCTTCGTGTCCGTTAAGTTTTGTCGGGGGTTAGACTTAGTTATCGTGTGTTCGTCGGCTTGATGTCGGAGACCTGGGGACACTACTTGGACGATACCAGGAGCGTTGTTTATACTGATCACAAGAGTCTTCCGCGAGTCTTCGATCAGGGAGGGTTAATCTTGTGGCAGTCTGTGGTTTTTGTTTCATGTCTATCTATTTTTGTTATCCTCGGATTGGGGTTTCCTATTCATCCCGAGTTTTGTGTAGCGTTCCGTGGGGCATTGGATGCTCGGTTGGGTGTGCGTGTAAGTCCTCTTATCGTTCATATTAATTTCGATTCATGTTATGGGCCGGGGTTCTCGTGGGGAATCGAGGGGACTAGATGGGGGATCTAGACAACCTCGTTCGTTGCTTGAGCGTATACTTGGGTCGGCACTCGTTACTGTTGGAGCTGAGTGAATCTCGGGACGAGATTCCATTCAACAGGGGGATGATGTGACGACCGGGAAAATTTTTCTTCTTTTCGTCTTTTTCGTTTTTGGCTTCGAGCAATTTTCGGGACGAAAATTCTTTCAACAGGGGGGATGATGTGACACCCGGCACATTCAGGTTAACATTTTATAAAACACATAAGTCTACCTTAGCGAAAATATTAACAAACATACTTGACGGAGTCAGTTGAGTCGAGTCACATTACGTATTGTTCAGAGATCAATGATCTGGAGGATCATGGAGGTTATCACACACACACATAAGTTACGAGTCCCGTTGTTGGTGAATTACAAGAATTAGATAAAGTAACAAACTTGAAACGATCTAAATAGGTGATATGATATGTAGATATGTGCTTTAACGATGTTTATGTGATTATACATGGTTCTATATGATTAACATGTGTTAGGATTGCATGTTCATGTGTTAGGATGTGATAAAATGCGTTAAAACGACAAAACTGGAAAATCTGGAAAACCCTAGTGTTGGTTCGACCTTAAGGGGGGTCGAACCAGACAACATGTTGCTTGGAAAACCTCGTTCGACCACCCCATTCCTCATTTGACCTCAAGAAGGGGTCGAACCAGCACAGGGTATAAATACCATACTTGGAAATTTTTCACCATTTCACAAACCCTAAACGCCTCTAAACACTCTCTATCAATATTAATCACTGGGGAAGGAGTTTTTTATCTTGTTTTTCATAACCTAACCTATAAACATCTTCTAAACAAAGATCTAAGGTATGTTCTTGATCTAAAAACCATTTTAATGCATTTTGATTCAGTTTTATTAAACCCCAAAGGTCCAGATCTGTTTTAAGATGATTTTCACAATTAAATACCTTCCTAACATCTTTCTAAACAAAACCTAACCATAAAACATGAGTTTCATACAATTTAACATGTGTTAATGGTGTTTTAGGATGTGTTAATGATGCTCTATGTTGTGTTTGATGATTTAATGTTGTACAGATGTTGTAGAAATGTTTTGAGGCTATTATTGATGATGAGTTTTGATTATCTTAGGTTGTTAATTTCTAGATGTTGATATTTTGCTCATTTTGGGGATTTCGGGTTAGAACTAGGGCTTGTTCATGATGTTATTGTTAATGATATGATTAGGGGTTTTGTTATACATGATAATCTGAGCATATTGGGGTGATTGATAGTTGGATTTGATAGGTTTCCAAATCGGGTAAAAGTTTTCATGCATGATGTGACGTTTTCATAATTTTTGCCATTTTGGATAACTATTAAAACTGACTGATTGTGTAGTAAAATTGGTAGGGTTTTGTAGGGATATGTTATTCATACTTGACTGCTGTGTTTCGTGACGTTTCGTGATGTTTTTGGATGGTTTTGATTCGATTTGATGCGTTTTAGGAGGTTTGGAACTGTAGGGGTTGAACCTGGGTCTCATTCAACCCACGTGGGGTCGAAGGAAGGACTCCAGGGGTCGAACCTACCACCTGCAGGTCGAATGTGGGTCAGCTAGGTCGAATTAACACGTGTTAGGGTTGAATTAACATACGTTAGGTCGAATGAAATTATGTTTTGGAAAAATAAACATGCCTAGGGTCGAACCAACTTTCAAATGGGTCGAATGGACTTGTGTCTGGGTCGAATGTGTTTGGAAGACTCCTGATTCGACCTTACGACTTCGTACGTGCGATTTTTGATGCAAACGAAGTGTTGTATGCTTGAAACTTACATGTTAGCTTTATTTACTTGATAATTGATGTAATGGGTCACCAACAGAATGTCGGGTCTGTCTGGGATGTCCGGTTAACGTTCAAACACACTTTTAAACACACATAGTCAAGCTCTGGACAATCGGGGACTAGTTAGCCTTCGGGTTAGTAGTCATCACACTTATGTAAACTCATTGATAGGTCGCCACTAGTTGGGACTATCACACACGTATCGGATCACTCTTTAACTAAAGACGCAACCTAAGGTGAGTTCACGGCCCCATTTTTATCAGTTTTGTTTTTCAGGGGAGAAACATGCTTACACATTTTAAACACATGTTTTCAAGTTATACTATGGCTATCATTACATTTCTATACGACTCATCTAAATCCCATAGAAGCCACTAATACAGGTATGTAGCGGGGAAATGTGGATAGCGCTATTGGGCCCGACAAACCCCACTCGACGGCTGGAGGCTGGGCTGGTGCATATTGTCTCGATCACACAGGGCCTACCGGGGATGACGGTAGTCCGTGGAGTATCACATGGTAACAAATCACAGTCAACAATGGTATCAACCGTAGTAGTAATTATCTTAACGACTAGCTAGCGTTCACATAACATAGTAGCAACGGTAACGATTTTCAAAGGATTAACGAAACGCTTATTTTAAAAACCTGTGAACTCACCAGCATTGTATGTTGACTCTTTTAGCATGTTTTCTCTGGTCGCTAAGGTAGCAACAGTCGGGCTAGGCGCACAGAGTCGCACTCGCGTCTAGGATCATATTTTTGGAATGTCAAACTTTAAACTCATGTTTTACTTTAGTTTGGATTTTGTAAACTCGAATTTGCTTCCGTTGTGTTTTGGATCACGGTGTTTATCTATTGCATGGTTTGGTTTACGTATCTTCTTACACATAGTTGTCGTTTATTGTGACCGTTGACTTGGATCCTGGTATGTCACGCGCCTCGCGGTAAAACTCCGCATGTGGAAATTGAGGGTGTGGCTGTTTTTTTTAAAACAAATACGAAAAACGCGCAACGCGCGTATGTTTATACACCTAGTTCAATTAAAAGTTAACATGGAACAACATACCTAAGCGAATTGATTAAAGATCCATAAGAAACAACACGATTGTTAATTAGTGATTACCAAACCAAACCCTCTCTAATAGATCCCAATTTTAGAACTCTTGGAGATTGAATGATAAAGAACAAAGTTGCAAATAACATTCAACCGTTTACAATCAATCAATAAAATAAATAGCAAAAAAACATCAAATGATTAGATTGCTAGATCCAAACAAATAATAAACCTAGGTTAAATAATTCTACAATAATAATTTATTATTATTATTATTATTATTATTATTATTAAATCCAAATGAATAAGATATTTTATAATAAGAAACAATATCATATAAAAAGATAAAAGATTTTCAAACTTAAAATATATAAAAAGAGCATTGATAAATGAATAATTGCTGATATAAATCTATTTTTTAATAGATGGTAAGTTGTTTCATGTGTGACTTTTAAGAAAAACAAAATAAAGTTTAAATCAATAAGAATATTCTATTTAATATTTGTATTTAGTGTTACTTTAAGAGTATATTATACAAATGATTAACTTATTTATTCTCGTTCTTTAGCTAATTATATTAAAATAATAACAAATTTTCAAAATCTTTCAAAACAAACTTATATGTGTATGATAAATATCGATATATACAATTATTTTTACATATTTACACATACATGTGTAGGACAAAACAATTTTTTTTGCCTTTACAGTTTACACATATATGATGTAAATGAAGAGGTACACGACTTACCGGATATGCTTGGTACCTTAGATTGCATGCACTAGCCGTGGTTTAAATGTCCAACTACTTGGTGAGGTAAGCACACACGGGGAGACTAGAAAGGACCATCAAACATTCTTGAAGCCCAACTTCATATGATCTATGACATTTGTTTTTTTAAGTACTTTTTATTATTTATGTACCTTTTTTAGAAATAGGTTTATTAGATTTTAATAACATGAACTATTGATTATTGTTCACTGATACACTGAACGACAAAATTAATCAACACCACACTGTATTTTCAACTTCTTGGCGTGTCACACCCTCGGACTAACCATGACTAATTTTTTTTTGCTGACGTGGCCATTTTTGCTGATGTGACATGGTGAAGTATTAATTTTGTCCTACATGGCTTGCAAACATAACATATAAAAAAAGTATACAACACATACACAATTTGTTTCACCTCTGACTACCCCCTCCCCCCTCCCAAAAAAAACACCACAACCACCATCACCTCTACCAATCGCCGCTCACCACCATCGTCTCGTTGATCAATGAATATACATTTTCATGGGGAGCTACTGGAAACTTGTAACCATCGAATGAAGATCCATTAACGACGACCATGATGAGAGAAAGAGAGAGAGAGGGAACTCACCACCATCACCCTCCCCAACCATCTGCCACCCTACCCCACGCCCAAACATCACCGCCAACCCTAACTTTACCCACCCCAACCGTAACCGACCACCACCACCACCATCCACCCCCACCCCACCGTAACTCAACCCCGACCGGCAAAACATACCACCGTCACCACCAACAAAACCCATCACCGTAATAAACCCCAAATCTCCAAAATTATAAAACCCTAACCCACAAAAGCCAAAACAAAAGATGAATCGGGTTATATAGATGTGTATATTGGATGTTAATCAACAATGAAGCAGGTTGGTGGAACGTTTGTGGATGATAATCAATAAAACAACCACGTTTGGGGGTGTGTGTGTTTTTGTGTTTGGTTGTTTATGTTGTTGTGTGTGGTTCATTTTGTGTGAAGGTTGATAAAGGTGTTATAACAAATCCTGATTTAAAAAAAAATATTTTTAACACATCACCATGTCACGTCAGCAAAAAAACCTAACCATAGTTAGTCCGAGGATGACACAACCAAGAAATTAAAAGTATAGTGTAGTGGTGTTCAATTTTGTAATTGAAGGTGTCAACGGCTAATAATCAATAGTTTAGGTTATTAAAATTTAATAACCTAACATTAAAAATATATATGAAATATTATATATTTTTTAAATGTTAGTGAAATATGGCATTAAGTTTTTGTTATGTTTTATCTTTATTTAAAAATATTGAAATTAAAAACGTAAAATAAAAATTTAATGGTGTAACGATTGAAAGGACATTTCTAAGGTATTAACCATGACATACGTTTTTATTTAAATAAGGTGATAAAAAGTTGGTCAGCAGAAATTGCCTCTGAATTAACCTGATGTGGTAGAGGCAAGGATTGGGAAGCCTTGGCATTACGTCATCAAAAATGGGTCCCACAAGAGTTTAGTCCTTTTTAGAACTACCTAAGGGTGTGGGGGTAGTCCTCCTTAAGTAGTCTTCCACTCCTATTGGTCACTAATTAATTATTATTTTTTAATTTTTAAATAACTTAATAATTAAAATAAATAACATAATATTTAAAATAAGGTTATAAATAAAACAGATACAAATAAAAAGGATATTACGCCTAAAAAAACGTTACAAATAAAAATAACTAAATAATTAAAATAAATAACATGTCTAGTTTTCACCGTTCGCCCAAATATATTCCACCAAATCCGATTGTAGATGTAGGTGTCTGTCCTCGTTGAGTAATGAGAATTCGTTAAGTTCTTATTGAGCCGGGCTAACGGGAACACTATTCTCCTCAAGCTCGTTTTCATGAAAATCACAAATAGCCCTTCCTACGTCATCGATATGATGTAAAATAATACACGCATACATACAATACCACAACTTTTTTGGTGTCTACATTCTTGCCGGGTTGTCAATGATATGCCACTTTGCTTGTACAACACCGAAACACCGTTCGATGTCTTTTCTCGCTGCTTCTTGATACTTTGCAAATTTATTTCTTTTGTCGTCGTCCGGGTGTGAAATGGTTTTAACTATTGTGGAGTATTTCGGGTAGATTCCATCAGCAAGATAATATATGCGTTGGTATTGCACTCCTGATAGTGTGAAGCTAGTGTCTGGACCGGTCCCTTGCACAACATCTTCGAAAATTAGAGACTGATTGATGACGTTAATGTCATTGTTTAAACCGGGAACTTCAAAAAATGCATGGCAAATTCACAAATCCTGGGAACAAGCAGCCTCTAAGATTATTGTAGGATGTCCGTGTTGACCACTAGTATACATTCCCTGCCATGCTGTTGGACAATTCCGCCATGGCCAACGCATACAATCAATGCTTTCGAGCATTCTTGGAAAACAATGTCTTTCGGTATGGTGTTGAAATATTTTTTGGACGTCACTCCTCGTTGGTTTTCGCAAATATACTTTGCTGTAAATCTTGACAACACGCTTGCAAAACTTGTACAAACATTCACGTGCAGTTCTATCAGACATCCTTAAATATTCATCCCAACTATCGGCTGCCGTTCCGTAAGCTAGTTGGCGTAATGCAGCTGTACATTTTTGAATAGTTGTGAACCCCCTCTTGCCTCTAGCATCGTACCTCAATGTAAAAAACGGGTCACAACTCGATAAGTCGTCGGTTATACGTAAAAATAGTCGTCGACTTATTATAAACCGGCGTTGAAAAATAACATCCGAGTATGACGGTTCATCGCCAAAGTAATCATGCATTAATCTTTCGTGGGCACCTACACGTGTAATTTATAAAATATAACTAAGTGTATGTAAAATAACTAAACTTATTTAAATGTATTACATAACTAAATTTATTTAAAAAATAAACAACTAAAACATAAATATATAATGCAAATGTATATAATAAGTAAACATAAGAATGAAACTTTCAATAGTTTAAAAAAATGTTAACTTCCCGGTCTCTGTTTATTGCAGCTTGCCTAGTTCGTGGCCCACTTGAGACCTCCTCTTCCTCTTCTTGAACGATTTGCGCAGCCAGCGCCATAATATTCATAAAAATTTGATTTTCCTTGGTGGACGATGAAGATGTCAAAGCAAAAGAAGGAGCATTCGACATTGTGTGGTAAATTTTATAAAAACCTTAGAATTTTTTAGTAGAGTTTGAAGGTAAGATTTGAATATTTAAGAGAATGTGGTATGTTTGATTTGAAGAAATGAGTTTATTTAAAGGTAAAATGGTTTTTTTTTAAACACATAATGGTCATATGACCGTTCAAACCTTGAATGCCACAACAAACCAATCACCAAGGCCCGTCCACTTTGTCCATTCTTGGCCGGTTTGGCCGCATTAGCCCCAGCCAGGGCATTGTTCGCCGGGCCTAGCCGGCGTCGCCGGGCCAATGACGAGGCCCACACCACATAATCTTACCCATGCCTTGACATATTCGGTGAATGTTATGTGTCGTAAATTACAAGTCCAACAAATTGCAACATTCTATTTATTTATTTATTGCCTTAAATGAGCTTAAATTTGAGTGATATTATCTACACAAAAAAAAACCCTAAACAACCTCAAGACGGGTCATCGAAGCCTCGACGGCCCGTAAAGAAAAATTAGAGTTAAAGGACGGGTCGTCCAGGCCTCTAGGGGCTGTCCTTTTTCAGAAAAGTCAAAAATGACGGGCCGTCGAGGCCCAGACGGCCCGTCCAAGTACGATGTACGAGGCTACAGTCTGAACTCCTGCAAAAGCAGGCAGTTCAGACTGAAAAGTCTGAAAAAGGTGCAATAGGACGGGCCGTCCAGGCCTCGACGGCCCGTAGAAATGTGTTAGGTTAGAGCATTTAAACCCTAGACGGCCCATCGAGGCCCCGACGGCCCGTTGAGTTTTCCAGATTTCACCAAAACGTGATCAGCTTCTTCCCCATTTGAACCAAACCTTAAAACATCACCACCACCAAAACCCTCGACCCATCTCGACTTCCCGGTCTCACGATGACATATTTACAAAGCTTTTCAACCGTTGACCTGTCTGAGAACGAGTCTTACGTCTCTGAAAGCGTAGGGTATGAACCCAGGGTTCAAGTTGGTGAAGAGGAGGTTAAATCCGGGGTTCGTGGTAATGACGGGAACATGCTGCCCGATCTCAACGAGGAATATGTAGAGGAACAGGAGTCATTTTTCGTGCCACCAAGCTACCCGCAGTACACGTACGGGAGTTACCATTCGCGCGGGAATGGTGCTAAGGACTTAGAGGAAGATTATAACGGCTCTAACCCGAATGATGACAACCAAGAAGATGCTTATGAAGGTGTTAACATAAAAGTTGAACCTAACCCGGATGTTTCGTATGAAACCGAGCAGGTGCGTTTATTTATTTATTTACACTAGTATATCTTTACACGTTTTAGGGTTTGTTGGATTGAACTAGTATATATTTACAGTAGTATATAATTTAGAGTAGTATGAATTTAGACTAGACTCTTGTATAAATTTTCAGGTATTCGGGTCTGTTGAAAAGATGAAACAATGGGCTTACGATAGAGCCATTGCTAGCGGTTACGTCCTAGTGACCGGACGTTCTGTTTCAAAAGGCACGGGAAATGATGCAAGAAAAATTAGGATAGACCTGAGATGCGACCGTGCTAGCGAATACCAAACTACAGCCACAGTAAGGTCTTCGGGTAGCAAAAAGATTAACTGTCCATTTATGTTAATAGGGAGGCTACGCAAAGAGGGTTGGAAGTTGGAGGTTAAACACCCGAATCATAACCACGACCCTTTTATACATGTTGAGGGTCACGCTTTTGCTAGGCGGCTGACACCACAAGAAGAAGAAATGGTGGAAACGCTTTATTTTCAGGGCCTGGAACCAGCAAACATACATTTGGCCATTAGAAAACAAAACCCGAATAATGTATGCATTCTACGAGACATACACAACACCATTAGCAAGATTAAACACATAATTTACGGCGATAAAACCCCAATGAAGGTATTATTATTACTTACTATTATTGTTAATTATTATTATTATTGTTGTTAAATATTAAATATTGTTATTATTATTGTTATGCAGATACTCGAGAGTATCCTGGTTGAAAAGAAATTTACTTACTTCACCAAGCAGAATCTAGAGACAGATGCTGTTGAGAATATTTTCTTTGCACACCGGGTCTCGTACAATCTCTGGCGTGCCTTCCCACATGTGATGCTGATCGACACCACCTACAAAACGAACGAGTACACAATCCCGTTTGTTCAAATTGTGGGTATGACGTCGACAAACTTATCATTTTGTATCGCCCATGCATTTATCGTTAAAGAGAAAACGAGTAACTACATATGGGTGCTAGAGAGGCTCAAAGATTTGCTGGAGAAGAGTATGGAGCCACGTGTAATTGTTACAGATAGAGATCTGGCTCTGATGAATGCATGTGCTACAGTTTTCCCGGATGCTACAAAGTTGCTTTGCAGGTGTCATATTTAACAAAATATTATTATTATTATTATTATTATTATTATTATTATTATTATTATTATTATTGTTGCTTTGCAGGTATCATATTCAACGAAATATTGCAAAATATCATAAAGCAGGATTTCCAAAAGAAGAATGGGAAATATTTTTGCAGTATTGGGGTCGACTGTGTAAATCTGCTGACCAAAAGGCTTACGAATTGAATCTTGAAGCGCTCTACAAACGACTTTGGCGGCAGGGTCGAACGGGTATATATTTTATTTTTTATTTTGCTTTACAAGCGTACATATTTTTTGTATTGACATCACTATTCTGTTTTTTACAGAGATTTATAACTACATGGAGTCAGTTTGGCTCCGAGATTATAAAGAAATGTTTGTGGAAGCATGGGCAGATGCAAACCTTACGTTCGGTCAGACTACGACCAACAGGGCCGAGAGTCAGCATGCTCTGATTAAGAGGTACATAAAAGGCCCGAACAGCTCGCTCCATGCGCTTGTGATGAAAATAGACAAAGTTATGGAGTCACGGCGCGTAGCGATAAAGCACTCCTTCGAACACAGCCGATCAACAAGAATGTGGAAACATGAACTACCATTGTTTCAAGACGTAATCGGTAGGGTTTCCCATCTAGCGCTTGATTTGATGGTCGGAGGGGTCAACAAGATAAAATATTTTATGGAAACAAAGAGGTCTTGTGATGACCGACTCAAGAAGACTTATGGATTGCCATGTTTCTGTCAATTGCAATTGTATGATACGAAAGGTAACATCATTTTTTAGACTTATTATTTTTTTTAGGATATAATAGTCAAATTTATAAATGTTTGAAGCATTTTGTAGACGACTTGTGTTGTCTGGTTCGTACAAAAACAGAGGAAACTCTGCCGAAATTTTTATAAAAATCCGAAACTTTTGTAGATTATTGATTGTTGTTGTGATTGAATATATATATATATATCAGATACACGAGTGTCACTGGCTGATATCGACGTCTTCTGGACACGACTTGACTTTATGCCAGAAGTAGCTGAGAATCCCGAGTATGACTTTCAGCACGAAATGAATGCATTCGCTGAGCAACTAAGGTCGCAACTGCCGCCAGTGAAAAAAAGCATGTTGCAGAAGATGAAGGAGGTGTTGAATCCGATTATGACTAAACATAAACCTCCTGAGGTACAAACCGATACTCGGGGTCGGCCAACAACAAGTGAAAAGGGAAAAAGGAAGATAAGGCTGCGGTTAGTATTATTATTATTACTATTATTGTTGTTGTTGTTGTTGTTGTTATATAATTTTTTCAACGTAGGGCAAAAAGCCGTCTAGAAGAGGTAAACAATCAAAGGACAAACCGATTGTTTACGATAAACATTTTCCACTGTTGGAAAAGGACAGGTACAAACTACTAATATACAAATTCATACATGCATACATATTTATACACATATTAAATCTCACTTTTTGATGGTTACAGGTACAAACTGGAGATCGACAAGTATAAGACATGGCTTCCACCTGAATATCATAAATACATTACAGACATTCGGAATGTCCGTGGAGACGATCACTGTGGGTTTCGATCCGTAGCTGTGTCCTTAGGGTGGCAAGAGGATATGTGGCACTTCATCCGCACACAGCTTAAGGAGGAGATAGTCGAGAATGCAGAATGGTGGTAGCCAATTTTAAACGATGTAGATCACGATTGCTACGAGAGAGTCTCCACGTCATTAGATCACATTGGAGTGGGACCAGCAACGGATGACCATTGGATGGAGATGCCCTCCACAGGATTACTGATTGCTCAGAAATTTAAGGTGGTTGTTCAATTTCTCTCTCCGTATGGTCTCAGTGAGACGTACTTCCCTATGTTCGATGGTCCACACAACATTGAAGAACATGCGTTCGTATCGTTTGCTTTTGTTAACAAAGATCATTTCATCAAGATTGAGTTAGCAGAAGGCGCCCCAATGCCAAAACTGAATAATACATGGCGTAAGTTTCGATATGAAGAGGCAAGTGAGTGGGAGACGATATATTACGACCGTATACAAAGGGTTGATGTTCCATCACCTCAATACTTCGACTTAACCTAGCTTATCGTATGTTACCGGACGAACGGAAAAATTTGTTGTATATGTTAATTTATAGTTATCATAAGAATGTACTCTTTTTTTATAAAAAATACAAATATCAAGCTTAAAATATATAAAATACACTAAAAATTTAAAAAAAAAAATGAAAACTTATGGGTCGTCCAGGCCTTAATGGGCCGTCGATTGCAAAAATATTGTCCAAGACGGGTCGTCCAGGCCTTAATGGGCCGTCCCCACTGGACCACCACGGACCGTTGAGGCCTCAACGGGCCGTTGGCTAGACCGTCCAAAATCCAAGACGGGTCGTGGTGACAAAGCTTCCTCAAGAAGCTTCATAATTTAAAAAAAAAAAAAAAAATTCTCAACGGACCGTCTAGGTCTCGACGGCCCGTGGGGAAAAATTTGAACCCCTAAATCCATCAGACGACTCGTCCTCGTCCCTCTCAACCTCTCAAACACACACACACTCTCTCTCTCTCAAACACACTCTCTCTCTCTCTCGTCGCCTTCAACCACCACCACCACCACCGACCCTCCTCCACCCCTCCACCACCACCACCACCACCACCGACCCTCCTCCACCCCTCCACCACCACCACTGACCCTCCTCCACCCCTCCACCACCACCACCGACCCTCCCACCTCCTCTGCCACCTCTCTCGTCTCTCTCTGCCTCTTCTGCCATCCTCCCACCACAGGTATTGTTATTATTATTGTTATTATTATTATTATTGGTTTAGGGTTTTTTTTGGGGTGATGGGGCAATGGTGTTGAGGGTTGTGGTTGGGTGGGGTGGTGGTGGCTGGGTGGTGAAGGGCAGTGGTGGTTGGGGTGGTCAGTGGTGGTTGGGGTGGGGCAGTGGTGGTTGGGGTGTGGTGGTGGCTGTGGTGGTCAGTGGTGGTTATGGTGGTCAGTGGTGGTTGGGGTGTGGTGGTGGTTGGGGTGTGGTGGTGGTTGGGTGGTGAGGGCAGTGGTGGTGGTCAGTGTTTGTGAGGCGCGCGTAAAAGGCGCGCCTAAACATAAAGGCGCGCCTAAACATAAATGCGCGTCTAAACATAAAGGCGCGCGTTTGTGTTTAGGCGCCTAAACATAAAGGCGCGCCTAAACATAAACGCGCGCCTAAACATTTAGACAAGTCGCGTAAAAGGCGCGCCTTTGTGTTAAACATAAAGGCGACTTGTGTTGTTTAGTTCGTTTAGTTCTTTAGTTCGTTTGTTTTGGGACATTTGTAGACGACTTGTGTTGTCTGGTTCGTCCAAAAATAGGGGAAACTCTGCCGAATTTTTGATAATAGTCTTTGTTTTGTTTTTGTTTTGCAGATATGGCAAACAGAAGACGCCGTATTCAGCCTGAGGACGGGAATCCTCTAGCACTGGGATATATGAGAGACTGGCCGTACAGGCACGACAACGATGACTACGAGATCGCGCGCTGGGAGAAGATGGAGACACATCCGATACACGGATCGCGCACTATTGACTGGTCCGCATTACGCGCGATCGGTGCAGAGGACAGGTTTGAGGAGTGGATCCCAGACGACAGCCCTTAGGAGCGGTTGTTTGCTGACCTCCACAATGATGCGTATCGGCCACTGACGATCGAGTTCATCTCCACATTCCGCTACGCGCCGCTTCCAGCAGGCGTGCGCCTCCAGCAGGTGCGGATCCTGACGCCGAGCCTCAGCATGAGGTACAGTTCAGATTATTTGGACACCTTTACACATATACGATGGACCAGTGGGCTACGACTTGCTGTTGGTACAGAGAGGACGATCTCGTCCAGGATATGTACACCACAGGCTTGATGACCTTGCCAGACGACTTGCTGATGGCCTGGTGGCCCACTATCGGTGGTCCATTGTATGGGGAGGAGGGCGACAGGTATTATTATTGTTATTTAGTTCATTTAGTTCGTTATTATTATTGTTATTTAGTTCGCTTAGTTAGTTATTATTATTGTTATTTAGTTAGTTTAGTTTGTTTGTTTTTGGATTTTGTAGACGACTTGTGTTGTCTGGTTCGTACAAAAACAGAGGAAACTCTGCCGAAATTTTTATAATGTTATTATTATCCTGTGCAGGACGGATAGGGCCAGCAACATCCGGGACCCTGTGATCCGTTACATACACCGTTTTGTTACCTGGTCGATTGTCGGACGGTGTACCTGTAACGATAGGGTCAATCAGATTGACCTTTTCTATCTTTACTGCATCTTGAGGGGTAGGCTGGTTGCGCTACACAGGTGCTTTGCCGAGTACATCGCTGCCTACCCTCATAGGAATGCGGCGGGGGCTATTCCGATTGGTGGGATCGTCACCGCCATCGCGTTGCATGTTGCCCCGGCCGATTTGTGGACGCATATTGAGGAGAACAATTTACCAGCTCCGATGAGGCCCAAGTAAGATTATTATTATATATTAATATTTAATATTATTATTGTTGTTTTGCATTTCAGGCCGTTAAATATTCAGACTAAGCAGCAGATGAGGGTGGCAGCACGGGTCCCGCGCAGCAACCTACCCGCATATTACCAGCGTGCTTGGGGTTTAGCTGGCGACCGTGGCGAGCATTTTGTGCCACAGCCGCTGGTACATATGGAGGGGCCGAATGCCGAGGAGGTCCAGATGCCACACGTTGCCGACGGCGACCCACCGGTGGATGTAGAGATGCGAGATGTTCCCGCTGATGAGCGACAGCATCCTGGCCGCGTTTATCATGCCGTCAGGTTGCCTGATACCACGACCCAGATACTTCAGCAGATCCTGGATCAGTTGGGGTCGTTGCGGGCTGATGTGCAGACGATGGGGGCCGATATGCGGTGGCTGTTAGAGAGCGAGAATTAGAGACGACGGGATGCTGGTTTGGAGCCGCGTCCACTTCCGGGTTGGGCGTCCAGCAGTCAGCCGGGTGGGGCGCCCACCAGTCAGCCGGGTGGGGCGTCCACCAGTCAGCCGGGTGGGTCGTGTCAGCCGGGTGGGTCGGGTCAGCCGGGTGGGTCGACTCCTTAGTTGTACATTTGAACTCAGTATGCTTTATTTTGTATGTAAATGTTTGAATATTATGCTTATTACGCTTTATTTGGTTTTATTGTTCGTATCTTGGGTTTTGTTTAGTTCGGCAACATAAACGTTACTAAAAAACCAAACATTCGTTCATATTCATATACACAATCATATAAAAATGATCATGTTATACAAATAAAAAAATAACATTTATAAAAAACCAAACATTTATATTTACATCTCAAACCCATTTTAAACATCCACACTACACTTATAAATAAACCAAATAATCATCAGCTAATCATTGCCAATGATTACCAATAATTGTTATTGATATGGATGCTAGTGCACGGGTTGTCGAGGCCCCAACGGGCCATCTTTTTTAGGGTTTAGGGTATTGGACGGGCTGTCTGGGCCTCAACAACCCGTCCTTTTGCCTGTTTGACCCTCCACGGGCCGTCCCGGCCTCGACGACCCGTGGAGGGTTGTGTAAATAAAATCCCTGGTTGTGTGAATATCCAAGGCCTTAAATTTAAAACCTAAGCGTGTGTGTAAGTAATAATTGAATGAATAAGGTTGCTGAGTAGACTGATGGAGACGGGGCCAGTTATGGAAGGTTCATGGAAATTGTTCGAAACGCGTGAAGAAGCTGAAGACTATTCATTCTTTCTGAATTTTCGAAATCAACCAAAAGTCGTAATACGTACATTTTCTTTGGATTTTTTTTTTTTGGATTAGTAGCTTGGAGCTCAAGTAATTAACCTTTTATATAATATAAATAAGAGTAAAGATTTTGTACAAAGTGTTTTTTTGATAACAACTGTAAAAATCAAAGGAGGGTATTTTTTTTTTGAATT
Source organism: Ambrosia artemisiifolia (assembly GCA_032199755.1). Classification (NCBI taxonomy): domain Eukaryota; kingdom Viridiplantae; phylum Streptophyta; class Magnoliopsida; order Asterales; family Asteraceae; genus Ambrosia; species Ambrosia artemisiifolia. The sequence goes on along the minus strand of CM063514.1, from coordinate 29,904,831 downwards.
TTTTTTCCCATATTGGAAAGATCCGGTACAAATAGCTTTTTTGGTAAGAACTGTGAGAATCAAAGGAGGGTATTTTTTTTTAATTTTTTTTTTAAAATTTTTTTCCCCATATTGTTAAACATGTATTATAGTATTGAAAACTAAAAAAAAAAAAAAAATTTTGGTGTAGAGTAATTACGTGTAGAGTAATTACATAATTACTCTAGTGTAAACTAATGTATTTACCTTAATGACGTAATTACACTAAAAAATTTTTTTTTTAAAATTTTTTTTTGTATTATTCATCTAGAAAGAATGTTTAAGCACATGGGAAAAAAAATTCTAAAAAAAAATAATTTTTTTTACCCCCTTTGATTGTCAGAGTTCTTACAAAAAAACTATATGTATTTGATCTTTACTCTAAACATGTAGTATTGAAAACTAAAAAGAAAAAAAAAATTTGGTGTAGAGTAATTACGTATAGAGTAATTACATAATTACTCTAGTGTAAACTAAAGTATTTACTTTAATGACGTAATTACACTAAAAATATTATTCATCTAGAAAGTATGTTTAAGCACATGGAAAAAAAATTCTAAAAAAAAATAATTTTTTTTTACCTCCTTTGATTCTCACAGTTCTTACCAAAAAAACACTTTGTATTTGATCTTTACTCATATAAATAATATACTCCGTATATGATGATAAATAATTACTATATTGCTGATGATGTTTAAAAAAAGGGTGCGGACCTACTTCATATTCAAGCTATCCTGTAGTTCTTTTTATGCTATGTATGTTACCGATTTTTTATTGACTCGAGAAATTTATATAAGTAAACGACGACCCTATGAATTTGTAGTGCAATTCAAGTAACCATGATAGATGATTACAGTGGTTAGCTTCATTTCAATTAGCATCTTTTTCAAATGTATTTTAAAGACCCTTTTGATTAATTTGAAAATGAAGAAATATTTTTTAAATATTTTGTTTTTGTTATATTTAACCATTGTTTTGAATACCGGACCGCATCGGCCGGTCCGACCAGTTAGACCGGGAAACGGATCCCCGGCCGGTTTTGTTTACTATATTGGACCGCTAGTGCACTGGCCCGGAGTTGACCCAATGAGCCGACCGGTCGGACTGTTTTTTTTATATTATTTTTTTGGGGTTCTGGTTGGTTTTTTGGGCCGGTGCATTGGACCGGTGAACCGCCACTCTATTCTTCAAATTAATATACCCGTACACCTCATAATTTGAACCTACAACCACTTGTGGTGGCTTTACCACATCGATGTCGCCTTGAGGTGGCTTTTATCATTGAGTAGAAGTTTGAAAGATAGGAAAGGGTAAAAAAGACCTTTTGTGTTGACTATTTCTCATCTAAATATTGGTTCTATCAATTTCATAAGTAGCATATAGTTATATCATTTACTATTTTTCTAGAGAAAAATGTACAAATAGTCCATCTGGTTTGCTAATATTTTACCTTTAGTTTCTTAACTTTCTAAAATTACACATGTGTTCCATGTGGTTTGCTCGGTTGTTATACAGATAGTTCCTTGAGTGGATGGCCGTCAGTTTGTCCATTTAAGTATGTTAAATGACTAAAATATCCTAGATATTAAAAATAGACGAAATTGCATTTTAGGTCATTTAAATTTTAGCGAAATTGCAAATGCTATCCTTTAACTACGAAATTTACATTGGATGTCCTTTATGTTACTACTTTCTATCAGGCACACTTTAGCACTAACCAGATTAGTTGGTGTTAAGTCTTACCATGTACCTCTCACATGAGGACATTTTGGTCTTTTTACCTCTAAAAATCTTATTAAATTGATTTTTTTAAAAGGGGTTCTTCTGTCCTTGTCTCTCCTACCCTCTAGCTGGTGAACAACGAAATAGAAACAAAAAATAAAATAAAAAATAAAATAAATGAATCATGTTAATGTCGAAAGTGAATTGAAATTTGTAATGGTTAATGATAGAAAAGAATGGGTCTCCAGTTCTTGTAGTTTATTTTGTTTACTTCACCCTAAAAAAGATCACGAAACGGAACCCCTCATTCTTCGCTTTGACGAAGGAGTTGAGATTTTCAGCCATGGTGGAAATATAATGGGCGTTACCGTGGTGGTGCGGCGAAGGTGATTTAGGGGTTATGGTGTGGTCGGAGTGGTGCGCAGTGGGTACATAAGGTGGCAGGCAGCGAACATGTGGCGGTGATGATTTGCAGCGGAGAAGACAGCTGGGTAGACGGTGACAGTTGTTAGCTTCAACATCAGATCTATTGCGTTTGAACTTCAATGGTGATGGTGTAGGATGATGGTGGTGGTTACGGGGATGGTGGTGGTTACGGGGATGGTGGTATGGGGTTATGGTGATGGTGGTCGTTACGATAAGAGCCGCAATCTTTCTCTAAATATAGCAGGATGAGTGATTTCAGTTTTGGATCGATGGTGTAGGACGATGGTGGTGGTTACGGTGGTGTTCTAGTATGACTTTGTGCCGATGGTGTAGGACGATGGTGGTGGTTACGGTGGTGTTCTAGTATCTCTATAGGTTAAAATTCGTTTCGCTCTGATACCAATCTATCACAACCCAACAGAGGGGGTTGGGAGTAATTGATTGTTATCAATTAGTTTAAACCATTTTTAGTCTTAAAAATCAAATGAGCGCAACTGATTAACACCATAGTAGGAAATTCACCATATTTACATACCACTTAGTTTATTACAAAACATCTAGTTAATACACATAAAGTTCAAACATACTTCTTAGTTTAGTTAATACCCTACTAGGTGATTATTCACATAAGAAAGCTTTATCAACGCTTCCAAACAGCACGCTAACCAACACTTCAGCAAATCCACAGATCCGTACTATTACCTTGAACTCTTTATCCTGAAAAATGCATACCAAAATACGTCAACTAATAGTTGGTGAGACCATGGTTTTTAGACACAAAACATTGTGATACAGTACCCAACCGGTGACCCTCAAGCCACATCCTCAACGCTAACAGTGAATGAATAAACTTCCATATTGATTCGAAGGCAAAATATATGCCGCACCGGTCTCATAACCTTAGTGGAGGGTTTCCTGGGCCCCTATGTCCCGAGTCCACTTTGCGTGGGGGTTTCCCCAAATAGTACTATCCATATATTAAGCGGCTCGCAATCGAGTTAATGAGTTGTGAGTAGTTTGACAGTTCAAGTATCTTGAGTTCACCAAACCGATATGACATTTTCCTGCAAAAAGATTGTAATCAAAAATATTTAAAAAAAAGGGGCTCATGGTACTCACCTTGATTATTTAGATATCGTTTCCACACTTCTTGAGCTATTGTTTCCCCTAAGATGTCAGATTGCAATATTCATCATACATTATTTTAGAAACTTGCTTTGGTTGTTTTATTAATCAATTTACTAGAGATAAAATGATATTTTTACCTAAATCCAACATCCTATTCCAGTACTTGAACTTTCTAAACTCCTCGGCTGCTGCTTCCTAATCCCTTCATATGATATATCAAGTATTAGTTTAGATAAAAGATTTCTTACTTATTAATCTATAGCAATTCATACCTACTGTTGATGGCCAGGCTCTTCCTGATTCACCCTTTCTCCATGCTGGTCGCCACGATCTGCTTATTTAGAAGTAGGGTTTTTAGTTTCTTTTTGCATGTACTAGTGTTGATCAGATA